>OZ026847.1:23959840-25159840 GCA_964023205.1 Lutraria lutraria
TAGAAGATGTTTCTCTCCCTTTGTAGTTCTTTTTATAGTGTGTGTTACTATTCTATCATTCATATTATAGATAAAATATCTATAATGTCGCGTACATTGCTTGCTTATATGATACATCCATTTCCCTATTTACAGTGCTGGACTTTCTACAAAAGGAGATAGAGGATAGAATAAATAACCAGATCTGGGATCTTCCAAGGGAATTATTTAGGAATCATATACAACCAGCTAGATATGAACAACTTGTTGAGAAATACAGAGGTTAGCTTATATACATTTCCTTTGTGTCTTTACAACACCTTGTAATAACTGTCAGGTAACCATTTATCAACTGTCAAGTAACCATTTATCAACTGTTGTGTAACCATTTATCAACTGTTATCATGTAACCATTTACCAGCCGTTATGAAACCAATTATCTCATTTACCAGCCGTTATGAAACCAATTATCAACCGTCAGGTTACCTGTCATTTATCAACTGTTATGTAACCATTTTTCAGCCGTTAGGAACTTTCTGCTCTTATAAGTTCTTGGGTGAATTTAGACGCCTGTATTTACTAAATCTTCATGCAATTTCAATATTGTAGAGTTGATGTGTTATATTTTGTATGTTTGTTCTTTTGTAAATTCATATTTTGTACTGAATAATGTATTTTCACATCGCGCATATATAATGTACTTATGTATATTCACGTTTGTGCTTGTGTCCATTGTTTGTATGTATGTACTTATGTGTATGTATATATTTTCAGACAAACAACATAAGTTTGCTATTAACGGATACATGCATGATTGGAGAGGATGGAAAGGGGAATCCCCTAATGCTGTAGAGGAACTTGTTAATTGTTTAAAACATGACAATGTTAAGCGTATGGACATTGTTCTAGAAGTTGTCAATAAAATGAGAGAAGGTAATGAAATTATACATTAATATTTATAATACAGCCCCTCCGAATTCTTGACCATGGTTGAACATGCTTTCCATATCTAACTATAGTTAAACGATGAACAACGCTTTTGAACGTGGTTATATGGCTGGACATGGTGCATATAGTTGAGCATGCTTCACAATGGTGCCATTTAACAAAAATGTTAAACTATGCTTAACCATTTCACCACAGCAATGGTTAACCATGGTTGAAGCATGGTTTAAGCATGATTAACCATGTCTAAACAGGTCCCACCTCGCAGGGGAATACAAGCATATATACAACATACAACACTTCATTCCTGGAACCATTCAGAATGTTTAAGATACGTACCCGGAACCAGCCACAACATAGTTTCCGTCAATAGTCTATATTCTTAGATTTTAGATTGACATTATAACATACTGATAACAAACTTACAAGTTTATTTCTATGATATCTAAACAGTGTCATTGTTTACCATCCCCGTAAGAAGTAGTCTGACTATTTAAGACCAACATGCACTGCTTGTACATCAATCATTATAAACGTATCCATGTATGATAGTCCTCAACAACTCAGTTACATTGTATATATATTGATTCTTACAGATTTTCCAGAAGTTGTACGAGGTTATGACAGCTCCAACAGACGATCTAAACCAGGAACGTCTAATTTGTGTTCTATTCTTTGCTGTTGCGCCGATGATGTTACTGATACTTATGAATGTAAAGAAGAAACGTCTAGCAAGCTTTTGCCTGATCAGCCTAACAATGAAAAGAACACAAATCTTGTGCCCCCAAATACTAGTGATATCACCTATCATCCCCCACCGGTAGATGGCGGCACAACGACACCGGAAGTCGCTGGTGCCGTTTATCGTTGTGCTCCCACACCTAGCGCACCTGTTATAGACGGTGATGAATCATATCCCCATGTTGAGGTTAAAGGTCAACATTTCTATGATCGTTCAGATTCCACGCCTGTTCAAGCCAGCAATTAGGTGCTCAACATATCACCATTGCCTACCTTTGTCATGTATGTATGTATGCATTGTTAGCGTGTTTTCTGTCACTTCATGAAACCTACATACACCAGATCCTACCACATTGCTTACTGTAGATATTCACGCGGATGTGTTACATTGGAGCATGTTTATGTGAGTGATGTAAAAATGAGTTTCCATTTTTTATTTTGCTTTAAAAGCACTTTACTGTCACTTGAACGAGCATGGCGTATTGAAGCTGGCTTTATCTAAACACTCATTACAATATTCACCAAATGGAAGAAACCATCGAGTAGCCTGGTTGTTATGCGCAGCGAGTGCTACAATCGGCGCAGTTTGCGCATGCGCGTTTTCGTCTTAAAGACAACGCATATTGTGTCGGAAAAGAACAGACATGCACTGTGAGTGATAGCAGGCCTTGGAATGCAATTTTCAACATATTGATATGTGAGAATGTGACAAATTTCCGATAAACATTGTGTTGACGTTTTTTAATTATTTGGTATATAATTATACTTGTTTTTTTCTAGAGGTATTTCGTTTAACACGATTTGTCTGAGTAAACTATTTGTATATAAAAATGTACTCGTATCTATCTATACATAGGACATCAAAACTATCAAATATAATTATTAGAACATAAAAAGTACCGACAGAATGTAATCACAAAGCATGATTATGTTACTACACATATATAACATGCGTAGACTCTATTCAAGTCTTCTCAAGTTTCTATTTTACTTGTACACAATTAGTTTACATTAAACTTTGGTATTGATGATTTATACACAGATTAATGTTTTGTGCCACAATATCAGAAAACATCATGAGTTTCTATATTCTAGATTATGACTTATCAGCCGGTAGTTCTAGAGATAATTTAAGTTTAGAAGACATGGATTCAATAATGAGTTGAGTTGATACATAACAATAGGTTTAATTGTATGTTCTTGTAGGAATTCAGTACAATTTATATATATTTGATTACTGATTTTTTTCGATGTATATTACTATTCATTCAGAAGGTTATTTTGCTGTTTTGTATGCATTTATATTATACTTTACTTTTAAAATCGTATGTCATTGTTAAATTTCATATTTTATAGTTTGTAACATTTCTTCGGTAGTTCACTTATTGAAATCGTCATTGTGACATTTCTAGTGTTCATTATATTTGTTTGTGATGTCTGTGTTATATAAACTTGATTATATGACACACTGATTTTGTCTTCAAATATTTTTTCTGTCACTTGACGTTCTGTGTTCAATTTTACATATTAACTAATAAGATTGTGGACATTGATGTCAGAGTTTTTATTTGCAAAGGAGATGAATTAGATTTAAGTAAGACAATGGTTATTTTTCATTTATTTGTTAAAGTGTCTGTTAATGTATTTTGTTAATTTTTTGTTACTGTTTGATTGTTGTACATTTATTTCATTTTTCATCTGTATGAAATGTCTACAAAATATGTTTTATAAATATTTACAGCTTTCAAATAATCTCATTTATCATTGATGTGAGGTGAGTTTACGATGCTTGCTAGTGCCGAGCACGGCTTGCAGTATGCTGTCTCCTTCCTTACTGTGGAGAATTAGAAAGAAAGTTCTTATTACAAAATATTAATGATTTATAATGAATGAATGTATGTACGAATATGTATGTATTCATGTAATATGGTTTGTTTTGTATCTATTTGCATAAAAATTCCACATTTTAACATCATATTTATGTATACATGTACATACCTATCTTGTCTGCTTACATTAGTACTCGAACATAAAGCTAATTTTAATCACTCGGCAAAAAGTTATATAATTTAGGTGTTACTTGTTGGACTATGGTTTGATGGACAAATTCATGATTCACAATTAAACTTTACATTCATCGAATAAAACCGATTAGATTTGAATGTAAGAAAGCATTTTATATGGACTGAATAATTATATGCATTGAGTGAGGTCACGTCTATAGTGTACTCGACTTGTAAACATAGTTGAGTAAATATGTCACTTTCTTAGCGGATGTGAAATACGTGTGTGAGAAATGACGTCACACACATATCGATTGTAACATACATACATAAATATGATAGTTTGAGTGAATTCCTATCATATGTAAGCTACACAAAGTGCTTGTTGCTATCTGCATGTAAATGACTAATCTGTAGTTTCAACGTGAAATGAACAAATTTATAGAATCTGTTTGTGTACACTTTCGGTACGTTTGATCAAACGCCATAAAACCCCGAATTTAAACAACTATACGTAGTTCCATCATCTACAATATCCATCTCCCTTTTTTTAATTGGCGGCCATCTTGAAAACAACAGAATATATCCTATATTTAGAATTATCAAAACAAAAATATAAATATCTTCTACCAATGCTTGTCAAATTTGCTTCCCAAGATGGCCGTCATGTGTACAAGGGAGGTAAATATTGTAGATGTGGGAACTATATATTGTGTTTGATAGGATGTTTTAGTATCACTGAAAGTTACATGTTTGTATAATCTTCATATTATACAAATATTGTTCATAATTTTGTCAGCCGCTTATGATGTTCATTTTCTTGGGTAAGAAATTTAATGACAAAATGAAATAAAATACTATTTTCAAAATTGTGTTACATGTTATTTTGCATTAGTTATAGACATGTATTGTCTTAATGTCTGTTTTCAAATTAATCCACTTGAAAATGGAAATAACTTCACTGGATTAGAGCTGAATTTCATCTCCCATGATTTTTACGTGTAACTGAGGGTGTCAATGTGTACACCTGCGTAACATGATACCCGCGTTTTGACGTAAATGATGACAATGGTAGGATACTAATTCATCGTGCACCTGCTAAATTGAACCATTTTCCCTCGCTTCAAAGGTAAAATGCGTTTATATTATTGGAAATCGTTAAGATTGCAAGATATGATTAAGCGAACCAAAGGCTATTGCACTTAACACAATTGTAAAAAATCATAGTTAGCTTGTGTCTGCATACGGGATAAAGTGCTTCCTCCCACTTATTTGCAACGAATTAGGGTGTTATTTAGTATTTGGCCCTGACGTAATTCGCGCTTACGTTAGACCAGTTAAGGATGAGCACCCCAGGTCTTTTCAGGATATTAATCTCACAATTTACAGACACAATTTACTGGCACATGTGAATAGTGACCACAACAATAACAGTGTTATACATTACTGTCAGCGATCTCATTATGTATGTATTGCAAGAGCATGTTATTATCAGTCATGAACGTGTGAACTCGTTAGAATGTTCATAATAGGAACTGCATGACTTTTTGTGATGACAAATTGTGTTCATGATGAAAAGTGCCTAGTAGGCACATTCTTTAATTACAAACTAGAAACAGACAACAGAACTGTAAAACAATAACAGCAATAACTCGTAAATGCAATATACTTAGAATACATATAGAAACAAAACGCTCCCATGTAGATAGTTTTGTTACAACGTGTGTACTTGTAATGCCACATAAAGGTGTAATATCTTTGTTTGTTTCATAGGGATTTACACCCCTTTTCAACAGTCAGAGTCATATGATGCAGACATTGTTCCTGGGAAGAACCAGTACTAGACTCCCATCCTCCGTAAGCAACTGCCTTCGTTCCCGCATATAGATACTTGGTCGGTAGCTTACCCTCTATCAGTGAGAGGTTACAGTATTTCGAAGTCGACCTTAAGGACCATGGAGGCGGGTCAGGTGTCATGTCACATTGGTGTCATGTCACATTGGTGTAATGTCACATGTTATGTCACGCATTTCGTTGCCATAACGGTTCGACACTAATACAGTTGAAATCAACAGTATGTGCCAGCTTGGCTTCTAAGTCGTTTACATTCTATATATTGTAATTACAACTAGTGGTCAGAAGTCTATCACAATTTACATCAATAGACGTGTGGGTGTATTTACTACAATACTAATTTGTCGGTGCGCTATCTACGTGCATGTAATAGACATTCTCATATCCTGTGAACATTGCCATGAGCAGACTAATAACACTATTGCTACATAGATAGGTGAGTTAATACAAGGGATATATAGACAAATATATCACAGACAAACAAGAAACCAGTCAGTTACTTCACGGGAGGAAGTTAATGATATAACAGAGCAAGGTTAATACAACAACAGAGGTTGTTTGATACCATAATATTTGTAGAACTCAAAGTAAATAAATCAAAGCCTGACACAATATAAACAAAATGTTAAATTTCGTAATAATTACATTTCCTTCATCGCACTGGGTCTATAAATGACAATATTCAATAGCGCACTGGGTCTATAAATGACAATATTCAATAGCGCACTGGGTCTATAAATGACAATACACAATAGTTTACTAGTCAATAACTGTATAATAATAGTCTTTAGTATATTCTCTTAATATTTCCTTTACGTATATTAATACATAAATAATTAAGAATAAATGCGTTATGAGTGTTATCTGGTGAACCATTATTGTGAATAATCTAATTAATGATTGCACAGTATAAACGCACATCCTGTCATTTTCATATGCATCTGCACTAGAGAATTTGGTAAGAAATCTTTTTGTACTTGTAAAACCTTTATGAGAATAGAAATCGCTGTAATTATCTCTCTAAAAAGATCTGCCTTTATTGCAATTAGATAGCAGACCGAGTGGGCGTGTTTTGTAACAAATCTTTATACACAACGCGGATAGTTCGATCAATAAACCAGTTTTGTTTCTTAATTTCAATAAACTATCTGGTTTACCAGTACAATACAACCTTTCCTGAGCGGCCCTCTCTTGACCAATAACCTCTCTGCAACAACAGCATACTTTTTCCCCACTAAACGATTTAAGTATTAATTTAACCTCTATAGAACAATAACCTCTCAACAACAACATAATATCGCTTCTCCCAAAGGGTGTTGCTTTGGGGGGTTTGTACTATATGTTTTTATTTTGTGTTTTAGTAAATGAATTTGCGTTAAATTGTACAAAATCAATGAATTTGTTTAATTTCCCAAACTTTGATTTTTCCTTTGTCTCCAAGCCAGATTGTTTGACTAGACTCATTGTAGCACACAGCATTCGGACAAGAATGATTTAATCCAATGTATCTTAAGAAAAGACAATCTTTGTCGAGCATAAGCAATGATTTATGAACCCATTCCGTTACAAATATGTGTCCTTTCAAATTACAAGACAGACCTGAAGGCCAGAATACGGCTTCGTCTACAGCTGTAATATGTTTCGAAAGACATCTACGGAAGTCTGAAGTGTCAAATGTGGCTGTAATAACACCATTCAAACCATTTACAGACAAGATCATTCCATCTTTAGGGAATGTCAAAACGTAATTATTATCAACATTCTGAACAAATCGGTAAACTTTTCCGGTATAACCAGATATTGCTACTCGCTTTAATTCCTTCCCTGGGGGAGAATATTCTACAATGACAACTTCATTTGGTGCTTGATTAGTATAGTTAGGGGCATCTGTACCACACGCTACCACAGTCTCTCCATCATTGCTTACTGCTATACTATGTAAATACAATTTGTCTGTGATAGAATACATTTGCATATGTTTTCCATTTTTCATTGGTTTTATACAGCGTAGTCTGTAAGAATCTGTCGATGTTGCCAGAATTTTACCATCAACATTTATATCGATATCGTTAACTTTAAAATCTGTATGAATTGTATTACGTAGTTTTCCGTCACAGCTGTAGCGTGCAAGCTCAGTGCTTACACTTTGATTAATCCAAATGTTTGTTGATGATTTATCAGATGTTACTGCCATAGCATTCACTTCTTTGTCTGGAATATCAAATGTGCGCACGAGCTCCGTGGGATATTTGACTTCATGTAATGTTTCTATACGTGATTTTAGCGTTCCAGTCAGTTTTGATACTTTATGTTCAATATCTTGATCGTCTTTGGATTCAACGAACACTGTTTTCTTCAGTTCACACACAGGCGGTGTATATTTTAGTACATTTATTGAGCCAAGGACCATTTCCATCACTTTCGTCTTATTTACGTTACTTACGTCATCGGTGTCTAATTCCTTCAGTGTAGTTTCACATTTAGCTTTATCTTGTACACAAGTTGTTAATTCGTGACTAAGTTTATTTTGTAAACCATGTAGACATTTAAGATTATAATCAAGTCGACGTTTAAGGTCCGTTTGAATATTTATAGCATATTCAGTTAAAGCTTGTCGTACTGTTTGTATTTTCCTATCAATGTGTTCTAGAATCACTTCATTCTCTCTTGCTAGAATATCTTTCACATCACATGCATCGTTCATAAGCGTATCAATGACTTTATGGTTTCTATCCAACACTCTAATCGCGTTATTTAAGTCAATTTTCAACTTATTTTCGTCCGAACTTTTTTCTATTCTTCGCCTTAATAAAAGTGACATAGTGACACAGATTCCTATTTTAATATACAATGTCGATTTTAAACACTACAGAATAAATACACAATGTCAAGTAAATATAAACTCCTTGCAAAATCTCCTTACAACAAACAACTTTGAGTATATGTATCAATAATTAACCCTCCAAGTCAGTGAAAGTTAGAACAGATTAACGTATTTGTATAGGAATTACATGTACAGATTGACTAATGCTGTAAATATGTAACAACACTGTATTTCATATCGACCTTAATATCCAATGTTCATTTCATGAATAACCAAAAGTTTAACACAAAGAGCATAATACTATATACATACTTACATGCTACATGCTATTGTTCGATCCTGATATGATTATATCGGATATACAGTTGTTAGTGAATTAAACAGTTTGATTGGATATGTTGATAATGGAGTTGTGTGGTACAAAGGGTTATCGCTGCTAGGTTGATTAATTGCCAATCTTATAACAGTTGATAACAATGCGAATAAAAAATATTAAGTTAAACAGGAATACAGGTAAACTGTGCATGTATAGATATATATCGATCAGTGGTTGGCTCACTACGTATGATCATTTAATGTAACACAAAGACTGAGCTAAGTGACATTGTACTACTTATATGGTTCATGTGCACTGTTTGGTACTATTTTACAGTTTGTGAACACCGTCTAGTACTGTTTATGCTTCATGATCGCAATATACTGTTTTATGGTTCATGGACACAATCAGACAGTGTTTGTTGGTTCATGGACACAATGAGACACTGTTTATGGTTCATGGACACTTCCAGGAATGGTGTATAGTTCATGAACGCAATCAGTACTGTTTTATGGTTCATGGACACAATCAATACTGTTTCATGGTTCATGGACACAATCGGACACTGTTTTATGGTTCATGGACACAATCGGACTGTTTTATGGTTCATGGACACAATCGGACTGTTTTATGGTTCATGGACACAACCAGTACTGTTTTATGGTTCATGGACACAACCAATACTGTTTTATTGTTCATTGACACAATCAGACACTGTTTCATGGTTCATGGACACAATCGGACACTGTTTTATGGTTCATGGACACAACCAATACTGTTTTATGGTTCATGGACACAATCAATACTGTTTTATTGTTCATTGACACAATCAGACACTGTTTCATGGTTCATGGACACAATCGGACACTGTTTTATGGTTCATAGACACAATCGGACTGTTTTATGGTTCATGGACACAACCAGCACTGTTTTATGGTTCATGGACACAACCAGTACTGTTTTATGGTTCATGGACACAATCAGACACTGTTTTATGGTTCATGGACACAACCAGCACTGTTTTATGGTTCATGGACACAATCAGTACTGTTTTATGGTTCATGGACACAATCAGACACTGTTTTATGGTTCATGGACACAATCGGACACTGTTTTATGGTTCATGAACACAATCGGACTGTTTTATGGTTCATGGACACAACCAGTACTGCTTTATCGTTCATGGACACAATCAATACTGTTTTATTGTTCATTGACACAATCAGACACTGTTTCATGGTTCATGGACACAATCGGACACTGTTTTATGGTTCATGGACACAATCGGACTGTTTTATGGTTCATGGACACAACCAGCACTGTTTTATGGTTCATGGACACAATCAGACACTGTTTTATGGTTCATGGACACAATCAGTACTGCTTTATCGTTCATGGACACAACCAGCACTGTTTTATGGTTCATGGACACAATCAGACACTGTTTTATGGTTCATGGACACAATCGGACTGTTTTATGGTTCATGGACACAACCAGTACTGCTTTATCGTTCATGGACACAATCAATACTGTTTTATTGTTCATTGACACAATCAGACACTGTTTCATGGTTCATGGACACAATCAGACACTGTTTTATGGTTCATGGACACAACCAGCACTGTTTTATGGTTCATGGACACAACCAGCACTGTTTTATGGTTCATGGACACAACCAGTACTGCTTTATCGTTCATGGACACAATCAATACTGTTTTATTGTTCATTGACACAATCAGACACTGTTTTATGGTTCATGCACACAATCAGACACTGTTTTATGGTTCATGGACACAATCAGACACTGTTTTATGGTTCATGCACACAATCGGACATAGTTTTATGGTTCATAGACACAATCAGACACAGTGTGTTTGGTTCATGGACACAATTATACACTGTTATATGGTTCATGGACATAATCAGGTACATTTTCTTGACAGAGTCTTATACTGTTTCACACATATTTATGGACATATTTACTGGACGATTCATTGTCAGAATACTACAAGAATATTTTGTTGTCACTTGCTATAAGGTTAAAGATCTACAATGCTCATAAAGTACAAAAACGAATCTTTAGAAAAATAGATTTTATTACGTGTAAAATGGGGACATTAGATACATTACAGAATAAGGATAAGATTACATAGAGGGGTAAATACACAAATAGGTCAAATAAAGCAAAAAAAATGTTGACTAGATTTTGTCATCTCTGTTGAGGTGTTTATGTATGTCTATGTAGTGTGAATGTATGTTACAATGTGTGTATGCATGTGTACACAGAGTGTGTATTAGTGTATGTTTACAGTGTGTATGTATGTATGTTTACAGTTTATATATGTTTGTTTACAGTGTGTAAGTATGTATGTTTACAGTGTATATATGTTTGTTTACAGTGTGTATGTATGTATGTATGTATGTATGTATGTATGTATGTATGTATGTATGTATGTATGTATGTATGTATGTATGTATGTATGTATGTATGTATGTATGTATGTATGTTTACAGTGTATGTATGTTTGTTTACAGTGTGTATGTATGTATGTTTACAGTGTATATATGTTTGTTTACAGTGTGTATGTATGTATGTATGTTTACAGTGTATATATGTTTGTTTACAGTGTATATATGTTTGTTTACAGTGTGTATGTATGTATGTTTACAGTGTATATATGTTTGTTTACAGTGTGTATGTATGTATGTTTACAGTGTATATATGTTTGTTTACAGTATGTATGTATGTTTACAGTGTGTATGTATGTATGTTTACAGTGTGTATGTATGCATGTTTACAGTGTGTATGTATGTTTGTTTACAGTGTGTATGTATGTATGTTTACAGTGTATGTATGTATGTTTACAGTGTATATATGTTTGTTTACAGTGTGTATGTATGTATGTTTACAGTGTGTATGTATGCATGTTTACAGTGTGTATGTATGTATGTTTACAGTGTATGTATGTATGTTTACAGTGTTTCTATGTATTGATACTGTTAATGAAAGTATGTATGTAAATGTATGTATGTTTATAGTGTTTATGATAATAATAGTTCACCTAGTTTTTGCTGAACGTTAACAATATTCATTCTCAAATACATGTACATGTATATAACGTCGGACCTGTATGATGTCCGAATTCTATGTGAATAACGATTTAACTCAAGTTACCACAATACTCAGACTTAACGGCCCGTTCTGAATATATATATACGAGGTAATTTTACAAGAAACAAATACGTATTATTATATAAATGAAATTTAAATCAATATCGACCAGTGATATCAGTAAAACGCATGCGCCCAACTCATTGTCGTTAAATTCCGACTTTTAACACAACAACTCCGGTAGCCTTGGGATGTTCACCAGAGTAACGAGATATGGCAATATCATGATTTTGATTTAAATTTGTGCTGCAGTAAGTAAGACATATTGGAAATAGTGCTTAGGGACATTATTTTAGCAACTTTATGAAGGGTCTTTAGATGCTGCTCCATACAAAACATCTAAGCTCTAACCTTGTGCTTTCAGAATAGAAGCTATTTTACTGTCCTCCTTTATAAATCTATACAAAACATGTGACCCCCAAGGGCAGGGCTATATATGACGCAAGGGACATAATTTAGCAACCTTTTTAAAGGGTTTCTATATTGTAATTCATGCCAAGTATCTAAGCTTTAAGACAAGAAATGTTTAGTGTTTATTTTTGGTTGCCATGGAAACCAGAGTTCTGCATGGACTAACATTCTTTAGCAACTTTTGTAAAGGACCACACAAAGACCATTCCTGTGAAGTTTCTTCAAATATGACACAGCCATTTCAGCGTAGAAGTCGTTTAAGAAGTTTGACGGGCGGACGGACAAATTAGCATACTAACAGCTCACACTGAGCTTTACTCAGGGGAGGTAAGAATGAACATCTGAACTTAGACATGATGATATTCACCAAATAGAATACAACATGTAACAATTCAACATCCGACGACTTGTTACGCATTAACATCCGACGGTGTGTAACAATTCAGAATCCGATGTTGTAGAACTGTAGAATATTCGACGACGTCAAACAATTCAACGTTCGACGGTTCGCAGTGTAATTGTTTATGAACTGACTGGTTCCTATCATTACACTGTAAACATCACGATACAACTATAAGTCATATTACTATCACTATCAATTTACCCTTTAATTTGTACTAATTAATTTACGTCACAGTAACAATGTAAGATTTGTTGTTGATTCATTACCGAGTCTCTTCCAGCAGAATCAGGTACACACAGTCACTTGTGTACAGAAGAGAAATGGCACAATAAAAATGCTTTCACCAAATATTTATTTCAATGAGTATTTCTTACATCTGTACTTTTGATCACGTGACCTGGAAGTGTTTGTGTCACGTGACTTTACCAGATTGAACATTTTGTTTGATCTGGATTCATGTAACTCCCAACCGGACACTGGAAGGCTTCAGCAAAACCATGAGAATTTCTAAGTTCACCTAAAACTCTGAAAAAATAAAAACATGCTTTGTCTAGAACTCAACTACACACAACTGTATAGGACGTCTAGCTGGTGCGGTCCCGGCGTCATACCTAAACATGAAGGACATGATTTTTAAAAGATTTAAAAGTTTACTTTGTATTAAAGCCGGTAACAGTACTAACCATATAGTACCGTATTGTAATAAGGTGTCTAGTGATAGACATTAGTTTGTTTATCCATATTATAACGAATGACTTAACAGTACATATCTTTACCCACCTATAAACAGCAAAGTGTAACTTTTAAGATTGCCTTAAGCTCGGGATTCCAACTAATTTCACTCCCCAAACATGTAGTAATTATTCAAGAACTACAAGGCACAGTTTCAACTGGCGCTAAGAATTTAGTTCCCTGTATTCAAACATGTCTTGTCATTAGCAATGCATGATATCATAGTCAAGTCTACAGGCATAATCATAATTTCAAGACAAAGTATTTTACTTTACTAAGTTTAAACATGCTTAATTGAACATATACAACTACACCAATCTAGTCAGTGAAAATATATTTTGGTGTTAGAAAGTATATTTGTTCTGTACCCAACAAATTAAATTAAATGAAAAAAAACTAAAACAAAAAGACTTCAAACTAAAGACCCGTATCTCAAAAATGTGTATGGGTATGTAAGTTTTCAATTGTGATATGTGCATAGAGATTTACCTAAACATCGGAAGACTGTGTACGCTGGTTAAAACACTCCGCTTTGCTGCTTCGTCCGTGAATTTTGAACACCATAACTAAGATGTAACAAGAAAAATACATCATACTTCATAACATTGTGTTATAAAAACAAACAAATCCAGGGACCTCTGTGATCAGGTGGTTCTTGTCTCTGACTATAGTAACCATTAGCCCCATACCACTGTGAGTTGGAATACACTCGGGGTATGACAAAGTTCTAATGTAACCACAGCCGCCTAGCTAACTTACTGAAGCTGGGTGATTCTACCCAGGTGTCACGTGAGATCTACCTCCAATATAGAGGAGCTCTAACTGTAGAGTTTTCCGACTTAGTAAACACACCTAAATAATGTCCATCATTTGTTTACATAACAGACAATATAGAAGCCAACAGTGCAAGAAGATAATTCATTTATTTTTCTTCTCATTTTTTTGTTTGGTTCAGCGGTCTAACTGTGCATTTTCTATATTTCTACTTAAATGCAGACCATTTATAAGTTAAAACTTAGTTCTGTAATTAATCAGAGAGTCTTGGGTGGGTATACTAAACTTGAGTAAACATGCGTCCATCACCCTTCTTGTATAAAGTACCTAGTATCACATCGAACGTCTCAAACAGGTAGAAATAGAAATTATCGATATTGATAAGAATGACTTGTTTTGAACATGCACATACACTTGCATCTTATATCAGATGGAAAGGAAAGTTTGTCATACATCTTACCTGAGCCGTGTTTATAAAGAAAAGTTGTTCATTTGAGAAGTCTGTTAAACCTGGAAGACGTATATCTTTACCATTGTTTTCTTCTAACCAAAGTCTGTAGGCCTGAAAACATTGTCCCGGAATTAGTAACTCGTACACACTATAATTATAGAGCATTATTTTATAAGAACATTGTTATTTCAAGCTTCAGTCATAATTAGATATAACATATTTTACATACCCATATTTGGATTCTACTTCTTTAAGCTTAAAATGTCCTCTCGTAGATTACATATAGAAACTGGTACATGGAATAAACAAAGAGCACCTCCTAAGGTGGTATTGACCAAAAATCTTGCAAACATAAATTGTAAACATGTAAATGATAAGGAATTTCTTAAGGTTTAAGATGCCTCGTAAATACCACCCATGTACATGACAGAACTTGTGTAACTGGTTACATGACAGAACTTGTGTAACTGGTTACATGACAGAACTTGTGTAACTGGTTACATGACAGAACTTGTGTAACTGGTTACATGACAGAACTTGTGTAACTGGTTACATGACAGAACTTGTGTAACTGGTTACGTGAATTATCATTATTTGTTTGAAAGTGAGTTATATTCAGAACTAAGAAACAATTACATTCCTTCGTATCATAGAAGACATCCAGGCTCGTTTAGACTAATTGAATTTACTTTACTTCACTACGTAATGTGGTTAACACAAGATTTCAACATAATTTAAAATCCGTGTTCTGACCTACCAGGTGACTTTGTTTTATACCACCGATGTCTGCTATGTTTTCGCTCAATGTTGTATTACCATTTATCTGTAATAGAATAATAAAATAATCTAAGTACTAAATCAATGGTTGATCATCACTAGTTACCCAAGTAGAAAATATCACTCAACATAATATACAATGTCATCAAGTATATTCATGCGATATATACTACTAGTACATGTCTATACTGTATTTTGTAACAATACGAGGGGTGATCATGAAGTTCGTGGACAACCTTGCTCAACTGTAAATGTACGAGTATGCTATACGGTGTAACAATAATACATGTATGTATATACTTTCTGCTGTAACAATAATAAATGTATACTATATGCAACACTACAACACAATAAATCATTTACTTACATTCATATTAATGTTGGGAACTTGAAACTCATTATAGTGGTTAATGACGCATTCTGCCTTCTTGTTATAATTTTCCAGTGAGAAGTTGCTCCACCAGTTGTGTAACAAACCTTTAGCATCAAATGCTCGTCCTAGAATAATACATCATAAAGTTACTGTTATCACAGGTATGTTAAAGCAAATAGTTTGCGCTTGACTGACATTAAACATGTATAGAGACCTACGTGGTCCAGTGGTTATGGTCTCTGACTAGTGATCACTAGCTGGTTGTGGTTTCTGACTAGTGATCACTAGCTGGCTGTGGTTTCTGACTAGTGATCACTAGCTGGTTATGGTCTCTGACTAGTGATCACTAGCTGGTTATGGTCTCTGACTAGTGATCACTAGTCCCTTACTCCTGGGAATTCCAATCGTGATAAGACAGATTTAGTATGAAAATTTCTATATCTAGCTTACAGTGATTCTACCCAGGTGTACACACGAGGTCCTCCTCCACGTTTAAGGGAAAATAATTAGGGTTCACCAATCTCGTTCTTGAGTTATCTGCCCTTAAAATTTGATTTTTGCTTTATATTTGGTCATTTCAAAAGCAGATATTTCAGAATGAAGGAAAGCTAACGCCTTATTTATTTTTCTTTATATGTAGCCGACTGTTTTTCATGTCATCGTGCAAAATTTCAAGAATGGGTAAAGAGTGTTTTGCTCATTTTTTCTTCTTTTAAAGTTTGTATTTGACCAATAATAAAATTAAAAAAACATAAACCAAAGGTAAAAATTATGGTATTTTAAGATTTATGTATGATTTGTCTGCCTTTGAAATGACATAAAATAAGCAAACAATTCAAATTCAAGGGCAGATAACTAAAAAATGTGATCGGTAACCACTACTTGTTCGCTTAAAATGTTTCTGTTATCATGAACTATGGCTCTGCAAAGTTTTCTGCCTGTTTTATGTCTTTGTGAAAACCATAGCAAATGTCCTTAAATCATAGAGAAAAAAACAATTATGAGATGATGATGATATAGTAAAATAGCAGTACAGTATAAAGATGTACATGTATCTAACAATCTAATGATAGAGATTAAACATTTACCAGAGGCATCATAGCCATGAGTGATCTCGTGACCAATTACAAGTCCAATACCACCGAAGTTTATTGATCTGAAATGATTCATCAAAGGTGAAAACTTTATATAAATCATGATTGATAAAACAGGGAACGGATAACAGCTTAAGTTGGAAATGCTTTTTTTACAAGATTCCCTAAGTTCACACAGATGTGGTTCAAATATTCTTTTCGCACAAAATAATATTATACAGTCCAGAAATACACAACACAGTAACAATCAACTATTTGACAAATATAACATATCATATCATAAACTCTTTTATCACTTATAAAATAAATTAACTTTCCAAACATTAAAACAAAGAAGTATGTTGTAGTTTATTTAATTGCTGTACGTACGCTGGGTAATTGATGTCGTAGTACGGACTCTGTAGTATACCAGCTGGGAACACTGAAACATAACAACATCTTCCTGATATCGCATCGTACTTACAAGTACATGTTATCTATGTGGACACATGAACACTTTTATGAAGAGTATTAAAGAAGATAAAATGAGATTTTTATGACGTTTATATAAAAGGTAGAGTGTCCTTTAGCTAGACATGCATTTAGGTATTTGAATTTACAGTGTGTAGGATTGTTTTCATTACTGTGATTACTGTGACATATTTGTATATTATTTCAGAAATTAATTGATCCATGCTACAGAGATTGGGTCATGTGAAGATAATGTATTCTATAATAATATAAACCACATACCTATAGCATTGAGTCCACTATGATAGAATGCATTCACTATAGCTGGTCGCTCAGGCCATCTGAAAATAGTAAACAAATGTTGATAGACTAATCCTAAATCTGAGACATATTAAACTAAAAGAACGTAATTAATGTATGATACATCTTAGCCGTTTTTTATTGAGAATCCTAATTGTGTATCTCTAAGTTCTGAGTATTGGATTTATGCTATTTATCTTTGAGTAACAAACCTTTCATAACTTGGCTTCCGTAACTCTGCCAACTGTTGAAGACCTACATATCTTCTGATTGTCCGTAAATTATCAAAGAAATCAGTTGTTGATACAGATACCTTAAAACAAACGACAGACAACTTCATTTGATCATACATGCGTCTAAAAGATGAAAACAAAACAAGAACAAGTTACGTTACTTATAAAACTATATCCGTATTATTAATGATGACAGTCAAAAGGTGCAATTATTTACCTAATAAATATATAATGTGTAGGTTTGTTATGCAATAATATGTTTACATTACACAAATGAGGCGATTAATTTGTTACAGGACGGATACTGTTAATAATCATTACAGTTTCAAAGCATGTGTTCATATATATATCATTGCTATGTCATACATTGTAAAATGGACATATAAATTGAGTTATATACTTCCATATTAAATCATAATTATGCATTAATAATTTTACACAAAAAATCAAAATACACCCAAACATTGTATAATACATACTAACATTGTATGATAAAAAGGTAAAGGATAGGTTCATAATCTGATATTTATATACTAGTACATATTAAGTCGACTTTAAAAAGTTACCCACTGATCACTGGGTTATAGGTCCTCCGTAAACACTCGGAGCCGCAGTCAGGCACGGAGCATCATTAAATACCTGGGTGGAGAGGAGAAGACTTATGATAAATAATTTGCTAAAAAGTTCTGAAGATCGGGATTTGAACCAGGGACCTCACGATCCCAAAGCAAGCGTTCTACCACGGGACCACCGCTCCCAATCATGTACATGTAAATACTTACATTTAAATATATGTTTGTTAGAATTGTATCATTGAAAATAAAACTTGGAAATCCAATCAGTGACTTCATAGCTTCTAACTGAAAATATACACACATGTATATACATGTATGAGATGAAAATATACGTATATTTTTCATGAGATCGAATTTGAAAATAAAATCTTGTTGGTATTTCATATATTAATTAAAAAAGTCCATGTAAAAATTAGCTTTGTACACAGTACACAGTCCATACTTTTATCAGGCTTTCGTGGGATATAACACACAATCATTATTGTACAAAATATTATATATATAACACTTCTGTGAGACTTTCATGTAATATTATTTTTAAAACAATGTCTACCTTCTGTAGAGCCTGATCTTTAGTGACTTGGTCCATCCAATCTGCTGTATTTACAATATCTTTAAATATACGTCTCAAGTAACTTATCAGTTCCAGCATCTAAACATAGATAGAACATTAATGTATGTACTAAGTGACAAGATAGAACATTAATGTATGTACTAGGTTACAAGATAGAACATTAATGTATGTACTAAGTGACAAGATAGAACATTAATGTATGTACTAGGTTACGAGATAGAACATTAATGTATGTACTAAGTGACAAGATAGAACATTAATGTATGTACTAGGTTACAAGATAGAACATTAATGTATGTACTAAGTTACAAGATAGAACATTAATGTATGTACTAAGTGACAAGATAGAACATTAATGCATGCACTAAGTGACAAGATAGAACATTAATGTATGTACTAGGTTACAAGATAGAACATTAATGTATGTACTAAGTGACAAGATAAAACATTAATGTATGTACTAAGTGACAAGATAGAACATTAATGTATGTACTAAGTGACAAGATAGAACATTAGTGTATGCACTAAGTGACGAGATAGAACACTAACGTATGTACTATGTGGCATGACGAACGTATAAGCGGGTATAATTATACATAATTTACACAACATAAGACAAAAATGACCGGATTGCACATGTTCCATGATCATATAAATGTTCACTTGTGTATCGACAACATGTATATGTTTTATGTACATGTACTTAAATCAGAATTTGATATTCTAATGATAAGAAATCTTTGATGACTAAACTGTTTTACGGGATTCAGTTCGTATTTATATAATCAAGATAAACACACGTACGTGTTCTCTTTCTTTAGGTCCAAATATTTTCTCAGCATACATGCGTCCAGTAGCATGGTCCAGATATTGATTCGTATTTTCTGAACATCTCATCCCACGTGACTTTAATTGTTTGACCCCTTCAGTGACCTGTACACAGAAGAAAAGCATAAATAAATAATCATAAACAAAAATGCTAATATGGGTCCCATATGGGCTGTTTCTGGGCAAGCCCATCTGGGTAGGCCCATATTGGACCCATATGGGACCTATATATGGATTGCTAGCTGGGTATATGATTGCCATTCCAACATACAAGGTATTTTTGTTTTAAATGTATTTTATGAAAACATACGAATAAGTCTATTTCGCGAACATCAGTAATATTATAATTCTCGCAGTGTTTTATTTATGGAGTATAAATTATATAATGTTGCTGTCCCAAACATGTCCACAAGTCATTTCTATAGTGGGAACAAATGGTACCTTCCTTGTGAAAAGACACATAATTATGTACAACACATTATGGTATTACCTTTCTAAACTGTAACTGCATTACACTGAAATTCTCATCCAGAGTAATCAACTGTTCTATAATCAGACGCCACACGATGTAATTTGCTATCGTTCTGAAATAATATAACATAATAAGATTTTATATTTATCTTGTGACAATATTGAAAATATAATATTTATGACATCTTTTTTAAATGAAATATCAGTTATCCCTTATATGATATGTAATAATACACATGTGGTTCGGATCTGGATAATAAACATTCATGATAAAAATATTGTGCTGTCGAAAACCCTGACAGTACATGATCAAACATATTTATTACTACGATTCTAAGTATAAATAATATAACTACGATTCTAAATATAAACAATATTACTACGATTCTAAGTATAAACAATATTACTACGATTCTAAGTATAAACAATATTACTACGATTCTAAGTACAAACAATATTACTACAATTCTAAGTACAAATAATATTACTACGATTCTAATTACAAAAAATATTACTACAATTCTAAATATAAACAATATTACTACAATTCTAAATATAAACAATATTACTACAATTCTAAGTATAAACAATATTACTACAATTCTAAGTATAAACAATATTACTACAATTCTAAGTATAAACAATATTACTACAATTCTAAGTATAAACAATATTACTACAATTCTAAGTATAAACAATATTACTACAATTCTAAGTATAAACAATATTACTACGATTCTAAGTATAAACAATATTACTACAATTCTAAGTATAAACAATATTACTACAATTCTAAGTATAAACAATATTACTACAATTCTAAGTATAAACAATATTACTACGATTCTAAATATAAACAATATTACTACAATTCTAAATATAAATAATATTACTACGATTCTAAATATAAACAATATTACTACAATTCTAAGTATAAACAATATTACTACGATTCTAAGTATAAACAATATTACTACGATTCTAAATATAAACAATATTACTACGATTCTAAATATAAACAATATTACTACGATTCTTCTAAGCACAAACAATATTACTACAATTCTAAGCACAAACAATATTACTACAATTCTAAGTATGAACAATATTACTACAATTCTAAGCACAAACATCATTACTACGATTCTAAATATAAACAATATTACTATAATTCTAAGTACACACAATATAACTACGATTTTAAGTACAAACAATATTACTACGATTCTAAATATAAACAATATTACTACGATTCTTCTAAGCACAAACAATATTACTACAATTCTAAGCACACACAATATTACTACGATTCTAAGCATGAACAATATTACTACAATTCTAAGCACAAACACCATTACTACGATTCTAAATATAAACAATATTACTACGATTTTAAGTACAAACAATATAACTACGATTCTAAGTGTAAACAATATAACTACGATTCTATGTATAAACAATATTACTACGATTCTAAATACAGACATTATTACTACGATTATAAATACAGACAATATTACTATGATTCTTAATACAAACAATATTACTATAATTCCAAGTACAAACACTATTACTACGATTCTAAGTACAAACAATATTACTATGATTCCAAGTACAAACACTATTACTACGATTCTAAGTACAAAGAACAATACCCTACCTGTTTGGTGTTTTCTCCAGTAGTGGAAACAATTTATCATAGTATGGTTTCATCCACAGAACGACATGTTCATCACTGTTGATAATGACTTTAGCATCTTTAAATGTAGCCCTCATATATCTCAACCAATCAAACTGTAATATACAAACATACATACAATAAGCTGTTATATACAAAGAAAACGATATTTTACTAAAATATACAAATATAAAGACAATAAGATGATATAATATACAAAAAAAAAGACAATTCCTATAATATACAAACATATAGAGTATTTCAGAGTGATGATTTACAGAATATTCAAAGTCGCATACATTTATAAACAACCCACTATCCTGGATAATGTATCAATAACAATATTGTTGTCTTCAAGAAACAACCCACTTCTCTACACGAATCACGTGACTCAGTGTTAGCCAGCATTCATGTTGTACCCACCGTTCGAACTCAGTAACTCGAGGTTAGCAGACCTCACATTCCTCTACTGTTCTTCTGAGCCAGCTCTCAAAACACAAAACAACAAAATCCTACATCACAACCTGAACAAAATTTGATAAACGACATGTTTTCCAAGTATCAGTGCATGCATTATATGAATGCCGCATAAACTAATTAAGGGAAGTTATCAAAGAGGAGAACTGAATGATCCCAGAAATAGTTGTCTCCCACCTATCCTGAGTGAGTTTTAAGTTTACCTTGGGATACATTGCTGACAGCATGGACACATTCATTCTTCGGTAGTTTCCCTCCATATCCCGTCTCTCTGACACAGCTACTGTTATCTATAAGGTATCAAACGACTATTAGCAAATTATCTAAAACATTGCATTTCACTTGTCAGAGTACAGTTTATACGATATAGATCGTTTGTTTATTTAAATATGTTCGTTTATGTTGCAGTGTTTGTATATGTAACATTGTGTTTATATATGTGCCAATGTTCATATATTTGATAGTCTTTGACAGTGTTTGTTGATGTGCTAGGGTTTTTCTATATAATTGTGTGTGTGTATGTCCGTGTGTCAATAGTATTTCTATATAAGACGCTATTTTCATAATTATGTAATAGTTTTTTATATACGCAAGTATATGTTTATGTGTCGGTGTATGTAAAACCCCTGTCACACTAGTGCCGCCTTTTCACGGCGATCACGATGTCCAAGAAAAATGCAGAACGCCGAGATGCGCGCAGTATGATTGTAAGCAACGCCACAGAAAGGCAGTGGCATCGCCAGTAGGCGCTTTGGAATAGCATTGAACGCCAAGCGACAGCGTGCACTTTGAACATGCACGAAATAAACGCCGTCGCTCGGCGTTCTGGTAAGAGCGCAGAGGGGTCGCCGTAAGGTCGCCATAGCAGTAAGATCTCCTACAATACCACAGGTGCGCCGCGGGCGCGCACAGAGGTCACTGTGTGAACGTTATGGGTTTCGGTATCATTTGCATGATGATTGTAAGGCGTTCTCTGAGATGCCACTGCGTCTCTACCGCGTTCATACGAATGTCTTCAACACGCCATCAGCGCCGTAAAAGCGCCGTACTCGTAGGGTAAGCGCCTTGAGATCGCAGACAATCGCCACCATGAACGCCGTAGGAACGCGAAAGAACGCCATGTAAGCTCCGTGGCAATGCCTTGGTCGCTCTAAGGACGCCGTGACATCTTCATATTCACAAAAAATATCAGAATTTTCTTGTGGTCTTACGCAGTTGAAACGCGGCATAACGTGACAGAGGTATAATGTATATATATTTGTATATGTAATAGTATTTATATATATTATATAATGCTAGAATATTTGCTCATTCAATTTTGTTTTTTATACAATGTATATAACAATGATAGCACACGTGACAGAGTTTTGTATACGTAATACATTTTTGAAGTACATGTATTTAAATAATGTTACATTTGTGTATTTTTTCTATATGCAATGTTTGATTATTCTTTATGTGACAGTGTATGTGTATGTAGTAATGTCTGTGTATGTTGTAATAATGTTGTTACATGAAATTTTTTTTTGTAAATGCAATTGTCTTTGTGTATACGTTATAGCCTGCGTGGATAATGTGTTCATATGAGATACCTCCCACCAGACACAACTTGCCTAGAAATTACATAACATATAAATTGTTTATAAATTACCTCTGCAAGGTCTACTTCAAAGTCAACCAGTTCTTTCATTTGGTCAGCGGCTACTGAAGGGTCAGCCCCTAATGCTACAGCGACATCTGTTGTATATTTATAATAGGCTTTCTTTAATTGTTCGTCTTGATACATATCTCTGCCTTCCATTAATAATGAGGGCTGGTCAAACTGTGAATAGATCAATGGTGAGAACATGTTAATAAAAAGAACATCATGCCGGTTCGACGGAGGATATATCATACAAACTTCAAGATTGTGTTTATATTTGTGATAGTATTAAATGATAGTCGACGTTTTTCTGATCGTTAAAGCCCCATTAGCTCTTTGCTGTAGAAAAATATATGCAAAAACATTTAATTGCTGATATTATCCCAAGATAATTATTACCGACGAAACAAGCCCTTTTTCGTCTGAAAAAACTCATTTCACTGTGATTTTTGCTTTTGTAAACTTGAAATATGTAGAGCGCGTGACGTCACTTTACTACGTGTACATAGCATGACTGCGGGAAAACTCAGGTGTTCTATAAATAGTATTTATTTCAATGATATTGAAAAAAATACGATAGTAGTTTCGGAAACATTTTTTCTTGCTATAAAGTATGCACGGGAGGAAAACACACCGGATTCCTCTGTTATAGAACAGACAGAAACTATTAGGACCAATACATTTATAAGCTTATATGGGACTTTCACTGGATAGCGGAATACTGTCTTCTAACGATGTCAAACACCACGAAATGTATAATATTTGTGTATAGGGAAATACCAAAGGTTAATGAATACTGACTAATTGTGAATAATCCACGTCGTTATCAACAGGCATTTAAAACACGTAATTACTGTATACTACACTTTTCAATTTAGAATGAACATTCAGTAAGTCATTACGACTAAATGATAAATCAAGTTTATAAAGTTGATTGTCCCATCCATTAAACCATAAAAATCTCGAAACAGTGGAATGATACAAAGACGTATTTGTTTCTAAGAAATACATAGTTGCCATAGCAATTTATCTTCCAGATGTTCAGCGAAACGTACACAAGACAAAAACTTTACAATTAATGACACTTGTATTTAAATTCCAGCTACTAGTATATAATTATATACCTACTTTATACACAAATTTTATCATGCTACGTGAGTATTTTCGCTCTAATTACAGAGACTACTTACATAAACGACATGTTTGCCGTATATTTTGTAGTCGTTCAATATATTCAAGCCCATTAACACGCCGTGTGGTATTGGCCACACAAAGTTGGTGGTATACTGCCGCGCTTGAGCCACACTTCTTTCCAGATCAAAGGCACTTTCATCCCATGTCTTGTCTAAAACAGGCCAACCCCCAAGTTCAGATATATACTTCAACATTCCGGTTGAACCCTGGGCAGAAATGGATTCTGAAAATTAAAACTTTCATTATAATAATAATTATTATTACTTGGTTTTCCGTACCATTACATATGATACTTGGTTTTCAGTACCATTACATATATTACTTGGTTTTACGTACCATTACATATATTACTTGGTTTTACGTACCATTACATATATTACTTGGTTTTACGTACCATTACATATATCACTTGGTTTTACGTACCATTACATATATTACTTGGTTTTCTGAACCATTACATATATTACATGGTTTTACGTACCATTACATATATTACATGGTTTTACATACCATTCCATAATTATATTACTTGGTTTTACGTACCATTACATATATTACTTGGTTTTCTGAACCATTACATATATTACATGGTTTTACGTACCATTACATATATTACTTGGTATTACGTACCATTACATATATTACTTGGTTTTTCATACCATTACATATATTACATGGTTTTATGTACCATTACATATATTACTTGGTTTTCCGTACCATTATATATATTACATGGTTTTACGTACCATTACATATATTACTTGGTTTTCTGTACCATTACATATATTACATGGTTTTACGTACCATTACATATATTACTTGGTTTTCTGTACCATTACATATTACTTGGTTTTCCGTACCATTACATATGTTACTTGGTATTACGTACCATTACATATATTACTTGGTTTTCCGTACCATTACATATATTACATGGTTTTCCATACCATTGCATATAATACTTGGTTTTCCATACCATTGCATATAATACTTGGTTTTCCATACCATTACATATATTACTTGGTTTTCCATACCATTACATATATTACTTGGTTTTCCATACCATTGCATATAATACTTGGTTTTCCGTACCATTACATATATTACTTGGTTTTCCGTACCATTACATATATTACATGGTTTTCCATACCATTACATATATTACTTGGTTTTCCATACCATTGCATATAATACTTGGTTTTCCATACCATTACATATATTACTTGGTTTTCCATACCATTGCATATAATACTTGGTTTTCCGTACCATTACATATATTACTTGGTTTTCCGTACCATTACATATATTACATGGTTTTCTGAACCATTACATATATTACTTGGTTTTCCATACCATTACATATAATACTTGGTTTTCCATACCATTACATATATTACTTGGTTTTCCATACCATTGCATATAATACTTGGTTTTCCATACCATTACATATATTACTTGGTTTTCCATACCATTGCATATAATACTTGGTTTTCCGTACCATTACATATATTACTTGGTTTTCCATACCATTACATATATTACTTGGTTTTCCATACCATTGCATATAATACTTGGTTTTCCATACCATTACATATATTACTTGGCTTTACGTACCATTACATATATTACTTGGTTTTACGTACCATTACATATATTACTTGGTTTTACGTACCATTACATATATTACTTGCTTTTCAATACCATTACATATATTACTTGCTTTTACGTACCATTACATATATTACATGGTTTTACGTACCATTACATATATTACTTGGTTTTACGTACCATTACATATATTACTTGGTTTTACGTACCATTACATATATTACATGGTTTTACGTACCATTACATACATTACTTGGTTTTACATACCATTACATATATTACTTGGTTTTACGTACCATTACATATATTACTTGGTTTTACGTACTATTACATACATTACTTGGTTTTACGTACCATTACATATATTACTTGGTTTTACGTACCATTACATATATTACTTGGTTTTACGTACCATTACATATATTACATGGTTTTACGTACCATTACATACATTACTTGGTTTTTCGTACCATTACATTGTTTTATATAAAACAATATTGAAAAACGATTACCTGACCATCTAAGTAATAAATCTGTACATTTGCACAATTTTGATTTCAAGTTTTTTTTTCTTTTGTGGTTGTATTTCCGAGTACGCCACTTATTGTATATTGTATATTTATAAGTACATGTATATTATATAATTATGCAGATAATATACTTATGTACTAATCCAATAAATATTCCGTTTTGTTCTACAATAATAACAATAACAGGTGACAACAGTCAGTACACATAGACTGTAATAACAACGAAGTTAAAGGTGCTGAATGAAAAAACTTAAAGTTTCCCTTAGTTCCCATAGGCGTGTCGAAGTCTACGTGTTTCAACAACTGTGATACATTTAACAAAGTAATTCTGACATTATGAACACGATGTACTTAGGTCAGATGTAATTGTTATAATATTATGACAGCTCCAGTGTGTTTACTTAACAAATACACCACAAGAAAAGAAATCATAAACATACTAATCGTATTTTATGTAATAACATGTCTTTCGTACAAATAATCTAAACAATATTTATTTTAACGGAATAGAACAAAATGAGGTGTGGACAGGTTGTAATGATCAGATTATAAGAAAACATCAAAAAATGGTTTAACACCACTTTAATAATCCTACAGCTAGGATTTACCTTTAATGTGCATTCATTTTATAACAACCTTACCTGAGTCCATACACGATTTATAAAACGTCTTGGCCTTTTTGATCGGGTCTATATCATTAATATCCGGACTCTCCAGTAAATCTGAAGTATGAATGGTTGTATTATTGTTATGAATTGCTTCATAGTATGTACAGTGTGACCTCCATGAACGGTCACCTCCGAACAACAGCCACCTCCCTGTGACAAACCCAAATTAACATTTTACTCTATTTTCACTCTCTCAACATCAGCCTCATTCTTACAACAGCCATTTTTGTCCTTCCCATTAGTGGTTGTTGTAGAAAGGTTGCACAGTATAAACAACACTTATTGTTAAAAGTTTCATCATTAAATATTCATCAGTCCTACTGGATTTGCATAAATCATAAATGTATCAATTCCCCAAGACCCATACTGCATGATAAATCTTAAGTTCCTATACTAGAAATATGCTACAATTAATATAAGTCTGGTGATAATAATTTTATCTTTCGTGTCATTCACATTAATCGATTGGTTTCTAAACAATACGATAACACCAATTTAACATAAAACAGAAAGACAAAAGTTTAGACTGAGCCTAAAATGAATCATATATTTCATTTTCTCATACCGGAGTACAGTACAACCTCTCTAGAGCGGCACTCTCTTGAGCAACAACCTCCCTTGAACAACTGCATGTTTTTTTTCAATGTACGATTCAATTATTAATCTAACCTCTCTAAAACAAGAACCTCTCAACAGCAACATAATTTTACTTCTCCCAAAGGGTGTTGCTGTGAAGAGATCGCACATTGCTTTAACGGTCCTAATGTTGGCATTATTTGGTATTAGTTTATGTAAAGTTTTACCCTGAAGATCATGTTCCAGACGATCCGATACAGCTTCCATGGTATCAATAGATCCTTTATCTTCAGGTACACGATGTTTATCTACCCATTGACCACAAGCAAACTCATAAAAATTATCACAGGGATTTACTTCCGTTCTCATGGCCCCTAGTAGTCTTGATGCTGAAATAAACATGTTGACTTTCATATTTATGTTTGTATGTCACACATAATTGGATGCAATGAGTCTATGGTAAACATAATTATATAATGTTTTTTTTTTAAATAAGACAAGATATCACGTGTGATAGATTTTACTTATGTTGTATACAAATCAGACAATCGAGGAATTATCATATTAATTTTGTTCCCCGGGGTTTAACGTCGTACTGACAGCCAGTGTCATAAGACGACTTCTCCAGCGTTAATTGCGGAGGAGACCTCCAGTCGTACACTATATTAGGACAAACCTTCTGTATACGTTAGCTGAACAGTGTCTTCATCTATGACGTTAATTGTTCTCGGGTTGGAGTCGAACAACGTCGATGAGGGTCTAGTTATTACAATTCATAGATCGTAACCTATCGCCGGCAGAGGTCCCCGAATTATTTATTATTAAGACGATAATGCTACATTTACGCATTATATGATTGAAAGCTATCAGTAAACATTGAATTCACTTTGAGTATTTTTTTTGGAACTGAACGGTACTTTCGCTTTCTATTGCTGCCTCTAGCTCAGTGCGCATGGCTTTTATGCGGACCGAAGTACTACTTTTTCTACATCCGCCGTATATTTGTTAAATTAGTTCCTGTTCCATGTTGCATTGT
Source organism: Lutraria lutraria (assembly GCA_964023205.1). Lineage (NCBI taxonomy): Eukaryota > Metazoa > Mollusca > Bivalvia > Venerida > Mactridae > Lutraria > Lutraria lutraria. The sequence continues at coordinate 23,989,531 of OZ026847.1, forward strand.
AAGTCCATTAAGTTCAAATTCCATGTGTACTTTCGGTACTTTGATTCGATTTAAGATCAAATGTTTCTTGCGTCTGATAACTATTAATAAAAACAGAAGACAAAGCGCAGATTAACCATAACGTATAGAATTATATGAGAATTTCCGGAGAGAAATATCACTCATATACATAGACATTGTTTTAAGGTAATCATTTATACGTCTGCACCTGCGCACTAAGACACTATCAGATTTGAAGTGTTCAAATAATGATTTGATTTCTTGTATGATGGTTTGCAGAGAACTTACGAGATTTAAATCACTTCCAGTGATATCAGTAAATGTATTTTCAATTACGATTCTATATCTTCCCGGAGTGGAGGTTACTGGTTGTTATAAAACATGATTGTCATACCGTGCTATATACTCGTAGCTAAATAAGAGAATATGATCAGGAAAAAATATATAAAACAGTGATGTCAGAGTACTAATATATTTACAGTGTAACCTCTCCAAAGTGGCCTTCTTTTGAGCAACAACCTCTCAACAACAACATCATTTAGCTACTCTCAAAGGGTGTTGCTTTGGACAGGTTGTACTGTATTTGTGTCCAAATTTATATGATCATGAAGTCCTGAGTAAACGGGAACCACTGGCACCCGTCTTAATTTGAGAAAGTAGAAACTTGAAATATTAAAATGATGGCTTGTAACAATCATATTTATTATATTAGTTGACCTGATTCTGTACATCTAGATTTGTTGTTATCTTAAAATCATTTATATTATGATGATTGACGAGAACGTCAGAACACCCAGCACTACACACACCACCATCACTAGTTTATCATTTATAAAACTAGAAGTAGGCCTGTAGAGAATCTGATAGTTTACTACTATCTCCACTTCCTACACAATGTGTCATTTATATTTCTATTTTCAATTTTGACTTAATAGTTAGATATTCAACTTACAGTATGTGGTTTGAAGATAAGTATACCCATACTTTAACAGATTGAAAACTTATACAAATAATTAATTCTTGATACAAAGGCTGTTGTTTAATATCAGCAATATTAAATTGAATCAGAGAAATGTTTGATAAAACCGACATTAATATCAAGTTTTAAATTAGAAATCAGAAAACTGCAATTATTAAATGTTAAAGTCGTGATAGCTACATTTTCTATAAGATTGGCAACAGAATAATCAAGTTCTATTTATATTCATGCACGACATGTTCATATAGAACATTTTTTGTTACCGTACTTTATACGTTATTATAGAACATTTAGGTAACATCCAAGACATCTAGAAGCTTTCTGCTTCCAGTAATACATTTGTTTGATGTGTGATTTTTTTATGGTAAGTGCAAATGATCATTAGTTTTGAGATGAAATTGGACAACATATTACATATTCATTGCAATACCATATAAAAGGCCCACGACAGTCAAAAAGGACAAAAACATAATACACAAAACATAATTATATATATAGTGACGAATACCGCCACACGCCTTTTTAAAATCACACGCACGCACACGCAGACGGACAAAGTGACTCCAGCATACCCTTCCACAACTTCGTTTGTGGGGCTATAATAATTAGATCTTTGGTCTTTTTGGCATGTAGGAAAGTCGTCTTGGGTCAAGTCAGAACAATCAAGAGTGACAAATTCGGTCTGTATGCTGACACTATTCCTTAGAAAGAATCAAATAAAGATTTTGATTGATCTTATAGTTATCACGTCTGAGAGAACTCCAACCGTGTGACAATAAATACATAGTCTACCTGTTTGGATGCAGTGTTCCTCTTCACATGTCGACACTAAAAGTAAATTGATAATCATATTATAACAAGCAAACAGAAAGATAACATTTACATCAGTAGTTTGTTTTTCCTGGAGAAGATGCATCTTATTATAGTGTAAAAACGTATCAGGGGACTTCAAATTCATTTCAAACTTTTGCATGTTTCGTATTATTGCATCAAATCTATATTGAAAATAGCAGGAAATTCGCGGGGACTGACGAACGATTTCGAATTATCGCATTTTTCGAACTATCGCATTCAATTGTATGTATAAATACTACATAATGTGTTTTATTTTCTAGGGTATAACGTAAGTGATTATTTCAATTATGCATACGTCATAACTCCCCGTGACACTTTTCTGAAATAATGCAGCCTTTCCTCGATACTAATGACATCTTTGGGATATATATAAATCAGTATTAATGCTCAGGTGGTCCCAAGTGGAAATATTGAGAAAATACTGAAAATCAGTCCGGAAATGAGCGGTAGTTACATTTTTCGTCGCCTGTATCCTATAGTGAGCTATCTATCATTTTGAAGAATTTGAGATTTTTGTTGAATTCGTCTCCAAGAGAACTATCTCCTGGTGCCCTTGTTTAGCATTTGGAGCCCCAGTTTAAAAGTTTTTCAATCACTTTTTGCGCTATTCCTAAGACTTTGAATGTTAAACTTTGTTGGCCTTTTTCACAAATTGGTAAAAATGGAGTTAGCTAATTATTATTCTCAGGCGACGTAATGTTGAAATGGTCGTTTTTGTGGAGTTTTGCTGACTTTTTTGTGTGGAGATGAACAAGTTAGACAACATGGTTGTAATGACGTGACCCTGATCGTGAGTGACACTATAAAGAGTGACCCTGATCATGAGTGACACTTTAAGAGTGGCCCTGATAGTGAGTGACACTATAAAGAGTAAGATTGAAGTAAGATGCTATCTACAAGTCATTGTTACATTCATGTAGATGTCTGATATCATATTGATCATGTAACGGTAAGCCTGTGTTATAATCCAGGGCAAAACAGTCGTGTACCTGTAATACAGCGGACATGTGGGTGGACATCAGACATAATGTGTATCATAATTATACATTGGGTTAAATAGTGAGATGTATGCGAGGTATGCTGTATAATACAAGCTATAATGACAGAAGTATGTGAGCTTGAAATCTGAACTTATCATTACAGAATGATGTTATCATCATTTCGTGTACATAAATAAAAATGTATTTAACGAATACAAATACTATGGACGCTGACCACATATCCTATAATACTGGCTGATAGCTTGCTGGCGGTAGGCATTGTTTCAAGTCAGTTCAGTGATAATCATAGATTATATTTATCAATTAATTAGCGCTTCCGTAAAACGACGCTACTTCTTAAACTGATAATTCTTTTGTCCTTCTTCGGATTTAACGCCATTACTTCCAGTTATATCGTGGCGGGTAGTTATCCTAACCAGCTTCCATGGATTTCATTTAACCAGTATTAACCACATTCTACCAAGCTACCCCAAAGAATTCAGAGGCGAAGGTCAATTTAACATAGGATGTTGTATCTTCAGTCACGGACAGTGTGAGCCTCGCTCGGGATTCGAACTCACAACCTCTTGATCAGCTAATCGGGCGGCCTTGCCGATAAATGAAACTTAATGGTATGTGATACAATTTACTGTTATCCCGACAGCGCGTGTTTTAAAGCTTATTGACAGTATTCAAGAGAGAGTGTGTGTTTGAAGTTAGCACATCACTGCAGTAATCTAACAACAAGACGATGTAATATCACCACACTAATTAAAAACAAGAATATTTACCATCTCTAAAATAGTCTAACAACAAGTATATCTAACAAATCTATATTATTCTAACAACAAGAATATCTAACAAATCTACATTATTCTAACAACAAGAATATCTAACAAATCTACAATATTCTAACAACAAGTATATCTAACAAATCTACAATATTCTAACAACAAGTATATCTAACAAATCTACAATATTCTAACAACAAGTATATCTAACAAATCTACAATATTCTAACAACAAGAATATCTAACAAATCTATATTATTCTAACAACAAGAATATCTAACAAATCTACAATATTCTAACAACAAGAATATCAAACAAATCTACATTATTCTAACAACAAGTATATCTAACAAATCTACAATATTCTAACAACAAGTATATATAACAAATCTACAATATTCTTACAACAAGTATAATTATATAACAAATCTACAATATTCTTACAAGGCATGTACAATGTCAAGAATTTAACATAAAACGATCAAAGCGATTTTATGTGAAGAGAGATTGATATTTTGTTTAGTGATTTAAACTGTTCCTGTATTGTACGTGTAGAGTGTATCTGTCATGTGAGAAGTCACGTGATATACAATGCTTCACTTACCGTTCATTGAGTGTGTACTGTTGTTCTTCTGTGACAACAGCACAGCAAGAATGATGACAACGATCAGTAACACCAGAACAAGAAATCCACTGAATATCAATAAGGGTCGTTTCATGTAGGGCTTATAATGTTCCCTGAAATAACAAATAGAACTAAATATAGATCAATTATGATATTAAAAGCAACACGGAACAAATATATATACTATGACGTTTTATCGAATGCTGTACAGCTTCAGAAAACCATATAAAATGTCTAGAGTTATGTGCCCTTCAACTTAGCTATCGCATTCTTAGGATCAAGGGGTGTCAGGGGTATTGGTCACTTCTGTCAAAGCTCTAGTTTTATTAAAAATGAAAAACAAATATTTAAAGGTAACAAATGACGTCGAGTACCAGACATATTCCTCGGAAAACCTTAAGCTTTACCAATTGTGCCAATGAGGACAGTGTTTTAATCGTCCACATTATATATTAATATTGACGGATGTGCTTAATTCAATGGCAGTATTGATCTCCATACGATAAGTTCCTATCTCTTGATTTGCCATTAACAAAAAATTATTCCAGTAATAAACAGTCCAATGTTTTTAAATAAGAACTAACGACATGGAATGAAGAAATTTTCTCCCCTGAAGACACCCGTCAATTTCATTTGTTGATTTTGGCTTATAGCAATTGTACAGAAAAAAGTTTATATCTCAGCTTGAGTCTGGAGGTAATCTACGATCCAACCTCTACAACTAAAATACTGATATAAGTAAATAAAACATGATTTTATTAAACACAATCTTATTATATAGTGCGTTCTGCTTAAAATGAACATTATCTTGGTGGGTTTATACGCTGCTATACAAGGGCCTCGTACGTTCTGAACTGAAGTCATTTCAATAATCATTATATCTAAATTGTCTGACTTAGTGAATTATGTGAAATGATATAAATACTGTCTAGATAATAAAATATCATAACAAGATTAATTGCATATTATAATAAACTCATTAGTACAGTACATTAAGATTAATGTTACATAATGATAAAAAAAGTAAAAACTTATGATTGAAAAATATAACTCTGAGTGTAATATGATTTATCATAATATTATGATAATATTAATATCACAGTTTAATCAGTAAGATTGATATAAAAGATAAAACCGGTTTTGATGATTAGTATGATAAAGCATTTATATTAAATTTAAGCAATGAATAATTTGAGAAACACATCAGAGAACATAAGCATTTCTTCTTTCCGAAAGTTTTTTCTTTTGTTGTACGAAAATGTATTATTCGGCGTTTAGAATACATGTTTCAAGATCAACGATTTTTCAATACATAGATTACAAAAAATAATATATAATGATAAATATAATAAAAAATGCTATTGACTGAGCTCGAACCTCTCACATCAGTTCACCACTACTTTGATTCATATGGATGATTCTTACTACGAAGATTCAAAATGAGTTTGTCAGTAAAATACAGTGTTTACCTATAATGGTGCCGTCCAATACTGTGGAATCATTGATTTTCGTTGGGGGTTTAATTTCGTGGAATTTCGTTGGTCGGCTCATCCACAAAATCAAATCCCCACGAGTTTAAATGCAGTGATAAGGCATTTCTTTTAATAAACCAAAATCCACGAATTGATGTCCCCACGAAATAGCCATTTAAGTAAAAATCACGAAATTTGAGCTCAACAAATATAAATGAATAGATCTATACAGTATTCAAACATTGAACCCTATTTCACATACTGTTCAATAAACTAATAAACTCATTTCTCGGTGACCTATGTGAAAAGACTGGGTCAGTCATAAAATATCTGAAATTTTAGTAAAATTGCAATCATTCGAAATTTACCGAAATCAATCGATTAAAAGATCCCTTGGTGTTGTGTAAGGATGTCATGTTTGTGACAATTGTGTGATTATGTTAGATGCAGGGAGCAAGTAAATGATTCAAATAGTTAGATTCTCTCAGGAGTGAAGTCAAATATTGAGATTTAACACGCGTCCCATGATACAAGTAAATGTAATTATATAACTTTCTAAACTGTGACAGCTGGAACGATGGTAGCAGATATGTGTGAGATATATATTACACGAGTCTGGAGGAATAGATCAAATATATGGAGACTTTCAGGAAATGTAGTTACGTTACACGTTCAAGCTTCCTGATTTATATATTGTGTGCTGTGTATTGTATTCGATGTAAATCCAGAAGTGAATGAACAAATGTGGATCAGATATATATGTATATACATTGTTTAATATTAATCACTTGTTGATATCTGACTCAACGTGAACAAAAAAGTTCTATCTTTCGCCATTTTAATACTTTTGTCACATCCCTGAATAATTACATCCTACCTTGTAGATGTTATGCGACAGTTTGTTTGTTTGAGTTTGACACCCCATTTTAACAGTCAGAGTCACATGAGGCGGACAGTTCACCTAACCATCGTTCCTGGGAAGAACCAGTACTAGACTCCCGTCCTCCGTAGGCAACTGCCTACATTCTCATATAAAGAAACATGGTCTGTAGCTAGGCTCGAACCGACGACCCTCCGTCAGTGAGAGGTTACAGTGATTTGAAGTCAGCGACCTTCTCCACTCGACCACGGAGGCGGGAACTACGCTACCTTAACACATGTTATGTTTCACGCTAAGCGGCGCAACTTGCCGAATGACCATCAACCATAATCTACTGATCAATTTTGGAAAACCACAATAATATGATCAGAGAAAAATAAAGTCAACCTCCGAATATAGGCCACCCTGTGAATAAAGGTTATTCTTTTAAAAACCGTCATTGATTATTTAGAACAATATGACCTCCGAAGAAATGCCACCTGTCAATAAAGGTCGAATTTTGTCTTTCCTAAGGGTGGCCTTTGTTCACAGGTCAACTGTACATGCATAATACTTACCCAAACATACGTCCACCTGACATTTTTGATGCACTTTTGTCCAAGGGTTCTCTGTAAAGATAATAACAAATTTCAGAATAATACTAGTAAACAACGAACTTAAGAGTGAGCAAGTATGATTGTATTCATGTGGAACTTGAATGCTTCAAATAATTTTGTTCAAAATATTTTACAATTAATCGTAATTTTATGGGACAGATGTTTTAAGTACTACATAAATCATACAAAACCAACATTTGCGTTCTAAGCTTGCATGAATCAGAACTGTTGTGTGTGTAACATAAATGATGAATTTGTCTGATCGTATTTAAACGTAACAGCTTGAGTAGTAAACATACATTCATTAATATAACAGGAGGATATTACAGATTATTACAATTATAACAACCATTGTCTAACCTAGATGAAAGTGATACTAAATGTGACGGTTGTTAGTGTCAGGTAGACCTTTTCACACCGAGATGTGATAGTTTTCTGTGACAAGACAGTAACAATATGGACAGTAATATACATCACCCAGTGCTCCATAAACAACAGATGGGTTGTTTGTAGAACATTACAGAGACGATACACTACCATGTAAACATGCAATCTATTAACCAAGTAGACTGGATTTCTGCAGTTATCTTTTGAATTTGCATATTTTTAATAAGGCTTTTTGAAGCCTAATCCTTGGCAATATACTAAAGTATAGATGTATCTTTCATAATTATGAAAATAAGTATTTGTTTGTTCATAAAACGCACTTTGTTTTAATTGCTTTTTTGCTGGTATACTGTTATCAAATTTTACCGTCGTATTGAATATAATATACTACCGTACAACATCCCCAAAGCAAAGATAAACTCATGCTGTTGCTGAAGGGAGATTGTTGCTAAAGAGATGTCAGCTCTAGAGAGGTTGTACTGTATACGCTTTTTATACACGATTTATACGATTAAACGTTGTTTTAATGATTTAATATGTAAATATATGTAGTTATGATACACTATAGATAATTATGATGTCTTGATTCTTATATTAATTATGATACTCGAGAGTACGTGTTAATACGAGTCTAAAGTATTTTGTACATAAAATCTTAAGTACAATTGTGTAATTCATATCACAAGAAACTATTACCACCGTCGATGATTACATGGAAAGCAAAAACACATTTTATGGAAAACATTCAATTTGCATAATGTTGCTTGTGATAAGATGTCAAAACAAGATCTTAGCTTGAGTATGTTTTATATCAGACAATTTATGTATTATGTATGTTTATCAAACTGAATATTTTGTCATTAACCTGGTTATGTATGTCTAATTGTTATAGGAGAGACTTGCCAAATGTACCAGACAGTTATAGTACGTAGTAAATTATATGGCTGGTAAATTATCAATGTTTGCATACTCCTGATTCCCTTGGTACAGACGTATACAATGATTGATAATACAGTGTTACGGTTTAGCTTTGAAAGACATGGTTGCGTTTTAAGTTAGAATATTATAATACAACATAAAACGTTTGATGTGTCTCCGGAGAAGAAAATACAACAAAATATTACAAGGAATAATACATCATGCTATAAAACATGCATACAGTATGTACAACAGATCCACACCTCGAACAGATACAGGAGCCCCTCTACCAACTATGTCTCTTTATTTATGTGAGAAAGTAGGCAGTTGCTTACGGAAGATGGGAGTCTAGTACTGGTTCTTCTCAGGAACGATGGTTAGGTGAACTATGACTGATTGTTGAAAAGGGGCGTAAAGCCGATGAAATAAACCAAGCAATCCAAGCATCTACTAGACGATCCATGAAGTCAGTTAATACTGTACTGGATACATCAAGTGCATGTAATGCTGGAGGTCTATTGTAATTGTCTCATACAATGATTTCACAGGTGTCGGATATTAATCGTCGATTTCAGTTTGCACCTCTCACTCGTTAAGTACAATGTGCTCCTGGCGTTGTGGTTAGAGTAACATTGTGTGCAGCCATATAACAACTGATGTAGTTTGTTATGACTGAACCTTATTTGCATTCGTTTTTAATTAAAACACTGATGTTTGAACGGAATAAAAGATCCTTCAAACGCGATAAAATACACAAACTTGAAGAGTTTATGCTCAAAGCTGGAGCTTAAAGGCCGAACAGATTTCATAATTAATTTATAGCTAAAACCTCTAGTTGTACACGTGATCTCAGAACATATTCCACTGGATCTATACGTGATCTCTGAATACGTTCCTCTGGATCTATACGTGATCTCTGAACACGTTCCTCCTGATCTATACGTGATCTCAGATCATATTCCGCTGTCTATACATTTGATCTCACAGCGCGTTTCTCTGGTTGCATACATGATCTCAGAGCATTTTCATCTGTTTATACGTGTGATCTTAAAGTTCTACACGTGATCTCAGAGCACGTTCCTATGGTTCTACACGTGATCTCAGAGCACGTTCCTATTGTTCTACACGTGATCTCAGAGCACGTTCATATGGTTCTACACGTGATCTCAGAGCACGTTCCTATGGTTCTACACGTGATCCCAGAGCACGTTCCTATGGTTCTACACGTGATCTCAGAGCACGTTCCTATTGTTCTACACGTGATCTCAGAGCACGTTCATATGGTTCTACACGTGATCTCAGAGCACGTTCCTTTGGTTCTACACGTGATCTCAGAGCACGTTCATATGGTTCTACACGTGATCTCAGAGCACGTTCCTATGGTTCTACACGTGATTTCAGAGCATGATAATTACGGGTTGTACAAGAGAACGTCTCAGAGAACGTTTAACCGAATTCAAACAAACGGGTGAATCTATTCATTACTTTTCCACTTTGTAATAAAACTCAGATAAAATCTAGTTGAATAATATCGTTTTGTACCTAAGCATTCACGTCACATAGATATGATATACAATACTGTATTATGATTTATGATGATAGATAACAATTGACAAGTCATTATTCAAGAACCTTTAAAACATGCATTTTGTACAAGTTGTACAATTTTAAGATACGAGGCAATCATCAAAGTTGATTTTTAAATCAATGAGTATTAGTGTTACCCTGAGATGTATTGTGTTTTTGTATAAGTCTGCACAGTTTTAATGTTTAAACGACACAGTCCAAACCGGAAGTGAAAAATCTGACAGCATTCACTTCCTGTTCAAGCACAACAAAAATAGTTCAATGGGTTGCTAATTTATTATAAAACATTATATTGGAATTATTTGTATAAGCTTGCATTTCTTTTTTTCAAATTTCGTATATATTTCTAATGTGAATGAATATGAACGGAGAAGTATTTCTGTCATTTTCTGATAGGAGTAAATACAAACATAACTATTCATGACAAACAATTTAACTTAAAATTTGTAGTATTTGTATTTAGTGTTCAAAATAAAATCTGTATGATGATAAACTGATTTTTTGAACAGCGGACATAGACAAGCTCAAATAATGTCTTAATGTTCAATGTTTTCATGCATCGGTACATGGACACACTCCGCGGGATAAAATGCCGTGCGCAAACATAAACGGTACGGTAATTAATACATAATAAACATGGTAAATTAGGATCATAAATATCACATTATTTTCTATTAGTATATTGTCCTTCCTGCCATATATTCAAATAACGTTGCGTAACATTTAGACAGCCAATTGGTCCTAATTAACCTTCCATGTGTAATCGACAATTAAGCTCACCATTTACTAATTAGCTGATGAACATAACACAGTAATGATGGTGGACGTATACAAAAACAAGATAATTACGAAACAAAGATTTATAAAACTATCAATACGTCCCAAATAGCGTCCTGGTGAATTCATGTGGCCACGTGTTTCATCTACATAAATTCTGGGTGTTATATATGCATAGAATATGGGTGTTTATCTACATAGAATATAGGTGTTTATCTACATAGAATATAGGTGTTTATCTACATAGAATATAGGTGTTTATCTACATAGAATATGGGTGTTTATCTACATAGAATATAGGTGTTTATCTACATAGAATATAGGTGTTTATCTACATAGAATATAGGTGTTTATCTACATAGAATATAGGTGTTTATCTACATAGAATATAGGTGTTTATCTACATAGAATATAGGTGTTTATCTACATAGAATATAGGTGTTTATCTACATAGAATATAGGTGTTTATCTACATAGAATATAGGTGTTTATCTACATAGAATATAGGTGTTTATCTACATAGAATATAGGTGTTTATCTACATAGAATATAGGTGTTTATCTACATAGAATATAGGTGTTTATCTACATAGAATATAGGTGTTTATCTACATAGAATGTGGGTGTTTTATTCTACGTAGAGTCGTGGTGTTTAAAGATTCGGGGTGATATATTATTTGAAATCATTATCTGAAACATTCACGTAAATGTGATTCTTAAAAGATGAATAATCTACATGAATGATTGTCTTTATTTTTCGTAAACGATAAAAAAACAATTACATACCGTGTCTCTGGGATTGAATTAAATTTGTCAAAATATTCCCCAAAGTCACTTTTTACACATTGTATGTAGATATTATAACATCGAGACATGACATGTGACCTACATTATAGATTCTGACATTTTAATGTTTCTATTATTACACCGATTGTCAAAATTGTTAAAGAATTAAACAACAATGTTCACATAATGTGATTACAGTTATGTTCCACAAGTTATGCATACTTGATTACAATCTATCACTTTTAAGTAACCACATTTCACGCTGTACACCACGCTAGAACAGAAAATGCAGTTTATCGAAGTAAGGCAATAATAATCAATCATAAGAAAGGAAATGAATGCTCGTCAGAATAAAGTAAGATGTCTTGCATTAACGGATGCCATCTTGACATTGTTATAAAGTAAAATGTCTCGCATTAACGGATGCCATCTTGACATTGTTATAAAGTAAGATGTCTCGCATTAACGGATGCCATCTTGACATTGTTATAAAGTAAGATGTCTCGCATTAACGGATGCCATCTTGACATTGTTATAAAGTAAGATGTCTCGCATTAACGGATGCCATCTTGACCTTGTTATAAAGTAAGATGTCTCGCATTAACGAATGCCATCTTGACATTGTTATAAAGTAAGATGTCTCGCATTAACGGATGCCATCTTGACATTGTTATAAAGTAAGATGTCTTGCATTAACGGATGCCATCTTGACATTGTTATAAAGTAAGATGTCTTGCATTAACGGATGACATCTTGACATTGTTAAGACTTGGTAACTAGCCTTAATTTAAAGCACAGTTCGAAATCTACGCAACACCGAAATATTTTGAACGTGTGTAAATGTCAGATTAATTTAACGATTACAATGTTATGTATTTTTATTATGTGCGAACGTTAACCAGACAGAAATAATAGTTTGATTTATTTCTACAGTAGCGCAAAAATGAGAAAATCAAAATATTGTTAAATATTCCAAACATTACCAACTACAAGATGTACATTCAATGATTAGAACAAATACTTGTGAAATATTTGTCATGTGGATGACTGGTTGGAAAGCTTTAACATCTTATACTCTAAAGTCAAGTGTTTTGTCTGATTCTGAATTAAGTGAATTATTACACCACAATACAAAATGTAGTTTTTCCATAAACCACCATAAGACAAAGCTACGCGTCCATCATTTTAAATAGATCGATATTTATCGATTAAATAGAAAATTGTTTGATCGAACTTTCAGCAATAGTTTTAAATTTTTATGTAAAAAATATAATTTCACAATTTCTGCCAATATATATCTAAATCATATGTTTAATCGTGGTCCCGTGATTAGTGTACTGGGCTTGTAGCCCGCGGTGATCCGGGTAACAAAAATGTCGATTTTCATCCATATGCATAAGGAGAAGGTTAGAATGTAGCCCAGGAAAATTGGATAGGTTATACGACCGCCGTATATATATTACTGAAATATTGTTGAAAACAGCGTTAAATCAACTGAAACCTGTTTATGTATAGATATGTAATGTTAAAACATTGTATATACGATCCTTGTCAAGATAAACTTTTAATTTTACAACAGCAACAAAACATACACTTTTGTATTTCACTGCAGTGTTACTTTAGTAATTATAAACCACATCGCGATTAGTGAATAAAGTAACGCTTCACATATTGACATAAAACCGTGGTGTTAAGTGTTAAAATTTGGTGAACAAATTCTATACTTTTCAACTGAAGACTACTGCCGCCAATATCTGTATTCAGCGTAATATAAATTGCATAAAAACAAGTTTAATTTGAATGATGAAGTTTAAATCTTGTTAGAAAAGCAATTTTAAGGCATTAAATACAATCTGTTTTAATTTTATGGTTGTTTTGTTTGTAATTATATCGACGGTATATTTTAGAAGTACAAGTTTGAAATACCAGGATTTTAATTCGATGGTAGAGAATCAAAGAAGGCGACGTTCCATTGAAAATAAACTAACACATCACGATTTCATAGGTGATAAAAGTTCATCAAAGAATTCAATAAACTTGATAAATTATTAAAAATTTAACTAAATGGCTGACAGGAGAGTAATTTCACAGGATTATGTGGTCAGAAAAGTGAATGTTCACATTACATATAACGTTCTATGTATGTTCACTGAACGCTAAAGCGGGGTTGCTACACAATATTGCCCATACACACGTTTGCTTAGAATAATTTCACACTTTAATGGTAGGGCTGATAGGTAGGGATGTTTTATCACTGGGTATGTAGGTAGGGATTTATTTTGTACGTACGTTTTGTATTAATAGTAACAAAAAAATGCCACAATATATATATATTGTTTTTATTCATTAATATTTTCGTGAACAGGTAGTAGCACTCCAACCAAACGTATTTTTATGTTCAGTCTAGTGTAAGAGGATTCTGGTTGAAAAATGTGTGTATGGATAATATGCATGTATCAACCCCCTTTGATAGCGTTGTAAAAACTGCTCGAAACAATCACAATTCAAGATAGGTTTGTTTAATATCATTGTAGAACTATATTAATAAGTACCTGAAATAAATATACTAAAATTGTCAGAGACACACTCACTCAATACACATCATATTTTATTCACTTTCATATTATATTTTATGAATATATTTACGTATATAATTATGAACTTACCTAATTTCTACCTCGTCTCCCATCTTTGAAAACCACATTCACTTATATATATATAAATAATCCTCAACACACACACAATGTTATCATCAAGCCACAGGTGTCAACTGTGCGGTAAATTATTCCACAATGATGCTTATCAATTATTGGGAAAAAAGTTCCATGTGTCTGAGATTGTTGCGTCCGTGAGTTGAGGTTGCCACCTGTGAACTGATGATGGTACCAGGATATACGTATAGTGTGCTGTATACTTCAGTTGTCAGCTTCAAGTCACAGTATGTAAGTAGGAATGTTCTTGACAAGAAAAAATGTGCCAAATATATGCCTGCTATTTGAACCAATAGGAAGACTGGCACGCACCAGTCCACACAGTGCACTGTACGAACTGTGAAGGATCTGGACGACGTCAGTTGAATGCTTTCACACTTTTTTTGTGCTATAACTAAGTTCGATATATAGTGTAAATGTTTAACCCAAGCTTGTAAAAAAGTCACAAAATCAACATTGATATTTGATTAATTTTATCTCATTCTTTGATACTGTAGATATACAAACCATACTAATGAAAATATGCATTAAACTGACCGATCATTGAACTTTCTATCTTATAAAATAACTACATTTTGTATATATGTTTAACTCGTAACACGACATACGTTACAGCTGTATAGATTGAGAAAACGAAAACGTTGACCTTACAAGCCAAACATACATTCATGTCATTTGTCAGATTTAAACTTTTCACCAATATACCAAATTCGAAAAAAATCTTCACAAAATGTAATATACTACATGTTGTAGTTTACAGTGAATAGATAACATTAAACGAAAGGCGGATTTTGTCGGAGTTTATTTCGATTATTTAAACGTTTTGCAGACAAAATTTCCATGTGATGAATTATTTAGTCTTGTGATATTCCTAAGAGACATATCTATACGTGATGATTGACATATGTGTCAACTTTATGCACGTTTAAGTAGATAAAAGATTCAGTCTCAGAAAGAAATCCCCATTAAAGATAAAGACAACCTTATCCGTCATGATATCCAAACTTTATCACACATGTTATGCTTTATACCATAAGACAAATGCGTTTTAAAAATTAATTATAAAGCGCAGTTAGTAACTCATTCATTTATTTGACTGCGCTGAACTCTGACTTTATACAAAAATTATCAACATTCCAGTTCTTGGACATGAACACACCTTAGATCTTTATGAAAATATCAAATTCACATTTGTTGAATCGACGTCATGGTCGGCAGCTTCGGCACTGAGATACGTTAATCGTGATAGTTTATAATATCTATGTAGTATATAACACGTACTATACCGAACAGTTTTTATTTCACTTTTAAATGACTGTTATATCATTGTTAGAACAAACATTAATACTTAACATCTCGTGTAAAGTAGCATCTATTTTGACCATGTCATAACCCGATAGTACACAAAATGTAATAAAATTATTCCAATTCAAATCATATGAGAAATATTCTTATTCCGTGCTGGTAACAAAACAGTTAATGGAACACATAGTTTCGACAAAGAATAGAGCACAGTAAATCACTTCATGAGTTTTATTGTGTTCACACGAGAATCACAACAGATTTCTACGTCAATCTGGAGGTCTATATACTTCAACTATATCGAGCGAGTGACTGACTTCATGCAGTGTGCATTTAACAACTAAACCGAATTTCTATGTTAACAGTAAGACAGGAGAGGATTGTACGGTACCGTGAGCCACAATTTGATGTCAGACTAGTCGTATGGTGATACCTAGATTCTGACATACAGATGTTGTAATGTTAGAACATTCAACGAGACGTTTTCCGGCAGAATGTACCTACAATCAGTCGTAAACATATAATGCATTGGTAGTTGGCACTTCCTTGTTTTTAAAGAAGTCTCGTAATATATATATTGGCATGTATATTGTTAAATATAATAACATTTATATTGTCATATATTATAGCGATTATATTGCTATGTGTAATAACGTCCTTATTGCTGTATAATGTATAATAATGTTTATATTGTTATATATAATAACATGTACATGTATATTGCTATATGTGATAACATTTATACTGCTATTACTTAACAGTGATAATTCTAGACGTCTACAACAAGTGACAGATAAGTTTTACTACGATAATTCTAGTCGTCTACAACAAGTGACACATAAGTTATACTATGATAATTCTAGACGTCTACAACAAGTGACACATAAGTTTTACTATGATAATTCTAGTCGTCTACAACAAGTGACACATAAGTTTTATCAGTATGATAATTCTAGACGTCTACAACAAGTGACACATAAGTTTTATTATGGTAATTCTAGACGTCTACAACAAGTGACAGATAAGTTTTACTATGGTAATTCTAGACGTCTACAACAAGTGACATATTAGTTTTATCAGTATGATAATTCTAGACGTCTACAACAAGTGACACATTAGTTTTACTATCATAATTCTAGACGTCTACAACAAGTGACAGATAAGTTTTACTATGATAATTCTAGACGTCTACAACAAGTGACACATTAGTTTTATCAGTATGATAATTCTAGTCGTCTACAACAAGTGACACATTAGTTATACTATGATAATTCTAGACGTCTACAACAAGTGACACATTAGTTTTATCAGTACGATAATTCTAGACGTCTACAACAAGTGACACATTAGTTTTATTATGATAATTCTAGACGTCTACAACAAGTGACACATTAGTTTTATCAGTATGATAATCCTAGACGTCTACAACCAGTGACACATTAGTTTCATTAGTATGATAATTTTAGACGTCTACAACAAGTGACACATTAGTTTTACTATGATAATTCTAGATGTCTACAACAAGCGACACAGTAGTTTTATCAGTATGATATTTTTAGACGTCTACAACAAGTGACACAATAGTTTTACTATGATAATTCTAGACGTCTACAACAAGTGACACAGTAGTTTTACTATGATAATTCTAGACGTCTACAACAAGTGACACATTAGTTTTACTATGATAATTCTAGACGTCTACAACAAGTGACACATTAGTTTTACTATGATAATTCTAGACGTCTACAACAAGTGACACATTAGTTTTATCAGTATGATAATTTTAGACGTCTACAACAAGTGAAACATTAGTTTTATCAGTATGATAATTCAAGACGTCTACAACAAGTGACACATAAGTTTTACTATGATAATTATACACGTCTACAACAAGTGACACAGTAGTTTTACTATGATAATTCTAGATGTCTACAACAAGTGACACATTAGTTTTATCAGTATGATAATTCTAGACGTCTACAACAAGTGACACATTAGTTTTATCAGTATGATAATTCTAGACATCTACAACAAGTGACACATTAGTTTTATCAGTATAATAATTCTAGACGTCTACAACAAATGACACAGTAGTTTTATCAGAATGATAATTCTAGACGTCTACAACAAGAGTCACATTAGTTTTATCAGTATGATAATTCTAGACATCTACAACAAGTGACACATTAGTTTTATCAGTATGATAATTCTAGACGTCTACAACAAGTGACACATAAGTTTTACTATGATAATTCTAGATGTCTACAACAAGTGACACATTAGTTTTATCAGTATGATAATTCTAGACGTCTACAACAAGTGACACATTAGTTTTATCAGTATGATAATTTTAGACGTCTACAACAAGTGACACATTAGTTTTACTATGATAATTATAGATGTCTACTACAAGCGGCACAGTAGTTTTATCAGTATGATAATTTTAGACGTCTACAACAAGTGACACATTAGTTTTACTATGATAATTCTAGACGTCTACAACAAGTGACACAGTAGTTTTACTATGATAATTCTAGACGTCTACAACAAGTGACACATTAGTTTTACTATGATAATTCTAGACGTCTAATACAAGTGACACATTAGTTTTATCAGTATGATAATTATAGACGTCTTCAACAAGTGACACAGTAGTTTTACTATGATAATTCTAGATGTCTACAACAAGGGACACATTAGTTTTATTATGATAATTATAGACGTCTACAACAAGTGACACATTAGTTTTACTATGATAATTCTAGACGTCTACAACAAGTGACACATTAGTTTTACTATGATAATTCTAGACGTCTACAACAAGTGACACATTAGCTTTACTATGATAATTCTAGACGTCTACAACAAGTGACACATTAGTTTTATCAGTATGATAATTCTAGATGTCTACAACAAGTGACACATTAGTTTTATCAGTATGATAATTCTAGATGTCTACAACATGTGACACATATGTTTTATCAGTATGATCATTCTAGATGTCTACAACAAGTGACACATTAGTTTTATCAGTATGATAATTCTAGATGTCTACAACATGTGACACATATGTTTTATCAGTATGATCATTCTAGATGTCTACAACATGTGACACATATGTTTTATCAGTATGATAATTCTAGATGTCTACAACAAGTGACACATTAGTTTTATCAGTATGATAATTCTAGACGTCTACAACATGTGACACATTAGTTTTATCAGTATGATAATTCTAGATGTCTACAACAAGTGACACATATGTTTTATCAGTATGATAATTCTAGATGTCTACAACAAGTGACACATTAGTTTTATCAGTATGATAATTCTAGACGTCTACAACATGTGACACATTAGTTTTATCAGTATGATAATTCTAGATGTCTACAACAAGTGACACATTAGTTTTATTAGTATGATAATTCTAGACGTCTACAACATGTGACACATATGTTTTATCAGTATGATAATTCTAGACGTCTACAACATGTGACACATTAGTTTTATCAGTATGATAATTCTAGATGTCTACAACAAGTGACACATTAGTTTTATCAGTATGATAATTCTAGATGTCTACAACATGTGACACATATGTTTTATCAGTATGATCATTCTAGACGTCTACGACAAGTGACACATAAGTTTTACTATCATAATTCTAGACGTTTACAACAAGTGACACATAAGTTTTACTATGATAATTCTAGACGTCTACAACAAGTGACACATTAGTTTTACTATGATAATTCTAGACGTCTACAACAAGTGACACATAAGTTTTACTATGATAATTCTAATCGTCTTTATTTAAATTCCGGAACCCGTTCTGTGAACATTATGCATAGTCACCACGCAGATGCATAGACTTCGTGTATAGACTTTATGTGGACTTCATATATAGACTTCATATAAATAATTCACCTATAGACTTTATAATAGAATTCATCATAGAACGCATGCATAGACTTTAAATATAGAATTCATACATACACATCATGCATATACTTCATCATCGTGTATAGATATCATATAAACTTCATATATAGACTTCATACATAGACTTCATAATTATATAATTATAAACTTCATGTATATAATTCATGCATAGACTTCATGTATAGTATGGACTTCATGTATAGACCTAATGTATTGACACCATGTATAGACTTCATATATAGACTTAATATATAGACACCATGCATACTCGTAGACTTCGTTTATAAACTTCACATACTGACACCATGTATAGACTTCATATAATTATAGACTTCACGTATAATTATGTAGACTTTAAATATGCACCACTATACATTTATAGACATTCCTAGACAAGATTGTGGTGCTGCAGGCTATCAGTTTTTATGTTCACATATACTGAAGTTGAAAATTATAACATTGGCGACATCAACCAACAAAACCAGAATACACGTGTGTATTTATTTAAATTTCCTTCCAGAAAATATCTGGAACTTGCATTTCTCATAAGATGTTTTAATTAAAATGCCGTCCAATGTTCATGGGAAAACAATTTAAGAGCTACCAGCTTGGAAACAACTTACGTCAAAGACAGAGTCGTATAATCAAGGAGTCTTCTGATACGCAATCAAGTTAACTGTCTTAGAAAAGGAGAAAAATCTATCAAAATAATTACGACTTAATAACTAATTACCGTCTTATGCTTGGTGATATAACATAAATTTAATTATCATATTTTAGATATAAGAAATCCAAATTGTTTAATGTTATTATAATTATCATGTGGCTTCGTGAAATTAGTGATTTATTGTGTAATTAAGCAATTAGTCTGTGGTATGACTCGCTAATAGAAGTCATTTATGTATAAATATAGTGTAACCTCTCCAGAGCGGCCCTCTCTTGAGAGCAACAACCTTCCTGCAACAACAGCATGACGTTTTCTCACTGTGCGATTGAACTATCAATTTAACCTCTCTAGAGCAGCAATGTCTCAACAACAACATAATTTTGCAACTCCCAAAAGGTGTTGCTTTAGAGAGGTGCACTGTTTATGTTAATGTCTTACATTTAGTATAATAAAACTGCGGATACTGTCACATATTTCGAAAAAAAAATACGACGCTCATACTCTTACAGGATAAACACGTACGACACCCATTGTACAACATCTGTATTTACAGAACCTAATCTCAATCTTTATAAACTGTTTATCGTATTTACTGGATACATACTCACATTTCCAGTATCTTCCTCCTGCTTATTGAATTCCTTCACAGAATGTCGGAATATTTATGTGTATACGAGACAATATAAACATGTATATGTGACACTACAAACAACTGCAGTGTAATCTCCATGAATGATCACCTCCTTAGAACAGCAACCTCCCTGTTACAGCCAGTATACTAGCAACCAAAATTGATGTTTACTCTATTTTCACTCTCTCGTCAATAGCCACCTCCTTTCAACAGCCATTTTTGTCCTCCGCATTGGTGGCTGTTGTAGGGAGGTTGCCTAGTGTCTATATGATATGACAATAAGAAATGTATATGTGAAACTACAAACAAGTGCCTATATATGTGACAATAAAGAAATGTATATGTGAAACTACAAACAAGTGCCTATATATGTGACAATAAAGATATGTGTATGTGACACTACAAATAAGTATGTATATATATATGTGACAATAAATATATCAAGGGCTCAGCGCAACACTGTCGTAACTTGTTCTTATTTCAATATGAGTTACAACACTATTGCGCTGAACCCTCGATATGTGTATGTGACACTACAAATAAATATATATGACACTACAAACAAGTCTATATGTGACAATAAATATATGTGTATATGGCACTACACACAAGTAACTATATAAATTATGTGACAATAAAGATATGCATATGTGACACTACAAACAAGTACATAATTATGTGGCACGAATACAATTATATATGTGACACTACAAACAAGTATATAAATTATGTGACACTACATATGTGACACTACATCATTTTCATAAATACAGCACACAATAAAATGCATCATTTTATATTGTATTTCAGTGTTTAGTTGCTGATATGAAAACATTTCAATCCTATTTGCTTACCAACATATTAGTATATGGAGCACAGTTGTATGTAATGTACTTATTTGAGGCGAAAATAATGAACGTAAAGAACATACTTTTATAAAAAAGATAACTGTGGGAACTAGAATAGTTAGGTTGAATTTTCTGACAGGACGGTGTGTACTCAGGAATGAAACACAACATTAGTCAGAATAATTGAGTAATTTATAATAATTATGTAACATTTCCTTTGTAAACCATTCTGTTAACTATAAATGTATAATGTTTAAGCGATCAGTTAATTCATACATTATCATATTAAAAGGGTGAACGCATTTTAAAAACATTGCTAGTGTCATACGTACTCTGTACTAAACATGAGAAACATTGTCCTAAAATCCTGACGTACAAATAGGCTTATGTCAAACTAAAACAAATGTACATGTATCTATATAGTACATACTGTATTTTCATTTATTTTCGTTGGGCTCAAATTTCGTGGTTTTTACTAAACTGGCTATTTCGTGGGGACATAAATTCGTGGATTTTGATTTTTTAATAAAATACCTTATCTCTGCTTTTAAATTCGTGGGGATTTGATTTCGTGGATGAACCGACCGACGAAATCCACTAAATTAAATCTCCAACGAAAATTAATGATTCCACAGTATATACAGTGCCACCTCTCCAAAGCGACAACCTTTTGGAGTAGCAAAATTATGTTGTTGTTGAGAGGTTGTTGCTCTAGAGAGGTTAAATTGATAGTTAAATCATGCAGGGGGAGAAATGATGCTACTGTTGAAGGGAAGTTGTTGATTTAGAGAGAGCCGCTCTGGAAAGTTGGACTGTACGTACAAATATTCAAAAGATATCTGATATCTAATTCACTGATTACTAGTATGTATTACTAGGATAATTATTAATAAATGTTCAATTCCTTGTTGTCTCTTTTTTATTCAGGTTGTCACAAAGACAGCACGGTATATGATGAAATTACGTGATTCTATTCAACATTATACAACACTTGTCATATACGATGTGACAGCCTAATAACGTTACTGAATTATTAACGTGTTCTTACGCATGTGTTGCAGCAATTTAGTATTAGTTATCGTTCATTTTTCGAATAGTTTACGCGATATATCACAAGCGACGCAGACGCGGCGAAGCGCAGTGAAATGACACAAAAAATCGAAATATGAACGATAACTTATTTACAGTTTGTCCTAAAAAAATGTAGGTGACTTATTTTAAACATAACAGGTTCTCGACACATTTTATGTGATCTATTTTTCAAATTTCAAATACAATGAGGACATTTCATTGAATAAGAAATTAGGACAAAATGTAAATTTCAATAAAACGTAGATTATTGATTTCTCTCAAATCTAGGCCAATTTCATGATTTTTTGTATTATCTGTAACAGTAACTATGTTCGATAAAAACAAAACGATATGCTACGTTTACATCTCCAGAAGATTATGAGTATAATTATGCTAGCTGACACTGACCAAATGTTAACAGCACACACATGTATAAAAATTATGTACATTTGTATATCAGTTCAATGTGTACAATGTATATAATGTAGATGATATGTACGCATGTACGGACTGATCGAGGTGTTATTTTTTCCACAGATAAATTAGAATTTCATGCGAATACGTTTGCAACATGGCGTGTTGTTTATTTATTGGACAGATCTTTTATCAAAGAACTTAGAGAACATTAATTTGTCTGAACTTACTTCTACCA
Source organism: Lutraria lutraria (assembly GCA_964023205.1). Classification (NCBI taxonomy): domain Eukaryota; kingdom Metazoa; phylum Mollusca; class Bivalvia; order Venerida; family Mactridae; genus Lutraria; species Lutraria lutraria. The sequence continues at coordinate 24,012,987 of OZ026847.1, forward strand.
TTCTGTCATTTTACAGATAAACAATACGCAAACTTAAGTTAGAATATAAAACTGCTATTACTGTGTAATACTAGTAGATAAAGTACACTGTATTTACAAATGTATACTAGTACGTTTCAAGTTGTAACACCCACTCCATGTCTACATGAATATACCTTATTGATTCCTCCAGATATACTTTATATCAATCTGAGCTTCATAATCTCGTTAATCCACAAATACTGTGTTAGCTATCATAGATGTTAATTAGGAGCATTGATCAATTATATACCATCATAGTTAATCTATCAACAAGGTATCCAACATGATCATTGGCAATGTTGCAATTATATGAGTTTTGTTTCAACAGGAAATGAATACATACTATATGAACAGTAAATATCACAGTGTACTGCATGAACGGTAAATATCACAGTACATGTATACTATATGAACAGTAAATGTCACAGTGTACTATATGAACAGTAAATATCACAGTACATGTATACTATATGAACGGTAAATATCACAGTACATGTATACTATATGAACAGTAAATATCACAGTACATGTATACTATATGAACGGTAAATATCACAGTACATGTATACTATATGAACAGTAAATATCACAGTGTACTAAATGAACAGTAAATATCGATCATAGTACATGTACATTATTTGAACAGTAAATATCACAATATACTAAATGAACATTAAATATCACTGTATATTATATGAACAGTAAATATCACAATATACTAAATGAACAGTAAATATCCCTGTATATTATATGAACAGTAAATATCACAATATACTAAATGAACAGTAAATATCACAATATGCTAAATGAACAGTAAATATCACAATATACTAAATGAACAGTAAATATCACAGTATATTTTATATATCACAGTACATGTACATTATATGAACAGTAAATACCACGAGCACAACGTTTAACCTTCGTGGAATATTTTTGTCCAACGCCACGCACTTCTCGTTCACAATTCACATTTTATCTTATTTAAAACCGTTATAACATCAGAAGTCGTGCAGGATTAATTCATATATAAAATCAAGGACTTATATACATACATGGATTCGCAACTTCCGTATTAACAGTTTAAAGTAATCAAATCCCGCGATAATAAGACGTGAATCAACGGGAATACAAGCTATTGTTTACAAAAGCGAAAATACGAAAAAATCCGTGATATCCGAATGATAATAACAGCGAAAATATCCGTGGTATTCCGAATGTTTAATCTCGGAGACGAAAGGATTATAATAGATGTCCGCCATCTTGGAATTTAAAATGTTCGACTGATGCCTTTTTCAATGCTTATACTTAGACTTTGTGGATTATAAATGTATCTCAATATCTTTAAGGAATTTGTTGCATCCTTTACCAATTTCCCGTGCCCAATTGCCAGAGTTTTATTAGTATAATCAAATTCGTAAACACTCAAATACAGCTGTCGGACATTGCCGAGTATATAGCAATGCATTGTGGGATCGCCGAACGATATCGTTTGATCTATTTTTAGCAGTTGCGAATCCATGTATGTATATAAGTCCTTGATAAAATTAATAACATTTTCACTCTCATTCTATGCTTCAAAAGCTGACTGCAGATTGGACTAAAACCGAAATGATTAACACTGTAGTGAATTAAGCCACCGGTCACCTACGATCGATGGTTCTTAAAGAATTATCCTAAAAGCGAACGTTGTAACATCGTATTTGTAATATATGTGACCTTGAAGAGGAATATCATTTTTTCTTATGTCTCCTTAGGTTTAAACTTGAATCAGTTAGTATATAGAGGCTATTAAAAAGATCCCGGTTTTATGTTGGACCGAGCATAATAAAGTAAATTAGGAGTGTAAAAATATACACATTGTAGTCCACATCGCGGATTGAATCTTGGACCCTAAGCACAGGGGGCAGACACTCAAATACGTCGCTGTTCTAAGAATTAACGCAAGTCTGTTGAAAGTGGCTATATAGTATTCTGAATTTACAATCATTTATTTCCCGCCTCAGCTACTCATGCAGCACAATATATGCGATTTACATTCTGTTTAGTTTAAATGCGGTCTAATTTGTTTCACTTTTTACTTTCATTTTGATTTTTTGTAGCACTTTTATATTGAATGTATTCTAAAACGTGATCTGAATCATAGTCCTTCCAGTTATTGATCTCATCTTCGATCCGGAAATGTACGAGTACAGAACTTTATATACCTCATGGAAGTTTTATTTTACAACGAGCGGCAAACAAATATGGGCGGGGCGAAGCCATTTGATAGCTGATTGACACTAAACTAAACCCAATCTCTACACATGTATGTGAAGGATAAACGAACGACAACTGTGTAAAACCACGGCAGGTAGACTTTTACTATTTGTATTTAGATGTTACCTGCTTAAGAGATGTGATGTTTGAGGAGGTTTTTATATTTTGTACAAACTTGAACTATTTATAATGGTTACTGTTCTCAAATGTTAAAAGGTATGCTAATTGAATTATTGTTCACAATTGTATTCGTGTTCACACAGTGTGCTATTTTATTAACATTGTGACTTAGAGTTCTAACGAAGATACATCAATATACAGTCCTTTGTTAGCTAGTTGGCTATTTTACGAATAAGATAACTATGTATGTAGTATTTTAACGTATCTGACATTTATTTCATTTTTGGCCAGTAGGCCATATTCAATGTTGGTATGGTTGACTTGCTGTCATTTTTGGTGGCTTGAGGCTGGGTGCTAAATAATAAATTGGGGAGGGTGGTGGGTGCTTTCAGGTAGTTGTACAGTATTTAGAGGTAGATGCAACTTCCTCGATAATCATATATGTATTAAAATAAGGTGTCGTCGCCTAGCTGTAGTATAGGTGATCAATAATTAATCGATATTCAATTGTTTTAGCGATGTAGTACCGTAGCATAGCGGGAGATAGTCGAAGGGTCTTCGACGATGATACGTTTGCATTGCAGTTCATCGTCAAAGCCACTTGTTCTTTAAAAGCTAACAGGTAAACGACTCAATCTGAGTCGCGTTCGTTTTCCTATTTAACGCACAAATTTCCGTAAAACTTGTGTACAATTCGATGAAATATAGTATAATCTATCAATATGACCAAAAATATACCTTCAACAGGCGAAAGTTATCAAATATTTTAACGATGTTTCATACTACCCATAATTTCAAAATTTTCCTCGTAAATGCTTTGGATTAAGTCCGTAGCATTCCGGAAAGCATGTAAATTGATCTGATTCAATAGACGCATGAGCAAGCGTCTTAAGCTGTTGACTTTTTAAGAGGACAATTCCATAACTAAAATGGTCAACAAGACGAAATAAAAAAGACCAATTTAGTTATGGGACCCAGAACTAAGCGGGAGAGTATTAGACGCCTGTTATTAAAATGGCTGTTGTTTTATTAATTATGGACTAATTCTTTTATAAGTAACCATGTTAAAAAGCTGAAAGATAGCTGATTTTAGAAATGTACTTATTGTTTCTCTATCTTATAAATTGATCGAGAAATGACAAGTTTAATGAGATTTTTTTTCCTTTTTCGCGCCATGGTGAAAAAAAAGCCCGACATTGTGCACATGTTTTAATTAAATGATCATTATCTTTTCACCAAAACATTTAATAAATATTGGAAGTAACAGAAGATTGTGTGCAGTAAGTGTTCCCAGAATCATTTTTGGTATAAGAAGTGAGGAAAACCACTTCATGTATGTTGCAGTAAGAGGCAGAGTTGCAGACATTTTTTAAAAGTTGTCAATTCGACTCCTTTTTAGAGAAATTTCACAACTACACAGAGGAAACATTGTCAACAAAATCACCTAACAAATCAATGCAGATGATTCTTTAATGTATCAATCATTGAAAAACATTGATTTTGAACAAATGCATCCATCGGTCTTTACGCCTGTTCTGCACCAATTTACCACTTATTCACATCTTTCCGCCAATTTTCCGTCATTTTTCAAAATACTCGATCGGCAATGTCGAACTTTTTCCCATTAATTTAGCCTAATTACAAGACAATACATCAAAATTATTCATGCATGCTTAATCTCAAAGTACTTAACTATTACGTTATACCATAAATATTTCCGAAGATAAGTAATGATACGGCATAAATCAATAAAAGTTATACTATATGTACATTCTTTTCAATGCGACTGCGCATGCGCGCATGGATAACGACAAGTGTTTCGACCAGATTTTTAGTTGCATCTACCGTTAATACAACTACCTGGTGCTTTCACTTTCAATATTGGTTTGTTTTGTGAGTTTTACGCCCCTTTCCAACAGTCAGAGTCATATATCTAACCATTGTTCCTGGGAAGAACAAGTACTACAGTCTAGACTGCCCCCATCCTCCATAAGCAACTGCATCCTTTCTCACTTAAAGAGATATGGTTGAAGCTGGGCTCGAACCCACAAGGCACAGCCTTCTATCAGTGAGAAGTTACCGTAATTTGAATTCAGTGACCTTAAGGCTTAACTACGGAGGCAGGTTTCACTTTCAAGTGGGAACATATGTCACCATAGGGGGCTAGTCTAATGTATGAGATGTACAAGCAATCTGTTCATGATTTTGATATAAATTACATCTTTTGCCCATTACGGAAGATAGTCTTCATGCTAACCCACTAGCCCACAGCCCGGGGCTAGTAAATTTCTATTCAGGCTAGTGAACTTTCTCAAAATTGTGTATTTGGGCTATTGGCAAATCTTCTATTTTCAATAGTCCACTTACAGTTTGGGCAAGTGCTTTAAAAAATTAGTTCGAAGACTGGGAAGATAGATATCGGCAAGCGCAAAGAATGTCTCAATATCATCTGCAGTGTACAATTAGTTGGACTACATAGGGGGCTAGCACGTTTCAGGGTGAAATACAGGGATAGTATATATAAATGCAAATTTTATAATTGTTATAAGGACTAAAATGTATGTCACTGTCAATCTTATTTTATTGAGTTTGTATATCTTACTTCTGTCATTACAGTTAAGTATGGTATGTAGATGAATAAAGATTATTATTGGTGTTTGGGACAGATTGAAGACTAACAGACAGATAACATGCCAGAAATGGAAGCTCATCAATTGTACCAGACACAGAAGCAGAGGACATGATAAATACTGCTGATGTTGTTACATAAGAATACCAATATAACTGTTGGTCCTCAGATACTAGAATGATTATAGTTGCTGAGAAAATGGAAGCTACAGAAGTTACAGACAGTGTCATGAAGAATGAACTTGATGGTACACAGAATACCTGTAGTGATTCTGATAAAGACATAAGTGAAATGAGTGACAATGAATCTCCACTGGGAACAATGAATACAAGTAATATTAAATCAGAGATCGATCCAGACACTAAAGTGGTTGTTTTGAATAAAGATAACAAATTTAATGCCAGACGAAAACCTGATATAAGTTCTTTAAGATATGATTGTAATTTATGCGAACTTGCCTTCCAATATCCGTACCAGCTTGATAGACATAAGAGAGTCAAACATGAAGGAAAATACCCATACTATTGTAAAGTATGCAACAAACCCTTTGATAGAGTAAGTACGAAATGTATGTGCTATGTCAGTTACTCATTAAGGCAATCCTTAGAAAATTTTGTTTCCATAATGCTACCTACACACAAAAAAGGCCCCTACCCTACTTACTTTGGCCTCCCAGGATTTTAAAGAAAAAAAATCATTAAAAATAACATTTTGACATGTATTTTAGGTTAAATATAAAAACTAAATTGTAAAAAAATATTCCTACCTACCTACCCACTGAAAATTTTCTTGGTCGAGTTACAGCCATTAAACATTTTTTTGGAGGACAGCCTAAGTGGTATTTCATTCTTCTAATAGTATGTAAAATGTGTTTTTAAACTTATACAGTTTGGGAGTGAATTAAGAAGATTGAATCAATGCATGCATTGTACAAGTCAGTATTGTTAAAATGTTTGCTGTTAAATATTCATTATTTATACTTCATAGATAAAAGAATGAAAACTTAGTTATTCAATGAATGATTTTCTCTTTTAGAATAGCAGTTTGCAAGACCATATGTTTGTTCATTCAGAGGATAGGCCGCACCCATGTAATTTGTGTGAGAAAAGTTTCAAAATGAAAGGCAACCTGAGAAAACATTTACGTGAGATGCACATAGATGAGTCAGAAGGTCCAAAACTGAAGTTTCAATGTGAACATTGCTTTAAAATATTCTCAACTAAAGAACGCCTCACCTCACACTTCATCTGTCATAAGACTGAGAAGGCATATTCCTGTGATGTTTGTGGGAAAAAGTACAAACGTAAAAACAATTTGCAGGTAAGTGAGTTTGTAGAGCTCTCTGCTCAGTGAACTACTTTTCTGGATTGCCTTCTAATAATTTAGAATTTGAAGTCAATCCACTCAACAGGGTTTAAAATGTACACCAAACATGTAACTAGAAATCAAGACTAAAAACCTGCTAGAAGGATAGAAAACAAAGGCTAAACTTATGGCCCATGTGCTTTGTTTCTTGTTGCATGAAAACTTGCAGTTTGAAATAAATTACTAAATGAATGTTTTCTGCTTGTTATAGACTGAAAAACAAATTGATATAAAGAAAGGTTGATAACTGAAGGAAGACAAGTGTTAGAGTTATAACTTTAGATGCTGAATGCCTCTGTCTTGTCATCTATATGTATCATGTAAAGTTTGAAGGTAATTTGTTGAATAACTAATTATATACATATATGTATTAATATTACATACATATATATTGTGGGGATGGAGAAACCTTGGACTAAAAGTCATGAAAACTATTATTTCATTTACGTATTATGTCAATCGTGCAGCGTCAACTTTTACCTTATGAACACACTGGAGGTCACATGGTATTTCAGATGTAATGCCTTAATGCTAATAATCAGTTCATAGTTATGAAATAATTCAATGTACTTCATTTTTGTCAGTTATAGATTAAATTGAAAATTTTTTGTTATATTTCAATTTTCTTTTTTATTACTGAATCTTTCAGATACATGCAGTGATTCATTCAAGTGATAGGAAATACAAGTGTCCAGATTGTTACATGTGTTTTAAAACAAAGTATTCTTTGACGATACATTCACGTAACCACATGGCTGTGAAACCTTATAAATGTGAATTGTGTCCGTCTTCATTCAGTCAACTACATGCATTGAAGACTCACTTCCGGTTACATACAGGAGAGAAACCATTTAAATGTACAGAATGCCCACAGTAAGTGTACTTATTGATATTTTACCTGAAAGCTATTGTATGGTCATGTTTTCAGTTCTTACAATCACTGACCCGCCTCCATGGTCAAGTGGTTATGGTCGCCGACTTCAAATCACTGCATCCTCTCACTGATAGATGGTCATGGGTTCGGGCCCCACTACCGACCATGACTCTTTATGCGAGAAAGTAGGCAGTTGCTTATGGAGGATGGGTGTCTTGTACTGCTGGTTCTTCCCAGGAACGATGTTTAGGTAACTGTCCGCCTCATACGACGTAAAACTGGATAAAAAAAAATAATTTTACAATCAATGAAAAAGCTGAAAACTGCTAGCTGTGATGTATAATTGTTAAATTGATCAATCTCACTTGAATATATATGACCTATGACCTGTATTAGCGTTATGCTAAACTGAACTGATGACCATCTGTTCCAGGTCACCTAGGCTGAAAATAAGATATTGTTTGTTTGTAGTGCTCTGACCGGCCCATCAAAATGGCCCCTACTTTTCTTTTCTTTTTTTAAGTTTACAAGTTGATTTTTTTTGTAATTTGTTTGCATCCATTCCATTAGAGAGTACTCTGGTTTGAAACCATACTGAAATACATGTCCTTCAATTTCTGAAAAAAAATATTACCTCCCTTTATGATATGAGGTATCCAATATTTCAAATGTTGTGTAGTTGAAAGTTAATATTTAATCAATTATGTTTGTATGTCACAATTTATAAAGATTAGTTACCTCTTACTCTTATTCAAAATCATTAAAAGTTTGTATTAGGGTCTATTATCCTTAAGTCTTGATACACATTTTTAAATTACACGTATTTGAATAAAATTGTATAAAAGTGAATGTTAGTTTATACTCTGATAACATTTCAGAACATTTCGACAACTTGCTACTCTTCAAGTTCACCTGAAACGTCATTTAGGCGTCAAAGACTTCTCATGTGAGGTGTGTGGGCGAGCCTTTGTCATTAAAAGAAGACTTACTGTAAGTTGTTGATAGTTTATTGTTCATCTGAATTAATATTTTGTTGAAAACTTTGTGTTATATATTATTAATTTAACTGGTTTGAAGTTTGGTACATATTTAGTAGTTGTCATAAGATCCTATTTTACTCATGTTTAATGAAATACAGTAAAACCTTGATAATTTGATGACCAATTATCCATATACCTGGTATTGTGTGAATAAGATCCACATGTACATTTCTGATTTTAGTAGTATTATAAGAAAAATGTTTTTGGATATTTTTATTAAGAAATTTATGCATCAGTAAAGTATTCTATTTATGATAAAACACCAGAGTCAGAATCAGAAATATTTTATTTGTAAATAAAGGCCACTGGCCCAAAATATATATCAATATTGATATATAAATTTCAGGAGCATATGAGGGTACATACTGGGGAGAAACCTTTTTCCTGCAAACTTTGTCCTCACAAAACAGCGACATCATCTGGACTTAGACTTCATAACAAAACACATGTACGACAGATGGAAAGATCCGTACAGAAAATGAGATCAGTCACTGAGGTACCTAGTTTATCTGCTGATCAAACTTATACATCATTAACGGGTACTACATTAGATCTAATGAAACTATCTGGTGGACCAGAGGGCATGTCTGAAAATATTGTGAATGAAAATGAAGATATAGGTAAATTGCTTGAAAATGTGTCTGAATGTGCCATCGAAATTGTTAATGATGTGGATTTTGATACAAATGGCATTGTTATTGAGACAAATACTGAACTTGAAACATGTAGGGGCTTACTTTCAAATGGTGTGGAAGATTGTACAGGTGTTTTGGACAATGTAGATGATTGTACGGGTGTTTCCGATAATATTGGTGCTAAACATTCTGATGTTAGGAGTATTGCGTCTGATTTAAATGAAATTACAGATATGGAAAGCACTAATTTTGTACATTTAAAATCAGATAGGTCAATAACAGACTTTCAGTTTTCAACTAGAGAGGTTCTTTATAAACATTTAAATGATTTGATTCCAACAATAGATGCAGACATTTTGTCCAGTAAAATAGATCATATTGTAAAGGATTTAACAGATGTTCATCAAATAAACTGTAGTAAACTCGACAGAAACTGTGCAAAGAGAAGAAAGAAGCAGAGGACAATTCAGAGTTTAAAAACACCACACAGAAATGATGATTTAAAAACACCACACAGAAATGATGATTTAAAAACACCACACAGAAATGATGATTTAAAAACACTGCACAGAAATGATGATTTAAAAACACTGCACAGGAATGCTGATGTAAATACATCAGAAAGCAATGATGCTGTGAATTCACCAATAAGAGACTCTGCTGATTCAAATATTGGAGCAAGTATTAGAAATTCCTTGAATCAGCCATCTAACACATTGAAACAGGAAGTGCAGTTACTTGACATAAATGAAGTTCCTAATATTAAAACTGAACCAATCAATGAAGGAGAGGTCTTTCTCAGTCCTGAACCAAGTCCTAGTATTTCAAAAATCCAAGCTAGTCATTGGACTCTCAGTCAGTGTTTATCATCAGGTGTTAGTCCTTTACATACTTTATCTCCAGTTCAAAATAGACCAGTAAACATTCCAGTAGTAGAGCAATCAGGTAATACTCCTGATCATACAGAATCTACATCATCAATTATGCGGAAATTGTTAACAGCAAATCCTTTATCATCAATGAACCATTCCATGAATTCTAGTGTGACCAACAATAGCAGCAGCTCACCTTTCATGAATACCAACTCCTCTCTGATGTCTGAAATTAATTCACTATCACAGAAGACAACTGTATCAAAATCAACATCTGGAAAGTCAGGCGTTTTGAATGAAATTTTATCGAAACCTCCCCAATATTTGATTGCATCAAGAAACTCTGTAGCTACCTTACAATATTCAGAACAATTACTTGTAAAATCTAAGCAATGTAAAACAACAGAGAGAATTATGAGTGAGGCTCTGAATGAATCAATAGACAGTCAATTCCCATGGATCAGTATTGACAAAATTAAACTTGAACCATTATCTGGAGATGAGAACTAAAGTACCAGTCTAGAGAATATTAAGAATTAGTGTTCAATTTGACAAAATATATGTGTGAACTTATTCAACTTGATGTTTGCAATACAATGAAATGTTTTATTAGACTTGATCAGCTTAAATCAATTTGTTGGATATGTACAGTACAGTATTAATTCAAATTGTATTTGTCTTATTAGGTCTGCTAATGGACCAAGCCAAACTTGATTCTTTTACTATCAATATTAGCTGCAGGATAGAAGGACTTTGACTGGAGAAAAAATCATGTAAAATTGTATAAATTTAGTAGTGATACAGTTCTTTAATGTGTTTTCATAAAAAAAAAATTAATTCAGTATTAGTTTTCTCTTTGGTTTTTAATGCATAAATTTATGTTTACCATTGAGATTTATGTCCAATAATTTCAATTATTAGTTAGTCCACACAGCTCTATACATGACATAGTATTATTTTTTCAGTCAGAGCCACACTCTGTAGAGTTCAGGCAACAATTTTTGTAGGTGTTCAATATTTCCACTTGATTCGGTTGTTTTCTTTAGTAATATAAACTTCTCACAGTTTACACTAAACTGGTGACAAATTAACTGACCATGTTGATTATGATAAATGGAAAACCACACTTTCACACATTGAAGAGTGACTGTGATTATCTGAAGATGCCAAGGCCATCCTTAAAAAAAATTGTTTGCCCTACTCAACTTTTTTTGGTCTGTCAGGATTGATCTATTAAAAATAGCATTCTGACATGTGTTTTTGGTTAAACATATTATTAAAAACTAAATTTTAAAAAAAAATTCCTACCTACCCTCTGAAATTTTCTGGGTCAGGTTACAGCAAACAAACATTTCTTTTAAGGATGGCCTGATGATATGAAGATATTAACATAGAGTGACATTGGAATGTCTGTAAATCTAATGTTTATTGATAAATTGAAATACGTGATTTGTCATTTAAAGCCCCATAAGCTTTTGCTATAGAAAATAAATGCAAAAATCAAACAATTGCTGATATTATACCAAGATAATTATTACCGATGAAACGAGCCATTTTTCATCTAAAAACACTCATTTCACTGTGATTTTTGCTTTTGTAAACTTGAAATTTGTAGAGCGCGTGACGTCACTTTACTATGGGTGCATAGCATGACTGTGGGGAAGACTCAGGTGTTCTATAAATAGTATTTATTTCAATGATATTGAAAAAAATACTATAGTAGTTTCGGAAACATTTTTTCTTGCTATAAAGTATGCACGGGAGGAAAACACACCGGATTCCTCTGTTATAGAACAAACAGAAACTATTAGGACCAATACATTTATAAGCTTATGGGACTTTAAGTATGTAGACTTTTCTCATAATTAAGGTATTTTCAATATTTTGAAACCTTATTTCTGTGACATATAATAGAACTCTTCCTTGAGATGTGGTGCTAATCTGATTAAAATACAAAGAACACGTATATAGTTGCGCACTGTTTAATTACATTACTAACATCCACCCGGCGCAAGGTATAACTTCACTTTGACGTCATGTCAAATTTTCATCCACAACTTTTTCAACGTAGTCTTATGTGTTATATCAGTTAATTCTTCTTTGTGCATATCGTCAACATTTTCTGATAATCACTCTTTGTGCATATCAGTGTTTTTCCTTATTATCATTTAATTTTTCAGTAAATTAGCAGGGTATGCCACTTCTCAATACACAAAAATTGGACTTTATTTATCATAGCCTAGTCAGTGGTTAAACTCCATCTAGTCCGATGTTAAACCTCTGTTATAAAACCATTGTACAAAGCTCACATAGTCATGTTTTGAGAATAGAATAATGATTTTTTTGTCAGTAAATGAGACTTTACAGTCAATGAGTATTCATATCTTTGTTTTACATGTATTGTTGTAGTGATATTGTTGTTCATGTTTTACAAACCTGATTAAATTGTGACTTTTTATTAAAGCTAGAATTTATTAGATAGCTCATTGTACATTATGACATGTCTTCCTTGTTCTTATCCTTTTATTCATATTGTAGTCTACATTTCAATGTTGTACTTTCATTATTTTACCATTTTAATGTGTCTGAGATAATGCAACTTATACAAGCAATACAATCGTTGTTCTTATATCTGCTCTGACAACTTATTTGTTGTTAAAGTTTGATGTTGTTTTGTATGAAAAAATGTAATTTGGTCAATACTATGTTACCAAATGAAATAAACTGTGCATTATTTTTGTTTGTTGGCTTACAAGTAAGTCCTATACATGTGTTTTTCTCAGGTGATATCATAGTTGATCAAAATTACCTGTGCCTGTGTTTTCACAGCTAATACATCATTATGCTGACATATACAATATTGCTAATGCAGCATTATGCTGACATATACATCATTGCTAATACATCATTATGCTGATATATACGTCATTGCTCATACAGCACTATGCTGACATATACATCATTGCTAATACCGCATTGTGCGGACATCTACATCATTGCTAATACATCATTATGCTGCCATATACATCATTACTAATACAGCATCATAAAGACCTATACATTATTGCTAATACAGCATTATGAGGAAATAAACATCAATACTACTAATACAGCATTATGCTGACATATACATCATTGCTAATTAACACATCATTATGCTGACATATACATCATTACTAATACAGCATCATAAAGACCTATACATCATTGCTAATACAGCATTATGCTGACATATACACCCTTGCTAATACATCATTATGCTGACATATACATAATTACTAATACAGCATCTTAAAGACCTATACATCATTGCTAATACAGCATTATGCTGACATGTACATCATTATGCTGACATATACATAAATACTAATACAGCATCATGCTGACTTATACATCATTGCTAATACATCATTATGCTGACTTATACATCATTGCTAATACAGCATTATGCTGACATATACATTATTACTAATAAAGCATTATGCGGACATATACATCATTGCTATTACAACATTATGCTGACATATACATCATTGCTAATACAACATCATACTGACATATACATCATTTCAAATACAACATCATACTGACATATACATCATTTCAAATACAACATCATACTGACATATACATCATTACTGATAAAGCATCGTACTGCCATATACATCATTGCTAATACAAAATTATGCTGACATATACATCATTTCTAATAAAGCATTATGCTAACATATACATCATTTCTAACAGGTTTGATCTTGAGGTTAGACAATTGTATTATCAGCCACACAGTGAATGGAGAGCCGCGACTGTGGTCCAGTGGTTAGTGCACTGGATTTGTAATCCGGCGATCCGGATTTGATTCCCAGTCGCTGCAGGTCATACCTTTCAATGAATACATATTTATCAATTCTTAACTAATATGTATTACATAGTACCTTGTAACTACTGTAATAGTGTAATTTTCATATGGACCTCCATAAACATATAATTGTCTTATATACAAACTATCTGATTATGACATGTATAAATGAATTGTTGACAACAGACTCAGCTCGATCCTAATAGCTCACTTTGGCATTCTGTGCCAGGTTGCCTGGTGAGCTAAAAAGGGCTGTACTTCTATATGAACTTTGTTATTTAAAAACAGTTTGAAATGTTTCTTATAAAAATAAAGGCCAATTTCACCAGTAAGACATCTTTCTAGCTAAAATATGCAACATCCAAACTAAATCCTACTGGGATTTTAATCAGTGAAACGTTTTTCTGTTTTAGTAGCAATATCATATTGCCCAGTAACAATATGACATAATTATCAAACTGCTTTTTTTCATTGATCAATATTCCTGCTACACATACAAGTCGCAGTTCAAAATTGTTCTCAGTTGTACTTTATCAACATTTCACATCTGAGACTAGACATGAGGTGATAAATTACACATCTCAGAATTCTGGTCAGCAAGTCTTTTGAAGTTGGTTTATTAACAACATTTTATAACCCATCAATTAGCAACAGGCTATTACATTGTCAGGAAAAGGCTGAAATACCTGGGAACATGATTGTTTAGTGATTACCTTGTTTACAGCTTGGGTTTAAACCACATGGTAAAATTATGTATTTTAATTGGATATTGAGCAGCGCAACAATCTCATCATGGTCAACTTTTATTTTAACGTATTTCATTACATTCATTAAGCAACATGTTTTACGTATAATTTTAAAGTCCCATAAGCTTATAACTATATTGGTCCTAATAGTTTCTGTTTGTTCTATAACAGAGGAATCCGGTGTGTTTTCCTCCCGTGCCTACTTTATAGCAAGAAACAATGTTTCCGAAACTACTATCGTATTTTTTTCAATATCATTTAAATAAACACTATTTATAGAACACCTGAGTTTTTCCGCAGTCATGCTCTGCACCCGTAGTAAAGTGACGTCACGCGCTGTACATATTTCAAGTTTACAAAAGCAAAAATCACAGTGAAATGAGTGTTTTCAGACGGAAAAGGGCTTGTTTCGTCGGTAATAATTATCTTGGGATAATATCAGCTATTAAATGTTTTTGCATATATTTTTCTACAGCAAAAAGCTAATGGGGCTTTAACACTAAGCAGTCATTTTATATGGACAGTGTGAACCAGATATGACTGAATGCCGACTTCTCATTGGAGCTATTTATTTGGCGTTTGGGGAAGAACTTCTTATCGGTTGTGATAGGGGAAACCAGTTGTTACTATTTTTGGAATTTGATATTGTGAGGTTCAAAAACTGGTAGTAATCAAGAACAAGGTTGCAAGCAACTCTGTTCAAAGATTAGGAAGATATCGTAAATAGGTCATTAAATACTTTATCTGTGATTTATTTAGCTTTGGAAAAAGTTCAATAATGAGGACTATTACAAGAAACATGCAGAACGCCGAGCTGGGCCGTAGCATCGCAAGTAGACGCGTCAATCTCTACCCACAGTTGTCGTTCGTTATCTCTCCCATACACTGGGTAGAGATTGTAGACGCGTTGGGATCGCATAGAAGGCCGAGAGACGGCGCGCACTTTGAGCATGCACAACACACACGCTGTCACTCGGCGTTCTGGTTAGAGCGTAGTGTGGTATTCGTAGGGTCGCCATACAACACCAAAGGGGGGTCGGCGGATGCGCACAGAGGTCGCTGTGCGAACGCTATGGTTGTCGGTGGCGTTTGCATGGAGAATGTGCTGCGTTCTCTGAGATGCCACTCCGTCTTTATCACACTTATAAATACGATGTTTCCAAGACGTCACCAGCACCGTGTGAGCGCCGTGAAAGCGCAGTGCACCAAGGCTACCAGTGTCAGTGAATTGCCAGGGAATTTTGAAAATTGGTCAATAAAAAATAAAATTCCTGAAAAGTCTGTGAAAAATCCGGGATAAATGATTTCAAGGCTTGATAGCAATCTCATATAACAGAAGCGCCATGAGAATGCAGACAATCGCCATTAAAAACGCTATATGAACACGGTAGAACGCAATGTGAGCTCCGTAGCAACGCACTGGTCGTTCTAAGGATGCCATGACAACTGTATCTTCAAGAAAAATGTCTGATTTTTTTTCGATCTCATGGCGCTCTGGAAAATTAAACAACGCCGTACCAACGCAGTGGAAACGCGCCAAAGTGTGACAGGGGTATTAAAGATTTCACCGTCGGCTACATAATTTTACGATTTATTAAAATAACACTCTTTTTTCAAATTTATATGAATTCGTTCTTCCACAATATGTCCTCAACTACTACAACAACAGCTGTATCTGTTACGATACCTGATGAATACTTCAAGCTCGTATAGGAACTGTCCAGTCAAGATAACACGTCCATATAATTATTAATCGGTCGTGAGAAAAATGTTCGCCTACACACGTGTTCATGTCTGCTGTATTTTACAGACATTGTATAGGAGTTCAAACTTTTACATCAAATATTTCCTTAAATCAGTTTATCACAACTCGGATTACAATTTCTTTATATAAGTGGGCACATTGTGCTATAATATCTATAAGTTACATTACTTGGTTCTAACATAAAAATGACGTTTTTGCCTCAATGTTTAGTGGCATTAATAGTGTTAGTTGGCGCTGCGTATGGTGATTTCAATTGTATTTGTAATTACAATATAGAAGCTAATGTTTATCCATCGGTAAGTAGTGTCAATTATGTAGATAACCCATCTGAATGTCACGGGTAAGGTATGTGGGAGATGGACGACTGAAATTCACCAGAACCGTTGTAGGATTTATATAAAGAAACATAGATTTTTCGATTTTGTCCTAGGTGGATCTTCTTGTATAAATTGCTAGCACAAGAATGAAAACATTATATGTAAACATCGTGAAACATAGATTAAATGAGTTAACTCATTTCCAAATAACATCAACAATACATATTCTGTTATATAAATATTATGTTATGTTGTAGATGGACACTCAGACGACACCGTTGGGTTCACTTTTCGAGTTTGACTGTAAACCAGAACTAAGTATAACAGGTGGTAGTCAACAATGGGTGGCTGTGGCTTTCCAACATCAGGTATTTGTTTCCTTTCAAGCATGTCCAGCTGACATTATATTTGAAAATGCTGGAACATTCAGAGTGTTCACCTTCAAAATGTCCCTGAGCTGATATTTACTATAAATTTACCTCTATAGAGCAACAACCTCTAAACAACGGCCAATATTTGCAGCTCCCTCAGGGTGTTGCTCTACAGAGGTTGTACTGTAATTAGAAAGTTAGAATTATAAGACATACGACAGTACAGCGGACTATGTTGTTATTATATATACAATTCAGGTCGGATATTTGCAAACAGACGCACAGCTTCAAACACAGACATGTTCAGGTGATCCAGAAGTTTCCGATGTCCGTAAGTATCTGATCAAACCTTATTGACGATTATAGTTTAGTGTCTTGAAATACACCACGTTCATTAATTTTATAAACACGACTGTCTTGCGTTATTGTTTACTGGTTCAAGGTTTGATAGAGCATTGGAGTATCTTTTTATTCAACAGTTACAACAAAGGAACCACAAAACACACCGGACTCTGTCACGCTGTCAACATTGAAGACAACGCTCGTTTCTATAAAACTCGAACAAACATCCCTGGAGAGTACGTCGACATCTCAGCCAACAACCCCGCCTATGACCACCACTCCCACCACCACCACCACAACAACAACAACGGTATCATCAACTCCAACAACAACAAGAAAAGACACAACTACAAATTATGTTGCCATGGATACGACGTCAGTTCTATCTCCAGTTGTAACTAACGCTCCGACATCATTTAGTTTGGGTACGTGCGTTATCCACATTAACCGTAGAAACCTTCTCTTGATGTCAGTAACGATTTGTTACACCAGGCTTGCTATTTATTGACACAGAGAGTAGCAAGTTGTGACTAACCGTGCAATAATACGGTAGATTTCTGATGATAGTGGTTTAATTGTCATTTACAATCACTAAATGTTTGAAATAATAAGTATGAATACAAATGAATTATGACTGGCATGTGAGTTTAACCATGAAGTTCAATCTCATTAGTCATGATTTGAATTTCGTCAAATGTTACATTTACGTAACTGAATATCCAAGATAATAAAATAATCCAACAAACAATGTTGTACATGTTATCTCTATTTGTAGGAGACACGAGTCTTTGTTCAGCAACAACTCAACAATTCACAACATCAACACGAGGTTACATCGGCCAGTTTGTAGAGTCTTGTTACGTTATTGTTCCTCAGATACAACATTGGTCCCAGGCCAAATCAAGCTGTAACTCAGCTGGCGGACATCTTGTGGACGTCACTGACTCGATGGAACAAAGTTTTCTCTATGATTTTCTCCTTTCACAATTTCACCATTCTGTATGGATTGGTTTAAATGATAAACAAAGCGAGGGTGTTTTTCAATGGTCATCAGGTTTGTAAACATTTATATCATCTACATATTCTATATCAACAACACAGTCTGTATGATCAACATGTTTTATATCAACGACAATAACGTATATTATATTAACAACAATAACATATTTCATATAAACAACAATAACATATTTTATATCAACAACAATAACATATTCTATATCAACAACAATAACAAAGTCATATTCTATATCAAGAACAATAATATATTCTATATCAACAACAATAACAAAGTCATATTTTATATCAACAGCAACAACAACATATTCTATATCAACAACAATAACATATTTTATATCAACAACATTTTCATATCAACAACAACAACATATTTTATATCAACAACACATTCGATATCAACAACATAATTATTACACATTGATTGATCAGCACTTTTTTAAAAGAATGATTCTATAAATTAAGTTCCGACTTATTAGACACATGACAAACTGGTCAATGATCCACACATACCACAGCAGCATGCCTGTTGTTGTACCGGTTGTGTTGTAGTCCTGTTATTTTCACTTTCAACTGACACTTCTGTTTCAACGCACATGCATTTTGTCCCTAATTAAAACCCATACTTGTTGATTATAATGCCTAGCTACGTTATTTTATTGCAGGACAACACTTAAACTATACAAATTGGGCTGTACACAATCACTTCTCTGACAGTTTTGAGGATTGTGTTGTCATGGATACCAGAACACAAAGTGGAAAGTGGGACGACAGAGAGTGTGGTTTTGAATCCTATTCATATATCTGTGAATTCGGCAAGCATGCTTTTACATAATCTACGTCTACTATAGAATACTTAAAAGTAAATATATGTATCGGTACATCGTTGCATGTGTCCACTGTTCATGTTAACTACATACATGTACGCTAACTTCGTATTGTAACTATATCATGCTGTTGTATATCAAATACAAAATTTCATTTTATAACCATCAATCTAACACCGCTAAATAAAGTGAAGTATATACGAATGTTATAAAATCAATCAAATTATCAACAAATAAGATTGATCACGTGCGATGAATATAATTATGTTTTCAGTTGTTTGTACCATGTGTGTATCAGTGGTATAATGTAGATTTAGCTTAATATCTTGGACTGACCGTGCCATATTATGCAACAATGTAACAATCTTGTCTACTTGTCATGCCATCTTTTTTGTACTCATTTATATCTAATTTACTTCTGAATAGCAATGTCTTGTAATTATTTTATGTCTAATTTACTTCTGAATGACAATGTCTTGTAATTATTTTATGTCTAATTTACTTCTGAATGACAATGTCTTGTAACTATTTTATGTCTAATTTACTTCTGAATGACAATGTCTTGTATTTATTCTATGTCTAATTCACAGGGAGTGTCACATTCTCTTAACAGCTTATTACAATTATCTAAGGATATAATTTTATATGCTAGTAGACAGTAATGTTCCCTGAGCATAATTTCAACAATTTATTTAATATTTTTATTGTCTTGATGAAATAATTTCACACAACAGATATAGCTGGTATCCACACCACACCATCTGTAACATCCGGACCTGGAACCAGTACATCAGATGGTAATATACTTCTATACACTGTTTGCTGTACTGTTAAGTCGATGTATAAATACAGTGCAACCTCTACAATACAAAACCCTTTGGTAGTAGCAAAATTATGTTCTTGTAGAAAGGTTGTTGCCCCACAGATGTTAAATAAATAGTTAAATTATGCAGTGGAAAATCATGCAGGGAGGTTTTTGCTAAAGACAGGACCACTCTGGGGAGGTTGTACTGTATATTTTAAATACATATTCCGGAAAAATACAGTTGATAAGTCTTTGTGTTAACGAAGAATTTCGTCTTGAAAATGATTATGAAACATTGTATATACTATGATAGATTTATACATGGGCATATAATCATCAGCTGACATTTATGTCATGGTTTCATGTTATCTATCTTTCATCTTTTCTTCAGGAAACACAGCATTATGTCCCAGAATGCTTGGAGCGAATGGTCAGGATGCCATTTTAGCACAGTATGACAAATACTGTTATGAATTGCTCCTTAACACCAGGGTTTCGTGGGAGCATGCTGAAAATGTATGTAGTTATAACGGCGGCCATCTTGCGCACGTGGGTTCAGCTAAAGAGCAAGCGTTCATAGATGGCTTTATGTCTCGCCATAACCCAAACCATGCTGTATGGCTTGGTCTACACGATACAATTAATGAAGGACATTTCCAATGGACCTCGGGTTAGTACTATTTGTATCAGTATCATGCAAGCAATTGTACCTTAATATGCGCCTTACAAACCATGACACGAGAATAGCAAATGTATCACAGCATGAGCATAGCATTTATACCAATTAACATTAATTCAACAATAATAGCATTGTACCACATTGTGGAAATTCATTCAAAGGACAACTTACATCGAAAGAAAAGCTGGCGCTAACAATTTTGTCAACATACAATGGAATATTTTTCAGGTGATTCCTTCCAGTACTCTAATTGGATAGACGGACATGCTGATAATACTCTCGGTGGACACAATAGAGAAGATTGTGTAACTCTGGTCCCACAACGTGAGGGAAAGTGGGATGATGTCACATGTGGTTACGAGGACGTTTTTGGACCGGATTCCGGGGAGGTTCATTACGCGTTCTGTCAATACAGTAAGTACATGATTGATATCGTTAGATATTGATGGCCAATAAACGAAACATTTTAAGGGACTCGAATTTATTTTTCTGTCAATCAAGAATCTTCATTCACTATATAGTAATTACATTACAGTATTTTAATCAATTGATTTACTTCACGGTCTGTTATTAATCTCTTGCCTGATTTATTTTGTAGAAATCCATTCCAGCCCGGTATTTGTTGGATAGACATACATGATGCTGTATATACTAACATAGAGCGGTGTCACAGAGTAGTCTATTTGATGTAAAAACAGCAAAAAATAAACTTACATTAATCTTTTCATTAGACTTCAACATGAACTAGAAACGATACTTTATGAATCAGTCAATCAATATCTATATTAATTTTGTTCCTATTAACAGGAAATATTAATTTGAGCATTAAGATAATAATTTATGTATGTATAAATAAGCATACAAAACAATAGAACGTATACCTGCACAGGTACAAATAGAAAAATATCACGTATCTTATTATGCCCATTTCGAAGAAGGGGGTATATTGCTTTGCCCATGTAGGTCGGTCGGTCCGTCCGTAACAAAACATTGTCCGATCAATAACTAAAGATCGATTTGGCCTAGGCTCTTCAGATTTGATTTGGAGATTGGTCATTGCAAGGAAAAGTCGTCAACGAAGGTTCCGTGTCTTGACTGATATAACGTTAGAACCATTATAGTCGATATTTTGTACTTTGCGTACAAGTTCGTCAATATAATTATACAAGTCACAAGAATGTTGAGAGAACGCATCCTTGACGCACACCTCATAATTCTATCGCGTGAAAATATAACATGTTCATAAATTATAATATTATTTTATGTTTTCCGGACTATTGCGCTTCGTAATACCCCCATCACACTAGGGCCACGTTTGCACTACGTCCACCACGTCCTGACAGGACGTGGCAAGAACCTGATCAACGTGATGAGGACGCAGTAGGAACCGGTTCAAGCGTGGTATGGTCTTCATGGACGTGAAGGACGTGATGCTACTTTTGACATGTCAAAAAATAACGTGGCGGGGACGTGGTCAAATTAGAACGCAGTGCTTACGTAGTAAGAACGTAACAGGGACGTGACTAAAACCTAGTTGGAACTTCATTGACGCAGAAGAAGCGTAGTGCGGACTTGAAAAGACAACAAGCGATTTTCACCGCGTTGTCACTGGGTTGTTACTACGATTTTGTTACGTCAGTGAAGTTCTCACTACGTCTCAACCAGGTGTATGCTAAGACCATATTACGTCCACATTACGTTACAGAAGACTGCACTAGGTTGTAATTTTGCTCCGTCACGTCTTAAGTACGTTTGCAACAGGTGACCAGTACGTTCCTGTCAGGTTCTGAGCAATTGGTATAAATACTGGATTTATACACCATTCTTTCATTTCCAGTCAAATGTATGTTAACAAATGAATGCATTTTGTTATTGTACCAGGCCAACAACCCATTTTGGATGCTGAAATTGCCATTTTCTAAACAAAAAATATATTAAGAAAAAGAAACATGAAGCAACTTAGATTATGTTGTGTTAGTGCATGACTATAAGCAGAAAGAAGACTTCTGTTTGGCCATCATGACCAGTTAATATAAATGGACGGACACATGGTACAGCTAGTGAATGCACTATGAGGGCGTTATTGGGACCTAGGGAGAGCGCAGTTCAGTCTGCATGGACGTAGTGAGCACGTAATTTGGACGTAGTAAAAACGCAATAGACCTGGTGACAACGGGAAGCTGCACGTGTAATGAACTTACTGGGAACGTGATAGACGCAGTGAGAAACTGGCAAAGACGTTGTTATGACGTATTGCGAGCCTGAGTGCATCATTTCTTTTGAGTTTGACCCCGTCCCCGCCACGTCCATCGAAATTTTCAAGACGTGATAGGAACTTTGCGAGCGTGGTGCGGACGTGCTCTGGTGTGATGGGGGCATAAACATTCTGGTAACCCGTTCATTCGACTTCATTAACAGGTGGTCTTTATTCGAAGACCATTGTGTTCTATATGATCAATGAAGACTTTGATATAATGTCCTTTATTCACAGGATGGCCTTTTTTTCGGAGGTGGCCCCTAACACAGGTATTAGCATGTGCAAAAATGTGCTATACTATTTTTCAATACCGAGTAGAACACGATCTGGACCCATCAACTATGACCATAATTTCGATTTAATGTATACAGGTATATTCCGCTAAAAGAGAAGATTCGTTAAAACTAACTTGGCACAATGATCATGGTACCCCTGTCAAACAGTTACCCATATTTCATGAAAAGTTCACGAAGTATGCAAGAATTAATAGTTCTAGAAAAATTCGTGATTTCCTTTCGAAGGGCACTCTACAAGTGGTCAAAAATGGAACAAAGATAAAAAGCAATTATCTGTTGGGTCAACCAAATAATACTGGGATAACAACTTTCAGTCCTGATCTTGATAACAACAACTACCAAGATCAAAGTTATTCTAGCATTTCATTTTATCAAAGAAAACGGATGCGCAGTGCATGACCCTCTCTTTTATATAATCCGGGCTTACAACTCTTGATCCATCTACGCCCGTACACGTTCTACAATGTATGTGGTACGTGAGATAAATACAAATGAAACAATTATTCATTCTGTTAAATTTATTATTACATATTTTTATATATGTTAACTGGCCTAAACACAATATGTCTCTCCCTTTCTCTAAGTTAAACAATTTCATTATTTAAATTGCCTGGGGTGGAGCTGTTGCACTAATCTGTAGCCTGATTGGCATATAAGTCGGACGAACCCCAGTGCCCAATACCACTATTTTAAATCGATATACATGTTTCCTGTTTGTTCACACTTACATAAGTTCCATTGTATTACATGTAAGGGCCGTAGGAATCAAGAGGGGGGTTAACTCACCCAATAATTTCGAACTCCCCCTACGTTGTCAGCTAATATGTAAAACTAGCCCCCCCCCCCCCCCCATCTCAATGTATTGTAATTCCCATTCTTTTATAGGCCGAGTTTGGTAATGTAATCTAGTTCTGATGCAGTCTTATATAAGAAAATGTTAATTATTAAAGACATCGTCTGAAGTACCGAGTACATTAAATGTATTAATTATTACGATACATTAAAGGATAGTTATATCCAACATGTGTTTTATTCGTTCTAAAAATATATCAAATCGCGGTTTTCTCCCTTTTCAAAAAATAAATAAGACCGTATGGATTATTCCCCTTCTTTCTAGAAAATTCTACACGATTCCTGATTGAGATAAATTTAGAACTGAAGGCATAATTGGATTTTTCTGTAAGATTCTAGAAACGTTTTTGTAGGCATATAAACTAGAGTTTCTCGGCTCTACCAACAAAACAGAAATCGACTGCAGAGGAAATACGGAACTTAAAAAGCTTTGAATAAAGCCAGTTCTACAATATTTATTCATATAGATAAATAATTTTTACTTCGCAACAAACACAAGATGAGTGGACCAGCTATTGGTATCGATTTAGGAACAACTTACTCGTGCGTTGGTATTTTCCAGCACGGGAAAGTTGAGATTATCGCCAATGACCAGGGAAATAGGACCACGCCTAGTTATGTGGCTTTCACAGACACAGAACGATTGATCGGTGATGCTGCTAAGAATCAAGTAAGTTATTTTGTGAATATTTTACAATCTGTAGAATTTTACTTCATGGAAAACTTTTGATCAATTTAGAAAAAGTTCATTTTTATTCAGATGAAATAAAAGTTCCGCTGGACACCACTCGATTTGGACGTACAATTTCATTCACACATTCTAGTATTATTGAGTTTATCAAAGAATCACATTTTTTAGATAAGTATTTGCCGAGTAAATGTATGAAACTGTGGTACTCGTTTTATAGTTAAAACTCAGCTAAGACAACTGTTTAAAAAAAGCATGCCCATTTCTTGTTTGTAATTATTTATTGGTTTGGATATCTACATGTATTAATTTATCAGCTGTTTAAAGGTTTATGTTGCCTGGGAAATGTCTACTTTTAGCATTCTTTAGTTTAAGAACTGTATAATTGTATATCTATAACGTGCATGCATTCTAGAAAATGAGTCTTTGAATTTTGAAAAAAAATCTAAATAATTGGTAAATACTGTAAAGGATTTTTTTTATTGAATAAGTAACGGAGAGGAAAATCAGAAGGAAAAATAATTCCATTGAAATATCTTACCTTAATGTTTCAATTGACTCAATTTCTTCTATTATCTTTTCAGGCAGCAATGAACCCCGGCAACACTGTATTTGATGCTAAAAGGTTAATCGGTCGTAAGTTTGATGATGCTTCAGTTCAAGCTGACATGAAACATTGGCCATTCAGGGTCACGAACAATGATGGAAAACCTAAAATCCAGGCAGAATACAAGGATGAACTGAAAACTTTCGCTCCAGAAGAAATAAGTTCAATGGTGTTGACAAAAATGAAGGAAACAGCAGAAGCCTATCTAGGAAAGAAAGTGACAAACGCGGTTGTAACGGTTCCAGCATATTTCAATGACGCTCAAAGATTAGCTACAAAAGATGCTGGAGCGATTGCCGGTCTTAATGTGCTAAGAATTGTGAATGAACCAACAGCAGCCGCTCTAGCATATGGACTTGACAAAAACATGAACGATGAAAAGAATGTACTTATTTTCGATCTTGGTGGTGGTACATTTGATGTGTCCATTCTCACCATAGATGAAGGATCAATGTTCGAAGTTAGATCAACAGCAGGTGATACTCACTTGGGTGGTGAAGACTTTGACAACAGAATGGTCAGTCATTTTACACAAGAGTTCAAGAGAAAACACGGTAAAGATGTTAGCAAGAATGCACGTAGTTTACGACGTCTAAGAACAGCCTGTGAACGTGCCAAGAGAACTCTATCTAGCAGCACAGAGGCCAGTATTGAGATCGACTCCTTGTTTGAAGGTATTGACTTTTACTCTAAAATAACACGAGCGAGATTTGAAGAACTCTGTGCTGATCTATTTAGAGCCACTATGGAACCAGTTGAAAAAGCTCTCAGGGATGCCAAGTTAGATAAATCCAGAATACACGAAGTGGTACTTGTTGGAGGATCAACTCGAATTCCAAAAATTCAGAAACTACTTCAAGACTTCATGAATGGAAAAGAACTTAATAAATCTATCAACCCGGATGAAGCTGTGGCGTACGGTGCTGCTGTTCAAGCCGCCATTCTGTCTGGTGATAGATCTGATGCCATAAAAGATGTTCTACTTGTTGATGTAGCACCTTTATCACTCGGTATTGAAACTGCAGGTGGTGTCATGACCAAGATAATTGACCGAAACACGAAAATTCCAACCAAAGCGTCTCAGATGTTCACTACTTACTCCGACAACCAACCAGGAGTCAGTATTCAGGTGTTTGAAGGTGAGCGGGCTATGACGAAGGATAACAATTTACTTGGACGGTTTGAACTTTCCGGAATTCCTCCAGCACCACGTGGTGTTCCTCAGATTGAAGTTCTTTTCGATATTGACGCTAATGGAACACTGAATGTATCTGCACAAGACAAGAGCAATGGAAAAATCAACAAGATAACAATTAACAATGAAAGAGGTCGTTTGTCGAAGGAAGACATTGACAGAATGGTGAATGAAGCGGAAAAATATCGCGAAGAAGACGAAAAACAAAAACTCAAGATTGAAGCTAGAAATAAGTTGGAAAATTACGTGTTCAGCGCGAAACAGGCTGTCAACGAAGCTGCTAACGATAAACTTTCGTCAGAAGACAAAGGCACAGCTGTTAATGTTTGTGATGAATGTATTAAATGGTTGGATAATAACACTATGGCAGAAAAGGATGAGTATGACTATAAACTTGAAGAAGTTCAGAAGAAGTTGTCACCAGTCATGTTGAAACTTCACGGAGGAGCAAGACAAAGTGGCGAACAACAACAAGCGGGCGGGACTAGTAAAGGACCGACTGTTGAAGAAATGGATTAATAAATTTATAATTAAACGTTGGAAACCATGAAACTATTTATTTTACATGTTTGTTTGTTTACTGTCTTTTATATAAAGTCGCCATTGTATTTTTGAATTCGTGAGAATTTAGTGATGTTAAAATGAAAATTGTTGTGCAATTATTCTTTATGAACATGTATTTATTTGATATCGTTATGTTATAAATAAATTAATGAACAAAACAAACAACTTTTGTTTTTCTATGATAATTATTTGGACTTTTTACTTCAGTAGTTCTCTATTAATAATATTTTGTTAATATAAATATTTCGCTCAAAGTCCTTGACAAACAGCATGGAACAATAAAAAGATCATTGTCAGTTTTCTGTGGGGTCACTTTAATCAGACTGACTCAGAACGATAAATATTGCAAGTTACCCCATGATATTCAGTTAAATAATTGTTACACTTTGTCAACATATCGAATTATGAACACTGGGTGATTCAACTCAGATTCAATTCATTTAGAGATCATATTATTATTAAAACAACCTCATTAATAGCACCTCGTACTTACAGTTTCAGTAAAATACACATATATTTAGACAGAATGAAAACGTATACATAGAATTGTTATAAACTTTTCGCTCAAAATGTTTCTATTATCATGTGATATGATCATGCAAAGTTTTAAAACATTCTGTCTATATCTTTTCATTCTGCCTACATGTATTTGTTTATGTGAAATTTACCTAAAAAAACATAAATATTCTACTTATTTCAGTTTAATAATTAGATCGTTGTAACAGGCGTTAAGATTACCTTACTTAAAGGTGCACAGTCTCAGGGGTCAAGTCTCTGACTAATTACCTCCAGTCTCTCCACACTGGATGTTTAAATCCCACCGGAACAAGACACATTAATTTTAACATACAAGAAAGCTGTCTAGCTAGCATACAGATGGTCGATGGTTCTATCCAGTTATACGTTCGTAGTCTTACTCCATCGTTATGGATGGATAAATTGTACCATGGCCCTGGCACTCTTCGAGGTGAAGACAAAGATACAAACATTGTTTTTTAAACGGTAGTGCATGCAGATTTTCATTTGTTACTTATTTGGTTTTAATACACGTGTTTGTAATTGAAAAATGCTATACATCGTATAATCATATTGTTTCACCAAACCCGAGGGCAAGCATTTTTAAAGCAGTGTTTTCAAAAATGAATGAGTAAATTATGTGTAAAAATGTTGTATAATTTGTAATCATAAATGACATTATGAACCATTATATTGAGGTTGCCATTATAATATGCTGGTATGGTGAACAGTCCTAAGATATCAGGAACAATCAGTTGCATATTGGTATTGTGAACTGTTGATTTCATGTTTTCTTATCTTGGAATGATGAATTGTCATCAAATGTTGGCATAATGCACAATCCTAAAATATTGGCATAATGCATGCACAATCCTAAAATATTGGCATAATGCACGGTCCTAGAATATTGGCATAATGCACGGTCCTAAAATATTGGCATAATGCACGGTCCTAAAATATTGGCATAATGCACAGTCCTAAAATATTGGCATAATGCACAGTCCTAAAATATTGGCATAATGCACGGTCCTAAAATATTGGCATAATGCACAGTCCTAAAATATTGGCATAATGCACAGTACTTAGAAATTGATATGATGAACAGTCCTCAAATATTGATATGATAACATAACTATATTCAAAAACTATTTTGTCCACAATTCTGTACAAAGCCTCCCCATTAGTACCTTCAGTGTTTTGATCATTGCTAAAGGTATCGGATGAAACTTGAATAGTGATCTCAAAGGCTTGGAATAAAACGGGAATAATCAGTGTGATTACATTGCAGATAATTAGCATTATTAGAGATAAATATATATCTACACATATCATGACTATTATGTCTACATGTATCCGGTGTGGTCTAGTGGTTAGGATTCCTGGTTTTCACCCAGGCGGCCCGGGTTCTATTCCCGGCACCGGAACACATTTTTTGATCTTTTTTTGGAAATAATCACAACAGCAGAGAGACACTGCTGGTGCAGAAGAAGTAATAAAAAGTTTAAAATCTAATTATTAATATACGTAGTTAAATAGGCTTCAATACAGTAAACCTTAATATTAGCATCCTTTCAGAATGAATGATGTTTCTGTTAAAAATGTTTGATAAAAGTCTACACTGAGACCATCAAGATCGGGTATTTGTTTGTCTTGTTGATTCCTATTATGTAATACGAGTAAAAGAAATCGACCGAATATATCACACGTGTTGTCCCGGGGGATTAATACATTTGTACCATTCTTGTTTATTTTACTTTATAATGCTTATGTGCACAAACTTCCACTTTCGATTTCAATCAAACTTATAAGCTTACAGTACTGCTACAAATGCCGGTTTCCGGAGGCATAATACTTGTTCGCATTAAATCATCACGTACCTGGGGTAGATTATGTTAAATATGAGCGATTCATCCATTTAGATAATTGTTGTAACGAATATCTCTTAGGTAATGAATTTAAATGTGTCCATTGTGTTCGAAATAAAACGATTGTCAGATGTTGTTCATTTAAGGTCGACTCAAATTTATCTCAGCATTTTATCAAACATTCTGTCTGAACAACGAAGTTATCTCTAATGAATAAAACTTGCATTTATTATATAGCATGTACATGTATATCATAATTATCTGTGTGTCTTAATTTGGCATCATGTATTTGCTGTTTAATCATGTTTTGTTTCGTTTCGTGTCCACTTTGGTATTATATGATGTCAACATCATTAATAATGTTGTTATAACGTTTTATCTTCCCTTTATATTGTTAGGTTTTGATAACCGTGTGTCTATCATTCTGATAAAGTTGGATATTGAAAACTAAACAATTTCCATGGCTATGGTTAAATTTATATCACGCAAAGTGTTATTAATTTTCAATCGAATGTCTACAATGTCATCTCCTGCACTTATTTGAAAACTCGGGACAATTTGATATGAATGCAGTTTTATCTTTTTTAAGCCACGTGTAACAAACGTGATAATCATTAATCTGTTTGGAATACGTTTGATTAGTTTTGTTTTCAGATCAGAAAAGAACATAATGACGAACTATTATGATTATTTGTTTCCAATTCTTACAAATCTACGCATTTTGATTGGTCAATGGACATGATGGAGGGAGTTTACACTTCGATAAACTCCTTTTCAATCGGAAACGTTTTGTTTCTGTACATTGTCGACCGACTACCTTTACCCACAGGTGGCTGTATCAGTGTGCGGGCCACACACAAACAATCCCGTCACTGAGCTTATATTACTATCAAGGTGAAAAGCCTACTATATGTCTATATGTCGTTCCTTTCCAATCCACACATACCTCTGTCAACGTCTCAATGCCAAGATTCTTGGCAAGCTACACTCTGATCGATAAACATGCTTTTGTTTTATATTTTATGATTATTAGTTAGGTGTCATCATGAAATATGTCATGTTGTATTAGAAAAACGCACCAGGTTGCTCCGTTATAAGCTGTGTCATTAGGGATTATTTAACCTTGTAACTCTAAACTAATTTGGCGGAATAATTGCGAAGTAAACAATTCAAAAATCGGATAATATAATGAAGGGATACCAGGCTCGGATGTCAGTTTCCTATCATTTAGTTTAAGTATGCGATTCTCTTCAGATAAACAAAACAACACAATATATGTAAGTTTATTTTTTAGGTGTTGTCACCATTTTTAAATCACAAGTCTGTCATTGTGAAGCCCGACTACTTTTTAGACGTTGACAGAGGTTAGTGTAGAGATTGCGCAACTCGTTGTTTCAGCATGAAATATGTGCGCTGAAGGAAAATAGCTACACATGTATCAAGCGATCTGATTAGCCGGATATGTTTGTACAATAGACTATTCATTTCATGCCGACCAATCAGATCACTTGATACATCACACGCGCTTGACTCAAAATGGCTTGCAGCGAAGTTAAATAACAAGTTCAAGTTCAAAGTCTATTGGCAAATAGCAAAATACATTGCCTTTGGCCATTTACAACATAATATGGCAAAGACAAACATATATATATATATATATATATATATATATATATACATATACATAAACCATCAAATGAGCATATGAACAAATGGATTATTAAGATAAATCTGATAAATCAAGAAACAGGTACAGAGTTAAGTAATTTTGAGCGACAGGACATAGCATGTTTAATGAATTTAGCAATATTTACTGTTTTCCGAACATTTTTGCTAGACATAAAAGAGATGAATTTGTTAATATTTGGCCATGATATTTGTCCCAAAAATTTAAGTCTTAAATCCTTGTATTTGCTACAACATAGTAGAAAGTGGTATTCATTTTCGATTACATTTTGATTACATATTTTACAGAGTCTATTATTTCTTTCTATTCTACTAATTCTTCCCGATTCGATTTCAAGTCTATGAGATCCTAGCCGTAAACGTGTCAAGTGTTTCCTTAAATCGTCGTTACTAATATTAACTAAATATTCTTCAAAAATATAATCTTTTTTAAATTGTCTGTATAGATCGAGTTTAGACATGTTACTGATTGAATTGTTCCAATTTTGAATATACTGATCATGTAATCTTTGCTTAATTTGTGGGAAATAATTAAAATTTTGAGAGTATTCTGTATGTAGATATCCAAAACCAAGATGATCAACAATAGAAGTAATCTTACGTACCCAATTTGAGTTACGAACATTAACCTGAAGATCATGATATACGTTATTAATAGTGGAGTTAACATTGTTCATAATTTTCAGCCAGAATTTTATTGCTCTTTCTTTACATAATACAGATATTGGTAGCCTACCTAATTCAGCTAAGACAATATTGTTTGGGGTCTGCTTTTTAACACCAAGAACATATTTACAAAAACGGATATGTAGATTGTCAATATCTTTAAAGTTATACACACCCCAAACTTCAGATCCGTATAAAAGGATAGGTAATACCATTGAGTCAAAAAGAGACAATTTCGATTTAATATCTAGATGAACTGAATCAAAAATTGTTAATAAGTTATTATACGCCTTCAGAGCTTGGTCATGCAAAGTTTTTACAGCAGAGGTGAATGTTCCATTTTTCGTAAAATTGACACCTAAATAAGTAAAATTATCTACCATTTCGATCTTTTGTCCATTTATAAAAAAATCAGGGTAAAAATTCTGTTTACGTTTTTCAAAAATACAAACTTTAGTTTTTATTACATTAATTTCTAAACCCCATTTTTCTGAATATTGTGAAATGCTATCTATTTGTGATTGTAAACTACCTGGGTCAGTTGTAAACATGACAATATCGTCAGCAAATAAAATCAAATATATAGATAAAAGCTCAAGATCCCTTGCAGTTAAAAAGTTAATATCTACATTTTCAGTAATATCATTTATAAATAAAATAAACAATAAAGGTGATAATGGCTCTCCTTGTTTTAAACCAAGTGTAATATCAAAGAAATCTGACAATTCACCAGTACTTGGTAATTTTACACATGATTTAACAACATTATAAATACACTTAATCATATTAGACATTTTACAACTTATGCCAGAATTGACAAGTTTTAAGTATAAAGCATTTCTATTTACAGAGTCAAATGCTCGTTTGTAGTCAATAAAGACACACCATAGTTTTGAATTATTCGATAAAACTTTTTGTATAATAGAATGTAATATAAAAATAGCATCACCAGTAGAACGCTCATTACGAAATCCAAATTGAGTTTCATTAAAAATACCGTTGCACTCACACCAATTATTGATACGGTTTCGTAAAATAAGTGAAAATATTTTACCTAATACATTTACCAGTGTGATACCTCTATAGTTTTCAGGATTTGATTTGGAACCTTTTTTGAATATCGGTACAATAACACCTTCAGTCCAAGCTTCCGGATAAGTACAGTTATCAAAAATAAGATTAAATATATTGCATAAAAATGGAGAAACAAATTCCTTTGCATCAATAAAGAAATCCGCTACATTATTATCGTAGTCGCAACTCTTATGACGATTCATTGTTGAAATTGTTTTTTGAATTTCATCGATCGAAATCGGTTTATCTAACTGATCAATAGTAATCGAGTGGTCGTACAAGATCTCAAACTCGTTATTATCAGCTAATTGTTCATTGTCGATGTTCGATATATTTTTGAAGTATTGAGTGAATTCATTTAATGAGATGTCATTTGTCGAGTTTTCAGTTTTCCGATACTTGTTTATGTACTTCCAAAATTGGCGCGGTGAGTTTTTACTTAATTTTTTCAAATTATATTTTTCTTTATTAAAGTAAATACTTTTAGCTAAGCGTTTCTCTTTAGAATAAATCTTTTTGCACTCTAAGAAACGAATTTTATTTTCATTTGTTTTTGTTTTCAAGAAACAACGTTTAGCATTGTAAAGTTCAGATTTTGCTCTTCTACAATTATCATTAAACCAGGCGCTTTTTCTTTTTTTACCATTTGATTGTGGCTTATAAGTTTTACCGAAACATTTTTTTGATATATCATGTACTAGATTAGAAAATTCATTTATACATTGGTTTACATCGTAATCTCCACGAATTAGTCTGTCATTTATATCGTTAAATAAACGTTCATTTTCTTTAATGGATTTTAAGAATTCGGTCGAGCGATTACTATCCCAAACATTTTTTTCCGTTTCGGAAATACGTACATTATTTTTATCAATATCATCACAGTTAACAGAAAAAGTAAGGGGACAATGGTCCGAGAATTCAGTCATATCATATACAAACATATTACATACACTAGAAAAACATTCATGATTCGTAATTACATAATCAACTAAACTATTTACAGGTGTATTTCTATACAAACCATTGTAAGTACATTTTCCCTCTTCTAATCTACCATTAAGGATACATAAATCATTTTCCTTACACAAGCTCAACAACTTTTTACCATAATTATTAACGTGATTATCTTGATTGCGACGTGTTGGCAAGAGAGAATAGTGATTACCCGTAGGTGGGAGATCGACAAACAAATCTAAATCATTATTCAATATAAAATCAGATAGAGTGCCCGTGCGTGAGTTCAAATCACCGATTAAAAAAACATTCCCCAGATTTTTATATACACGTACATCGTTATTTAATTGTTCGAAAAAGTCAAAGTCAAATAAAACAGATTTTACATTTTTATATAAGGCTGAATCTTCCGCTGGTATATAGCTCAAACAAAAATAAGAATCTTTATCTTTCTTCAACAGTGATTTATCAATTTTAAACCAAATAAAACCAACATTTTCTGATTTAACAATCGTAAGATGGTTTCTTAGATATTCCTTAAAATAAACAATCACACCTCCACTATCTCTTTTTGCTTTATTACTACATTTTGGACGAGGACAATTGAAAGATTCATAACCTTCAATTTGTGTATGTGTAATTTTTGAATGCCATGTTTCAGAAAATAAAAGAATATCAAAATCAGAAACAAAATTTATAAAATCGCAATCTTGTAAATTTGATTTGATGCCCTGTACATTCCAAACAAGAAAACTTAACTGTTTCTCATTCAACTGTCTATGTAACCGCTGGAAGCGATTGTATCAACACTATACATTTTATTGTTAATAATCAATTTATCATATGATAAATAAGCAGTTTTATTATCTTTCTTAGTTTTCAACATTGCTGGAATCAACTGTTTACGTCTTTCTTGTATGATTTTAGGGTATCGCTCACTGACGCGTATATCTAACTGTTGTTGTTCTGCATCACTTGCTGGTTGTTCATTATTTGAAGAATTATACACTTTCGGCTTCGAGTTGTTGTCTTCTATAATAGCTTGCTTGATAAGAAGTTTATCTGGGTAATAATTAAATTTAGCCACAATGGGTCGAGTTTTATTAGGGATGAATTTGTTTCCCAAACGATGTGCTCGGTCTATCTTTATGGTTGAGTGCGGCTCTTTGATTTTTAATGTATCCCGGAAGTAGTCATGTAACACTTGAGTACAATTTTCGGCCTTTCTCTCCGTACCGGAGTTACATTCAGGGAAGCCGAAAAACAAAAGGTTATCCCTCATCGATCTGGATTGTAGATCCAATATTTCGTTCGACATATCTTCGAAAGAATTGTGCCCAGCTTTGAGCTCGTTTATCCGTTCTTTTTCAACGCTTAAACTAGATTCGATATGTTGTTGTTTTAATTTAATCTCATCACAAATTTGAGAATCATATGCTCGGCTGGTTTCAAGTTCAATTACCTTTGAGTTCGTCTCTTTTACAGATGTTTCAAGGGAAGTAACCCTACAATCAACAGATGACAATTTTTGCGTTATATTTGATAATTGTTGCTCAATTTGGTCCAATTTACATAATCGTTGTTCCATTGTCGTAAGTTTATCAACTACAAATTGTTGGAAACTATCGTTTATTGGGTGCTGAGGAGGCGGTGACTGGGTATACTGGGTTGAGTTGTTGTACTGATGTTGCTGCTGGTGGTGTTGCTGCAGAGGCATGCAGAAGGTCCCAGTCGGAGTTTGATAACTATTACCAGTATTTAGATTCATCGGTGGGATATAGCCTGGAGTATTCATTCCGGTGTTATTAGGATAGCCCGGCGTGAAACCGACCGCTCTATTATTGTTTAACGGCGTAGCCGATTGATTTACAGGAGACGAACGAGCGGCTGATTGACGTTTTTCATTTTGTAGGTCCTCTGGCGAAGAAAGTGGCCTTTTACTTTTCCCTTTGCTTTTAGGTGGCATGTCAAAATTTCAAATATGTGCATGTATTAATCATCAATAGTCACTCACAAAACGTGTACACATTCATGCTCATGATTGAATAGCTTATACAAATAGTTTACCTGCTCAATGTTTACATTGATATGCCTGATGACCACCCGGCATTCCTTTGTTCACTTAAAGTTTTTCAAATAATCCAGATTTCACAACATAATTTACATAATTCCTACAAATCGCTTTCCGTTGCATGAATAAATCACTTTAGTCTAAATATGTGTTAATTATCCACGAACAAAACATTCCTAATATCGCTGCATTCTACCAAATTTGATTTTTTATCGAGAGCTCAAAATTTTATGTCTGCCCGCCATACCGATCACGTGTCGATAAGGACACAATTTTACCGTTTCACAGTTATTAGATGTAATTGAATGAGATTTTCGATAGGAATGAATATCTTATAGTTTATTTGAATGACATGTGTAGCAATTTTCCTTCAGCCC
This sequence comes from Lutraria lutraria, assembly GCA_964023205.1. Lineage (NCBI taxonomy): Eukaryota > Metazoa > Mollusca > Bivalvia > Venerida > Mactridae > Lutraria > Lutraria lutraria. The sequence continues at coordinate 24,049,201 of OZ026847.1, forward strand.
ACATCTTTAATGCTGAAACAACGAGATGCGATGTTCCACATTGTTTGGCGTATAGACATATAGTAGACTTTTTACCTTGATAGTATATATAAGCTCAGTGACGGGTTTTTGTTTTTGGTGAACCAAACACTGATACAGCCACCTGTGCTTTTACCAGCTAAAGAGTTTTAGCGGTTCATGTCCGACATTTGTAAGAATTGAATAAAATAATTGAATTTAATTGGAAATAAACGGATTAAACTTTCATTTCTGGTCGTTTATCGGAGGGTAAACTCCCTCAGACCTAATAACACACATTTCACATAAACCACTTCGGACTTTATTTAATGTGTTATGAGGTCTGAGGGAGTTTACACATCGATAAACGACCAGAAATGAAAGTTTAATCCTATAATATTGCTTGTTATGGTCCAGAGGTAAATGGTGCACCTTGAACTGTTTCAATATTTTAGCTATGTGATTTTTTCAAAAGTGGGAAGTAAAATCTATCTTCCTGTTGAATTATTAAAAGTTCACGAGGGTGGAAAAATCTGGATTTGTAATATTGAACCTAGATATAATACACAATCATGAATATTTTAATTACGCACAATGAAAGTGTAGTTGTATAGAACTGCTGTGCAAGGTAAAAGGTGTCATTGAATTGGTCATTGATTAACAGCGCATTGACTTTTCTGCATGTCTCCGGGATTGCTTATGGTTGATTTCCGTCTTTAAATGTTTAGTAGCCATGCATGAGCAATTCTGTGTCTATATACGTAGTTGAGATATATGAGCAAACATTTCTTTTATTGATTTTTCAGCAAAGAGAAACGAATCCTGTCCAGTTATATGCGTGTATATTTGTGGTCGCACGCTGGATTGTGTAGATTTCCACATTTCGTTATTTTCCCTTGATTCGTTTTAAAGTCACTTAATTAAGTACGTTTTCCTTCTATTCTTCCAATGCCATTTCGTAAATTTTCTCATCAACTCGTCCCAAGTCAAATCGTAATTTTCTATCGGATTCGTCCCAACTCATTCCGTACTTCTTCCTTGCATTTGTCCCAAGACGAATCGCATTTTTTTCTCGGATTCGTAGCATGTCGAATCGTACTTTTTATCGGATCCGTCCCAGTCACTTCGTACTTTTTCTCATTAATTCGTCCCAAGTCAATTCGCACTTTTTCCTTGATTTGTCCCAAGTTCACTCGTTTTCATTTCTTAGATTCGTCCCAAGTCAATTAATACGTTTTCTCTCGGTTCGTCCCATGACAATCAATACTTTTTCGGGATTCTTCCAAAGTTAAACATATTAGCCGGAAATTCTGAACGGCTAAAAGAAAAGGGATGCACTTGTCTTTAATGCGATCGAATTCCAACTTGTTCGGTCGGCTTCTAAGCTTTTTGCTATATTTGACATATAAAAACAAAGTAGGTCAATGTTTTAAAATAAGTGCACATTTTATCTCTAGCAGTCAAACAAATAGGCCTCCATAATACGAAATGGCAACTCATTGAATTCCCCAAATAAACATTTAAAAGTATTTCTCCAACGAAAAAAAACAGTCCCACTAAAATTATACCAATAGCCGTATTGAGTTTCCCAAAAAACACGCTATGTGAGATATAACATTTAGCGCCAGAAAAAAATGGTCATATAAATTGCTATATTAATATTGTATCGTTTATAGCTATCATGATACAATGTGCAGTATAGCTTTTACTAATAGGCACTTCTTAATACTTTTGCCTTTTATATAATAACGGGGAATAAGGAAACTATTGAATAGTTATACAGTTTATACTTAGAAATTAAATTCCATCCTGATATTCATTCAAATACGATATTATATTCATAAAGAATTATCTATAGAAATGCCGCTCTTAGATAGCATCATAGAAACATCTTATTTATGTATGGTACAAGTTTATCTAACCTGATCCGTCTTATGTTTGTTTTCGGAATCACCACGTGTTATACCGCTTCCTATCTTCTGATTGGTTCATGTTGTAAATATGGGAGGAGCTAAACTTTCTATTAACAACATTTTATTCATGGTGTACTTATACCATCTGATTACTAGGACGTACCTTGTTTGAGTTCATTGACTGAAAACTTTGATGATGAATAACGGTAAGTTGCCTTGAATTTTGTAGGGTTTTCCACCCAATTCATTCGTGTTTTATCTCCTTTTGATATCACTTAATTTATGTCATTATTACATAATAGTTTTATTTACAATTATAATTATTTATGAAGATGAACACAAAATAGTATTTTATTTCTCAGAATGTATATCCAGAGACGTATAAAAATTATACGTCTCTGGTATATCTGATAAAATGTAGCGATAATATAACATTAAACACGGATAGATACTACATGTCATATGTCATGTTGTTTCATGGTGATGAGTATGTAATGTTAAGACTATCTGTTACAAAAACTCATTGAGTTATCTTGTATACGAGGATAAAAACTACTTCATGAATATGACAAAGTTATAAAACACATTGATAAAGTTTTTTAAGAACTAAACAAAATAAATAAATCTATGTATAAATTATATCAAATCATCATAAATATTGAAAATCATAATTTCTGAAATACATATATTGAGGGATCGAGATGTCGCGTCTATGCGTTTTTTTTGGGTGAAATGTACGGGTGTCGATGTAGATAAGTGGTCGATTTGTCTAGGGGTCTGAATGACACGTGATTGAAGTGTTCAGAAGCCCAATAATTTCCGGAAAGGGTCATTTTGTTTATATACTTGCGGGGGAACTTTATAAAGTACTGCCCGATAGAATGTACAATACTTCATTGTTTTGGTGAATATAATTTCAACATTAGCCCCTAGGTTTTTTTTTGTAAATACGAAGTTCTAAAACCAACGATTGTCCTCATTGCTTGATTTGTATGATAAATTAAATTTGATATTAAGAATTGAAAGCATTATGATTTACTTGCTATAATCATAAGACATCACCTATCTTAATCAACGGCCGATTTTGTCACACGAGGTTGCCTATATGGATTAAGACATTCAGTCTTCATTGAGAGAAACCTGTACATAGTTTGTTTTAATAAAAACACGAAACACGTGTTTTCGGTAAACAGACAAGAAGTGTCAGACTATTCAGCTTGGTAGTTGATTTTCTAAGATATTCAATTTGGTATGGTCAGACTAGCATTAGTGAAAGCATGTCGTAATTCATTGTTATCTTACCTTCTCCAGATTTAAGCAATTGCATGTATCTAAGCATTGTATCTATTACATAATAGTGACGTGGAACGTATCTTTATGTGATATACGTGTACGAATAAAAATGTGGACGTCAGCCTGTTTTATTGTTAACTTCCGCAAAAAACGAATTCCTATATTCATTTGTATACGCAAATATTTACATACAAACAAATTATTAATCAATTCATGACTGAAGGTTTTCTTACATAACAACTTGATTGGATTACGAACGTTATCATTGATAATCGAGTGAATGAAAGCACATATGTTGTATATCGGTCAGTGTGTTCCTATATACAGTGTTTTAATCTTTACTAAACGATTCTACAATTTGTACACTCAATAAAATCAACAAACAGAGAAATCAATAAATCCTGTAACTGGATCAATCGGTGTTGATTATTTTCTTATCAAATTTTAATGAAACTTATCATTTTCAGACGTTGTTCCTGTATAGTTCAATACATTACGATATGTCAACTTTCAGACGATTAGATCGTAAATACAAACATGGATACAATTTATGTAGAGCTTAAAACTTGTCCTGGATTAAAGACACGTTGAAATACGACCAGTTCTCAAATTGATAAATATCAATAACAAGAAAGTGTGCATTAGATTAGAGTGCATTTACAACAACTTAAAGTTATCTGCAAGCTTTTCAGTTTTAACACAAATTATACCAATTGATATTATCATTCAAAATTTGAATCAACAACACTGATCGAAGCAACATCACACAACGTGTATATTGTCTGTATGTCCGTCCGTCAGTCAGCCCGCCAGGTCAGGACGCCCTATGCGTTCTCGGAAGACACCCCGCCTGTCCGTCTGACGATCAATTGGGATTGTTGCAGTATTACAACTATACAGAATGTACGCAGATGATGTTATGTTCGTGTACCAACTTACCGCTATCATTTGTATTCACTGCAGAATAATTTATATGAGATCTGCTTTTTGACTTGTTGGCTCCGTCCGAAAAAAATCCTAGTACTCGAAATGTTATAAATCCGTTTTTTTAAACTGCATTTCAAGATGACATTGAGCGGTTGATCCAGCAAAGTCACGAAGCAAAGAAGAAAGCCTACTGTAGATACAGCAAGTTCCGTGTAGGTGCTGCCTTGTTGTGTCAGGATGGTACCGTTATAACAGGTAATACAATACTGTGTTACAATACACAACAGTTCAGTATACAGATAATATATATACTAGTATCCCACATTTTAGGTGTTAATATATTTCTGTGTCGAGTTCCGCTCGTAATTCTATGTGCCCCCTCTGGTCCGTCCATCTGGATGTCCCTGCACTCACCCTACACTCAGTCTCAGTCCATCTGTATGTCCCTTGCACCCTCTCTCCACTCAGTCCATCTGTATGTCCCTTTACTCTCCCTACACTCAGTCCATCTGTATGTCCCTTTACTTTCCCTCCACTCAGTCCATCTGTATATCCCCTGCACTCGCCCTCCACTCAGTCCATCTGTATATTCCCTGCACTCGCCCTCCACTCAATCTCAGTCCATCTGTATGTCCCTGTACCACTCGCCCTTCACTCAATTTCAGTCCATCTGTACGCCCCCTGCACTCTCCCTCCACTCAGTCCATCAGTACGCCCCCCTGCACTCTCCCTCCACTCAGTCCATCTGTACGCCCCCTGCACTCTCCCTCCACTCAGTCCATCTGTATATCCCTTCCACTCAGTCCATTTGTAAGTCTATTCCACTCAGTCCATCTGTATGTCCCTTCCACTCAGTCCATCTGTATGTCCCTTCCACTTAGTTCATCTGTATATCCATCCCCCTTCGCTTGCCTAACTGTTTGTACCCTAGATCGTTTCGCCCATCTGGTTGTCCCCTAGATCGTCTCGCCCATCTGTTTGTCCCCTAGATCGTTTCGCCCACCAGTTTGTCCCCTAGATCGTTTCACCCTTCTGTATGTCCCCTAGATCTTTTCGCCTATCTGTTTGTCACGTAGATCGTCTCGCCCACCTGTTTGTCCCCTAGTTCGTCTCGCCCATCTGTTTGTCCCCTAGATCGTTTCGCCCACCTGTTTGTCCCCTAGATCGTTTCGCCCGTCTTTTTGTCCCCTAGATCGTCTCGCCCACCTGTTTGTCCCCTAGATCGTCTCGCCCACCTGTCTGTCCCCTAGATCGTTTCGCCTATCTGTTTGTCCCCTAGATCGTCTCGCCCACCTGTTTGTCCCCTAGTTCGTCTCGCCCATCTGTTTGTCCCCTTGATCGTTTCGCCCATCTGTTTGTCCCCTAGGTCGTCTCGCCCATATGTTTGTCCCCTAGATCGTCTCGCCCACCTGTTTGTCCCCTAGTTCGTCTCGCCCATCTGTTTGTCCCCTAGATCGTTTCGCCCATCTGTTTGTCCCCTAGATCGTCTCTCCCACCTGTTTGTCCCCTAGATCGTTTCACCCAGCTGTTTGTCCCCTAGATCGTCTCGCCCACCAGTTTGTCCCATGGATCGTTTCGCCCACCAGTTTGTCCCATGGATCGTTTCGCCCACCAGTTTGTCCCATGGATCGTCTCGCCCACCAGTTTGTCCCATGGATCGTTTCGCCCACCAGTTTGTCCCATGGATCGTCTCGCCCATCTGTTTGTCCCCTAGATCGTTTCACCCAGCTGTTTGTCCCCTAGATCGTCTCGCCCATCTGTTTGTCCCCTGAATCGTTTCGCCCACCAGTTTGTCCCATGGATCGTTTCGCCCACCAGTTTGTCCCCTAGTTCGTCTCGCCCATCTGTTTGTCCCCTAGATCGTTTCGCCCATCTGTGTGTCCCCTAGATCGTCTCGCCCACCTGTTTGTCCCCTAGATCGTTTCACCCAGCTGTTTGTCCCCTAGGTCGTCTCGCCCACCTGTTTGTCCCCCACATCGTCTCGCCCACCTGTTTGTCCCCTAGTTCGTCTCGCCCATCTGTTTGTCCCCTAGATCATTTCGCCCATCTGTTTGTCCCCTAGATCGTCTCGACCATCTGTTTGTCCCCTTGATCGTTTCGCCCATCTGTTTGTCCCGTAGATCGTCTCGCCCATCTGTTTGTCCCCTAGATCGTTTCGCCCATCTGTTTGTCCACTAGATCGTCTCTCCCACCTGTTTGTCCCCTAGATCGTCTCGCCCACCTGTTTGTCCCCTAGATCGTTTCGACCATCTGTTTGTCTTATAGATCGCCCCATCTGTCTTTACCATGTCTGTCTATATCTTTTTCACATTTTCTGTCAACTGAAGGTGATACATGTATACTATGTTAGGTGTTTTACTCGTTTTTATAAACAGAGAAATGAAAGAAAGTTTGACACTTTGAAAAAACTACATTCATTTATAGTACAGATGATTGTTTTAATTAAAGTAGATATAAATACTTTGTGTGCGTGTTCAGGCATTTGTACATAGCATATATTATACTAAATATAATATATGCGACATCATGTGCGAGTACACAGCAATATGGGCCTATATGTATCATGCATATGTCAGACAGATCACCCATACTGACATCAGAGACACTGATCAAGGTCATGGAACAAGATTACGAATATTATAAATATCGTAGATTCGTGCACCACGCATGTTTAAGTACAATAGTACCCAATGCATACATGAACTCAATCTGAGATGTATCTAAATACACAAGTCTCATAAAACGTCACGATAACCAACGTCTCGAATTTGTTTTATGATTTGTTTGTTTCATGTTTCAACTAATAGTTTTAATTTGTTTAACTGTAGATTCTTAAGAAGATGTAAGGTAGTTTGAAGCCCAGCGTGTTGTATAGGTTTTTATATGTCCTTCATGAGATTGTTTCTTGTTGTTTGATCAATTTATGGATGGATGAGAACTATTAATGCGATTATAAATTGGTTTATCCGTGTACTACACCCGGTCTTAAAGACTTGTTGTAATCAACCCGTACATGTTACCAGTAAATCATTACAGTAAAGAAGGACTTAATTCAACATTTTCTTTCAGTATACATTATACATGTACATATATATGTGTGTACATAAAGATAAAATGTTTTTAAAAATCCTTTCACCTGTCTCTAGGTTGTAATGTTGAGAACGCATCTTATGGCTTGACGATATGTGCTGAACGTACAGCCTTGGTGAAAGCCGTCTCTGAAGGTCACAGGAAGTTCACGGCTATAGCTATAGCAAGGTAACTTGTTTATTTATACCTTACTCTACATGTGACATTGTTACATGGTATACTATACACTATGTATGTTACATGGTCCGCTCTTAATGTTATATGGTCCACTCTGCATGCGCTTAGGTTGCATGGTCCTTTCTGCATGTTACATGATACACTCCATATATGACATGGTTCACCCTTCATGAGACACACATGTAGTTACATCGTCTAGTCTGCATGTAACATGGTTACATATGGTTCACTATACATGTGACATGGTATACTTTATATTGGACATGTTGACATGGTCCAATTTGCACGTGACATGGTGTCATTGTACATACACTATGTGTGTTGCATGGTCCGCTCTTAATGGGTTACATGGTCCACTCTACATGCGATTTAGTTGCATGGTCCTTTTTACATGTTACTTGATACACTCCATAATTATGTGACATGGTTCACCCTTTACATGGTTGCATGGTCTATCCTACATGTGGCATGATAGCAAAGTATATTTTATATTGGGCGTGATTGCATGATGTCCACTCTACACGTGGCATGGTTACACACGTGGCATGTTTACACACGTGGCATGGTTACACACGTGGCATGGATACACACGTGGCATGGTTACATTGTCCACCCTACAATCTAAACAAACTTAGATCACTCCCTAGTGCGTATTTTCAAATCATTCGATCATTGATGACATCTAGACAGAAACATGACTCGCATGTGCACTTTTCCATTGCACCATATATGTTTTATTTCATCATAATCAAAGATATTAGGTACTTTACTGTGTCGAACAAGTACTTAACAATGAAACAAGGAGCATTTGAAGTTTTCTTGAATGTACAATTAACTACATGTATTACTTCTAATATAATACTTTACAACGTGCGCTTAAAACGGCAAATAGATATTTATGATCCATTACGTAAATAACTGGAATATTAAAACATGGTATATGTATATATATATTTGATATATTAATTCTTATCTTTCAGTGATTTAGCTAACACAGCGATATCACCATGTGGCGCATGTAGACAGTTTATGGTAGAGGTAAGGACAATTACAATAATATATGTGTGTTAATCAAATCACGTGACTATGGGTGTAAATCTAACCATGAGACTATAGTTGTAAACTACTCGACTAGCTATAGGTGTAAATTTAATCACGTGACTTTAGTTGTAAAACTACTCGACGGACTATAGGTATAAATATAATCACGTGACTTTAGTTGTAAAACTACTCGACGGACTATAGGTATAAATCTAACCACGTGACTTTAGTTGTAAAACTACTCGACTGACTATAGGTATAAATCTAACTATGTGACTATATATAGTTGTAAAACTACTGGACTGACTATAGGTATGAATCTAACTATGTGACTATATATAGTTGTAAAACTACTGGACTGACTATAGGTATGAATCTAACTATGTGACTATATATAGTTGTAAAACTACTGGACTGACTATAGGTATAAATCTAACTATGTGACTATATATAGTTGTAAAACTACTGGACTGACTATAGGTATGAATCTAACTATGTGACTATATATAGTTGTAAAACTACTGGACTGACTATAGGTATAAATCTAACTATGTGACTATATATAGTTGTAAAACTACTGGACTGACTATAGGTATAAATCTAACTATGTGACTATATATAGTTGTAAAACTACTCGACTGACTATAGGTATAAATCTAACTATGTGACTATATATAGTTGTAAAATTACTCGACTGACTATAGGTATAAATCTAACTATGTGACTATATATAGTTGTAAAACTACTCGACTGACTATAGGTATAAAACAAACCATCAGACTATAAGTGTAAATATAACCATCTGGCTGCAGATAAAAACTATTACAGTTTGGTGTATACTAGAATGTTTATAAACATTGTGGACTGGTATGTTTAATTAATTATTCATGTTTCAGTTTGGTGTAGACGTCTACATATATTTCAGTTTGGTGTGTACAGTAATGTTTATATATACATTTTTTTCCCGATTCGTATAACCGGGGTTCGTTGTAGTTGAAATACACAGAGACGTAATCGTGACCGTAGATTTTATTCGGATAATACCGGGTATTCGGATGATAGGTGTTCGGATAATCGAGGTTTTACTGTATTTCAGTTTGGTGCAGAGTGGGATGTATATATGAGTAAACCAGACTTTACCTATGAACATATGAAAACAGGAGAACTTCTACCCTTAGGATTTGTACCTGACTCGTTAGAAGAGGAACGTATCAGTCAGACAGTTTAGTCATGTAGTCTTCATTGTGAATTTGTTGAAATTAGATTTATGAACTGTTTGGAACAATTATACCTCAATCAGTATTGTGAGACATATAATACCTTATTATTAATTCTAGATTATGGTGCTACATTAAATAAGTTACTACTAAAAACAATTGTTCAATGTACTTACTGAATTATATATGGTATTTGAATTGTGATTAAGCATACATATAATGGATGTTTAGACGTGTGTTAGTCCTGCTGCCCATTTAAGGACAGTTTCATTGCTGTGGGGTTACCTTAGTTATATAGATCTTGTTTTCTATTGTTTTATTTACTTCTGTACTTCTTTTTTTACTAGTACATGTATTTGTATAAATTTGTACATATAAAGAATTTGCATTGATAATGATACATTAATATTTAAACCACTTTTGTTCATTATTCTGTTGTAAGTTTATTTCTTGATGAAAAGGAAGCCAGAAAGCGCTCAGGGCCAACAAACCTAATAAAATATTCACTGTTAAATATTTAACTTTGTATGAGGCAAATCATACATCACACAATGAATCATACATCATACAAAGAATCATATATCATACAATGATTCATACATTATACATTGAATCAAACATCATACAATGAATCATACATAACACAATGAATCATACATCATACAATGATTCATACATTATACAATGAATCATACATCACACAATGAATCATACAACATACAATGAATAATACATCATACAATGAATCATACATCACACAATGAACCATACATCATACAATGAATAATACATCATACAATGAATAATACATCATACAATGAATAATACATCATACAATGAATCATACATCACACAATGAATCGTACATCATACAATGAATAATACATCATACAATGAATCATACATCACACAATGAACCATACATCACACAATGAATCATACATTATACAATGAATCATGCATTATACAATGAATCATACATCACACAATGAATCATACATCACACAATGAATCATGCATTATACAATGAATCATACATCACGCAATGAATCGTACATCATACAATGAATCATACACCATACAATGAATCATACATCACACAATGAACCATACAACATACAATGAATCATGCATCACACAATGAATAATACATCACACAATGAATAATACATCACACAATGAATAATACATCATACAATGAATCATACATCATACAATGAATCATACATCACACAATGAATCATACATCATACAATGAATCAAACATCACACAATGAATCATGCATAATACAATGAATCATACATCACGCAATGAATCGTACATCATACAATGAATCATGCATTATACAATGAATCATACACCATACAATGAATAATACATCACACAATGAATCATACACCATACAATGAATCATACATTATACAATGAATCATACATCACACAATGAACCATACATCATGCAATGAATCATACATAATACAATGAATCATACATCACACAATGAATCATACATCATACAATGAATCATACATCATACAATGAATCATACATCACACAATGAATCATACATCATACAATGAATCAAACATCACACAATGAATCATGCATAATACAATGAATCATACATCACGCAATGAATCGTACATCATACAATGAATCATGCATTATACAATGAATCATACACTATACAATGAATAATACATCACACAATGAATCATACATCATACAATGAATCATACATCACACAATGAATCATGCATTATTCAATGAATCATACATCACACAATGAATCATGCATTGTACAATGATTCATACATCACACAATGAATCGTACATCATACAATGAATCATGCATTATACAATGAATCATACACCATACAATGAATAATACATCACACAATGAATCATACATCATACAATGAATCATACATCACACAATGAATCATGCATTATTCAATGAATCATACATCACACAATGAATCATGCATTGTACAATGAATCATACATCACGCAATGAATCGTACATCATACAATGAATCATACATCACACAATGAATCATACACCATACAATGAATCATACATCACACAATGAACCATACATCATACAATTAATCATACAATGAACCATACATCACACAATGAATCATACACCATACAATGAATCATACATCCTACAATGAATCATACATCACACAATGAATCATACATCCTACAATGAATCATACACCATACAATGAACCATACATCATACAATGAATCATACACCATACAATGAATCATACATCCTACAATGAATCATACATCACACAATGAATCATACATCCTACAATGAATCATACATCCTACAATGAATCATACATCACACAATGAATCATACATCATACAATGAATCATACATCACACAATGAACCATACATCATACAATGAATCATACATCACACAATGAACCATACAACATACAATGAATCATACATCACACAATGAATAATACATCACACAATGAATCATACACCATACAATGAACCATACATCATACAATGAATCATACACCATACAATGAATCATACATCACACAATGAATCACACATACAATGAATCATACATCCTACAATGAATCATACATCCTACAATGAATCATACATCATACAACGAATCATACATCCTACAATGAATCATACATCCTACAATGAATCACACATCATACAATGAATCATACATCATACAATGAATCATACATCACATTATTCGACGAAATGAAGACCAAGTCAGGTCAGACCACTTAGGTATATCTAGTAAAACACATCAGAAATACATCTGATTCAGTAAACTGGAATGTGTACATGCACTGAATAAATTTATTCAAGTAGATGTATTTAACTACTATAATTAAACAAACATGTACCGTAAGTCTTTGAACAAGCATAGTTCATTGAGGTTAAGAGATAAGGTTATTGCATACACAAAGGATTCCATTTGTAGCAGTTTTAACAAAAGTTTTACAATCATTACAAAAGCTGCATTACCACATGGCTATCCAATCCTTGTCATTTCTATGCTGTTCTCATATTACTACAATTCTCGAATTCCTGGTAACAAAAGCCATGATATCACCTACCTTATATTACTATTTTTTTCTGGATATAACATACAGTGTATCATGCGGAGGTTACTTTAAACTTTTGTGAACATTTATTTTAGTAAAACCCATTTAGCGGGATTTAAGTTGAAATGCACGACAATATCTTCAAGCATTCAGTGATGATTTGACGAAAGCAAGAAGCTGTGTCTAATTTATGCATATAACTTACACTTTTAGTCCACATAAAAGCAAGGTCATGGTTAAATCAAGGTTTGGTGATATGGGTGCATATCAAAGTATCAAAGCATAAGACTAAGCAATCACTACATATGCCCCAATATCATCAGAAATCATTAGATGCCCGGAGCATAGAAAACAATTCAAATACATTCAATATTTATTCGACTTACAAATGCATTTGACAAGAGATTAATTGTAATATATGTGTTCATGAAATTATAACATATTGCTAGTTTTAAGAAATATTCATAAACCATTATGTCATGGCAAAACAATCTACCACACATATTTCAAGAAATTCACAATCTTCTTGACTTTGAAAATTAAAAACATGTTTTCTTTTAATACAGTATGTTGATAATCTGAATAAAAATGACACAAACAAAGACATAAGTGTAGACTAAATCTTTGAACTTACAGCAATCAATAGGAATAATGCATGTACATTTTTGTATATCTTCCGATGTAACTTCTTAGTACATGTACTAATATTAACAATACAAAAGCAAACAAATCATGATTAACATTCAATCAATACTGAAGCAATGAGTCCAAATACATGAAAAGGCATTGATTATACAAAAACAGACACACTCCAATAACTTTGTATACTAGTGTATGTTTCACTGAACCAGTACATCTTATTTACTGTTCTCAGGAGTGCCTTAAGTCGCCATTTTCAAAGTATAATGTATTCATTAGCAGTTTTTCTACTGAGCAAGCTAACATCTGTACCGAAATACATGGTTGGCTCATGATATAAAATCATTTATAAACAGTAAGGCAAGTTATCTGAACAAGTGTGTATGGCATTTTATATGACATTGTGTTCTAACATGTTCTTATTTCCCACATGTGTATGATTTCATACATTTATTACACAATCACTTGGTACAAATAGCATTTGATTTCTTGCTTTAAACACTCTAAGAACACTTTGTTACCCTTGACTTGTATATTCCTTAAATTCTGCCTATATTTTCCTCTTCTGATCTAATTCTGCCTAAAAATCTTCCCAAGAAACAAAAGAGTAATTAATTCATTTATTTCTTCGGATTTAACACCATTTTCAACATTATTTCAGTTATAATGTGGTGGGTAGTTATCCTAACCAGCTTCCCTGGACTTCAATTAGACCTTAACCACATTTTATCGACAGGTACTGCCAAGCTACCCCACATAATAAAGAGGTGGATGACAATTTAACATGGTGGATGACAATTTAACATACAATGTAATAACTTCAGTCAGTTACGGACAGTGTTAGCCTTGCCTGGGGTTTGAACTCACAACCAGTAGGCTACAAAAAAGTAAATATTCATAGCCCACTTAATGTACAAGTGAACACATAGATACGATATTTACAAGTTTTAATCCAACATAACATATAAAGCTGTGAAAGACAAAAGGTAGCCTAGAAAAAGAAGGCAGTACTTGGTAACAATATAATCAGAGTGCCAAATAAGGATTTGTATAACTTTATCTGATGATGTTTCACTACACATGGCTCATAATTAACTTGACCTGTACTTTATATACCAGACAAAGTTCCTTGACCTACTTCTCATAAAGGCAATATGTACCACAACCTAAATTTCACATAGACAATGTACCTTGACCTTCATTTCATAGAGACATGTTACCTTGACCTATATTCCATAGAGACATGTTACCTTGACCTATATTTCACAGACATGTTACCTTGACCTATATTCCATAGAGACATGTTACCTTGACCTATATATCAAAGAGACATGATACCTTGACCTATTTCATATTAACAATGTTACCAACTACTTTAAAGTTGTTGTAATTGTTTAGAACTATTATTCTACTAATTAACTTCAGCTTTCAACCAGACATTTATTTGAGACAAACTAATAGCAATGTTACTTTACTGAAATGTGGTTGAATCAATTTCTTTATAAAAGACACCAAGTGATCTCTTCATTTCCAGGTGAGCAAAAAAGCATTGCAACATGTATGTATACATAAAAACATATTCTTACAGCACATAGGTGAATGATGTATTTATAACACATGATGTAATGATGCATTTATAACACACGATGTAATGACATGCATTTGACCAAAGAGCGAACAATTATTACAGTACACATGAATATTTACAGAAAATCGAGGAATGTATGCACATAAATTCCAAAATACCATTCATTATCAAACCATAATTTCACAAGATCTATTTATATAAACTATAATAATGCTCTATAATGTAATGCTGAGTAAATACATACATTAAGTCAATCATATCTATACATGATATCTATACAATATGTTATCAGATAAACAGTTACAATAAGAAACATTATTTTAACACAGTAGAAATGACATAATCAAAACAACATGCTGTCATTGAATGGAGGTTGTTGCTCAAGAGAGGGTGACTCTGGAGAGGTTTGTACTGTATTATGTGCAATCTTTTTCAAATACATTTTGCACACTGTCAGTAAAAAATCTTTAAACCAGTCAACTCTGGGACAAGACCATTTGGCTGGGTTTGAGGGAAAGCCAATTTTTAAGAGATTTTGATCTAATCAGTATGTGTGAGTTATGTCTGGCCATGGCCTACCATCATAGCTGCATAGGAATAATTTATAATGTGTGAAATAGGTAAATAGATGTTTTTTTTTAATTATAGTGATTAGAAAAGTTTACCAGTTAAGGTTTTTTTGTGCTTTTTTACAGAATATCAAAAACACTATTAATAAATCTCACATTTAACAAAAGACAGAGGCTAATGTTAACAGAGTAGTGTCATGATAATAACACAGGTGTAATTAACACACAGGGGTAGGCTCAACGATATATGCACTAGCCGCCCTTGATTTTTATTTCAAGTCAAGATTGATTGATTAGAAGGTTAGCATTTCACTTTGTTGACTGTTTTTATCAAATAATGTTGACTAGTGTGCAGAATTCTGGGGAAACTTGCTTATGGAGAGAAAATAGAGTGAAAAAATCTGGACCAGAAATTTGGACTGAGTAGCATATAGCTGAACTGATCTAGATGATTTCTACTGTGTAGACGCCAGATAAAGATTCTGAAAAAACCTTAAAGAGCATAGTTTTATACAACATACTGTAATATAACAAAGTGTTATGAAAATGCTCGTTAATGAAGAACACAATTTTATTATGCATAGAGTATAAGTATACAAAAAGTAATGGAAAAAATGACAAAACATTCTTAATTTGAAACATAAACAAGATGTAGAGAAGCAGTAATGTCCATCTTGTATTTATGAAAGGTGACATCAGATTGAATATGCATGTAAATAAGGTTGTATTGATTTTCAGTCTTGTTTAAACATGAAATAATGCAGTAAATGATTAGATAAAGGTTATTATTTTGTTTTAAGATATCAGCCACAGTAGAATAAGAAATATTAAATAAATTTATCTGTTTTTAAGCCTGTTTTCACAACAGTGTATCATTCATATGCTGGCAAGCAGTTGACCAGACCAGTGTTCCTAGATTCTGTACCAGTACCTTGTTCTCCGCAAGTAACAACAAGAACTTCTCAACATGAATCATTTGTAAGTGGAAACAAAATGGTCGCAGACATTGTATCATCAATCATCTCAGACATTTTATCATCAATCATCAAATAGATTAGGAAATATAAAGATATAAAGTAGATTAATAAATTGAGATGCATTGTTTTACAGAAAAAGTATCAAAAAAGAGACAAACAACAAGAGTGTCTGTTTTATCACAGAATCAAAGTCATACATGATTGTACTTGTATATTTCATATAAAGAAAGAAAGTAAATCCTTATGGTTTGTTTGTTTATATAGGTATGCTACAACTATAACTACTAAGCTGCATATATTTCTTCCATAAGTATGAGGAAATATCTGATGCTAAACTTTCTAAAATAATAAGTGTTCTAGGAACTACCTCAACGTTATATTACAACATACAAGGAGTTGAAGCAAGGTAAACAGTTCAGTATGAGCAATATTAGAAAGGGAAACCTTAAATACAGTAAAACCTTGATTATCCAAACTCCAGTTATCCAAAAATCTGGTGTTACCCGAAATGAATTTTAAGTCCCAATTTCCCCCTATACATTTCAATTTATAAAATAATCTTGATTATCCGAATTGAGTTATCCGAAACCATGGATTATCCGAAATAATATTTCAGCCCTGTCGATTTCGGATAATCAACGCTTTACTGTACATCAACATTAACAAATCCTTAAAGATAACAATGTACAGAGATGTTCTAATCACAACAATAAAGCATACAAGTCACTAACACAGTCTCACTATAACATGAGTTGAATTACAATCAGAAATATCAAGGCACTTAAGAGTGATCACAACCAGGATTTCACGATCATCTTTATAAATCTATCTAAGATAGTCACATCAGTTTATCACATTCATTATAATGCTAGGTGTACCCATATGTCAGCATTTACAGCCATGTGTTTAATAATTAACATAGTTTATATTACACAGGGGTTTCTCCAGGAAGAGGGGGAGTTATTGTTATAACGTCACTATTATCTGTATCTAGTTTATCAACATTATCATTGTTCAGCTCAGTAATGTTCCATAGAATGGAGTATTTTTCTACCAAATGGTTCCATTTACAATCCTTTAAAGCTGCAATGAAGTTGTTTTTGGTAGCATTGTCTTTTTCCACTTCCAACCACTTTTTAAGTAATTGATAAATCTTTTCACCAACAAGACTGTGAGCAAAGTCTATATGAACTTCTGCTATATATTTGTCAGCATCTTTAGCTGAAATGTAAGAGATTGAGAGAATACATACAATGCTGTAACAGAAACTGCATTGAGTGTGCCATCAGGATAGAGTCAGACCAACATGCATATCCTTGCAGTCTGATCAGGCTATTTACTGTTGCTGACTCCCTCTTAAATATTCATCATGACTTCCCATAAATTGATAATGGACTGATTCAAAATGCACATTGGACAAGTCCATTCAGAAAATTTAGCAAGTTAAAGGTTAATGACAGATTTGGTCTCCATATTCAGATCATGTGACATCTCAACTTTATCAGATGCTGTTCATAAATAACACCTAAACATTATTTTGTACATTTAATTGATAGTTGTAGTGATAAATAATGGAGGTAATTGATAACTTTGTTTAATAGTCTACATCAAAAATATCTGCATACACAAAAATCTGTAACACTGATAACAGACCAATGTCTTTAGAACACTAATAACATACCAATGTCTTTAGGACACTGATAACAGACCAATGTCGTTAGAAAACTGATAACAAACCAATGTCTTTAGAACACTGATAACATACCAAAGTCTTTCGAACACTGATAACAGACCAATGTCTTTAGAACACTTAACAACAGACCAATGTCTTTAGAACACTAATAACATACCAATGTCTTTAGGACACTGATAACAGACCAATGTCGTTAGAAAACTGATAACAAACCAATGTCTTTAGAACACTGATAACATACCAAAGTCTTTCGAACACTGATAACAGACCAATGTCTTTAGAACACTTAACAACAGACCAATGTCTTTAGAACACTAATAACATACCAATGTCTTTAGGACACTGATAACAGACCAATGTCGTTAGAAAACTGATAACAAACCAATGTCTTTAGAACACTGATAACATACCAAAGTCTTTCGAACACTGATAACAGACCAATGTCTTTAGAACACTTAACAACACACCAATGTCTTTAGAATACTGATAACAAAACTAATGTCTTCACAGCACTCATAAAATCTAAGCTCTAGGCCATGCAATTTTGGTCGAGTTAAACAAGTGACCCTCTAGGTCAATTTTGACACTAGGGCATCATATGAACATTCTCTGAAAAGAACCACAAGAAAATGCTACAGGTGAGATATCTAAGCTCTAGGCCCACACAGTTTGGCCAAAACGATATTAAAAGGTTTTCTCAATATCTTTTACATAACACAAGTAACCACCGGGCACTGGATCATGGATGACCATAAGTACACTAGACAAATTGTATTAGAGAGACATACAGTATAGGCATCCAACTATCTGAACAACTAGCAAAACGCACTTTATAAAACTTAATATACTTACAAAATAGGTATCTGAAGAACATTTTGTATTCATCATGAATTAAGCCTTCATACACTTCTTTCAAATTATGCTCATTCATTAATAAGGGGTTTGCTGAAATAGAGAACAAACTTTATATTATCATGAAATTATAATCATAAGATGGCATTGATTTTTTGCTGTTTCTAGGCTTTATGTCCCTTTATATCAGTCAGAGTCATGTGAGGAGGACAGTTCACCGAACCATCGATCCTGGAAAGAACCAGTACTAGACTCCTTAACCACTTGACCATTTGGGCGAGTTTACTATTTGTTCATTGTAGAAACTCCTCAATCAGATTACAAATTTTTGATGTCATGAAGAATATGTCACAAACTGTCCATGTTCAACCATAATCTGGAGTTAACTTTCAGGAATTCATATCAGAAATAAACTATTTACAGGACTGGTAACGAACAGTGAGTATTATATTTAAATATGATTTAACAATAAAAGAGTACCTGGTATCAATGGTGTTCCATCTGGTGTACGGTACGAAACTGTAAAATAAAAACAAAATATTAACATGATTATGTACAAACATGATCAAAAGTCAGGAAAAATTATGTTCCAAATAAAAGAAGATCAAAAGTTACCAACTAAAACAAACTGTTTTCACAGTGGACTAGCCCTAATAAAAAACTATAAAAATACATCCATACAATAACATGTAAAAGGCCTTGTCAAACATATGTATAAGCCCTTGTTAAACATTATAGGTATCTGCCCTTGTTAAACATTATAGGTATCTGCCCTTGTTAAACATTATAGGTATCTGCCCTTGTTAAACATTATAGGTATCTGCCCTTGTTAAACATTATAGGTATCTGCCCTTGTTAAACATTATAGGTATCTGCCCTTGTTAAACATTATAGGTATCTGCCCTTGTTAAACATTATAGGTATCTGCCCTTGTTAAACATTATAGGTATCTGCCCTTGTTAAACAATATAGGTATCAGACCTTGTCAAACATTATAGGTATCTGCCCTTGTTAAACATTATAGGTATCAGACCTTGTTAAACAGTATAGGTATCAGACCTTGTTAAACAGTATAGGTATCAGACCTTGTTAAACAATATAGGTATCAGACCTTGTTAAACAGTATAGGTATCAGACCTTGTTAAACATTATAGGTATCTGCCCTTGTTAAACATTATAGGTATCTGCCCTTGTTAAACATTATAGGTATCTGCCCTTGTTAAACATTATAGGTATCTGCCCTTGTTAAACATTATAGGTATCTGCCCTTGTTAAACATTATAGGTATCTGCCCTTGTTAAACATTATAGGTATCTGCCCTTGTTAAACAATATAGGTATCTGCCCTTGTTAAACATTATAGGTATCTGCCCTTGTTAAACAATATAGGTATCAGACCTTGTCAAACATTATAGGTATCTGCCCTTGTTAAACATTATAGGTATCAGACCTTGTTAAACAGTATAGGTATCAGACCTTGTTAAACATTATAGGTATCAGACCTTGTTAAACAATATAGGTATCAGACCTTGTTAAACAGTATAGGTATCAGACCTTGTTAAACATTATAGGTATCTGCCCTTGTTAAACATTATAGGTATCTGCCCTTGTTAAACATTATAGGTATCTGCCCTTGTTAAACATTATAGGTATCTGCCCTTGTTAAACATTATAGGTATCTGCCCTTGTTAAACATTATAGGTATCTGCCCTTGTTAAACATTATAGGTATCTGCCCTTGTTAAACATTATAGGTATCTGCCCTTGTTAAACATTATAGGTATCTGCCCTTGTTAAACATTATAGGTATCTGCCCTTGTTAAACAATATAGGTATCAGACCTTGTCAAACATTATAGGTATCTGCCCTTGTCAAACATTATAGGTATCTGCCCTTGTTAAACATTATAGGTATCTGCCCTTGTTAAACATTATAGGTATCTGCCCTTGTTAAACAATATAGGTATCTGCCCTTGTTAAACATTATAGGTATCTGCCCTTGTTAAACAATATAGGTATCAGACCTTGTCAAACATTATAGGTATCTGCCCTTGTCAAACATTATAGGTATCTGCCCTTGTTAAACATTATAGGTATCTGCCCAAGCCAAACATTATAAGTATCTGCCCTAGTCAAACACTATAGGTATCTGCCCTAGTCAAACACTATAGGTATCTGCCCAAGCCAAACATTATAAGTATCTGCCCTAGTCAAACACTATAGGTATCTGCCCTAGTCAAACACTATAGGTATATGTCCTAGTCAAACACTATAGGTATCTGCCCTAGTCAAACACTATAGGTATCTGCCCTAGTCAAACACTATAGGTATCTGCCCTGGTCAAACACTATAGGTATCTGCCCTAGTCAAACACTATAGGTATCTGCCCAAGTCAAACATTATAAGTATCTGCCCTAGTCAAACACTATAGGTATAAACCCTTGTCAAACATTATAGGTATTAGACCTTGTTAAACATTATAGGTATCAGCCTGTGTCACAGTATAGGTATCAGACCTTGTTAAACATTATAGGTATCATCCCTTGTCAAACATTATAGGTATCATCCCTTGTCAAACATTATAGGTATAAGCCCTTGTCAAACATTATAGGTATCAGACCTTGTCAAACATTATATGTATCAACCCATGTCAAACATATGTATCAACCCATGTCAAACATTATAGGTATCAGACCTTGTTAAACATTATAGGTATCAGACCTTGTCAAACGTTATAGGTGTCTGCCCTTGTCAAACATTATAGGTATCAGCCCTTGTCAAACATTATAGGTATCAGCCCTTGTCAAACATTATAGGTATCAGCCTGTGTCACAGTATAGGTATCATCCCTTGTCAAACATTATAGGTATCAGACCTTGTCAAACATTATAGGTATCATCCCTTGTCAAACATTATAGGTATCATCCCTTGTCAAACATTATAGGTATCAGACCTTGTCAAACATTATAGGTATCAGACCTTGTTAAACATTATAGGTATCAGCCTGTGTCACAGTATAGGTATCATCCCTTGTCAAACATTATAGGTATCAGACCTAGTCAAACATTATAGGTATCATCCCTTGTCAAACATTATAGGTATCAGACCTTGTCAAACATTATAGGTATCAGCCCTTGTCAAACATTATAGGTATCAGCCCTTGTCAAACATTATAGGTATCAGACCTTGTCAAGCATTATAGGTATCAGACCTTGTCAAACATTATAGGTATCATCCCTTGTCAAACATAGGTATCAGACCTAGTCAAACGTTATAGGTATCATCCCTTGTCAAACATTATAGGTATCATCCCTTGTCAAACATTATAGGTATCAGACCTTGTTAAACATTATAGGCATCAGCCTGTGTCACAGTATAGGTATCAGCCTGTGTCACAGTATAGGTATCATCCCTTTTCAAACATTATAGGTATCAGACCTTGTCAAACATTATAGGTATCAGCCTGTGTCACAGTATAGGTATCAGCCTGTGTCACAGTATAGGTATCAGCCCTTGTCAAACATTATAGGTATCAGACCTTGTCAAACATTATAGGTATCAGACCTTGTCAAACATTATAGGTATCAGCCTTTGTCACAGTATAGGTATCAGCCTTTGTCACAGTATAGGTATCAGCCTGTGTCACAGTATAGGTATCAGCCGGTGTCACAGTATAGGTATCAGCCTGTGTCACAGTATAGGTATCTGCCCTTGTCAAACATTATAGGTATCAGCCTGTGTCACAGTATAGGTATCAGCCTTTGTCAAACATTATAGGTATCAGACCTGGTCAAACAGGTGGATTGACAAGCTGAGAGAGATAATAATACCAGAAATAAAATTATAAAACTTCACCTTCATAAGAGGAACTTCTTCCATTGGCATGTCTATAATCAGGACTTCTGAAATATATCAGTAAATATGTAACTAGAGTGCAAAATCTCACAAAATACGTCAATTAAAAGTTTTGGAATGCTATGAGTGGCAAATCAGATATTTTTTTTAAAAAAAGTAACATTTTGATAACTATGACATGTCGCACCATTCACATTTTACATTGCAATCCAGACAGCCTTGTGATCTGAGAAAAACACTTCTAGCACAGTCTTTGAATTAAGCCACCAGTCTGAGGCCATCTAAATTATTGTTAGTCCAGTAAAAATTTACTGATCAACAGACCGATGGTCAGGTGAAATTTCAACTAATATATTGCCTAAAATGCATAACTGAGTCCCAAAAATAATGTTTCACTAGTACATTTAATAAAAAGTTTCTGTTAATTTCAATAATATCATTATATGATACATATGTAAGAAATGTACTTTCATAAATGTTGTAGCAAACATCATGCAAAAGCCGGGTTTAGATTCTGTCTGGTAAAACTTCTTTTGGGCTGGTAAATTTGTGCCTTTACAAGACTGAATTAGTTAATTTTCTCATACCCATAAACATAATCACCAAGTTTGGTGAAGATCACTTGATAATTGGTCGACTTAGAGGTCAGACACTGTATTTTTAGTCAATGTTCAATGTAGCAAGGGGCATAACTCAGAAGAGCTTAAAGGCAATTATGTTGTTTCTCAAACTTGACTGATATCTCATGCCCATAAACATTTCAATCAAGTTTGGTGAGGATCCAAATAAAACTCAATCACAGTTTGAGACCAGACACTGTAAGGTCATTCTCAGTATTGACAATGACCTCTACAATTTGTCCATGCTCACATTCTTATCATACTTTAGTAAAGAAAGTAGACTCATTCAGGACTTAATTTTGAACTGTCAAATGTTCAATGACTTTCTGATTTTGAAATATCAATCATATAAATACATTAACAAGTGAAAGAAATTGTAATAAAACAAGGTTTTCTTTCTCCAGTCTCTTATCCTTTGAGAAATGTTGGAGAATGAATACTTCTCAAGTTACATGTGTGCAAAATAAACAGAGGGACACAATCACGCTAAAAACTATTGAATCACCAAACCCTGACAAGAGGCCTGTGAAACTTGGTGACAATAGTTCTGTAGAAGTTCAGTCAATGTATAATGAGAAATTTAAGACAAGCTGCAAACAGATAAGTATTTCTCTTTCTATTACGTATGTGCAAAATTAACAAAGGGCCATAAATTTGGGAGAATATGTGCTGGGGTACTTGGTGACAATAATTCTGTGCAAATATCGAGGGTTCACCGCAACAGTGTCGTAACTCATATTGAAATAAGAACAAGTTACGACAGTGTTGCACTGAGCCCTCGATATGTTCGAAATCCCTTTAAAAATGTAGGAGATACAGTGCACAGAAGAAACTGTGGACAACCAATAAAACCTGCTCACCCAAAGCCTGCGCATTCTCTGAATTTTGCCAACCTAATAATTAGTATTTTCTATTGGAAATCCTGGTTAAAAATGGCAATAATTTGTAGATGATCAGATGGATAATGATGGCAGACAACCAATTATACTAGAAGTTTATTATAATCAATGTTCCCTAAATTGATCTAAAACATCAGTTACTTCAAGATGAACACTTACCCAGGGCAACATATTTTGATTGCCTGTAAGCGTTGTTTACCACTCTCAGAACAGAATAGCCAGCAGACCAGTAATATGGCTAGGACAATAGGCACACCAATTCCAAATGTCAAGCCAAAAATTAGACCATTATCTGAAATGAAGCAAAGTCGTTGCATGTTGTATGAAAATATTTGAATGAATAAACAAATTATCTGATATGTTCTTCTGCAAAAACTGACTAATAAAACAATTTACTGCCAACGTAACACTAAACAAGAAACAAGAGGGCCATGATGGCCCTATATTGATCGCATAACAATCACTGTTCACTCATTTAAACTTTGTTTTGAACCTGTGACCTTGTTTTTAACCCCAGATGACCCATGTTATATCTTGTCCTGCATATAAATAAGACAAACATTCTGACACAATTTGGTGAAGATCCAATCAAAACCATGAAAATTACAGCATAGACAAGGTTTTCATAAGATTTGACCTCGTAACCTAGTTTTTGACCCCAGATGACCTATGTTCAAATTTGTCTTACATATCATTAAGACAAACATTCTGACAAGGTTTAGTGAAGATACAATCAAAATTTGACATCTACAGTACTAAAAGGGTTTTCATAAGATTTGACCTCGTGACCTAGTTTTTGACCCGAGATGAGCCATATTTAAACTTATTCTTAATATCATTGAGACGAACAATCAAACAAGGTTTGGCCAAGATCCAAGGAGAACCATGCGATTTAGAGCTTTTACAAGATTTTTACCTAAGATTTGACCTGGTGACCCAGTTTTTGACCTTGGCTGATCCATATTCAACCTTGACCACATATCATTGAGGCAAACATTTTGTCAAGGTTTGGTGAAGATCCAATCAAAACTGTGACATCTACAGTGTTAACAAAGTTTTCCTAAGATTTGACCTGGCGACCTGGTTTTTGACCCAAGATGACCCATGTTCGATCTTGTCCAAGATATTATAAAGACAAAAATTCTGACAATGTTTCATGATCATCCAATCAAAGCAGTGACTTCTAGAGTGTTCACAAGTTTTTCCAGCAATTTGCCCTAGTGACCTAGTTTTTTACCGGAAATGACCCATTATCAACCTTGACCTACATATAATTGAAATAAACATTCTGACAAAGTTTCATGAAGATCCAATCAAAACAGTGATTTCTAAAGTGTTCACAAGGTTTTCCCTTGTTTGGCTCTGGTGACCTAGTTTTTCAGCCAAAATGGCCCAAAATCGAGCTCATCGTGATTTTGTCAATATTAACATTCTGACCCAGTTTTGCAAAATTGAGCTAAAAATGTGGCCCCAAGTGTGTTAACAAGAAAAAGTTTGACGACGCAAGCACGCACGCACGCACAACGCTGGACGCCGGACGGAGACTGATCCTAAAAGCTCACCCTGTCACTATGTGACATGTGAGCTAAAAATTGACATTAGGTATTCTGTGAACAGAACAATGTTTGAAAATCTTTAACTCAATTATTAATACATGTACGCAGTATAATCGTCATTATCAATCATACGTACAACAATTTTATGAGATATTTTTCTCATTTTCTACTTCTCTTGTCCGTCCAAGAAGCTGAAATTCAGTTTAAAATTTGGTGCGCAAATTTTCTGTTTCTTGTCCATAGTCATGTACCTATTGTTGTTTGTTTAATTGAGTTTTACACCCCATTTCAAAAGTCAGAGTTATATGAGGCAAAAAGTTCACCCAACCATTTTTGGAAACAAGAGGGCCACATTGGCCCTTTATCGCTCACCTGAGAACCAAGGCCAATAATCAATGACAAGGTAATATAGTTTCCATCTCGTAAAACTCATTTTTACGTAGATTTTGAGATCAAAACCAACAATGAAGGTATAATACTGTTAAACAAGCTAAAACGTAGCAAATTTTCTAATCCAAGGGTCCATAACTCTTGAAGTTGTGGTCCGATTCCACTAATAACTTAACATATCCATAACCATAAGGTCATACACATTCATTGTAAATATGATTAGGATCGGTGAATAAAAGAAGGCGCTAGAGTGTAAACAAGCTAAAATATAGTAAATTTTCTAAGTCAAGGGCCCATAACTCTTGAAGTTCTGGTCCGATATTGCCCATAATCAAACTAGTCCAAGATCGTTTGGTTTTACACATTTACTGATAATATTATCAGGATTGGTGAATAAATGAAAGTGCTAGAGTGTAAACAAGCTAAATATAGCAAATTTTGTAATTCAAGGGCCCATAACTCTAGAAGTTATAATCAGATTTTGCCCATAATCGAACTTAGCCGAGACATTGTGGCCATATACATTGTGAGCAAGTTTAATCAAGATTCGTAAAGAGTTGCGGTTGCTAGAGTGTAAACAACCAATTGTGGCCGGACGCCGGACATCCACCGATCCTAAAAGCTCACCTGATGAATCAGGTGAGCTAAAAACTAAAACTGGACTCCCAATCTTCCGTAAGCAAATGCCTACTTTCTCACACCAAGAGACATAGGCCCTGTTTCATCAAACATCTTACGCCACTTCTTAAGTAAGAAGTGTCTTATCTCCCTTCTTAACGTTAAAATACGTTTCATCAATATTTTCTTTGCTACGAATTCTTAAGTTTGGGAACGATTCTTTCTTAACTTTACGATAGCTCATGGGCTTTCTTAAAGATAAGAAAACGCGGCTACTGCATTTATTTTTACGAGACAGCCTTTTATTTTAAGACTGTTGAGTGCGATGTACTAGATATTAGTAAATAATGGAAGAGAAATTCAGTTTTATGTTCAGGGTCTTAGCCAGCTATAAATGAATTTTATGCACACAAGGCAGAATGTAATCCCCGCTGTTGCTTGGTTCTGGATTTTTTATGCCCCGCTTTTCGAAATGGCGGAAGAGCGTAAAGTGTTTCCCCTGTCCGTCCGGATGTCTGTGTGTCCGTCTGTACAAACCAGAGGATGGTTGTGGGGTTAGGGTTGGTACATTTTGGCATTGTGAGGTTCAATTACGTACAAACTGGAATTGTTGGGATAATTTCGACTTGTTGGGTGCGACTTGTGGGGATTAAAGCATCGAAAAGATCACAGGGTGCACCCAATAACATTACCTCTCATGGGAATGTATAATGATGATAATAATAATAATGACTTTATTTCAAGAGGCTGCACATTTGGGTAAAACCAATCTTCCATGTGGGCCTCAAAGTATACATTTACATTTTATGGTGATTTATACAATATTTACAAAGTCTGTCCGTTCAAATTTTGGTTTCGGAGCAATAACTCATGAAATATTTCAAGGATTGGTTTCATATTTTACATGAAGGAATAAAATATTAAATACAGGTCAAGTTCGATTTCACATAAAATCCAAACATTTTCAAAGGAGTTATGATCCCTTTTTAACTTAGCTCTCGGGACCGGGCGCATTTCTAGTTTAAATTAGAACTCAAATGGTGAACGTTCAGTTGTATTTGCAGGGATTAGAAGCACTGTCAAATACTATTTATTTGAATCGCACATTTTATTTCAAACACTATGATTAACGATTAGACATATTAGCTTTCGACTTAGATGATATTTTTATATTGTTCACTTTTCAAATTAACGTTACGCACGTGCGTATACATGTGCGTATCACTGATGTTATAACTTGTTGACAATCTGATATTTTTAAAACTTATTTTAAGACCGTGAACACATTTTTCTCTTCAAAAGAAACATTTTTTGGCATTTCTCTCATACCGTATGTGCGTTAATAGACAAAAAACAAACATATTTTTTGCATGATAAAAAATGAAAAATGAAGCTAACAGATATTAAAATGCATTTTGGAGTTTTCGTATTTATTAACTGTTCTTCTCCGAATCTTGCTGTGAAATCTTATAGCTCAAATAATTTGATCTGACCAGCATTAATCATAAAGGGTACTGATTGGTTGCGTGTGAATAAAGTAATATG
Organism: Lutraria lutraria; assembly: GCA_964023205.1. NCBI lineage: Eukaryota > Metazoa > Mollusca > Bivalvia > Venerida > Mactridae > Lutraria > Lutraria lutraria. The sequence goes on from OZ026847.1 coordinate 24,077,759, forward strand.
TTAATGTTTGAGCGACTCAAAAACACATTTATCATGAGCCAAAGTTAACATTGTTTAAAAACATATTTTCAGTTAAGATATATCAAATAGTTTACATTTTCTGAAAGATTAGAGCTTCATCTTTAATTTGATATATAATCTACAAAAATCGCTTGAGAAATAAAATAAAACTCTCTATATAACATATGTATAGAATCAATTTTATTTTTCTTATTTACATAGCTATGGCCGGTGAATACACTTTACCCGTAGACTGTGTCACAGTCTTTACACATTTAGATAAGAACAGTTGATAAAACGATTTAAGAATTTCGTAACTTTTGTCGTAAGTGACTTCGTAGGAAAGAACCTTACGTAAGATAAGAATATATTGATGAAACGAGGCCATAGTCTGTAGCTTGGCTCAAAGATTTCAAGCCAGTGACCTTAACCACTCAACCACAGAGACGGAAAGTCATGTACCTATACTTTGTCAGGAGGTTAAATGCAATTTTATTCTAGTTTATAATTTGTGTCATAACACATAGTCTATAAGCAGGTAGATTTCAGTAAGATATTAGAGGACTAACCTGTCTTTGATTCATAAGATTCACAGACTGTGTCATTGTTTGAAGTACAGGCCTTAAGAACTCTTTCACCACTTTCACATACTGAACACTTCTTGCAACGTTCAATTTTTGAAGTAACGTTTGAATAATAACCTTTTCCACAATCTTCACAATCTGTATCCCGATGACGACCACCTAAAATGAAAACCAACATAACACAAATAGTACAATATGGAATAATCTACGCCAGATAAGCCACAGAATATTTCCACAGATATAATGGTAACCTTTTTTACCCTGTAATATCTAAAGTCTGAAAAACCTTGCTAAGAACTGCAACTACAGTGGACTCTAGTTGGCTGAAACTCAGTGAATCAGAACAACCAAGGACTTATATACATACATGGATTCGCAACTTCCGTATTAACAGTTTAAAGTAATCAAATCCCGCGATAATAAGACGTGAATCAACGGGAATACAAGCTATTGTTTACAAAAGCGAAAATACGAAAACATCCGTGATATCCGAATGATAATAACAGCGAAAATATCTGTGGTATTCCGAATGTTTTATCTCGGAGACGAAAGGATTATAATAGATGTCCGCCATCTTGGAATTTAAAATGTTCTACTGATGCCTTTTTCAATGCTTATACTTAAGACTTTGTGGATTATAAATGTATCTCAATATATTTAAGGAATTTGTTGCATCCTTTACCAATTTCCCATGCCCAATTGCCAGAGTTTTATTAGTATAATCAAATTCGTAAACACCCAAATACAGCTGTCAGACATTGCGGAGTATATAGCAATGCATTTTGGGATCGCCGAACGATATCGTTTGATCTATTTTTAGCAGTTGCGAATCCATGTATGTATATAAGTCCTTGAAACAACAAAGAAAACTAGAACTGTTTCTTTCTTCCTCCTGATTGTTTTTGTTCTATGTTCTACATATTTGACTCCACATACCGTAGTTAAACCACAAAATTCACAAGCTACATGACAAACAATGTGAAAATGACCTACATGACTTTGGAGATAATATTCCAAGCATAAAATTATATAATGACAACAGTAACTCTTTTATATTGTTTGCAACTTTATCTATTATTAATTGTACATTATTTACTGTTATCATGTTTATCAATGAATATTAGTTATGCAATTATATCTAAGGAGTGATTATTGTTTTATTATTTGTGTCAGAAATAAACAAAACAATAATGAGTATGAAATGACAAGAAAAATATCATTTATTACGTACATTTTGTACTTGGTGTTACAAAATCACCATTTATCACTACAAACAACATGAAAACAATACATAATATTCAAGGGAAACAACTCTATTTCACAGATATGTATGGCTAGAACTCTAGAAAATTATATCTGATTTTGATAGTCCCAGTGAGTTCAAGTCAGTGAGAGTCCACTGTATATAACTTTTAACACACTCATAATATTATAATTCTATCAATACATACTTATTGGACATTTAATATGCACAAAAAAGTCTGAAACCATAGTTACCTTCTGTACGTACACCTTTCCCAGGTGGGCATTCAGTCAGTACCACACACTGATATGAGGAGTCACGATAAAATTCCTCACGACATACACACGACGTGTTTGATTCCAACGTACAGTTTTTATCAGCCTCTTCCCTTTCACGACAAGCGTCACATGGTACACAGTGATCAGCCATGCTGAAGTGAGAGTTGTACATTCCAGGTTCACAAGGTTTACACACAGATTTACCTCCATCTTGTGAACAGTAATCAACAAGGTATTCACCAGGGTGACAACAATAACAAGACACAGAAGGACCAAGAATAGAGTGCATATATTGTGAATCTGCTGTATTACACTCACTGTTGCTTGTGTGTACCAGTAAACACACAGAAACAACAAACTTCACCATACAGCTTGTAAAACCTGAAATATCATAACATAATCAATAAATAAGATTGATTTCTTTAATGGTATACACATATTTGGTATTATACATTACTCTAGCATGTAAAACACATACCTTAAGTCAAATTATCATGTACTTGGTATTATACATAATTCTAGCATGTCTCATGTACCTTCATTCACACATGTATGACTCAGTTGTAGAACCAGGTATATACATGTAAAATGGTCATAGACATCAAAGGGTTGAGAGTACACATTGCTATACATTTACTGGGAGGATCACTCAACAAAACAACTAAAAGATTTCAATTAAAAAGTTTTACTTCTAGGCCATATACTTACTAACTCGTCTAAGATTCAATTTAAGCAACAAAGATGAGTTATCACAAAACATAACAACTCTTAGTCAACTGACTTTTTAACAATATTATAACTCCCTGATAAAGACTACTGTGTAGTCGAAACTAGTGGAAGCAATAAATTGGTAAAACACCCGCTGTCTTTGTCGTGTGTTCTCAGGTTCCCTCCTTTGTTGTTGTTATTAATATTATAACTTGGTAAATAAAATAGTTATCACTTACTCACTTTTCTCCACATCTTTATTCAGCTATAGTCATCAATGAACAGTTGTAATCTCTGATCTGAAATATATATACAATTGAATTCAGACAACATATAACTGAAGTCAGGATAATTATGACAAAACAGTGACTAACTAATATTATTACGTTAGTACCTTGTTATCTTTTCATTAAAGCTGATAAGGTGAACTTAACTTAATATGTGTTTTATTAAGGGAGTTAACCTACAGTACACATGAGAACCTGTGTTTTATTGAGTGAGTTAACCTACAGTACACATGAGAACCTGTGTTTTATTGAGTGAGTTAACCTACAGTACACATGAAAACCTGTGTTTTATTGAGTGAGTTAACCTCAATAGTCATGGAATAACACACTTTCAATGGACGTTCAACAGAAAATGAAATTAAATACAGTCATTGAAACATAAACATAAAGTATAATTATGTCATATATGTCATTAAATATCAACAAGAGAATGAAACTTGCTAAGACAATTTATCATAAACATCATAGTTAAAGAATTACCTGTACAAATAAACCATAAATCAAATATTTTATCTAAACTTAACCTTATCAATAAACCTGCTATTGAACTGAATGTTCAATGATCAATATCACTTTATAACAACCAAAACATAAATATTATCAACTTGTAAAGTAATTCAAACAATTAAAATGTCAGGTAGTAATATCTAATAATAACTTCAAACATCACGTATAAGCCAAAGGTAAACAAGTCGTGTATCATAGAGCTCATGTACCCAGATAAAACACATACATCAGTGCAAAACACAAATAAATTATGTATAGTATTAGTATGTTGTTTCTTCAGATATTTTAGATATTTTTATACAGGTATTTAGACATATCAACTGTGTTTAAACACTGCTGTCAATAATATAATAATAGTACTTATAAATACCCCTTTATAAAGACTTATCAGGAATTTATTGTTTAAAGTTTAAATATAGTCTTACTCATTGTTGATACATTTATAACAAAGTCACATATGAAGTAACACGAAAATTATAGTTTTTAAGGTTCCCACTAATGTAATATACTAACTGTTTAAATGAATTTAGAACAAAGGTCTATATACGTTTGGTTATTTCAATGAGAAATATTAATGAAAATCAATATGGTATTGTATAATTTTATTAAACTGTGAAAGCTGCATAATTTCAATGTTACTTTTGTAAGTTATACGTTAATTTTTGTTTTACCTGTTGTCGAATGTTCAATCTTGTATTTAAAGACTGCACTACATTAATTATATGTTATATAGACGTGTGGAACTGGGCATTTCCTAACAGTAAAATAAACAAGTACAGTAAATCACCTCAACACCAGGCCCCTTCCAGACTGGTCCAAAAGTCTGGTCTTCTGAGAATGTTTTATAAATTCCTGAAATAATGAACTTGAAAGTTCGTCCGATATTTAGAGAAGTCTGGTTTTCAGCGGTTTTAATGTACTATAGATCATGGTACAAAGCTAAAAATAATCGCATTCATAAAATGTGTAATAATTATTGAACTTTTGACAGTTTAATAAAAATTGCACTATACAATAGTTTCAACCTATACAACAACTATAAGATCTAAGATACATACCTGATTAACTCTGATTTAAGACAAACAGCACATCAACTGTGTTTATATCACTCAGCAAAATCTCACTATATATTTTAAGTAAACTGAAATAAATACAGAATTATTTTTCATGAAAGCAGACAGGGTCACGCATAATAATAATAACATAAATGTCACAGTGATCATACATAGCAGAAAGACATTTATAATATTTGTATGTAAAACTGTTTGTTTACATGGATATCTGATCCGGTTCTTTGTAACATGTACATTGATCAAATAATCTGTGTGAAAAAGGCTAAGATAATTGAGGTGTCCAATTTACTTGTTTCAAAAACAAGTTATATCAATGCAGATGTAAGGATATCTAATGTCATAAGGATATCTAATGCAACAAAGTGGATGTAGAGATATCTAATGTAACATAGTGAATGTAGGGATATCTAATGTAACATAGTGAATGTAGGGATATCTAATGTAACACAGTGAATGTAGGGATATCTAATGTAACATAGTGAATGTAGGGATATCTAATGTAAAATAGTGAATGTAGGGATATCTAAGGTAATAAGGATATCTAATGTAACATAGTGAATGTAGGGATATCCAATGTAACACAGTGAATGTAGGGATATCTAATGTAACACAGTGAATGTAGGGATATCTAATGTAACACAGTGAATGTAGGGATATCTAATGTAACATAGTGAATGTAGGGATATCCAATGTAACACAGTGAATGTAGGGATATCTAATGTAACACAGTGAATGTAGGGATATCTAATGTAACACAGTGAATGTAGGGATATCTAATGTAACACAGTGAATGTAGGGATATCTAATGTAACACAGTGAATGTAGGGATATCTAATGTAACACAGTGAATGTAGGGATATCTAATGTAACATAGTGGATGTAGGGATAACTAAAATGTAACACAGTGGATGTAGAGATATCTAATGTAACACAGTGAATGTAGAGATATCTAATGTAACACAGTGAATGTAGGGATATCTAATGTAACACAGTGAATGTAGGGATATCTAATGTAACACAGTGAATGTAGGGATATCTAATGTAACATAGTGGATGTAGGGATAACTAAAATGTAACACAGTGGATGTAGAGATATCTAATGTAACACATTGAATGAAAGGATATCTAAGGCTAAACACTGTGAATGTTGGGATATCTAAGGTAACACAGTAAATGTAGGGATATCTAATGTAACCTAGTGAATGTAGGGATATCTAATTTTACATAGTGGATGTAGGGATATCTAATGTAACCTAGTGAATGTAGGGATATCTAATTTTACATAGTGGATGTAGGGATATCTAATGTAACATAGTGGACGTAGGGATATCTAATGTAACATAGTGGATGATATGTACACATGATACAGATTCACAAGACATGTACACATGATATAAACTCATATGATTTGTACACATGATATAAATTCAATGATATGTACACATGATATAAACTCAATGATGTGTACACATGATACAGACTCACAAAATGTCTACACATGATTAACTTAAATACAGAATTCAACTTATTTCATGTATTCAACACACAACGTACATTATTTACTAGAATTGCCAAAACAATGTAAATGCCAAGCACATTATGCAGTAATTTTAGACTATCATTTAGTGTGCATATAATTATATTAGCATTATTTCAGTAAACTATAGACGTCATTACTTCACTATCCACTATAAATCTTATAACAATATAATTATGTTACTTATACTTATAATATAGATCATGCACTTGTAATAAATCAAGTACCCTTCTTAAAAACAAGTTCATAAATCACTACAATAATAACTTAATTGACTCCATTAATCTAATATATAACATTGAATTAATAGCACTTCAGATATTATAATATCTAAAATAATCCAACAAGTAGTTTAAATATGAACGTATATCATCCTGCTAGAACTACCTGAGGCCATCCTGTAAAAATTTATGTTTGCCAAAACACCACCTACTCACCAAAAAGCCCCCCCCCCCCTTTTTTGGCCTCTCAGTATTAAAAAAAAGTTTCATTAAAAATAGCTTTCTAACATGTATTTTGGGTTAAATATAAGAAATAAATTGTAAAAGAATTTCCTACCTACTGAAATTTTTTTGGATTGAGTTATAGCAAACAAACATCTTTTAAGGATGGCCTGAGAATAACTCAAAATATATTGATGAAACAAATTAAAACTAATACTCAGGAAATGCAATTTTTAAGACTTAAGTCTCAAGGACAAAGAATTACTAACAATTCTTACACATATATTACATTACATTAGTGTCAAAATAGTGTGTATCTCTAACAAACAAGTTTGCATGGATATTATCAATAAGTAACAAAAGGCATTTCGAAATGATCTTTCAGGAATGCTGAAAAAACATCATATTATTTTGCTGTAAAATATTCACAGCACACAGTGAATGTAATTAAAATGTTTCAGCTGAGAATTTTGCTAATACATAATTCTGGAGCTTTATATTTGTTAACACCAAGAATGAATACACCACAATATGAACAATGCCAAGTCTCATCCTGTCTAATTTTACAACAATGATACCAGGTTACATAATATCAGACTTTACAGCCAAGAAAAAACCTATATACAACCTGACAGCTAATTATCTCAGTCACTACACCTGTGTCAGAGTCAGTGTGGAAGTCTCAGACTTATGGTTCAGGTCATTCATATACATAATATTCATATGTTTTATTTCAAGTTCCAATAAACACTTTCAACATTGATAAAACCTACATTTTATGCAGATAACTGCTCATGAGTTATTGAATCAAATTACTGTTGAATCATTAATTTTCGTTGTGGGTTTCGTGGGTCGGCTCAACCACAAAATCAAATCTCCACAAATTTAATGCAGAGATAAGGCATTTCTTTTCAAAAATCAAAATCCACAAATTTATGACCCCACGAAATAGCCATTGTAGTAAAATACACAAAAATTGAACCCAATGAAATTAATGATTCCACAGTAATTGCAAAATATTTAAAGCTGCATTTTGGCCAAAGAATCCTGTTGATTTTGAAGTAATTAAGACACTTATGTTATATTATAATAATAAGTGACCATGACTACTCACTTACTGTATGTAAGAGTATCAATTAGACTTTATTAGTTACTCAGTGTACTAAGTAATCTTAAGCTGTGTGAGTTTCATTTTGAACACTTATACATGTACCACTAAGTTGAACAAATCTTCATACCTGTCACATGACAGCACTCTGGTCATATATTCACCAATCAGAGGAGATTACATCTTTTGATAAAATTTCATGTTGCACAATGCTATCTTCACCAAAATATTACAATAAACATCATTTCTGTTTTTGTTAGATGAGTATTTCATGTATTGCTAATCTGAACATGTATACATATTACCATATGTAAGTAATCACATTGAGGTATCCTAGTTAAAGTTACAGCCTACATGATTATATACAGCTGAATCACGATAGTTCAAATTGCGATAGTTCGAATTGCAATAGTCGATCAAAATCATTCGTCAGTGACCTGCAAATTTCATTTTATTTTCATTATAGATTTGATGCAAAAGTTTGAAATGCGAAACTTCGAAAAATTGAAGTCCCTAGATAAGTTTGTACACTAGTATAATAAGATGTGAACCAGTTTGAAATGACTGTATGCAGTGTTTCACACCTTAATTCAATTATTTTGATAGTAAGAAATAATTGATTTTACTTGTCTAGCTTTTTACATGACACATATTATTAATTGTTAAAAAGACATCGTTCGGCCAGATAACTGTGAAAATCTTTGTATTCGGTTTAATCGACAATCCTTTGTTTGATATACATTGACACTGGGTGCAAAAATAATAATAACTATGAAGTACGTGTTTAAAGTTTTGGCTATAAAACTTGTAAGCATGTAAGCTGATCTTCATACATTCTTTAATTGCTATTGTATATCATCATCATCATTTATAGCTCACAATCTAGTAGTTTTTAACACCTTTTGATTTATAATCCAAAATCAACCAAGTTCTTCCTAGTAATCTAGTGAAGACCATAAAACATGAGCCTTTGTAAAATCAAGTCAACCCCAGCTGGAGCTAACTTAATTGACCCGATTAAGGGCCATGATTTGAACAAACTTGGTATTGATCTACATTGTGCTAAAAAACAACTGTCTGCATTAATGATGAAAGCTAAGTTGTAGGGTATAGCGAAAATGTATCACAAAATTGGGCATGTGCGATTTATGTTCTTTAAAAACTTAAATTCAAGTATCTATCAAGCAAAACCACCTGAATATACATGTAGTTATAAATTGTAATAGTAGTAAAATTATGTTGACTGTTGAGCCATTTCTATATTGCATCAAAAGTCAAACAATAACGAAAAATAAAACTACAATACAATTAAACTCTGCACATATTTTTGCATTAACTGCACTATAATTTGTCTTCAGAAATTATAAATAGCACTACCACCTGCTCATTTCACCATGCAGGTAAGTTTTTATTACCGGTATTTTTGTTATTAAGTTTTATCAATTGATGATCATATGGAAGGGTTCTTTTATCAGAAGGCCAAAATTACATTTAGAATTAAAGAAGAGTATAAGCAGTATATTAATGGTTCATATGACATTTAATCAGGGGTACCTGCTTGTCAACAACGACACCATTAATTGTGCTGTACGAAATTTCACAGTTCTTTATCCACCATTAAATAAGCAAGTGTAACCATTAACAGGGTTTTCAGTGAATTTTTTAAAGACTATTTCAATGACACAATAGAATTAATGTCATTGAATTCATAGGAAATTCAGGGGAATCCGATGCTCCATTAAAATATTTAATTGATACTACTCAAAGGGATTTTGATAAATGGCTTAAAAAATTGCCATGCATTATTGCATGATTAATTAAGAGGATATTTTAATAGTTTAACCCTAGATGAAAATCATGTTGTAATTACAAAGGTATTTTTAAAGACAGATTAATGTAGTGATGAATGGTTCTTTACCTTTAACGTAAACTAATCATGTGATCATAGAGGAACATCTCAATAGAATTTAAGAGAAACAGTTATTTAAGAAGGCTATGGTAAATCATTCTCTACATATCACTAAATTACTGCCAATAAACCAAATTAAAGCTAATTTCACAAAAGTACTGAATATATTCATTCATAGTTATATTCTAGAATCTTTACAGCACAGAATTAAAGACTTTAACAATGTCTAAGTTTAACAGCAAGACAGTGCACAAAGTTACATTAGTATAGCTTTGAAATATCTGACAGTAATAAATCACAGGACATTATTTCACAAACCTCACAACAACAATATTCCAAACATTAAAATCAGTCAAAGTTTTCCACTGGTTACAAATTCAATACAATCACAAAATGTCTAAAATCCTTAACACTGTTTGAGATCATTTTAATTCAGTAACTGTTACACCACACATACACACAGACTACCAGTGTTATCTGCTGCAGGCACCAGATACTTGTAATAATGAACTTCTCCAGTAATACTGCTGCACTGAAGTTTAAAGGGAGCGTGCCTGATAACTGGACATCTTTCCAACAATAACAGTATATTTATGATGAATCAAAGAATCGCAGAAATATGATACTCCATCAGGTCTATGGTTGAACAAAATAAACTTATAAATACAGATTGTTCTGACCGTTGCTTTTAACAAGTTATTCTAAAATGTCTGCACTAACTTAATTTACCTTGAATATATATAACTCTGGCTATGCCTTCAATAAATAACTAAGGGAAGGTAGGTCAGGATTTTTTTACAGTCAAACTTGTATCAGTGGCCACCTCTAAATACAGGCCACCCTGTGAATAAAGGCCATTCTTCTAAAAACTTTCATTGATTATTTAAAACAAAATGGCCTCTGAATAAAGACCACCTGTCCTGTCATTCCCAAGGGTGACCTTTACTTACAGGTTTGACTGTATTTATTTTCACTCATGAAAAATGTGTAGAAAGGTAAAAAAGTGAGAAAGCTCCTCAGGTTGAGCCTAATACAAATATTAGGGTGGGTGGGAAAAATTAGGGTAAACTGGTACATGTTGTTACCAGAAACAAACACTTGCTTATGCCTAAAGACAAACAAAATGTAAGACAATTATATATCTGTGTGAGACAAATCTGTGGAATGTTTCCCTAGAACATAAACCTGTCACAACCAGTTCATCAATATTAATGTATTATGTTGAATACTTCTTGATGCAACCTTCAGACAGGTAACACATACATAACATGTTTAACCTAACATGATGTCACAACAAACTTACAGAAGACATCAGGAGGTACACAAAATACTTCATACTATGAAAACACCATAGAACTATAAGTACAGTAAACCTCCAATTATCCGACCTCAGATTATCAAAAAAACTGTAGTTTCCCAAAAATGAAATTTTGGTCCTGATTTCCCCCTATGTATTTCAATGTAAATTCACCCAGGTTATCCGAATTGTCTCTGCAATACCAATATTGTACCACTATACCAGCACTTACATTAAACCATTGTTAATGTTGTACCACTATACCCTGCACTAACGGTAAACCATTGCACAATGTTGTACCACTATACCTAGCACTTACATTAAACCATTGTACAATATTGTACCACTATACCCAGCACTGATGTTAAACCATAGTACAATGTTGTACCACTACACCCAGCACTAACATTAAACCATTGAACAATGTTGTACCACTATACCCAGCACTAACATTAAACCATTGTAAAATGTTGTACCACTATACCCAACACTAACGTTAAACCATTGTACAATGTTGTACCACTATACCCAGCACTAATGTTAAACCATTGTACAATGTTGTATCACTATACCCAGCACTAACATTAAACCATTGTAAAATATTGTACCACTATACCCTGCACTGATGTTAAACCATTGAACAATGTTGTACCACTATACCCAGCACTAATGTTAAACAATTGTACAATGTTGTAGCACTATACCCTGCACTAATGGTAAACCATTGTACAATGTTGTACCACTATACCCAGCACTAATGTTAAACCATTGTTAATGTTGTACCACTATACCCTGCACTAACGGTAAACCATTGCACAATGTGGTACCACTATACCTAGCACTTACATTAAACCTTTGTACAATATTGTACCACTATACCCAGCACTGATGTTAAACCATTGTACAATGTTGTACCACTACACCCAGCACTAACATTAAACCATTGTACAATGTTGTACCACTATACCCAGCACTAACATTAAACCATTGTTAAATGTTGTACCACTATACCCAACACTAACGTTAAACCATTGTACAATGTTGTACCACTATACCCAGCACTAACGTTAAACCATTGTACAATGTTGTACCACTATACCCAGCACTAACGTTAAACCATTGTACAATGTTGTATCACTATACCCAGCACTAACATTAAACCATTGTAAAATATTGTACCACTATACCCAGCACTAACATTAAACCATTGTACAATGTTGTATCACTATACCCAGCACTGATGTTAAACAATTGTACAATGTTGTACCACTACACCCAGCACTAACATTAAACCATTGAACAATGTTGTACCACTATACCCAGCACTAATGTTAAACCATGTACAATGTTGTACCACTATACCCTGCACTTATGGTAAACCATTGTACAATGTTGTACCACTATACCCAGCATTAATTTTAAACCATTGTAAAATATTGTACCACTATTCCCAGCACTGATGTTAAACCATTGTACAATGTTGTACCACTATACCCAGCACTAACATTAAACCATTGTAAAATATTGTACCACTATACCCAGCACTAAGGTTAAACCATTGTACAATGTTGTACCACTATACCCAGCACTAACATTAAACCATTGTAAAATATTGTACCACTATACCCAGCACTGATGTTAAACCATTGTACAATGTTGTACCACTATACCCAGCACTAAGGTTAAACCATTGTACAATGTTGTACCACTATACCCAGCACTAAGGTTAAACCATTGTACAATGTTGTACCACTATACCCAGCACTAAGGTTAAACCATTGTACAATGTTGTACCACTATACCCAGCACTAAGGTTAAACCATTGTACAATGTTGTACCACTATACTCAGCACTAACTTTAAACCATTGTACAATGTTGTACCACTTATAATGACCAGCACTAGCATGCAGCCTTTGTATACGGTAATATGTATAATGGACCAACATCAGATTTATACTTGGATTTAATCAGAAAAACCCAGTGTTCAATACCTTAGATATCTGTTATTAGATTTATGCTGAACAGCATTGAATGTTGACTCAATTCAAGCACCTCTTCATAACACAAACCAGAAAAATTAATCAAGTATCAGTCAAAAAGTCAGACAAGAACCTTTAAACAAACTGTTAAAAGCTGACCACATCATGACAGTCTGTTCATTGATTTTCATATTAATAAATAAGCAGAGACATGGTCAACGAACCGGTCATTCACCAGGGTATGCACTGTTACATGTATACAATAACCTCTACATGCATGAAATATTGTAAGAGTAAAATAATGGTAGAATTGATCTTCTTACACATGTTTGTATATAAATATGTAACCAGATGTATCTAGAGTAGTTTAGACTTGTTGAAGCAGTTAATACATTGGTCAGAAGTCAGGTAGGTGTATATATAAATACTTGGCACATACATTCTACATTATCATACAACATTATCAACACTTCTATCTATAGCTAACTAACCCATCACCAAACCTTACTTCAAGCTGCCAAGTATTGAAATACTGACCAATTATTTCAGCAATGGAAAAATGTTCAATATCAACATCCATTAAAACCTTGGTATTATAAATCTTAATGTATTAAAGTGTCTCATTTAATTTGTTAAGTTGTAATAAAAAGGAAATAACAAAACAAGGCAAAAAAAGTAAGGTGATCTTTAATATTAAGGCACTTTGTTCATAAGTTTTCACATTATGTTAAGTACCGTTACAGTAAGAGAAAATTTATATATTGAAAATAAGGATGGGGCCACTGTAAGGACACCCGTGTGTTCAGGGGTGTGCCAAAGGTCCTTGATTTTATGCAAATAGCAATCTTTTAATCCTGTTCCTGGTGCCGTGTGACAAAAACTTTACCTGGATAGTTTTCATCAACCTTGACTATGTGCTCATGTGAGCTAAAAAATCTTCCTGGAAATTTTTAAAAATTCAATTACCACAATTATCTTATACTTATTATCAAATTTACCTTTGTGTTTATAGAAATGATTATCAAAATAATCAACAAACAATGCATATTTCATGATAGATTAATATTCTACACTTGACATGATTGTAATTTATACCACCTGAATCTGCAGTTAATGGTGTTGTGTTTATCTCCCGAGGATTATTCTAAACTTCAGATCTAATCTTGTGTTAACACCGTTGAGTCATACAACAAACAATTGTTAACATTCAATCTATTTGACACAGATTCAATCAATAAACTTCTTAGAACTACTTTTCCTAAGAAATCAGCCAAACTGGATTATATTACTAAGAGAAATATTACATTATTCTATTTTATGCATTAAGTTTCTTCAAACCTCACTGGTGTCTCTTTAATCAGACAATTTGAAACAGTTTCAAATAATGAAATCATACATTCTATGGTCTGACTATAACCAATAAATACCAGAAATATATTTCTAGCAGTTAGAGAAAATGAAATTGGCCACTTAAAGTAATATCATGTAATTTCCATGCAGAAAGAAATTTAAATATAATATTATGTACTATACCAAGAAGAGAAAGCCATAAACAATATAGCTCAGTGATACTGTAATTACAGTTTAAGAGCCAGGATTTCAGGCTGCCAGCAATCTTAGACTGATGATTTCTTGATTCACTTACATGTGATTTATTACTAGTACATATGATATGTGAATATAGAGCTCTAGATGTGTAATAGAACTAAAAAGCAACAAAATTCACTTTTTTGAGAGGTAGACATTCTTTAAAAGATGATAAAAGACAAATTGCCCAAGTTTTTCTTTTTTAGCAATAGTTAACCAGGCTAGATTTCCTTAACGAATAGCTATTATACAAGTTTGGCAGCAATGATTTAATTCTACCTTCATCAAATGGAAACCAAATCTTTGACATACTATAATGGTGTCCAACCATCAACTCATCACAGGACTTATCCTAATGTAAACCTGTATAAATTTATTAATATCATATGGACAGTTGAGAAATGCTAATCTGGCAATTAACAGACAAGTAAATCAAAAACCATTTTAAACCTTGTTTTAAAACTGAACACAGATCACAATATTACCACGTATGTTCACCTTTGACAGAAGAAGTCAACAGCACATGCCACATTCTATTACCTCATCCTAACAAATAACTTGAATAAAATATAGTACCTGCACTACATCCATGCATCTAAAATGTCCAAAACTACAGGTTATACATATAGAATATCGATCGGGTACAACTTGTCTACCTGCATAAGAAAGACCTTGTCCCGGGTTTCATGTGAACATCATAAACATGTAAGTTATTAACACCTAACATCTTAACACAATGACAATCCATGAGGAAGATTTGATTATTATACAATCACACAATAACAAATAAGTTATAAAACTAAAACTGATAAGTCAGCAGTGCATGCAAATGTTGACAATCAATAATCAGTTCATCAGTTCAGTGTAGAAAACATGAATAATTTTTCTATAACAAGTTAACCACATAATAAATTATGTAACCAGTATTTTAACCACAATAAAACAGACATATTTTAACATAGCTATGCATCATTAATTCACATTCTCATTAAGTGTTAAGTACCTAATAAACAAACATGTTTAAATACATCATGACAGGGCTGGCAGAATCTGATTTTGACATACTTGCCTCAGCCAGTTTGCCAGAAGCATTTCTCAACTTGTCCGTATGATATTTATATAGTAAATTCTGGAAATTTTTACTTGTCCATACAGGCTGCGGGACAACCTGGGCAATATCGACAATTGATTTTGCTACCCCTGCATCCATTAGAATTGTGATATATTTAACTTTGAAACCTGAATTTTTTAATGAATATTGCCTTAACATATTTTTCTTTGACAATTATTGCTCCCTTAAATTATCACATCACCTTTAGAAGCACAGTGTTATTTAGTACACTTACTCCCAAAATGAATGGAAATTTTACATTGTTTTCAATCTGAGGTGAAAGTTGTCTAGTGTCCAATAAACATGATATACTTGAAGTGTTGAAAGAGGTTTAATGGTAATATTTGTCAATCTGATACTTCTAATTATATTGGAATAACAGTTTTGACAGGTATTTTTGTTAAGTTGCAAAATCTTGATCCAAAACAAACCAGCCCTTGTTTGTTTGTTTGAGATATATGCCCCTTTTCAACAGTCAGTCAGTGTTATGAGGCTGACAGTTCAATTAACCATCGCTCCTGGGAAGAACCAGTACTAGACTCCCATCCTCAGCAAGCAACTGCCTACTTTCTCACATAATAATTTTTTAAAGGTCTGAGCTGAGCTCGACCCACAACCCTTTATCAGTGAGAGGTTACATTGATTAGATGTCAGCCAACTTAAACACTTGACCACAGAGGCAAGTCTCAAACGAGCACTAGTTGCTAACATGTATGCACCCTGGTGCATAAATTGGGAAAAATATGGTATAGTTATAGTCTCTATCTTTTCTTGCATTTGTTATGCTAAATAAATTCAGCAGAAATAGGGGTCACTGAAATATCTCCTTCAAATATTTTATTGCAACTTCATTCTTTCAAATATGATCTGTTCTATAGAATGAATGGAGAATTTATAAAGTACACAACTATAAAAGGTTCTTAAATTACATAATGTTATAATAGAAATTAAGATGAACCTGTGAAACTTGGCTTTATCTAGAACATGTAGTAGAAAAAACAAGTGTCTAATAGTCAGTAAATTCTGTTTGTATCTTAACATGACTTAATTTAACCACAAACATGTGAATGGGTTATATTTAATATTTGTTTGGTTACAACATTATAGAGCCCAATCAATTTGCATGTAAGACAGGTAAAATAGTCAAGACGGAATAGATAACACAGGTTGATATACATCTAAATTAATCAAGCAGGCACTGGTCACGTATGTTAATATATATGACATAATGGAAATATAGTCAAGCAGACACAGGTAACCCTTGTCCATGTATTTTACAATATTAAGACAAATTCCATCCATTTATCATTACAACTACTCTCTCTGAAATGTTTATGATGACTTTCATCTCCAAATCAAATATCTTTTATTCATACAACAATTCAATTCACTGTAATTTATAGCCTGTTCAGAACATGTCAAAATTTCCTTCACTTTTAACACAGAAAAGTTGGAATTATAAGTGATTTTTCTGTTTTTAGATCAGAACATGAAGATAGTATGACAGTACAGCGATGATGGCCCAGTGCACATGTATGAATCATCATGTATCAAATACAGAAATATCTGTGGATGATTGACTGAGCAGAATCTGTATGAAAACATGAATCAACTACAAACAAGTCTGTGATAATCAATTATCATGACACATTCCTTCTGTTGCATATGATGACAAATTAACTTCAATAAATTTCTCTCAACTTTTTATAGGAAGTTTTAACAGCAGCTTGTATCAAGATAATCTGATTTAAAAGAGAAATTTACATAGGAACATGTAACATTATCTATCACATAGAAACAAGTTTATAAATATAATCCTTCAGATTCATCTAAAATATTAAACTGTGTATTGATCGGCCCAATATTCATACTTCATTTATATGCGCTTACGAAATGATAGAAATTATTTCAAAATGTCAAGAGAGAATTTTAACTAAATTTAGATTTATTTTAGTTACTTTTCATGTTCTTGAACCAATCAGTTATAAAAACTATAAATACTCACATTAAATAGATAGTCTGTAAACTTTCCGACGACGAATGAATCCAAGATTGAATTTTTACCAAGATATTGTAGCACACACTCAGACTAAGAGCTTCATGTTAATCACAGGCTGAAATATAAATATATACCCTGATAATGACTATATATATACAGTGCACGTGATTAAATAATTTAAAAGTAACTGCATTCAACTATTGAGAAAAAATATACTATAAATAGATACTGGGAAATATTACTACCCATTATTGGTTAAATAAACAAGTAAACTAAATGGTTAGGTTCTGCATTAGTTGAACAAAGCTGTAACACATTATCTATAGGTATACAGAGATACAATCTTCTAACACAGACATGAAAGAAACAAACAGAAACAATTAAGTGACAAAATTAATGCATGTTGTATTATAAACACACCAAGGTAATAACATCAACAAACATGTTCAACACTATATACAGACATTTCTATCTTTAAACTTATAGTGTTGTTTTTTTAGTAAATAAATAAACTATAATAATTATCTAATGAAAATTCCAAGAATATAATTATAGTGAATGTAATTATTTTATTGTATATCCCCCAAGTGAAGTAAGCTATAGATTATCAATATACCTAGCATAGATACTGCTGACATGCATCAGCCTTATCAATATAAACATTAGTTACCATACCAGTAAATAGATTTAAAAATAGATTAGGTTATTTTGGAAATTTAAGATGTCACACCACTTAATGTTTTTTGTTTACATAATCACTCCATATTCTTTATAAATCCCTTAACAACACTCTTCCATTTTAGGCAGACTCAGATAAGATGAAAAGAACAGAACAGAATATTTATTAATTGAATTAATCGTATATACATTATGTCAATAAACAATATTACACAAACACATGCATGCATCATTGAGTAAGATGGAATATGATTTATACAACATTAAATTATTCAATGTTCCTGTAAACTGATGTATGTACTGAGCTGAGCCAAGTCTAACTTATAATCATTTAACTGACTTGTTTCAATCAAATTCAGCATAATTTTGACTATCCGTGTAAGATCTGTTGCAACAAGTTCTTTGCAGTCTCAAGGTGGAAGAGTTCAATTATCAATTATCAAGTAATTCATGCTTCTAATATTTCAACAAGTCTCATCAACTACACTGACAGCACAGTTAGGTTACTGAGGTACCTAATATATATTTTGACCAGTTTTCAGTATCACAAGGCATTCAGTGTAATATCTCAACTTAGAGATCAATTTAGGTAAGCAAAACGTTGTTTCAAGTTAGGTTAAATTAAAGCAAAATACAAAATTTTAAATCTATCCAGGATTTACTGAATGGCACACCTAGTACAGGCAGACCCTGTCATTATCGAGGAGGGACCAGACCCGTAAGACAACATAGGGGCCATCACAAAAGAGCAAGATGGAAAAGTCATCAACAATTTTAAGATCAAAGCCCCGAGACCAGAGTCAACATCCCTCCAAAAGCACTGAAGGCTTAACCAGAGGTCACAGTAGAACTACTTGTCGGCCACAGTCAACAAGTATGCGATGGTGATGAGTGCCTGAAAATATAGTCCAGTCAAATTAACAGATGGGGTAGGACTAAATGGTACAAAATTTATTTTGTTATAAAACGGTTATGTATATGATAACATACATAAACAAGAGGGCCATGATGGCCCTATAAATGCTCACCAGGAGAAAAGGTCATTTGGAGATTAACATTGTTGAAGTTTTCTATACGAGTCTAAGTAAGATCAAGTGACCCATCTGGGCCGTTTTTTATCCCATGGCCATTATATAAACAGATTTTAAAGAGGTCCATTAGACAAAGCTAGATACCAAATATCTTAGCTCTAGGCCTTGTGGTTTCGGAGAAGAAGATTTTTTAAAATTTTCCTATATAAAATAGAATAAACCCCAGGGCAGGGCTAATTTTGACCCCGGGGCCATAATTTGAACAAACTTGGTAGAGGTCCACTACACAATGCCACATACAAAATATCTAAGCTCTAGGCCTTGCGGTTTCGGAGCAGAAGATTTTTTAAATTTTCCTATATAACCCAAGTGAAAATACAACCGGGATCCCGGGCGGGATATACTGGGATCCCGGCGGGATGTGGAATCCCAGCCGGGATTTTCCAGAAAATGCCGGGACGTCCGGGATTCCAAAAAATAAAGATGTGGGATCCCAGATATTTGACCGGGAAAATTATTTAAAACGGGATCCCACTTCTTAAACCGGGATCCCAGTTTAAGATCTGGGATCCCGGTTTGTTGAATTTAACAATTCTTAAATTTAAGTCAGCTTTAGGTGTTTGATTAGGAAAATGATTTAGAATGGGATCCCAGATCTTAAACGAAAAAAGATCTGGATCCCTGTTTGTTGAATTTTACAATTCTTATAAATATAATTCAGCTTAATTGTAGTTGGGGGGAAAGAATATTTTTTCTAATGCAACTTTATCTATCTGAACTGGTAAAGAGCAATACTGATTACTGCACAGATGTGTTGTACAAAAATATACCGAATTTTTATTAAGTTTTACAGCACATTAAGATTAAGTGAACTAAATTTTTATTTGAACAAAATTATTCCATGCTTTAGAAACAATATAACAGAAATCCAATTTGATTTAACAAACTGCTAAAAGTCATATCTATCGTAAACGCCCATAAATAAGACCCCTATTTCAATGACAAAAAATTGGGTGTGTCCCATTCATATGGCTGTAGAACTCAATCCCATGTTTTCTACGACCCAAAACAAACAAAATGGATTCTGAAGTAACAGTTTTTCACACTTACCTACTGTTCATAAATTCCACAAAAATCCTAAACTAGAACTGACACACAGGTGACTAATACCTCCGCCCCCGCATTGACACTAAGAATGTGATAGTACACTATATGGCTAAGTTCAAGGGGACATAACTCTGGAATGAAAATTGTGTCTTGCACATCTACATTTTATATTGATAATATATTTCAAGTTTCAATCCAATCCCTTGAAAAATGTGGAAGTAGTTCGCTCCACAAACTAAGACTGCCATTCTACACTATTTAAATGGCTAAGTTCAAGGGCACATAACTCTGGAATGAGTGAATTGCTGGGAACCAAAATTGTGTATTGCACATGTACACTTCATAATGATAGCATATTTCAAGTTTCAATTCAATCCCTTGAAAAATAAGGAAGTAGTTCGCTCCACAAATTAAGAGTGCCATTATTCACTATATGGCTAAGTTCAAGGGGACATAATTCTGGAATGAGTGAATCGCTGGGAATAAAAATTGTGTCTTGCACATCTACACTCCATTGTGATAACATATTTTAAGTTTCAATTCAATCTCTTGAAAAATGTGGATGTAGTTCGCTCCACAAACTAAAGGTGCCATTATACACTATATGGCTAAGTTCAAGGGGACATAACTCTGGAATGAGTGAATAGCTGGGAATGAAAATTGTGTCTTGCATATGTACACTTCATAATGATAATATATTTCAAGTTTCAATTCAATCCCATGAAAAATGTGGAAGTAGTTCGCTCCACAAATTAAGAGTGCCATTATACACTATATAGCTAAGTTCAAGGGGACATAATTCTGGAATGAATGAATTGCTGGGAATGAAAATTGTGTCTCGCACATCTACATTCCATTGTGATAACATATATTTAGTTTCAATTCAATTTCTTGAAAAATGTGAAAGAAGTTCGCTCCACCAACTTTCGATATTTTATGCGGACGGACGGACCGACCGACCGACCGATCAACCAACCGACCGACAGAGTGCCTTCAATATACCTCCCTCTCAAACTTCGTTTGCGGGGGTATAACTATTACTGATAAAATATTAAAGCACTGAATCACAACTTAAATGCCAAACAGGTCATGAACACGTGTGATCTTCAAACTGCTAGCCAACATCACACAAATATCAGGACACCGACGGCAGCGTGCCTTTGATCTTTAAAATCCACCGCTCTTTGATCCTGCCTCAGTGTTAGTCAATTTATTTGGGGGTACAAAGTTTTCAGGTCTGTGGTACGCACAGGGGTGTCAGTATTCCGATTTTTTATGAAATTATCTCAAGAAACGGCAAAGTTATATTTAATTAATCTGCACTGAAGGATATTCTTTAATGCAAACTGAGTTAAATATGGAAACAATGTGGTTGATGCAAAAGAGGTCGGCCATGTATGTTTTTTCTCAGATCATCTTTTTGAAAAATAGTGTGCCAAAAACAATACCATTCATGCACTTAATGATCGATATCAAATACTGTTTCCTCACTGAATTAAATCCACCAAATTATAATAATTTCAAGCGCGAACTACGACGTTCTCAATTAAACTCCTCGCGCCGATGACGTCACGCTTTGCCAGGAATAATCTCGCGAGGCGATGCGAATGTTAGAAAAAATGGCGTCTGCAGAGGGAATTCGTACTCATCGATTTCAACGACGGATACTCTAAAGACATTGCAGTATCATACATAAAAAACCTGGACGTTCGTGATTACATGGACTAGCATGCCGGGGAGGAAGTGGAAGACCCCTATCCTGACACGAGCGGCGTTTTCGGAGGAACTATTACAGCATTGTAAGTGGTATGATTTTTCTTTTACCGTTATTTTTTCACCTCTTAGACGTTGACTTCCAATTTCCACCAAGCCACCACGTCAAAAATAAATTTGAGGTGACAAGTCACCGTGGACTGAAATTGCCACCCTAAATTCTCTATTTCCTGGTACATCGTGAATTGACCGTCAAGGAGGAAACACCGTGGTCAAGGTGGACGAACGCGGTAGTTTCACGGTGATTTATTGACTATGGTTTATTTCTCAACTACAAAATTTATACAACATACAAAGCATTCATCAGTCACATGCTAAGCATCAGTTTCAACACAACTTCACATTGGGATTTAATTGCAATGAAGTCTGACCTTGTTGACATAGCCTAATACGCGTTTAACTAAGGAAATTCCTGTTCAATTTATGTGGGTAAAATATTAACCAGAGAGCAAGATATACGTCATCTGATTGACAGGTAACATCATTCATGACGTCAGTTAGGCCTACATTAACATTATATACTTAGTAATATTTCAACAGCGCTAAAAATAGAAAATCAATGCAGTTCAACTCTGGCAAGACAAATTGAACCAGTTCACCCGTTTGTGCAAAATTACGTACGGACTTTAATAAAATTAATTATTGTGTTTTAGTGCTCTGTTCTGTTAATGCCTGATAGTATTTTTTTACTACTCGGCCATAAGTTGATCTGGATTTTACGGATAATTTCAGGGCCCATATTTGGTTTACTTATTTGGTAATTGTTCCGTGATTTTATTGATTTTATTCTTCTTAATATTTACATTGGCCAAATTAAATTTGCAATGTGTTTTTGTCCTGTGATTCCTTAATTAGCACTGAATTTAAAACATTTTCTGTCAAACTTGTTTGTTAACTATTTTCAGAGTACAGGGAGTGTTTAAAAAGTAAAAAAAGCAGGACCCCGACCAGTTACCAGTCACAGCAAACTGTATCTGAGCGGAACAGGACGGTACTATATTTATTACGCTCCCTTTCAAAGATCAAACTCATCAAAGCACTGAGAGTACTGTCAGGACCAAAAGTTAAAATGTTCTTGATAATGTTTGGTAGATGTGCATTAAATAATGATGATAACAAAAATCTCAACCAACACATCACTAGTTACTATTCAGTTGGCTGTGCAAGATTGATTCACAAACACTTCTTGTTTTTAACTCACACGAGCACTTGTGCTCAGGGTGGCCTTTTGTGATCAGTCTTTGTCAGGCGTCATGCATTGTCAAACTTTTACCCTGTGGACACACTAGGGGCCACATTTTTGGCTCAATTTTCGCAACAATTATCAACAAAATCTTGGCCGAGTTGGATATTGGGTCATTTCGGTTAAAAAATTAGGTCACCAGGGCCAAATAAGGGAAAACCTTGTGAACACTTCAGAAATCACTGTTTTGATTGGATCTTCATGAAACTTTGTCAGCATTATTATTTCAATGATATGTAGGTCAAGTTTGATAATGGGCTATCTGCGGTCAAAAACTAGGTCAATAGGGGAAAATCTTGTGAACAACCTAGAAGTAAATGTATTGATTGGATCATCATGAAACCTTGTGACGTTGTCAGAATGTTTGTCTTTATAATATCTTGTATGAGTTTGAAAATGGGACATCTGGGGTCAAAAACTAGGTCGCTAGGTAAAATTTTAGGAAAACTTTGTTAACACTCTAGATGTCAAGTTGTTTTGATTGGATCTTCACCAAACTTTGTCAGAATGTTAACATTAATGATATGTAGGACAAGTTCTAACATGGGTCATCTGGGGTCAAAAATAGGTCACCAGTTCAAAACAATGTTTTAATGAGTGAACAGTGATTGTTATATGTGAGCAATATAGGGCCATCTTGGCCCTCTTGTTTAAGTAAGCCATTAGGCTTAAATGTATGGAGACAAAATTAGAATCTGCACAGAGAATATAGCAAAAAACAAACTTTTAGGTCCTAACCATAATACAACCGCCCTGCTGTATTCCAATGTTTGATCCTTTTCTTTTTAAGTTCAAGTACATGCAAGTTTTCTTTTAGGTAAATGCGCAGCAGTATTATATTTTTCAATTATTTATACAAATACTTAGTTGCAAGTTGTGCATGCTGATTCGATTCCATGTAGATGTTTTAACTTTCTGCATTAAAATATATTTACAGTGATGACAGAAACATTAACAATTAAGGAACAACCTCAAGCAGAAACCACTGATTCTGAAGGTATTTGTTTGAAACTTAATTGATACAAATCATTGGGATCTTAATTTTATTTGAAACATTTCTTTTACATTCTGAGAATCTATAGTCAATTTACAAATATTTCTCAGTAACTGGCATCAAAGCATTGATAATCTACAAGATTGACACCCCTGAACATATATATCCTATCTTGGGTCAGATTGGTGTTTTCGAAATCATGAATTTTGTTCTATGTCTTCAGGAAATAGCAAATGTATTTGAGCTTCTAACATTTGGTTATCTAAAACATGAGCTTCTAACATTTGCTTTAATATAGTTTCTAGAGTTCATAATTAAGCTGAACCAGTGGAAAAAGAGAAAGAAACCAAGGATAAGTGAAGAACAGGAAGTTGAAACCTTGAACACTGCATGCAAAAACCAAATGTTCCCCTTGACAATGAGACTGAGGTAAATTCTCCTAAGATAAAACAGCCCTACTTCAGTTCGTCATCATTGCTTTTTGTCAGATTTGCTTATATATATATGTACTATTTGATCAACTTAAAACTTAGATAGATACCAGCAAAGAAAATTATTGATGCCAGCAAACAAAAACATATGTAGTAAATTGTTGTAAAGCTTCAAACTTCTGAAGTTCTCTATTAGAGTACTTCATCGACTCACAAAAGCAAATTGACGATGAAGTAAACCTACTCACCTGGTAAATTGAAAGTAAGGTCAACAAATATGCTTTTATGTAAAGGACGTCCTTCCCACACAAACATGGAAAGGAAAGGGGATACATGCATAACTTCCCATTAACATAAGACGTGCAACCTTGTCCTTCAACATGACCTTTTACCCTTGTTCATGGTCAAACATTCACAATTGCTTATCATTTAGTAATATCTTTGAAAATTGAAACTGGTGCATGTAGAGGACTCCAACAATTAAATATTTGTTAAGATGCTTGCATGTTTTTCCCCCTGTTTCATGTATTGGATGTATAATTACCTCCATTACTGTTATTTTTCAGCCCATATCTTCAACCTTTATAAGAAAGATTTAAATGAAGAAGAAAGGACAAAGTTTTGGATGGAGTGTGTTGTGTACAAATTAAATGACAAAATTAAAGGAATCAGAAATAGCAAATAAAAAAATAAAAGAATCACATTGAAAGAGTTGTGCATTTAAAATAACATTTGAGTTAGTTAGCTCAACTGAGCACATAGTGCTCAGGGTGAGCTTTTGTGACCGCTTCATGTCTGTTGTTCATCTACACTTTTTTTAAAAAAATGTATGTTTGATAAACCACAGATATACATATGAAAGTTTCAGGATCCCCGTATATCCAAGCTGGACTGGGAATCCCTTATATTTATTCCGGTCAGGATGCTGATGTTTCTGGACTGGGAATCCCGGGTGGGATTCTGATATTTCCAGACCGGGAATCCCACATATTTTTCCCGTTCGGGATTCTGATGTTTCCGAACTGGGAATCCCAGGCGGGATTCTGATATTTCCAGACCGGGAATCCCGCATATTTTTCCCGGTCGGGATTCTGATGTTTATGAACCGGGAATCCCGGGCGGGATTCTGATATTTCCCGACCGGGAATCCCGCATATTTTTCCCGGCGGGATCCCGGCCGGGATTCTGGTGGGATCCCAGCCGGGATCCCGACCATTTTTTCACTTGGGAAGTCTATATAAATCAAGTGACCCCCGGGACGGGGCCAATTTTGACCCTAGGGCAATAATTTGAACAAACTTGGTAGAGGTCCACTAGACAATGCTACATACCAAATATCTTAGCTCTAGGCCTTGTGGTTTCGGAGAAGAAGATTTTTTAAATTTTCCTATATAAAATAGAATGAACCCCAGGGCAGGGCCAATTTTGACCCTAGGGCAATTATTTGAACAAACTTGGTAGAGGTCCACTAGATAATGCTACATACCAAATATCTTAGCTCTAGGCCTTGTGGTTTTGGAGAAGAAGATTTTTTTAATTTTCATATATAAGTCTATATAAATCAAGTGACCCTCGGGGCGGGGCCAATTTTGACCCTAGGCCAATAATTTGAACAAACTTGGTAGAGGTCCACTAGACAATGCTACATACCAAATATCTTAGCTCTAGGCCTTGTGGTTTCGGAGAAGAAGATTTTTTAAATTTTCCTATATAAAATAGAATAAACCCCAGGGCAGGGCCAATTTTGACCCCGGGGCCATAATTTCAACAAACTTGGTAGAGGTCCACTAGACAATGCTACATACAAAATATCTAAGCCCTAGGCCTTACTGTTTCGGAGAAGAAGATTTTTTAAATTTTCCTATATAAGTCTATATAAATCAAGTGACCCCCGGGGCGGGGCCAATTTTGACCCTAGGGCAATAATTTGAACCAACTTGGTAGAGGTCCACTAGACTATGCTACACACCAAATATCAAAGCTCTAGGCATTGTAGTTTTTGACAAGAAGATTTTTTAAATTTCCTATATAAGTCTATGTAAAATCAAGTTACCCCCGGGGCGGAGCCAATTTTGACCCTAGGGGAATAATTTGAACAATCTTTGTAGAGTTCCATTAGACAATGCTACATACCAAATATCTCAGCTCTAGGCCCTGTGGTTTCAGACAAGAATATTTTTTAAGTTTTTTCAATTTGTTGCCATAGCAACCAGAATTTTTAATGAAATTTAATTTTTTGAACAACTTTGAAAGGGGACCACCTAAGGATCATTCCAGCCAAGTTTGGTTGTAATTGGCATAGCGGTGTAGGAGGAGATGTTGTTTTAAGTAAACATGGACGCCACGTATTCGTAACGACGCACGATGGACGCAGGGCGATCACAAAAGCTCACCCTGAGCACATTCGTGCTCTGGTGAGCTAAAAATAAGATAGGCCAAAATCTGACCAGTTTTAACAAAATAAATAAGCTTTTCATTTTCGGATAATTTCACTGTCCGAAAACCGGTACAGTTGCGTATAAAATCCGTATTGCATCGTACTTTAGTGCGTAGTTTTCATTAATTGACATCAAATAAATCAGCCTTCTATCATCTTAAGGTTCTTAGGAGTTGACATACTAAGTAATCACTATTATATAGCTGAATATCTACCTATATTAAGGCATGATTTTGATAGTTGGTTATCAATAAAAAGTCCTAACCTAATGTATACTTGACCAGGCTTACGTTAATGCATTGTTGATCACGACCGAATGCTTTTGGAGCCTGTTTTTTGTACTGAACGTTTCAAAAGAGGAATCTTTGGTCTAGTAACCCACTTTCTATCAAATGAGACCACGCTGTTTGCGTGGGGTGAATATGTATATTATATCATGGACTCCCGACTTTTATTTGTCTAGAAACACAAAGAATGAACATGGTTTCTTCCTATTTTTTGTTAATGTTTATCAAAGATGTGAATAATGAAGAGTGACTTCTTGCAGAAACTAGAAGCCCAAGGGCATCATGTCGAGCCCCTGTTTAGCCAGCTTGTGATCTTGACCTTTGAATTACAAGTATGGGTGATATTCATGACACATCATTTCATTGAAGTAAACTTTTATACCAATTGATTTAAAAATCCTTGAATGCAAACAGAAGTTACAGCCCAGACAAGGAAAATATATTTGACTGAATATGTAATCTTGACCTTTGACCTATAAAAATCTGGGTGTTGCCCAATACACATGGTCGCATTGTATTATGGCAAGTCATTTTTAAATAACTCAAGGCATAAGGGAGACACAGCCCTGACAAGGTGTATAATGCTTATTTTTTATGTTTGACCTCTAAGTGTGACCTTGACCTTTGAGCTAGAGACCTTGATCTTACGCACTGCACACCGCCTCATGGTGTTTTACAATTATGCCAAGTTATCTTAAAAAGTTTCGATGCATAAGGGAGATACAGCCCGGACAAGGTCTATAATACTCGTTTTTTGACGTTTGACCTCTTAAGTGTGACCTTGACCTTTGAGCTAGAGACCTGGATTTGCGCACTGCACACCGCCTCATGGTGTTTAACAATTATGCCAAGTTATCTTAAAAACTTTTAATGCATTAGGGAGATACAGCCCGGACAAGGTCTATAATGCTCATTTTTGATGTTTGACCTCAAAGTGTGACCTTGACCTTTGAGCTAGAGACCTGGATTTTGCGCACTGCACACTGCCTCATGGTGTTTAACAATTATGCCAAGTTATCTTAAAAAGTTTCTATGAATAAGGGAGATACAGCCCGGACAAGGTCTATAATGCTCATTTTTGACGTTTGACCTCTAAGTGTGACCTTGACCTTTGAGCTAGAGACCTGGATTTTGCGCACTGCACACTGCCTCATGGTGTTTAACAATTATGCCAAGTTATCTTAAAAAGTGTCAATGCATAAGGGAGATACAGCCCGGACAAGGATCCGGACGGACACTAACTAACTAACTAACGTACAGACACGCAACCGCCATTGTGGCGACTATGTCGAGCTCACCGCAGGCGGGCTCGACAAAAATGACCTTTTATGAAAATACAAATGGAAATAAATGTAGCAAACTTCCAAAAAATGTAAACCAATGAGAAAGTAACGATAACGACTGGCTTTTCGATAATCACTGAGATTGGGATCAAACATATGACAGCTTAACAATCCACATTTTGAGCAAGTGGGTAATTAATTTTAAAAAAAGACATCTGATATGAATGAAAAAAGAATAAACAATCAAAATATATCAACTTACTATTAAAATAATTTAAGTCTACAAAAAATAATGATTCATTTAATTTAGATTATAAATTACTAGTTTTCATAGAATAACCAATGTTTGCAAAGAAATGATGATTGGTACTATACTGTTCAGGGTTGTTTCTTGCATGCAGGTTACTAACATGACGAGATGCTTTGTAGTTTTCGATTTAGGCTGAATATTTTCACCGAATATTACTCAAACTTATAACCAGGATAAAATCAGCTTTCTGAGCGAATGTCTCATCTTTAAGGAAAACCAACTCCAAGTCCAAGTATGTATGAAATTTCAATTTTTAAAATAGTTAGATATATCATGGATAGTAAAGAATATAAAATGTTATGTATTGAAGAAAAATTATGATAGACACTTCCTGAGCCAACAAATATACTCTTATTATACTTTAAAATTTATACTTCCGTTTTTTTTTTTAAATTGACATTGTTATCCAAAAACATTGTCTTTCTGCATCTATTAATGTCATGATATTCTAGGCTGAACTTTGACATGTAATACTTGTTTTTCAAAATTAAAGAGACCTTCTACACAAATATTTAGCAGATCAATATGCCAAAATAAAACCTGACATTACCATAATAGTTGATCAACAATACCAATAATTTGTTGCGGCCGATGACAAACATACATTCAAACGCGATTATGAGTGAAATCTGACTTTTTCACATGAGTTGAAAAATGGTTCACTTCATACGATTGCATTATTATATCTACAAGTATTCTCTGAGGTCAAACAGAACAAGTTGTTTCGTTAATTTTACTAACCAATCATCCAATTAAGACTTTCTTTCCATGGTTATAGGTAAATAACCCATCTCAAATTTTACATGGAGGTGTTTATAAATGAAATAAGTTGAAATTAAGATTAGAACTATTAAGACACCTGTAAGTAAATTGGAATGTATTGTTTCAACTCACAATAAAATAGTTTTAATAAATACAAGTGTTTACAATGTCAGCTTGTTCAATAGTTTATCCATATGATTCAAAGATTATTGGGATGCAGACATTTCGGCCGCGATTGCGTTCGATTGGGTTTCTCTTCTAAGCTCTTCTAGCCGGCGTACTCTCTTCATACGAGAGTCCAATTGAATCGACCTTAGATGTTCATGTTGTGAGAGCCATTTGAGGACATAAATTATGAACTACTAATTATCACTCGGACGAACAATCTGTTCCGCTAAATTAACTGACTTTACAGATTATTAGAATTTTGCGACAATAGTAAGCCATTTTGTGAATCGGGGTTTTACAGTTATATTTCTGATTTGTTATGTTTTATATCTGTATGTCTATCAAGTGAGACCAAATTATGGCGAAATATGACTGCAGTTTTCAGTAATCTATATTCCAAGTTTAAACAAAATACGGTAAGGCCACACCAATTTAATTACAGTACTTGTTCGTCCGATTTGTCGCTTCTATTATTATTATCAAAATTAGAAAAAAAAATTTATTATTTTGTTATTTTTTGCTTCCTATTATCGCTTGCTCATTCCCACAATGTTTTTCTACAGATAAGTGCTGGTCTTAAGGTACCCACATTTGTCTCGGCTGAAAAAATTTCTGACTCCTTTCGTTCCTATAACGGGTGATTCAACAATTTTCATCAGGAAACAATCAAATAATTAAGGACATAAAAACGTTTTAACTGGTAAACGGCAACAGTTATTAAAATAAATGAACACAGACTTTTTATTCACATTCCCACTTTCTTGTTTGACAGAAGGAATCAAAGATGATATTTTTAAAAATTATTTCGCCCGCTCGCTAAAATCGGATAAGTAAAAAGTATTATTAAAATAAATATTTCGCTCGCTCGCTTGCTTTCGTCAGAAAAAAAACGATGATCAAGTTATTAAATTGAAATGGCCTAATAATGATAGTAGGTGGCATTTTATTAGTGTCGGGTTAGAAATGTCTACAAGTGCATTAAATTGATACATGTACGTACAATGTATTTACAAAGCTTTGCCAGATTTTTATAGGAAAGTCAATATAAAATAAAGAATGATCAGGGATGCAGTCAGTCTGGACTGAAGAAGTGTGAATTTTCGGACTTCATGAGGTATAGAATCGATGGGCCACGGTCATGATCCAGTAGTTAAGTGTGCTGGACTTGTTGATTTCCTTATGTGGAGAAGTTAAGTGGAGAAGTTGCCAGCTCCATGTAGGATGGTAATTAAGCTAGTACTTGTTAGAATGCAGACTGGGAGAACTGGTTTGGTAAATTGGCCATCGTTGAATACCGTTGAAAACCGCGTTAAACGCATCGAAACAAAGACCCATTATTTATCATAAAGCCTTTGGCTTCACATGTATACAACTGCATGTTATTCTAACACTCATATCCATATAACGCTCTTTAAATCGAAAAAATACGTCATTGATATGCCCGGATGACCATGTAATCCGGAACACTGGGCGTTATATACCACCACTAATCATAGTTATTTTAGCGCTTGAACAGAGCACATGTGTGCTCTACGCTCTAGATTATTGTAAGTTTTTGAAGACTTTTGAGTTTCAAAACTACTTATTGTTTGGTATTTATATGTTATATTTGCTTGCTGTGTTACAGCATTAAATACCTTACTGTTGTTTTTATTATCGTTTATAGCGGTTAGCCGTGTTACGGTGTTTCGTAATTTTCAACTTCGTTGAAAATTAGTTTTCCCGTGTTACGGGTGTTTTTTATTTATTATATTATTATCTGTTTTCTACCGTGTTACGGTTGTGATTGTTTTAAATTAAAAATGGACGAAGACGTCCTTAGTCTTTTTAATGATGACTATCAGTCGTCTTTTTCGGGTTTCTCGGACGAGGAAAATGTCCCTCCGTCCGAGCTACCGCCCGTAGCGGCGAATGTTACGGTACGTACTGAAGCATCCAAAGGCAAAGCCTTAAAAAGTAAAATTAATGTGGTTAAAAAGTCCACTAGTAAACCTGTACCCACGTGTTCTGGGGCAGAAGTCATACCTTCTGGTTCAGGGGTCTTACGTCCCAAACAAATTTCTAAGTCTTCTAAGAAGAAAAAGAAAAATTTTGTTGATAATATGTCTAATGAAGACCTTTTTGAATTAAAAAGGAAATTGGGTATAATTGACAATGTGCCTAATTTACACATTGAAGTCAATGCAGATGATATCTCATCTGATGAATATGGTGACCCTCAACCAAGTACTTCCAAACCTGTTGAACCGAGTAAAGATTTTAATAATGATCTTATAAATGCTTTATTTGGTGAGGAAGATAATGTTGATCATAATACTTCTGATGATGAATGGTGTATGCCAAAATTAAAGGCCCTTGAAAAAGACAAACCCATTTCTAATTCATTGGCTGCCCTTATTAATGCAGCCTGTACATCTCAGTGTGATACAGACAGCTTTTTTAATAAGCATAAAGTCCCTGAGAATTGCAATATGCTTTTTCCCCCAAGTGTTAATCATGAAATTTATAAAGTCCTTGATAAAAAAGCTAGGATGCAGGACAAATATCTTGTAGACATTCAGAATTTGGTTGCTACTGGAATGGTCCCAATTATTAAACTTGTAGATTTACTTAAAACAAGTTTGGGTAACAAACCTGAGGCTAAAACTTTGTTCAGTGAAGCAATAACACTATTAGGTCAGGTTCAGTTTAACTTGTCGTTAAGACGTAGATACCTGATTAGACCAAACTTAAAAAAGAAGTATCGTAACCTATGTAATTTCACTACTCCAGTGACCGGTAATTTATTTGGTGATGATATTTCCAAAGAGATTAAGAATTGTGACCTTGGTGTGTCTTTAGGAAAGGATAGAAATGATTTTAATTTTAAATCATATAGGGGTAGAGGAGCTTTTAGAGCTAATTTTAGAAGGGGTCAAGGAAGATATCAACCTTATAGCCAGAATTATAACAATTATGCTTCTGGTTATAATTCACGAGCTAGAGGAAGTTTCCCTGCTAGACGTGGAAGAGGAAATAAAACTGCCACTGTCAGTACCCCAAACGAGTAGAGTTTTTAACCAAAGTAGGTGAGTTGAAACATTTTGTAAATATTTGGGAAACATTTACAAATGACCCATGGATTTTGGATACTGTGAAAGGTTATAGAATAGAATTTGTGTCTCAACCTTTTCAAAATTCTTTACCAAGTCAGATTAATTTTAATGACTCGGAGAAACATATTGTGGATTGTGAAATTAGCAACTTGTTAGAAAAAGGTGCTATTATTGAATCTGAACATGAGATTGGGGAATTTATTTCCAACATTTTTGTTGTACCAAAGGCTAATGGGAAATTTCGTCCCATAATAAATTTGAAACATTTAAACAAGTTTGTCAAATATGAACATTTTAAGCAGGAACATTTTAGTATTGTTTTAGACCTAATACAGGAGTCAGATTTTTTCACATCTATTGACTTGCAAGATGCATATTTTTCTGTACCTTTAAACAAACAGTATCAGAAATATCTTAAATTTGTTTGGAATGGAAATCTTTATGCATTTGTTTGTTTGGCATTTGGATTGAGCTCTGCTCCCAGGGTGTTTACCAAAATATTGAAACCTATTTATGCTTGGTTTAGACAACAAGGTATACGTTGTAGCTATTATATTGATGATTCTCTCAATATGAGCAGACAGTATGACTTATGTACATCCAACACAAACACTATAGTCACAGTTCTAGAATCCTTGGGTTTTGTTGTAAATAAAAAGAAGTCAGTTTTATTACCAACTCAAAGAATAGTGTTTTTTGGGTTTATAATAGATTCAATTTTATTCAAAGTTTTCTTGTCTGAAGAAAAAATGCAAAAGATTATTTTGTTAGCCAATAATCTGATAGAGAAAAATGTGGTGTTGGTTAGAGAACTGGCTTCGTTTATTGGTATGATTATAAATGCATTTTATGCGGTGTTAGAAGCACCTCTTCATTACAGAAATATGGAGAGAAATAAAATACATGGCTTGGATGGTACATTAAATTTTGACAATACAGTAATGTTGTCTCATCATAGTAAACAAGAAATGCTGTGGTGGGTTAATAATTTAGTTAAACATAACGGCAGAAGAATTAGACCGTTAAAAATTTCTTTTACTTGTAGAACTGATTCTTCTTTACAAGGCTGGGGAGGTTTTGAAGTAGAATCTAAGACCTATACTAATGGAAGATGGAATATATCAGAGTCTGTTTTTCATATTAATTATTTGGAATTACTAGCCATATTTTATAGTTTGCAATCCTTTTACAGTAAGGTACAGGATGTTCATATTTTAATTCAGTCTGATAATATTTCAGCTGTTTCATATATTAACAATATGGGTGGCATGAATTCCATTGACATGGATAAGCTAGCGTATGATATTTGGCAATGGTGTATAAGTAGAAAAATATATATTTCTGCTATATATTTGCCTGGAATTGAAAATATTGAAGCTGATTTCTGTTCTAGAAATTTTTCAGATTCTTCGGAATGGATGTTAAAAAGGGATATTTTTTGTAGATTGTGTACACATTTCTTTGTCCCAAATATTGATCTTTTTGCATCCAGACTTAACAAGCAAATGGATAGATTTGTGTCTTGGTTCCCACAGCCAGATTGTTTTCATGTTGATGCTTTTACATTATCATGGGAAAGTTGGACTCCATATATTTTCCCACCTTTTAGCCTTATTGGTAAAGTAATCAATAAAATTTTATCTGATGAAGTGGAAAAAGTCATTTTAGTATTTCCATTTTGGAGATCACAGTTTTGGTTTCCATTGATATTAGCTAACCTTGCTTCATTCCCTGTCAGGTTGCCGAGACACAAGGATGTTTTAACATTAGCACACAACGGGGAAAGGCATCCTCTGAAGAACATACAGATGTGCGCTGCTGTTTTATCAGGAAAGGCCTGCAAGAACAGGGACTTGATGGAACAAGCATTAAAATCATCGTATCATCCTGGAGTAAAGGAACCCGTAAACAGTATGGACTGGCATGGAAATCATGGTATTTTTGGTGTTTACAAAGGAATATCAATCCCATTTATACGTCTGAGTTTATAATAGTGCGATATTTGGATTTTCTCCGTATTAACAAGAAATCTTATTCTGTTTTAAACACTCACAAATCAATGTTATTACAGACTTTACCTTTATTACATCCTTGTAACGATTGGTGTAAGAACTGTCCAGTTTTATCCAGGTACATGAAAGGTGTTTTTATTTCAGCACCCCCTAAACCAAGATATGTTTTTACTTGGGATGTTTCTGTTGTTCTTGAATATTTAAAGACATTGTATCCATTAGAAAGTTTGAGTTTAAAGTTATTAACCTTTAAAACTACTGCTCTAATTTCATTGGCTTCGGCCCCTAGAGCTCAAACCCTTGTATCCCTGAACTTAGATTATATGACTGTCAGTGATAAGGAAATAGTTTTTTATTTTCCTAATATTTTAAAATCTTACAAAGTAGGACGTGCTAACTCTTATGTTCTTAAATTGGAACATTATCATGATGAAAAGATTTGTCCTATGCATTGTCTATTATATTATATATATAAAACTAAGGCTATACGGAAATCAAGATTGGTTTTGATTTCTTATGTTACATATCATAATGTGTCCACTAGTACTATTGCTAGATGGCTTAAGACTGTTTTGGATTTATCAGGCATTGATGTTTCTATGTTTAAACCCCATAGTTATAGATCAGCATCTGTTTCATCTGCATTTAATAAAGGATGTTCAGTTAAGAATATTTTGAAGACAGTGAATTGGGCATCTGATAAAAACTTTTATAAGTTTTATTACAGATCGGTTGTTACTGACAATGATAACTTTACAGAAGCTGTGTTTCAACAGTGAAATTAAGTAACATTTGTAGACATGTTTTATTTCAGATTCATTATTGTAAGTATTTGTTCCATTTATGATGTGTGAATGAATCTCGAGATAGTATTCAGGTCGAGATAGTATTCAGGTCGTTGAACTATGATTATTAATTTTGTATACTTGTATTTTTCAATATGTATTGGGTTCAGAGCAGTTATTATGAATTATATGCTCTAAAAATGGTTTATTTAGTTTGTTGCTTCTTTAAAGATGCAATTGTATACATGTGAAGCCAAAGGCTTTATGATAAATAATAGACCCCCATCCAAGCTTTAGTGATGGATGGGGGACATTATTAGAGTAAAGCCGGAGGCTGAGCATGTATGTACCCTCCCTGGTTTTAGAGATCTGTATTGTTTGTTTTCAGGGAACCCTCCCATATTTTAGTTTTTTGTTTACAGCAACAAACTTTGGTTTTAAAGTATGATTAGTGGTGGTATATAACGCCCAGTGTTCCGGATTACATGGTCATCCGGGCATATCAATGACGTATTTTTTCGATTTAAAGAGCGTTATATGGATATGAGTGTTAGAATAACATGCAATTGTATACATGCTCAGCCTCCGGCTTTACTCTAATAATGTCCCCCATCCATCACTAAAGCTTGGATGGGGGTCTATTATGCATGATGGATGCAAATCAAATACCTTAGTCAGACAATATCATGATGGACACCAGGAGCGTAGCCAATTTTGACTCTGGGGTAAAAATTGTTGGATTTAGATTGAGGGATCACTAGACATGGCGTCAAATAACAAAGCTATAGGCCTTTTTCGCTTTGGAGAGGAATTTAGGATTTTTTAACTATTTTTAGTTGCTATGGCAACAAGACTTCAAAAGGATAACTAATATTTTAGGGATCTGAAAGAGATTTACTTTCTTACGGGTCATGTTGTAAAGTTCTGTAAAATTGTATCTCACTTTCACGAGATAAGTCTAATTTCTATGTTACCATAAGTGGGTGGGGTAATTTAACATCTAATTTTGACTTCAAACAGTACAAATGCTAAAACATCTTTTATTTTTTGTATTTTTGTATTATGCAGGGCTGATTTTATTCATGTTTTGTAAAATTTAATAGATATTTATAATTTATCTGATGTATTTGTCAAAGTTATCGCATCAGTTAACATGCTATTGACGTATTATTTGATAAATGATGACCTATACTTAAAACAAATTGCTGGAAAAACGACCGATCCGATTTTGTCCTATTTTTATCCGGATATTGTAGAAAGTCTAAGCTTTCAAATGAGCCATATTTCATCTCTGTACCATTTTGTCCTGGGTTCGACCAAAATTTGTCATAACTTGACTAGACTAATAGGCCATATTGTCAAAATGCGAAAGAAAGGCAATTTTAGTGACTTTCGCAACTCAAGTGAGGCATCCAGTTATTACCCATACCATGGAAAACTTATTCTGGAGAGGATTAAGATGGCAGTAGGCATCAAGCTCAGAGATGAATGGGCAGGTTTTAGACCAGGAAGAGCATGCTCTGACCAGACTGCTACACTCCACATCATTATAGAACATTCCCTCGAATGGCAGTCACCTCTGTATGTCAACTTCATTGACTTTGAGAAAGCATTCGACATGATGGACTGTAATGTAATATTGAATATTCTGATGGACAATGGCATCCCCAAAAAGATTGTCAACAGTGTGTGGAGTATTTACAGTGGATTGGGTACACTCTGTGTAGACAGCAGCCAATTATAGCTTGCCAGGCCCTGGAATGAAACTCACAAGGCACCAGAAAGCATGGCCGACCTACCAAAACATGGAGGAGGTCCCTGGACAAAGAGCTGCGCCACATCAAGACATCTTGGGCTTATAATATACAGCCACCAACCATACCAAATTGATATCCATGGTGTCGACTCTTTGCTTCTTTAGGAGTAAAGAGGATTAAGTCAGCAATAGGAAGAAATGTAAAAAGCTGATCTTGGACACATTGGAGAAAAAAACTGCAATTATTTGCATAATGAAACATTAGCACATCTTACACTTTCTAAAAATCTCTTTTATTCCATTAGCACATTTAACTCCTGACCATCTCAGACTGAAAACAAATACTTTAATTATCTTAATATATTCTACAAAGAATGATATTGCTGTGACAGAAGTAATTCATGTTGTTTTATACAGCCTGATAACTGTCCATATATAAACGCAGAAACAACAGGATCATGCAGAAGATAACTACGGCAGTCTTTTAGTCTGAAGTAGAAAATCTCTTATATCATGCAGTTTTCCAGCGCAATCACGCACATTTTTTTAACAGAAAAAGAATTGCTAAAAAACTTGGATGTAAAAGTATGCATTATTGTACGGCGGCCTTTGGAATGCTTATTTTTAAGTGGCAATGCACAATCGCAACTTCTTGCGCAAAGCAGATTAGTGACAGTGCCCGAAATATTCCGAAATATCCGCAATGGTCATCACGTGATATTAACAAAACAGAAATAGAGCGAGGTCACGTGTTACTCACACCAACTAGTGTTAGCTTGATGACGCAGTCGCTATTTATAGTCTAAGAATGGAGCGAGCTCGATATCTGCCCATCTGTCAATAAATGCAGCCGAAACTCCTTATATCAAAGGAATTAGGGAAAATTGTTCGATCTAAATGAACTTCGATGTATAAATTATTAGAGAAATTCGCTGTGTTTATTATCGGTGTGTTGTAATAATAATTTAATCGTGTTATAAGATACGGAACACGGTATTTATACGTTTCGATGTATTTATTTTAGCAACATGTTGCAAATAAACAAAACATTATAAACATATTCACACAGACTAATTTTATAATCGCGACTGGGACACTGACTTGTTTATGCAATTGTCGTTAATTAAATATCGATTTCGGAGCTCAATACAAAAAATGTCCGATCAGGTGAGAAATGATGACTTAATTGGTTCGACATAGACGGTCACTTTATGGTTCGATATAGATGGTCACTTTGCAGTTGAAAATCTATGTTTGGGACCGTTATACCAGGTTTTTACGACAACGTACCCTCAGACAACGGAGTATATTATTTTTGGAGACTTTATTTAAATATTTTATATGTATTCCAGCAGATATTGCAATGTCTGATACATCGAGGTGATAGTTTCCCCTGATTTTAATTTTAGGGTGGAAACAGGGACTACATATAGAGTACCTCGTGAACTGTAGAACCATATGACCAGATTCATGAGATTCATGAAACATCAACGGCTTGTATTTTTGATGGAGTAGATGATCACTTTAGTTTCGGGATCAGTTAAGTCAAAATAACAAATTTGTTTGATCTGAAACTTCGCACATCCTGATAGAAAATGCTACATAGGCCACATTCTAGTATTGAATTGCCGGATGCGATTTTGCGCCGTACAAACATTTAACTTGTAAACTATTTGTTTACATTTATGTGAAGGTCACTGAATTACAATATTGAATGTTTCATGTACTGAAATTACTGTCAATCAATGATTGCATGTTATCAATATCAAGCCATTATGTTAGTAAATTCATCACTATTTACTGAAAATGTTTGTATATCAACCATGTACTAGCAATGCTTCAATCCTGTAAATCACTTTCTATTTGAGTGATCTTTATTTCACGTTTTCGCCCACCCTGAATATATTCACGTATTTATGATTTCGTGTCTGAAGTCTCTTCGCGAAGGCTTTGAATTATAAAATAGATAAATAAAATGGGTGAAACTTATATCATGCATTACCTGTAAAAATTAATCATCAGAACCTGTTAAAATCTTGAATATAGAAAAATGACAAACTGTCTGTTAATCCCTATTGTTATCTAAGAAATGTGATTAAATCTCCAGATCATTATACCAAACATGGTCCACCAGGCAACACGCACAATGATTGTTTGTTCGATGTGTTTAAGGCACACCAATTAGCACAACTCCATATTGTTATGTTAACAAAACACAATATATTATACATGTATAGTGTACACACTGACAAGTCGTCTGTTTATTTATCAGTCTATAATGAAAGTTTCGGACAATGATCTTCGGATAGTAATTACGTTATATTAATAAATTTACGCGGATTAATGAATTTGCGAAGCCTTCCATTTACGAATATTAGCGAAAATAAAAACATCACAAATAATACCAGATTTACAGTACATATTTCTATGTTAACTATGTACTGTGAATATTTGTATGTTAACCATATACTGTCAATATTTGTATGTTAACCATATACTGTCAATATTTGTATGTTAACCATATACTGTCAGTATTTGTATGTTAACCATATACTGTCATCAATGTTTGTATTCTCATTGGCAAACTTCAAGGAGGGACTTCTATATTGGCATCTATAATATTTTCAGCATTCATATTTCATTATTCTATACAGACAATTGAAGATGATCAGATAAGGAGAGATTATTGGAAAATATTACAGTAACAATTGTTTTATGTTGTCTGATAATGACAAGATGCAACATTTAACTCATGTTTATGATCCCATCTTGTAGAAATGTTTAATCCATACAGTAAACTTAGCTTATAAATTGGCAGAGAAAATGTCAAACCATTCAACAGACAACTTCAATAAACGTCAGCTTGGCAAACAATAGCAGAGTAATATTTCATCTGATAGTTGTACAATATCTTAGAATATTCATATAAAACAAACCAATAATTTTTACAAGATGTCGAGGGTTCAGAAATTCATATAAAACAAAACCAATATTTTACAAGATGTTGAAGGTTCGAGCACTAGTGATGTGTTCTATTGAGACAAAGCAGCCTGGAGCCAGCAAGTTGACAGGAGTTGATCATTTATACAAATTAGTTTTACCTTTAGCTCTTCAATTTGATGATTTACATAATATTATGTTTTTATTTCCTGTTTTTTTATTCAGAACAAAAAATTAATACAGGCAGTTTAAGCTTTGCTGAGTCTTCAGTTACATATAGTACATGTACAGCTTATCAGAATTTAATGTCACCTGTAAACCACTCCCGCTAAATTAGGTTTGTTTATTCTGATAGGTACTGTCGTCTTGCAATGTGGTCTGTTGATATCGGAAAGGAAATGACCAGGGGCCTTATAGAAATTCAGTTTTGGATATTCAAGCAAGATTTTGGCTAAATTAGGGGAAGTTTGACAACTCTTTTTAATCAATTCTAAGTTTTTGTCAGAAATAATTATGTAACATTTCAATAAATAATGCTAAATAGTGTAAGTTTTATTCACAGAACATGAGATATAGATTAAGGGAGAATTATATTTCATCAATTGGGATTTTCAGCATTGTATTATTCCAAATTTTATTCCCATAATTGGTAAAAGAACCATTTTGCAATTGGGAAGTCACTTAATTTCGACCTCTGTGACAGAAGGAAAAAATGTCCTGATCTTTATGCATATATATTCTGATTTAGTAAGGAAGATAATAAATATTGCTATATATTTATGTGACTTTTAAATGCAAGTCATAAAAATCACAGGCTATTTACTCATAATATTAGAAAGATACAGCAAGTTAAAATGCAAAATACTAGCAAACAAGAGGGCCATGATGGCCCTATAAATGCTCACCAGGAAAAAAGGTCATTTGGAGACGAACATTGTTAAAATATTTCTACACGAGTCCAAGTAAAATCAAGTGACCCTAAGGTCAGGGCCAATTTTTACCCTAGGGCCATAATAGGAACAAATTTGGAAGAGGTCTGCTAGACAATACTACATGCAAAATATCTTAACTCTAGGCCTTGTGGTTTCGGAAAAGATTTTTTAAATTTTCCTACATAAGCCTATATAAATCAAGTGATCCCCGGGACAGGGCCAATTTTGACCCTAAAGCAATAATTTGAACAAACTTGGTAGAGGTCCACTAGACAATGCTACATACCAAATATCTTAGCTCTAGGCCTTGTGGTTTAGGAGAAGAAGATTTTTCAAATTTTCCCATATAAGATAGAATAAACCCCAGGGCAGGGCCAATTTTGACCCCGGGGCCAT
The DNA here is from genome assembly GCA_964023205.1 of Lutraria lutraria. Lineage (NCBI taxonomy): Eukaryota > Metazoa > Mollusca > Bivalvia > Venerida > Mactridae > Lutraria > Lutraria lutraria. The sequence goes on from OZ026847.1 coordinate 24,119,830, forward strand.
AATTTGAACAAACTTGGTAGAGGTCCACTAGACAATGCCACATACAAAATATCTAAGCTCTAGGTCTTGCAGTTTCGGAGAAGAAGATTTTTTAAATTTTCCTATAATTAAGTCTATATAAATCAAGTGACCCCCGGGGCGGGGCCAATTTTGACCCTAGGGCACTAATTTGAACAAACTTGGTAGAGGTCCACTAGACTATGCTACACACCAAATATCAAAGCTCTAGGTACTGTAGTTTTTGACAAGAAGATTTTTTAAATTTCCTATATAAGTCTATGTAAAATCAAGTGACCCCGGGGCGGGGCCAATTTTGACCCTAGGGCAATAATTTGAACAAACTTGGTAGATGACCACTAGACAATGCCATATGTCAAATATCTTAGCTCTAGGCCTTGTGGTTTCGGAGAAGAAGATTTTTCAAATTTTCCTATATAAAATAGGATAAACCCCAGGGCAGGGCCAATTTTGACCCCGGGGCCATAATTTGAACAAACTTGGTAGAGGTCCACTAGACAATGCCACATACAAAATATCTTAGCTCTAGGCCTTGCGGTTTCGGAGAAGAAGATTTTTTTAATTTTCCTATATAAGTCTATATAAATCAAGTGACCCCCAGGGCGGGGCCAATTTTGACCCTAGGGCAATAATTTGAACAAACTTGGTAGATGACCACTAGACAATGCCATATGTCAAATATCTTAGCTCTAGGCCTTGTGGTTTCGGAGAAGAAGATTTTTCAAATTTTCCTATATAAAATAGGATAAACCCCAGGGCAGGGCCAATTTTGACCCCGGGGCCATAATTTGAACAAACTTGGTAGAGGTCCACTAGACAATGCCACATACAAAATATCTTAGCTCTAGGCCTTGCGGTTTTGGAGAAGAAGATTTTTTAAATTTTCCTATATAAGTCTATATAAATCAAGTGACCCCCAGGGCGGGGCCAATTTTGACCCTAGGGCAATAATTTGAACAAACTTGGTAGAGGTCCACTAGACTATGCTACACACCAAATATCAAAGCTCTAGGCATTGTAGTTTTTGACAAGAAGATTTTTTGAATTTCCTATATACATGTAAGTCTATGTAAAATCAAGTTACCCCCGGGGCGGAGCCAATTTTGACCCCAGGGGAATAATTTGAACAAACTTTGTAGAGTTCCATTAGACAATGCTACATACCAAATATCTCAGCTCTAGGCCCTGTGGTTTCGGACAAGAAGATTTTTTAAGTTTTTTCTATTTGTTGCCATAGCAACCAGAGTTTTTAATGAAATTTAATTTTTTTAACAATTTTGAAAGGGGACCACCCAAGGATCATTTCAGCAAAGTTTGGTTGCAATCGGAATTGCGGTGTAGGAGGAGATGTTGTTTTAAGTAAAAGTTGACGCCGCTTCACGACGCATGACGCACGATGGACGCAGGGCGATCACAAAAGCTCACCCTGAGCACATTCGTGCTCTGGTGAGCTAAAAATAGATACTACGCAGTTTTGCCGACTTAATGTACAGTCTTAACCAAAACATAACGATACATATTTCTGAAAATATAATCATAAACTGGAAAGTTTACTGCATACTCTGACCATGGGATTTTGCTATTATCCATTTTATACTATTGGAAAAATCAACTAGTAAACAAACATAGGTAGGTAAAAATTTGGTCCCGCTACAGGTAGACTAAAGTCCTGTTCTGGATAGACTTATAGAGTCTGACAGTTTACAATCTTCACTACATTATTTCTTTTTTGACACCCTCGCAGAACTCCAGGATTCTCGTTGCCTACCGAGTTAAGACTAGTTTTGACATTAAGGGACCCTCCTGGGTCCATTGCACTGGTCTGTGACTGTTTTTGACCCACTCACAGACTTCCAGGAATCTTGGTGCCATATAATTTAAGACTAGTTTTGACATTAAGGGACCCTCCTGGGTCCATTGCACTGGTCTGTGACTGTTTTTGACCCACTCACAGACTTCCAGGAATCTTGGTGCCATATAATTTAAGGCTAGTTTTGGCATTTAGGGACCTTCTTAATTGAATTGCACTGGTAAGACTTCCAGAAATTTCTGTGCCAATCGCGTTAAGATCAATACCAGCAATCTTGATATACCTCTTTGTCACATTTATGTGAAATGGCATTATTGATAGGGTTGTTACAATAAACCAGTTTACGGCAAAGTGGAGCTAAACTGTATTGTATTGCAGTATGAAATGAACGTACCGGTTTTAGCAATATTTTTCCTTTTTATTTGTTTTTCAAATAGATATCAGAAAATTCTTGATCTTTTAATGCTTTCACTGTTTGTGTCAAAATCGACATTTGGTTTAAAATAAACCTAGTCAAGAATAGTATTATAATCAAACTAAAATGCTTTTATAATTTCATTTTACCTCAACTTCCGGTTTATTTTTGCAATACATTTGAACAATTATTGAATAAATATAATTCATAAAAGTAGATTTTTAATAGTCATAACTCAGGCTTATAAAGCTGCAATATATTGTGGTACATATTGCAATATGTTGCTTCAGTATTGCAATATATTGTGGTACATATTGAAATATGTTGCTTGGGTATTGCAATATATTGTGGTACATATTGCAATATGTTGCTTCAGTATTGCAATATATTGTGGTACATATTGCAATATGTTGCTTCGGTATTGCAATATGTTGCTTCAGTATTGCGATATGTTGCTTCAGTATTGCAATATATTGTGGTATGCTTCAGGCGTATCGTGACACCCCTAATTATTGATAGAAATAACTGTATAATTATGTAACCTAATAATTTCAGACACTTAAATGTATAAATCTGACCATAAACAACAATAAATACAAACGTATGAACAAACTATCAGAAATAAAGCAGTATCCCGACTGGAGACCTTCTCTTGTGACACAGCAATGTTAACAAACGGGTTTTTTCTTCAGTATACACTGTATTTGTAACTAGCAAAAGTGCTATAACATTTGTATCTCTATCAGTCTGGTTTTAGTGTAGTGTCTGTAAATGAGAAAATCAGTCTCTCTGACATGGTGCTACTTTTATACCAATCAATCTGGGACAAAGAAGAACTTACTGAATATGACCATATTAAATGACCATAAAACAGCAAAAACAGACCCTGCTACTTACGTATGCAAACTATTCAATCTGATGATTATTTTTTCCAGACAGAAAAATGCATCCTAACAATCACATGAGACACATAGCGGCTGGTTACAATACACTCATGTATTAAGTGTGAATACTAGACAGATAATTGAGGGCTCAGCGCAACACTGTCGTAAGTTGTTCTTATTTCAATATGAATTATGACACTCAGTTGCGTTGAACACTTGATATACAGGTTTCATCAAATAACACCACAAACACTATTTCATCTATACCTTTATGCTTATGGCAACAATTCTAAACCACCTGATAATAGACACACAGCTGTCTTGTTTGATACACATACAATGAAAGATAATCACAAAACTACTGTTTTACAATTTAAGTATTTTCAGGCATACTATGTCTGCCAAAACAATTTAAAATATGAATTAAAATTACTAACAAATTGATAGATTCTAAATTCAAACTTTTGGCAGAGGATTGGAACAATAGTTAAAACAACAGATAAAATCGTATTTTTGTTAAGAGCTTTTACATATTTTAACACTGAATGTCCATTAACAGATTTTCAAATATGATGTAAAGGAAAGCGAAACTATATATGTATCCATCCTTATCACACCATTATGTAGTTATATCTGAACAAGAGATTCATCTTGTCTTATAACTCACACCTGAATACATACGCTATGATTATGATTAATAAAGTCCAAACAACAATGAGTTCTAATTTTATGAATTTTGTTATATCCTTTAGTGTCATCAAAAATATTCAACACCTGAGTGCCAGTGTGCTCTCTTTGTGGGCAAGGCTGTTGTCAGTTTCGTTTCAATTTTAGCTGTTCTTTTTCATACGGTATTTTTTTCGCTTATAAAACAGGATATCTCCAACTGTCAGAAATAATACATGGCTATAAGCTAGCCGTCACCAGTTCCACAAACATAACTTATTGTATTCACTTGGATCCGGTTCCGACCCCTGGGATGCCGAGATCAAGATAATTTGGTATCAGATATTTTACTTTTGTTTTTTTTTGGGGGGGGGGAATTTGGCATAGGGAATGGGTCGGATGGTCAGATGCTTGGTAAGCAGATTAAAAGGCCTGAACATAGATCACTCTGAAATATCAGTTTAGATGAGCCAACAAAATTGATAGCTTTAATTAGAGTATTGAAGTTTAAAGCCATTATTCTTATATCTCCTAGGAGAATGTTTTTAAAGTTATTATCAGAATTTCACTGGGAGATATATTGAATTAAGCCTGACGTATATAGATTTTATTTTAGCATTTATTGCTTGAGAATGAGTAGAGTTAGCAATATATCAAGTTTACAGTTGAGTTTGAATGCTTTTCTTCTGACCAACCTAAAAAATGTCAGCCGTTACAGATCCTTGTCAAAAATACATGTAGAAGAATGAAAACTAGAGCTTTGTCACAGAAGTGACTAATACCCCCACCATTGTCAAGGGCACATAACTCTAGAATGTGTGGATCACTGAGCATGGAAATTGTCTAGCACATCTACACTTCATGGTGACTGCATACTTCAAATTTCATTGCAATCCCTTGAGGAATGTAGAAGTTGTTCGATCCACAAACTTGTGAAATATAATTACGGATAGACTGGGTCTGACCTCACTCAAATATACCCTATAGTGGGGGACTATAAAAACATTTTGTGTTGTTCATTGGAGAAAATAATCTCTCAAAGTTACAAAGGTAAGAAACATGTTATATTGTCTTAGAACAGATATTGCCAATTGTTACTTACAGGTATTTCAACAGAAGAATGATCACCTAAATTAATTTATGTGAGCAATGGCTTCTGTTCTATGTATAGACCCAAAATTAGACAAGATTTTATCAGTGAACAAATTGAGAACAACTTTGTCCACTCTGTATTCTATTTCTACAAATATCTACCAGAGGTTGTCAGTGAACTAGGTGAAGTTACTTTGATAGTTAAGTCAATGCCTGTCTTCAATTGGTAACAAGAGTGCCAGGTCACAAACTAAGCCCCTCAACTTGGCCATTACTCAGAACATTTACATCAAGTTTGGTGAGGATCCAAATAAAACTGTTTGAATTAGAGACCAGACACCGTTGTGGACACAGCACACCTTAGGTGTTCCCATTATACAACCCATTTTTCAAATGGGCGTATAAAAACCATTCAATTACTGAAGTCACAACACCTTTCATCAATATTCTCTCGAAACCTTACATTTATGGAAAATAGTCTACTTATGTATGTGTATAAATTCATAGCTGATTTATTGAAATCACTTAAATGCTCATAACTATGTTATAACTGAATAACAAATAGAGAACTTGTTTTCATCCCATAAAGAGAGAATGATTGTAAAACTTCACAGCAATGACTCTAGGATTTAGCTAGAAGGTTTGCTTCCTTATTAACTTTATAATCAATATCAACACAAGCTGTATACATGATTAGGTAAACATAATAGAAACATTTTAAAACATAACAGTATATTAAATCAGATATGCATGTACTCATGAAAAGAATGAGATTCATTTGTGTAACATTGACAAAATTTAAAACAATTTTTTATGAACAAAAAATTGTCAAATTTGATACTTATAACCAAGCTTGTTCAATGTAAACAAAACTATATGAAAGATGATGCATTTTTATTACACAGTCTTCAAGGTTGATAGCATTTAGAATTTTAACAAAACTGAAAGTTTATTCAGTCATTAAGATGTATAAGTCAAGTTCAATTATATAAACTGTCACATCTCCACAATCCAGACAGTGTGTCATAATTGTAATGATGAATTGATCTGTTTGTGGTATCATTTACAGGCTACTGAAATCTCACAGGGAATCAAGACATGGAGAGAACTTTAATATGTTGAATAAACAATCATTTCTGCAGCCAGAAAACTGACATTCATGTCATTACATGAAGCCATCAATACTTCTGTAATGTCCCTTGTGTAAACTAAAGTGACTATCAGCAGTAAAATATACTTTAATCGGCAATTTATAAACACACAGACTCCAGAATTATGTAAGAAACGATGCATACAGATAAAATCATCAGTTTTTTGTTCCGGTATTCAGCCCCATTCACCATGCAAGTAAAAAGGTATATATTTTTCCTGACTGAGAGAAAAATTTACCCATAGTTACAAAAAAACATTGATACTGCCTAAAGAAAGTATAAGTCTTCAAAAAGTCTTCCCCAATTTAGTGTTTCACAACTCAAATTTCCCTATCAAAGGGACCCGATTTCTTGTTCCTCAAAACAATACTGGTAAAGAAAGGGCTGATCTCTTATAAATGATGTCAATGTGAATACCAAAAAGGTCTGTTAGTAATGATTATACAAACTCTCAATAGTCTGTGATCCATGACAAAAGAACAGTCCTTGGCTAATATGAAATCACTTGATAAATAACATTATATAAGAACATCATACTGAGTTCATAATATATACATGTATAAATTTACCATTAATTAGTGCTTACTTCTACATTATTCAAGCAAGATTACCATAATTAGCTTTTATTTGTTTATTGTAACCCATTCTTCATGAGAAGTCCACACTTATACTCTCTGTCTCGAATACTACATACTTCCTCAGTGATAAATGATCGAGGATTAAGTTAAGGCACTCATTCAATCAATCAAACGCTTGGTCTATCCAGTATGTGTCTACTACCAACATTTCAGCACCAATAATGATTATACAACATTGATATACAGTAACATTAATTCTAAGATTTTGCAACCAAGTCCACATAATATAATATTGAATCTACAGTACTGTATTATAATATAATCTTGAATCTACTGGTCATTTTGTTTGTTTATATCAAATTTTAAGCCCCTTTTCACCATTCAGAGTCATACATGAGGTAGACAGTTCACCTAACCATCATTCCTGGGAAGAAACAGCACTAGACTCCCTTCCTCTGTACGCAACTGCCTACTTTCTCACACTCATTCTTCAGTCCACAATGTTTTTTGTTGCATGTTCTATATAGATTGATTATGCATGACTATAGAACTACATAAACTTGAAGCAATAATCGGGTGACCATCCCATGGAGGATGGTCAATAATGACTCCGTTATTCACTTGACTTGGTTGAACAATACATTTTCACAACTTCAGATTAACTTGCTGTCAAATTTCGCTAGACGTACAACATGGCACGTGAAACTGACACATGCATAAAGACAACATTTACAGAATCATGACAATTGTTTGTTTGCAACCTTCAATGCATTAAATTGTATATTTATTATCATGCTGGACAACGACTATATGTTTCTTTGGATATTTAATGAGATAACTATAAATTAAGACACGCTTGATCTTCATTTAATGAAATGGAGTCCAGGAAGACGAGCCAGATGATGATATCCCAATCCAGGGCTAATTTTCTTCCTTTAGCAGGGGCCATTGACAGGCCTCTTCCCACTCACAAAAATTCTCTAAAATCATGCAGTTTTCTAGGGCTCGACACTAACAGTGGTCTGTTAGCCCGAGGCTACCTATTTTCTCTAAAAACTACCTAGGTTTCCAAGCTGGTTATCCCGTCGGGCTGTCTGTAATTTGGGTGACCTGAATTCTATAAATTTAAGTAAATCAAATTATAAAGCTTACAAACTTTTGTTAGATCTGATGTGATGTAACCTGTATAACTTTGTTCAATACATTTGTGATGATCTGACATCCATGCGTAACGTCTAATCACCAGGATACGTACATCAGGGTCGTTCATCTCTATGAACGACTCAGTACTGCTACTTTGACCGCAACAATTCCCAAGTATTCCCGGCCTTAGAAGAATTCGTCCAAAAATGGTATGTAATCGATTGCTTGAACAAGGCATACTTCTTGGGTTGGCATCCCATCATGTAGCAGAACAGCTCTTGATGTTGTGGGCAGCACACTTACAGGCATCAGATACCGTGACGAAATCATCCAGACTCACATCCTTCCATTTGTGCAACAATGTAACGCCACACTGCAACAGGATAATGTTTGCCCGCACATCATGCGGGTTGTCACACACTTCTTGATCCAGATCAATGTGAATGTGCTGCCTTGGGACGAGATGCAGCTTTGCTTGCGTTTCCTCCAAAATCAGCCGTTGACGTTATCTGACCTGTCGTCTGAGCTTGTGAGAATCTGGCATGGTATTCCCCTGGCATTTTTCAGCACACTTGCCGCATCAATGACTCACTGAGGAGTCGTTGCCAAGCATGCATCGATTCCAAAGGTAGATATACAGGGTATTGATAAGCTGAAAACTGATCACTATCCAAGATGCTGCTGATGCAATAATCATATATCAACTGATCAAGTGTTTTACTTAAATAAAGGTCAGATAAAACCCAGTTAAAATTCTTTGGTGATTTCTTAAAAATCTCCTCTCAAGTGATAGCATATTATACCCATGCTCAGATTCTTTTCCGCTAGTATATGATCTTACAAATAACACAAAGGAATTACAAATTATACAAAGGAAGCAACAACTCTTAGTCTTACTCTTTAACTTATAGTATAACCCAGTCAGCATGCTGACATTGGGCCAACGTTGGCTTATGGTTGTACCGCTGGCGCAATGTCACCGTTGGCGATGTGACATTGGCCCTATGTTGGCCCAACATTGTTTGTCAAACAGTTGGTAAATCGTTGTTGAAAATCGTTGGCCCAACATCGTCTCAACATCTAAGTACCAACCAATGTTGGCCCAATGTCAGCACTTTCATAAGATATAATGGTGATCGATGATGGTGGTGATCATAATGATGATGATGATGATAATAATAATTACAATACAAATGATAGATTGGATTATGATATAATGATGATAATAATAATCATAATTAAAAAATGATCAACACTGATAGCATATTGTCAACTTTGTAAAACATTTTCATTTCATTATCATTATACAATTCTTTAAAAAAAACAAATAGTTATTTTTTAGTGAAATCCCTCAGTTTTGTTGGACAAATGATGAACATGGCAGCACAATGGGTCTGGAGATTCATATTGATTTCACCAACACTTTAAAATTTTGTTGTTACTGAGGTTTCTTCTGTTGAAAAACGATTTATTTTCCTAAGTCAATAGGCCATATAAGACTTAGGCAGATTTTATTTCCGAAAAAAAAAGGAATTTTGTCTGTAAAAAATGTGACGTAACATTTCGTGTCAAATCAAGTTACGTCTCTGTGTGGCGTTGGGTCAATAAGACACTGCATATATGTATCAAATGGCCTGTTATCGATTTTATTACGGTCCGACTTACAGTTGGTTAGACAAAATATTCCGATAAATATTTAGAAAACGTGTATTGATCATCTGAAAATTTTCATAAAAAAATTGTGTCTTAAATGTTACGTCACAAATTATGTAGATTTTGTCCATGTACACTAAATCAGTGTGTAAAGCTACAAACTTTCTCTGTGTGAAACATAGCCAATGACGTCACGCGTAAAGTATTTCACAGCGCGCGCATTGTTATTGTGTAGAAGCGACATTATGGCGGAGCCCACGAAGCAGGGGTAAGTTTTGTAGTGGGAGTTACGTCCCTATAGTTTTGAAATGGGCTTATTCTATTCAATTTTATGGCATAAGTTGATGTAGCTTATATATTTCTCTTAGATGGACGCAGGTAGTTGTAATTTATCTAAATTTTCCGGTCGTTTAAAACGTTTGTTAAACTGTACACAAAGTTACAATGTGTTTTAAATATCGACACAAGACTGGTTCTATGGTGTCAAATGTTGCGTCTGCGTAGTCATAGAAGTTATCTGCACTACACGATGTATTTGTCGAAGTTGAAATGCACAGTTTGGCATATTGACTGTGTTTATTTTAAACATAGTTAATGGGTATTATGTCCGTAGCGCGTGTATGTGCCGTGTTCATATTTACCAATACGTAACAGTGACAACATTCCTTACCGATTTCCATTGTTTTGTTTGGAGTCCCAGTTACATTTGATTTTAAATCTTTCATTAATTGACTAAAGATTTTCAGATAGGTTGTTTATAAAAATTTATTTTAGGTCAATTGCGACCGAAGCTGCTAGCTTAAATTATCGAATCACACTTGAGTCAACTTCTTAGGTAACCACCAGTACTGAATGTCGTTCTTTGACAGAGGATCGTACCCGGGACCTTTTCGGTGAACGGCGGAAACTCTACCAGATGATCCAACGATGAATACAATTTTCCATCATTGGGCCAACGGTGCGCTTACACAGGGCCATCGTTGGGTTTTAGTAGGGGAGTGGTTGGCACAATATTGGTCCAACGATGACCCAACAATAAAGGCTATAGTGCACCAACATTATGCCAATGTTGGGTTTAGTTGGGCGATGGTTGGCACAACATTGGTACAATGATGACCCAATGAAAAGGAAATTTCCAAGCGTTGGGCCAACGGTGCGTCAACGGTTGGGCCAACGGTGCAGCAACGAGCAAAACGACATTGGGCCAATGTCATATTCCAGCGTTGGGCCAACAGAACGAACTTGGTTGGGCCAACGTTGGGCCAACATAAGCTTGCTGACTGGGAAGTCTGTTACATGGAGTAAATAATTTGTTGCACTTCGGATAACTAGAACTCTGGAAAACTGGAACCGATTCCACAATAGATGTAAAGAAGAAACACTATTACACCTATTGTCATAGCTATGTGGCATAATCTATAGCCTCTGATCCATAAGAATAAGGTCAAGCAAGTTGTGTTTATTCTGGTAGAGAAATAAACATGTCAGATAACTCAGCCAAGTTTTTGTACTACTCAACACTTCAAATTACTAAGTCCAACTTATTAGATTTGGCCCCTTACCACACAGAGAATAGCCCTTCCGAATTTGGGAATTTGTTTATGAAATCGGCCTGGCCGCCAACCAAAAGCCGAATAAGTAAGGCTACAACTTACTGCATGTGATAAAAAAGTTGTCAACAGTCTTATGACTTGTGTTTCATATATTAATCATAGTTATGTATCAATATCATTGTAAGTAAAAATAAGAGCTTTAAATAGTAATGTGGAGCAATTTTGAGTTATTATTAATATAATCTGATAATGTGATCATCATGCAGCCTAGTCGAAGGGTCTTTGACGATGATACGTTTGCATTGCAGTTAAAATGGTCAACAAGACGAAATAAAAAAGACCAATTTAGTTATGGGACCCAGAACTACATGCAGCCTATAAATAACGTTGAACTGATTGATAGAGATCTGTTGTTTGTATGTACAATCTATTATTCTTATTATTACGAAGACATCATTAAATATGATTATCCAAAAGAGTAAACCAATCTCCTACAGTAATTATTTAAATTGGAGTCTAATCATTTAGAAAAACTATTTTACGCAGAATATCATAAAGTGAATTTCATAAATTGATTTGCGAACTCGATGAACTTTTAAAGTATTTTTTTCGGAAACAACCAATGAAACGGTGATGACAATGAGAGATACTTTCACGAAATTACGTTAGGACCAATCCATACAACATGACATATCAGAAAAAACAAAACAAACAACAAAATTTACCTTCGCTCTATTTTTTCAGGTAAACAAATCTTGGCCAAGATGACGGATACAGATAAAGACCGTACTATCCGTCATGGGTGATGTTTATTCGCCGGCACTAACGCCTAGAAATAAGAAAAAGTCTTCATTTGCCTCACCGATTTTCTAGACGAATTATACTTATGAGTATTAGTTTATTATAGCTGTTTGCGAGTATATAGTGTAGTATCTATTACTAGTTTGGCTAATCCTGGCCATTTGATTGGCTAATGGTAATGACTGAATCTATTAATAGTTGACAGGTAAGTAAATCATGAAGGCATTGCCTAGATAAGTTGTTGTGTGGCTATTTGAAGTTCAATGTGCTTGTATGATAGTGCTCAGATTTATGGTGAATTCGTTAACATTTCGTCGGGTTATTTCCACAACCCCGTAACTCAATTTTTGGCGATATTGAGATTTTGGTATCATTTTTTTCGTCTCGATGAGCTCTTTACAATGAACATACTTACCTGCTTCTATGTCTCCCCTAAGTAGGGTTAATCCGAATTCCACAAACCCGTAACTCGCTTATTTACGCTAAACTTTAATTCTAAAGCCCCGTAACTTTCATATCCAATCAAATCGTTCTATTCTGTACCACGTGATACAGGATAAAACTGTAATGGCTGCTCATGATGTTGTTAAACTTACTTTAGAAACATATTTGCGGTGTTTATCTTTACTACAATCATGTAAGTTTACGTGAATTCAGTGAAAGTTTCTATTGCGTGAATAGCATTTTGTATTATATGAAGCAGAAACTGTTTTCTGGACCAGATATACATATGTTTCAATATTACCTACTGTTCGGACGAACATTATTTCGGATACGTTTGGAATATTGATACAGTCTTATAGCGTGTTTGTTTGTTTTGTTTGGTTTAACTACTCACCGATACATATTGAGATCATATGGCGACTCCTACCTTTCCATGTGGAAGAAGACTCAAGGTGCACCTCCATGCATTATTTCAGGCACGATGGATAAGATAGCTGGATAGCATGAAATAATTTGCTCCTCTCGGGATTCGAACCATTAGGGGGATATAGTCTTATAGAGAAAGAATAATTTGGTGTTCGCATAACTGCTGTTGTCATGTATTGCGTTCCAGAGTTCGGTGCCAGAATTGAATGTTCAGCATTTTCACTCAGGCAAGCTTTCTCTTCACTGCTGCAAATATTAGGATTGTAGACCTTTCCGAAAGTGAACTTCTTGTAATGAAGATTTCCATGTTTTTTTTAAATATTAAACAGTTATACTTAAGTGTTACAAACATTACACAATCTACTCTTGAAAACATATGTTTTAACAAGCCGCTGATCACTGTTGACGCATGCAATGTTCCCTAGACATAAAGCATCGTAAAAATGAAAATGTATATTGACATATTATATATTACTATATAACACTGGACGTCACTGTTGGTGAAAGTTTGTACAGATCATATCTCAAACTGTTTGCTTTGAATACCTCCATCATACCAACAACAATGAAATATATACAGTACATGTGTGCAATACGGATATGTTGCTTCCACCGTTCGTTGAAGAAATGAAAACCACAGGCCACATTCTTGAAATATACAGAACCAGCTATAAACAATAATGATAGATGTAGCTCTAGTACAGAAGTAGCGGGTGTGATTACAACTGCTTGTTATGAAGAGACAGGAAACGAGATTGACATATTAGAGGATGATAAATACAATGATATTGAGCATGACACAGATGTTTTGAATAGCCCGGAATGTAAACCAGATAATGTAAACTTTTTTGTTGATGGAAGTAACAATGAATTGGTTATGCCATCCACTTGTATGATGCAAACACATTCCCCTCATTATTTGTTGAAGAAATGGAATAAAACTGTTCATATTCTCGAATTAAATAGCAGCGTAGATGCAGAAGTTAATATGAGCAATTGTGATAAGAAAGGATCTAAAACAGAAGATGTAGAACTAACAGCAGATGCTGGGCCATACACTGATTCAATTGAGGTTATTGACAATAGTACAAATGCAAATAATTTAGAAGTTCGTATAGAAGAGACTCTTAATAGAAGTAGGAAAAGATTAAAAAAGACCCGAGTAATTAGCAAAACAAGATAAGAAAACGTAGGGGCCAGACATGAAAAAAATACTGAAGCTCGAGAGGAAACCAGGTACAGAAGACGGATATCAAAATTCGGAAAGACTTAAAGGGCATTGTAGATATACATGTAAGTGTTACCTGGATGACGATAAAATATTTGTATACAATATATACTAAGTCATAAAGCGAATTCTAAATGAACATGGGGGAAATTGTGTTACTTTGGAGTGCTGGCATACTTGAAGATAGATTCCTTTAAGATTTTAAATATGATGCACAGTCGAAGAAACATAGGTAGACTGTTACGGAATGTCATCTACGAAAGTAACTAGGTGACATTACAGTATATCCCGACAAAACATATAATATGTGAAATGTTTTTATCATAAATACTTGTATCTTGTTCAGTAAACTGAGTTTTGCGGAGTTTTTTGGTGTTATTGATGGTTTAATTTTAACTATATTGCTAGTTATTGATATGTCAGGATGACGTCTTTGTAATTCAATGTTTTATAAGACTTGTGTTAACTCATTGTGCAAGAGGTAAATAATAGTTTCATCTTAGTTTATTAGTGTTTATCTTCTTCACCATCCGAACATTACCCCACTTCTCACTTTTTGCCATTTTCTTACATGAATATTTTGCTAAAAACCCCGTATCTCAATGTGGGGTTTTAGAATTCAATTTTGACTAGCATTTTCTGATTTACAACGGAATTTTGAAAAATATGATTTGATATTAAAGCAAACTGGTTCTATACATATTTATAAAATTTGGAATATAAGTAGATAACATAATTTTACATATGCACATAAAAATTCATTCAGGTGTCATCAATCATAAAAAAGTTATTGCAGTTCAAAGCTTCAAATGCGATTTTCTCAAAATGGGAAAAAATGACATACGGGTTTGTGGAAATAAGCCGACGATTTATGGTTGATTCTATTTGATTGATGTAGCGTATGATATAACCATGTGCTTGTGAACTATACTATACATGAATGTATTCATTTGTCAAATACTCATGATTGTCATTATAATGTGTATTACTCATATCATGTAAATAGTTTATACTCTCCTTAATGGAGGATTAAATAAAATATACAGACAATTTCCTTTATGAAAAAAGCAACTTCATACAAAAAACATGAACCAATGATATACAAGTATATGCTTCTTGTAATTCGTCTACCTATAACGTACGTTTTGTTATAGTTTTTCTTGTTATGAATGAAGATGAAATTATCAGCTTTCTTTACATGATTTTTTTATATATTTGTTATCAACATATATGTTTTGAATATTATCAATGACTTATAAATTGTAAGTCCTTGATAATATCTGGGACCATATTTGTTATCATCGCCATCATCCCTCTTGATAAGAGTATTCTCGCGACTGTATAATGGTTGTCGAAGTGTCGATGCTTGGTTTTGGTTCGAATTGCATGGCCCTTGCGGGTATTGTTTATTATATATTCTAATCATTTTATATCACTTTGTGGCTCTCAAATTTCAGGAAATATAAACGTAATGAAAATTATTTTGTAATAAATATGTTTCCATGCACAAACTTAAGTTGCACGTAGACACCTCAAAGATGTTTGCATAAATCTTGGTATTCTGGTTTTACTATAGGGTTTTATTTTTTAATATGCACGTTCTTATTTTTATATTATTTCAAATTTGAAAGACTCAGCTTTTATAATCTACCAATATTGACATATGTAAATTATATTTTGAGTCGCACATACTTGCTCAGGGAAGCATTTTTTTGTATTATAGATGTATAATTAATACTTGTCATTTCATATTACCGTTAAGATTTTATAAAAATCACTGGAGGAAAACAATTTAATGAGTAAATATTTAAAAACAACACACACTATTAAAATATTATTTCATCATTAAAGGAGTGGGTATTCTGTCTAAAATGTACATCCACACAAACAAACAGTATCGTTGTCCATCGACATCACGACTAAAATGCAATGATGATGTTCGCCAAGACCGGTACAACAACTAAGGAAGCGGTGTTGTCTGGAGTAGGACATATATGGTGCCAGGATTATTTGAACCGGAAGTGGTAGAAGTGCTATATGTGCGCTTCTTATAGCATAAAGAATGAAGACATGACTAGTACATACATGTACGTTTATAGACGTATATACTACTCGTACATTTGGAATCTATACATTATTATTGAACATAATTTATCAATACGTCGTGATATATGTATTTATTAATCAGTTTGGTAATGAATTTTTAGATAAATTAAGAAAAAAAAATATCATCACTGATGAAGTCTAATCAGCCGAAACGTTTATTCAATAAAATGTATTAGCGTGATATTATTATTATCAGATAAATTAAGAAAAGAAACGTTTTCAGTTAGGCTGCATAAAATTATTCATAATTTTGCCGAAACCCCTTCTTTAGAGGAACTTGGATGGTAGTTGGTTGACTTGATTTGAGTACATACATAATTTGTTTCCACAATATATATATATAACGTCTGCAGATACAAACACACTCAGAATCATATAGTCGTTGTCAGGTGGACAAACTACATGATCGTATCTGTGGTAAATATTAATCGCTGTGTACTTTGTACTTAACGTACGTATATATAATTACATACAATAATTTACATCTTATAGACATATGGCACTCATTTTATGTAATGGCCGATGGAATTACATTTGTATTTGTCTATTGTAAAAACGATTAATATGTATACACATGTGACATACAGATAATAGTGAATCTGTATTTGCGTACATAACTCTATAACACCTCAGACATATCCAAAAACTCATGGCTTCTTTTTCATCACCAAACATAGCAGTTTAGTCTTTAAAATTGTTATTATTGCAAGAAGTGAATGCGAAAGAAGAAGCAGGGAAAGAGAAGGGTGGGGAGTGGGGTACGTGTGTCAGGATTAGGGAGAGGGGTGAGGAAGGAGTGGGAAGTAGAAAGAAAGGAGTGGAGAGCCAGAGATAGAAGGGTGAGGATGGAGTGGGAAATAGAAAGGAAAGAGTGGAGAGCCAGATATAGAAGGATGAGGAAGGAGTGGGAAATAGAAAGGAAGGAGTGGAGAGCCAGATAAAGAAGGGTGATGAAGGAGTGGGAAGTAGAAAGGAAGGAGTGAAGAGTCAGATATAGGACAGACAGGAAGGAGTGGGAAATAGAAAGGAAGGAGTGGAGAGCAAGATATAGAAGGATGAGGAAGGAGTGGGAAGTAGAGAGGAAGGAGTGGAGAGCCAGATATAGAAGGGTGAGGAAGGAGTGACAGGAGAGATAATTGAAGTAGTGCGAGTGAGAGAGAAAGGGATAGGGGAGATGGCTAATTGAGTTGTAGGAAGGGGAGAAAAGAAAGTTGATGAGTGGCGTGGCGTGTGATAGGGATGAAGGAGCGGAGTTGTTGGAAGGAATAAAGATGTGGGGAATGAATGGGTAGTGAGAACAAAGGGTAGAGAAAAAGGACACTGAAATGAAACAATATTTTAAGACATATATAATTTCCGATGCAAGATACATGCCCAGCCTTTTTCTTGTTATTATATATAAGACCGATCTATTATTCATTTTAATAAATTAGTGGTGATTTAGTAAATGTATAATTTAATGTAATGTATAATAGTTGCTGCCTAGAGTAGGTAAATTACTGGCTTATATAGAAGAAAATTGTAGACAGTCGTATGAGAGGAATTTGACCACGCTAAGTACTGCTGGTTTACGACAACGTTGTTCAGCAATAAAATTTAAAATTTAGATTCATTCAATATTCAACCAAAGGAAAAAAACGCACACTAAGGATATCAGAATTTTAAAATATTCAAAAATGTTGCGTGACATGTTTGCACATTAAAATACAAATGAGAAGGAAATATGAAAAAATGAGATGATTCGATCCTTCAGTTCCCAGTTCATGATTATGTTTTGTTTTAAATGTAGTATCTTTGTCTGAACGGCGCCACAATCAAACGTAAAACATTCATCTCTGCACAAAAACTGCAACCAACTACAGAAAATTTCATGAATAAAACAGAGAACGACGTTTAAACAAAATTAAACCAATCGATTCTAGATTTAAACATTGCATACAGCATCAGATAACTATGTCGTGTCTTTAGAGATGCTGATAGGAAGTCCTGATGCAAGACAATTCTAAGTCCACCAAGAACACTGACAGAGTTAAATTTCTATACGGCCTAACATCTTATATGGTATGCCAAGAACTGAATTTAAATACGTGAATTATTATCAGTTATTTTGTATTTTATACATATCTTTCCTCGGAGATTACTTCAAATGATACAATCGTTCACAGACCGGGGTGAAACTGGAAGACTTGAGAAGATGGATATTTTATAAAACATGATCGATGTACATCTCTCCACGAATCTGTATGAATCAACAATTGCAGTAAAACAATGGACATAGATTTTTAGTCAGACGTGTAGATGTCCAAGGGTGACATAATATATGCGTCACAGTTAGAAATCATCAAAGTACAACTAATTTACATATTCTGTTGTATTATTATCGACAGAAAACGACAATTCAGTCATTATGATCACTCATAATTATATTACTCTGCAAAACGTGATATTATAATAAGAAATAATTTCAGGAGGGATGACGACAAAATCAGCTGGACAGAGAAAATAACGGACATATATTTTTATCCACACACATTTAAGTGTAGTTAACCATTTCAGATACAGTTTAAAGTCCCATAATCATATAAATTTATCGGTCGTAATAGTTTCTGTTTGTTCTATAACAGAGGAATCCGGTGTGTTTTCCTCCCGTGAGTACTTTATAGCAAGAAAAATGTTTCCAAAACCACTATCGTATTTTTTTCAATATCACTGAAAAAAAACTATTTATAGAACAGCTGTGTTTTTCCGCAGTCATATTATGCACACGGCATGAAGTGACGTCAAGCGCTCTATATATTTCAAGTTTACAAAAGCAATTTTCACAGCGAAATTAGTGTTTTTAGAAGAAAAGGGGCTTGTTTCGGTGGTAATAATTATCTTGGGATAGTATCAGCAATTGTTTTTTTTTTTTTGCATATATATATTTTTATAGCAAAAAGCTAATGGGACTTTAAAATGCTGCATCACAGTATCAGTACATATATAGTACAAACAGCTATTTATAAAGTATATATACGTATATATATGGACTATACTAAGACTATTTTTCAAAAAAAGATATATTGGACAATACGTGTAGGCTGATAAATTATGTACCCGATCAAGATATCAGCTATAATAATTGCTGGACTTATCACCATGGATTTACCTACTGATCATCGAACTCTGAATGTAACAGCTTGAATGATGAATTATATGTAAGACACCTGTAGGTGTCCTTGTTTATCTGATCATGATGTATTATTAATATTGTCTGGTGTGTGTGTGTGGGGGGGGGGTATATGCACTGAACACACATGTAAGCATTGATTAATATATTACCTTCCACAATAAACACGCTATAATACTCAATTAATATGAGATAAAACATACATTGTACATAATTGCAGAAAAAGCGCAGTGGATTAATTAACTAGCATGTTTAGACCCTAGGATATGATTCAAATAATCCGCACATGTGATATTAATTTCATTTTTTTATTCAAATTTGTTTTTATTTATATACATTGTATACTAAATGTATAGTAAAGTCCAAAAACCGACGAGGTATGGAAACGCAACAAAGATCTTTTATTGCATGGTGCTATATATCAGGGAAACTAATAAAATAACACCCATGAATGCGATATCATACCATCAATGACTTAAGTAAAAGACAATTGATGATTGCATTATCCAGCTAACTAGTATATATGACGCAATTGATTGATTCAGCGATCACTTAATCATTGTCGCAATTAATGCCCGGACTTGTTTACAGTTGATGATGTTTGTATGTCGCTGTACAGCAATCTCGAAATGGTCGATTGATTGACGATTTAAAGCCATCTACGGATGGAGTATATATCATATAACGACCTGATTTTCTGAAATTTGACATTCCAAAGGCACTAATTATAAAGTCCGCTTTCTTTTTACGTTATTTTAACGATATCACTTAAAGCTCTCTATATATGCATTCAAATATTTAGTTGATTTAATAAAGTGTATGTTTGTTACGTATGTGCTCATACGAATTCTATATAATTATTGAAGTGTCCATTTTGGAAATATGCACGTGACGCACGATATTGAACATATGGTACAATTTTGGTCAATTTCCGTAAGTAGTCTCCCTTTCGAGATCGAGCTGATTAAGGTGATACCAACTATTGGATTGTTTCCCTTTAGGTCATCTGATAGAACACTGATACTGGTCAAAATTTACCGTGTCACCAGGAAATCGATAGGCAATAAAACCGCGGGTGGTATTATACAAGCTTGTAATATACGTAATTATCTGTGTATGAACATCGATAGTATAATTTGTACAACAGAGAAAATGCTAGCGTAGTTGGCAAGTAAAAGATGTTAATGCAGTTATAGAAAAAATATTTTTTTTATTGAATTTTTTAAAATCCGAATATCCATGATTATATCATTTTATTAATTTGGTTGTTAATAGCGTTATACATCACGAGAACCAATTTTCTTATTCACTAATATTACGAAACGAAAGTTTGTATGCATGTAAAATTTAATATAATTTATTTGTTGCTTATTGTGTCTTAACCATAAAATGAGTAAAACATTGATATATTAATATGTCGTGTATGACTTTGAAATAGAAAGACAATTCGGATTTTGATCCATTAATCATTAACACCCAGAGCTAGCATTAATTTACACTGGCTGTGTGTAATAAGAATATTTAAACATTATCTAAATAGTCTAGAACAAAGATCGAGGACTTATATATGTATATATAGTTGTAATTGTTTCTTGAACAATTTCCTCAAAGTCAAAATCCTTCTCACTTCACGCGTACGTGAAAATATGAGGAACATAAATAATGTACAAACAATGGTATAAAACTAGCTCTTAACAAAATCAAAATACTGACTATCAATATTTACATGATGCTCAATATAAAAAATATCTAAATAAAAAATTATTGCTTTTTAATGGAGTATTTCGCACCTTTTCTCGAAACAACAGTCAAAAGACCTGCTCAATTCTAATTGCATTAAAACTGTTAATCGACAGATAAACGATATTATGTATAAACTATAGTATTATTATTTTCATGTGTATGTCAGTTCGTACTAAAATAAGGCGCAGAAACAATCATGATGAATATTAAAGATTTTAGTACATTTATTAAAATTAAATATTAGAACTGTACTTATCATAAACACTCGTTTAATCATTTAAAAAATAGAATGCTTTAAGTTTTTACAAAAAAATAGAACATTTCTGTTTAGAATGATTCACTCTTGAGATATTTACTACCGCAGTAGAATTTGTATTAACTTTATAAAAAAAAATACTCAAAACTTTCCTTACAGTAACGCCATAATTGTCTACTGGAATCATCAATTTACAATATCTTATTTTATTACAATAGAATTATGGAACTGAAATTGTATTTTAGACTTAAGTATAACAACTCATCGTCACTACAACATACACATAACTATGAGTACATGAAATAAAATTTAATAAATAACAATTCAGTACATGTACAATGGAAAGAAATATAAGATCGTATCAAGGGCATATATATATATAAAATTATAAATACATATGTATATAAGTCCTTGATCGATATAGCAAATAAATACGGTATTATCAGAATTTTTATTGATATATATTGTTTCATGCATCTTTTCAAATTCACAAGAACTTAAATTTACGTCTACAAGGGATTTTCTACCATAAAGCTGTTTAAGGATAACTACATTCCAATGTGTATAAACCACCCGCTGTGCTAAATTTGTACACGCATCGGTAAACATCGGCCAAACGGAAATTACCGAAGATCGAGCTCAAACGAAAGCAATATTTGTCAAAACATGGTGTTACAAATCGTTAAAAATACTGTACAAGATGTATATTTATTTTATTTTGGTTTATATCATTTTACGGGAAAAGAATTTCTCTAAAATGTCATATGTGGTAATTTATTGGCAACTTATGAATTGTTTGTCAATTTTTAGTCTGAAATTTGGCAAAAAATCATTTTCTTCAATATTTACATAGAACATAGAGAACATTTTTAACCGTTTTACCTATTTCATACAAGTGCAAAAATACTGCCCAAGATAGATAGTTATTTTAAATTAAATTACACCATTTGAAAGATAATGATTTTATCTACAATGTCATATGTGGTAATTTATTGGCATTTACCGAATAAAGATTTTATAGCAAGTTTTAAATTATTTCCCTATATAATCTATATAGAGTTAAACTGGACAATTGTTATCTGATTGTGGTTTATCGAGTCATTTCAAGGGAGATAACAACATCGATTAAGACGATTATTTGTTCAGTATTGTTCCATATGAGCGATAATTCATAATGTCATAGCTATGGTCGTTTAATTAATGGTTGGATGCACCGGGAGCATACATGGGTCATATTGGACTGGTGGTTACATTGAGATGTGCCTGAGTTTTAAAATTAAGTGTCGTACCACCTTTACTAGAAAAGGTATCAAATAACATTAGTTAGTGTTGCATTTTCATTTTACGTCCGCATTTTTTTCTGAAAATTTTAATTAATCGTTCCTTGTTTCAGATGCTTTTTCATGTTTGCGTCCTAAAATAAGCAGTGCATCCGAACGTGGTGTTCACACAATTCAACCGTTAATTAACTGGATATTCCATTTCAGATAGTCGTTCCGGATTGAAAACGGCAATTGTATGAAATCGTGTGCTGGAAGACTGAGCTTTAGCACATACCGTGTTTACATTGGTTTCAAAGATGGCGACTGAAGAAATTTTTTCGTAGAGTTTTCAAGACCGTGGATTTTAAAAGAAGTGTTTACGTGTAAGCATTCACAGATATTTGCAGTCTCAGTACATTATTAATTACACATTGCTTACTGGAGTTAAATCAAATCGGACAAAATTGCAAAACATATCAATCGAATCATTCTATAGGCATAGTGACAAAATGTCAAATGATTTTCTGGCATGTGCTATTTTGGCCATTTGGGTAATAGAAGACCGTCCTAGGCTAATACATTGTTTGTTTCAAATCACTTGCAATGGACTCTGTATAGTGGGTTTACAGTCTTCACGCTAACCCACAGCCCGGGGCTAGTAAATTTCTTATCGGGCTGGTGAACTTACTAAAAATTGTATACTCGGGCTAATGGTAAATTGTTTATTTTCAACAGTCAACATATAGTTCGGGCTAGTGCTTTAAAAAACTTAGTTCAAACACTGGGTTTATTAATGAATACATTTAGTTTTTTTATCTATAAAATGGAGAAACCAGATACAATCAAATTGCCATTTATACTGTCGGTCAATAGCTATACATTATTATTGTCATAGCTAATGTTATTTTGTTATATTTCAACTGACTGTAAATAAAATCTTGTCAGGGCCTTTTTTCCAAAAATTGGGAAGGGGCCTTCTTAGCCTTTCATTTTGGGAAATTCAAGCGCAATATTTGGCCAAATTTTGAGAAGGTTAGACTACTGAGTTTGAATTAATAGCATTGTATTTTTCGGAATTTCTAGCCTAAAATTGGGAAAAAGTCAGCCTTTTTGCAATTGGGATGTCACCGAATTTCGGCCTCTGTTATAGAAAGGAGAAAAGCCCTGCTTGTATCTGGTATACTGCATTTATAAAACACTTATTTTACTAGTGGAATGCCAATAGTTAAACTTGTAAAAGTTAATTGTATGAAATCGAAAAGCTACAAATTATTATGGGTTATTTTTGTAGCAGTGTGGTACATACTATTTATAAATTGGCTGGGATATTCACTAGCCCGATTAGCTCAGTTAATTGGTAGAACATCTGACTTGCAAGCAGGAGGTTGTGGGTTCGAACCCGCATCGGGTACATTATTTTCCTCATCCTATTACACTTTTTACATTATTTTCAAAGGTCTGCGTCTTAATACATACACCATAGATACTTACCAAACTTCACCTCAAACACAGCCATCTAGACCTCACAATGTCTGAGGTGGAGTCTGCAGAGGATCGTACAGAGAGATTTACTCCACAGCATCCTTTACCAGAAGCTATACAAAAGATGGAACGAGACGAAACAGTATGCAGGTAAAAACAAAGTCATAACAGAATTTTATTGATTTTGTCAATGTTATTATTATATTGATAAATATACTTAGATTGGTAATTTTACCTTCTCAGAATGTATCATATTTATTAAGACAAAGCCCAATTATAAGTGAAGTGAAAGTTGTAAGTTATTTAATTGTGTACTGGTTAGGTATGGGATAAGGGTATCTAATTTCTAAACTTTATGAATTTTCCTTGTACATTTTGTATGAATAACAGTTTTTTAAAATGATTAAAATAGAAGTAATCATATAAGAAGTGCAGTAATGTTACATTTTATTCATCAGGTACTGTGGTGTAAGTTATCTAATTCATAGTGAAATTAAAGCTTTGGAAAAGAAATTAAAACTGATGGAAAAAGAACTGGAACATCATAAAGGTTGTGTTGACAGAGAAAATCAACTCAAAAATGAATTACAAATTTTACAAGATCAGAGAGGTGAATTTGAGATGAATATTACAGTAAAAGATGCTTCGTAAGTAACTATCATTCAGTCAGTTTCTCAAGAAGATATCATAATTATGCATAATGATCATCTATCATCTAGGCATGACTCTTTTGGTGTCAGAGAGGCACGGGACACAGTCCATTGCTTTGGAGTAAATGAATGACCAACCATGTTTGCTCATCAGAAAGATTTATACCAATGTTGTTTCAGTGATTTTTTTCAGGATTTTGTGAAAGTTCCTATTACGTGAAAAATATATTGTTTAACCTAAAATTGTGAACAATTATGAAAATAGAACAATACATGTTTGTTAAGTTTACATAATAAAAAAACGCTTAATTTTTGTCCAATTACTGTTTCATATTGACACCGATTCATCCTAAGATTTAAACACAACTGAATATGAAGTTCAGTACAAATAGAGTATGGAACAACTAAGATTTTGTTTCATTGCTCCACATAACATAAAAAGGGTCTGTCTTGCCAGGTAACGAGATTACGAAAGGTCCGTTTCCCGTCTTGAATAGGTCTGTTTTTCCAGTTCCACTTATAGTTATATAGAGAAAACAATCACTGAATTTTGATACTGGAAAAAATTAATAAACAAATGTACTTGTTTGCCAGTTTTAAAATTGTTTCAAACAATGTTCAAGTTTTATTGTGAATTAGGCTTATACATCAACAAAGAGTAATTTGCTATGACTGCTTTATGAATTTTAGAGTAAATACTTTATTTACTTCTGTTTATTTCAGAATATCTACCCTCACAAATAACCTGAAGAATTCAGAAGCCACATGTGAACGTCTACGCAGTGAAAAATCTGAGACAGAAAAACAGTTACAAATTGTTGAAGGCACAAATAAACGCTTGAAGTTAGTCTTACCCTCCTACTGTATGCTTCTGTTGCTTGTGATTCAATGGCTATTATATATTGTACTTACCCGTCTCCAAGGTCGAGTGGTTAAGGTTGCTGACTTCAAATCACTGTAACCTCTCAGTGATAGAGGGTTGTGTGTTTGAGCCCCGCTACGGACCATGTCTCTTTATGTGAGAATGTGGGCAGTTGCTTAAGGAGGATGGGAGTCTAGTACTGGTTCTTCCCAGGAACTATGGTTATATGTACTGTCTGCCCCATAAGACTGACTGTTGAAAAGGTTGTAAAACTCAAATAAACAAACTAACAAATATATTATACAAGTTGCAAAATTTTAGTTAAGTTCCTCAATGATGATATTTTTTTAGAAAAAAACATGTTCAAAAAATTATCTTGGTTCTAACGTCTTTCATACAAGTGTTCATTTTCTTTGAAAAGCTCAAAATGTTCAATAAATGTGAATCAGGGTTAGATCTATTGCAAAACCATTATTTGTGTCTGTATAGCTTTAGACACTGATTAATCAGTTTGATATATTTCCTTCTAATCTGTACATTTTATTGGTTTCAGGGACAGAAATAACCAGCTGGAAAGAACTCTACCAAACTTGAAGCATGCCCTACATCTACAGAAACTTGCTATAGAAGATATCCATTCATTTGTTGAGAGTAGAGACACTCAGATGAAGGACGAGATAAATCTACTGCTATCTCATGTTAGAAACACATGTGACAGTGAAATAAAAGGTAAAAACTGAATCATAAAATTAATATTGAAACAAATTTCCTGCTATGAAAAAAGGAATTGATTAACAATAATTTAAACTTATATTTGACAAATTGACTCTGCAGTTCAACTTTCGCTGTATCTTGAATGCCTCAAAGTTTTCTTCTAACCTGTGAACAAACGCCTGTCTTGGGAAAGAAAAGTGGCCTTTATTGACAGGTGGTACTTATTCAGAGGCCGTTTTGTTAAAAATAATCAACGACAGTTTTAAAAGAATGGCCTTTATTCACAGAGTGGCCTTTATTCAGAGGTGACCACTAACACAAGTTTCACTGTAGCAGTATAATGTTGTTTTTATATCGAAATTATGCTCCACATACTGTGTATATTTTCTTGTGTAAACTGCTACCCTATTGTACCTGTTTGTTGATGACTGACTGTGATTTAGTTTTAAATAATTTATTTTTACAGAAAAAGAAGAACTTGAGAGAAGAGTAACAGATCTACAGACCAACTGGAATAAAGCTACACTTGAGACAGATGAAATGAATACCAGATTAGTACAACAAGAAAAACAAATACTTCTTCTTGATAAAATGTTTCATGAAAATAAAGAACTTCAACAAAAATGTGCCACTTTAGAAACATCACAAGCAGGTTTGTATTTGATGCCTTGTGGTCCATTTTAGTCATTAGTAGTCCACTTCATATATAGATATAGCCCATTTCCTTTTTTTAAACTGCTTAATGTCTTTGTGGTATCGTCTTTGTTAATAGTCCATTTGTTTTGTCCTCAGCCTGTGACTTAGAATCCATGTTCTGTACAGTCAAATCTGTGAACAAAGGCCACCCTTGTGAAAGACAAAATTAATATGGCCCTTATTGACAGACAGCCTTTATTCTAAGGTCATTTTCTTCTATACTACCAATGACATTTTTCAAAGAATGACCTTTATTCACAGGGTGGCCTTTATTCAGAGGTGGCTGCTAACACTGGTTTCACTGTATTTGTAAACCATTATCTTTCTTAATATTCCAGTTTTATTTTTGATGTTACATAATTATGTAATCTGTACTTATATTCAATCCATTTTCTTTGTTCATTTTTTTGATTATTTATTATCTCTATTAAGAACAAAATATGTATATGGAATTCAAAAATAGATTATCTTTTTTCACTGTCCATCTACTTTGCTGGTACATTTAGTCCATTCTATTTGTGGAGGCTGTCAAATTGCATTTTAGCATGTGCTTTTTTTGGGGGGGGGGGAGGTGGTATTTTGATGGTGTACTCCTGAGGTTCTGTTTTTATGAAGTTAGTTTATTTATGTTTCTAGTTGAGATTAATTGGAAAGTTTTGTGATATCTTCAGAATGTAAAGTCTTGCAGGAGAAATGTACAGAACTATTAGAAGTTAGGAATAGTAAGTCTGTGCACAGTGATTAGTTTAACACAACACTAAAATACATCAGTCTTTCATTTCTACACTTGTATTCAACTTAACCTGTTAGTTGAAGCTTATATTTCAGTGCTTTAGTAATGTAGAATCTGTTGATGAATTATGTATTACGGTACAACCTCTCCAGAGAGGCCCTCTCTTGAGCAACAACCTCCCTTCAACAACAGCATGATTTTTCCCACTGCACAATTTTACTATTAATCTAACATCTCTAGAACAACAACCTCTCAACAACCACATAATTTTGCTACTCCCATAGGGTGTTACTTTGGAGAGGTTGCACTGTATATACATGTAGATGACATTTGTCAGTAATTTATGAATTATACTTGAAGCTGATTGCAGAGCACCTAGAAAATCACTTATATTATATCAAATAGCCAATGAAACTGAAACATTGCATGGATTTGGTAAAAAACTCTCTAACCTGTAAACAAAGACCATCAAAGGAAAATAAATGATAGAACATTTATACACAGTCAGCTTTTATCTAGAGATTCTCTTGTGTTTATTATATCAATACAGCTGTGCTTACTTGGGGTCATGGTCCAGGTGATGGCATTGATTCACAAGTTGCTGTCAGTACACATTTGCACTGTAGATGGAAATAAATAGAAAAAAATATGATACATGCATCTAACATCTTGGTCCACATTTCTTATGATATTATTCAAATTTTAATATAGTATGGAGTAATATAAAGAATGGATAGTTTATAGTCAAGTATGTGTTTACATTTCATGTATGGTATAACCATAAGACACTATATGGAGTAGTGATTCAAACTGTTAAATTACATTCCTTATCCATGAAAAGTAATACTCTTTCCTGTTATATGTTATTGCCATTTAGAATGATAGTGGGAATAAATAGCTAGATATCTGACTGGAAGTATGTTGAACTTAGTGTCTTTGTTTATATGGTCTACTTTTAAATTGTCATTTTGTAGGTCAATCATCAAGTACGGTACTCCAAATTCTGTATGATAATATTTTGTGTTTCTTTCAGGTTTAAGAAGAGAACTTGAAGAATCATTGGAGAAATGTCGTAGTTTACAAATGGAAACACATCAGTTTAAAGAACAATACAAGTAATGTATTATAGTCAGAATTTATACACTCTCACTGCTTATGTATTATTCATTTTCGTAGTTTTTTATGTTTGATTTAAATTTGTTTGATTTTCTATATGATCCATGTGGTGCATTTTTTGGTTGTAGTTTATTGGTAAAATTAATGTTTGTGCATTAATGTAAAATGGTTTAAGTTGATGAATCTCATTTCATTAATGTATATCTGATGCAGTTTGATACCACTGAGATTGCCTGTTATTACTCTCTGCAGATATTATATTGATTATATTTTGTGGGGAATATATTTGTGAATATCTTATAAGATGAAATATTCACTGCTTTTATTTGAATATAAAATGCTTCTGGGTGCATTCTGAACTTTTTTAAACTTCCTCAGGCATCAGTAGAAAGGGGAGATAACATGTAAATTTTGGGTAATTCATGGTAATTAAGGTATTGATTTGGAATAAAAAAATGATTCTTTAATGTTTCAGGAACAAAAATAGTGAAGTAGAAGAGATAACTGCATTGCAACGACGTAAAGAGATGGCTATGGAAATGACTACACAAAAGTAAGTTCTACATGTAACAGTGTTAACATATAAACATGTGTCTGTTCATGTTCTCATTTTCTCCTGTGACATCTGGGCTCAAGGTTATAAACATGAGATCAGTCTCTGTGCTCAAATCTCATTTTTGGTCATTTAATTTGTCTAAGTTAATTATGATCAGACAATAATGATATTATTGATACATTATTTTGACAGTATTGCTGATCTGAATATGTATTTAAACATGATTCAGCTCTATCATTTTAACCATAATACTTTGAGAATGAAATCGAGATTCAAGCTTTGAGTCTATTCTCAAGTTTCATAACTTTGGGGTCTGTGCTTATGTATGTGAGAAGATAGAATTCTAAAACATCTACATGTATTTCTAATCGCAGCCCAATGTACATACTTCATTTTTCTGTAATTACACTTTTGTGAAATACTTTCAGATTGAAGACTGATTTAAAACAAAAGGAGTCAGATTTAATGGGCGCTAAGCGTGAGCTAAAAGAACTACAGAATAAATTTGATCAACATCAACAAATGGAAGCTGACCTTAGTAGAAAAACTTCAAAAACTATCAGTGTGTATCATTATTGTTCTCTTCTATGAGTAATTGTCTGTCTGATGGTCATATTGCTTTAAGATTATATCATCATTGCTTTTATATGGGTAACTTGGAGTCACTTTGTCAATTGGTCGGTCGTTGGTCGATCTGTCTGCATACAATATCACAAGTTTGTGGAGCATACTACTCCCACATTCCTTAAGCGATTGCAATGAAACTTGAAATATGTCATCACCATGAAGTTTAGATGTGCAGGACACAATTTTCATGCCCAGTGATCCATACATTCAAGAGTTATGTGCCCTTGATTTTAGCCATATAGTGTACTATTGCATTCTAAGTGTCAAAGTGGTGTCAGGGTATTAGTCACCTTGTGATACAGCTCTAGTTTACTCTTTAAATAATGGATAATTGTTTTGATTCATTGAGATTTATCTTACTGACACATAAAGAATGTGAGAAATTGAATGATGACAAATAAATGATTTATAGCAACAAAAAAAATACGATAGTTTTATGTGAAACATTAGGTACGTATCATAATTTTATGATGCTGTGGTAATTTTTACTTAGACATGGATTTAGCTCACTATTAGGATCATCTTAATGTATTTATTATTTATTGTAGATGAAACCAAAGAATTGAAGGAGTCATTCTTCAAAGCTAAAGAAGAAATTGAAAACTTGAAACAAGAAAGGTAACTCTAAACTTACTGTAACCTGCTGAGTTATGTGTACTTGACTCAAAACATAATTCTTAGACCAACTTTCCATTGAATCATTATTTGTGGAGCATTTTGTTTGCATGCTACAACAAACTAGATTTGGACTTGATTTGCATGTTTCTAGATTGAATTGGCATACACAAAATAAAAATATGTTCTAAGTGTTGTATATACGAGTATTGTTATTCATTAGTTTGTAACAAACAACATACACTGTCTAGTTAGAGTCAAACAACCTTTCTGTCTTAACTGTATTATGTTTGGAATCCAATCCTAACATAATGTAAAATTCAGTGCCTGATGTTTCTGTAATGTTTGTTCAGAATTACATGTCTTAGTTACTTCTCAATGGTCACAAACAACTTTGATATACACTGTACTTAGTGCAAACAAAATGGTATGATAAAATATTAAATGTTTTATTATAAGTGTATGTCCAAATTATGTGTTTACTGTCCGTATTTCTGTCATTTTATGTATACATTATTTTCACAAATTTATAGATTTATTGAGAAGAAAATTCTTTTTAGTTCTTATTGAGTGGTGCATGTATAAAAATAATGTATTGAAAAACTGAAAATCAGAGCAACTAATTGTTTGCAAACAGTTAGGTATAGACTGTCAATGATTTGTTTTCCTTGGAATCATAAGTTCACAAATGAGTAATCATTATGTGTTTGAATTCAGGTGTGTTGTCTCACTATGGATTAATATTTATTGTGTCACTAGTGCTTGTCATGATAACTTCACTGTATGTTGTATTCTGCTTGTTTTTGCATGGTAATTAATAGAGAGGCCATGATTACATCACACCAGAACAGAATAGAACAACTCCGAGAAAGTTTTAAAGAAAAACTGGCTGAGGCTGATAACTGGCAGGAAAAGGTACATGTATACATAGACATCCCATGCAAGTGTGTGTTCAATTGTATGTCAAAAATATCAATTAAAAAAGGTAATGTGGGGGCGAAAGTCAAGAAGTATGTACTTAAGTACAGTCAAACCTCTGTTATCAGCCACCTCTGAATACAAATGTAAAGGCCACCCTGTGAAAAAAGGTCAGTCTTTGAAAACCATCATTGGTTATTTAGAACAAGATGACCTTCAAATAAAGGCCACTTGTAAATAAAGGTCATGTTATGTCTTTCCCAAGGGTGGCCTTTGTTCAAAGGTTTAACTGTGTAATCTGAGGATTTGTGCTTTATTTCTGTCTATCAAATTAATTAGTTTTATCAGGGCTGGTGGAATTTTAATGAAAAGCATAAAAATACTTCTTTTTCTTGGCTACAATTGTAGAAATGAATAACTAGTGTAACTGAAGTATAGTAACTGCAGTGACAGCAAAACTTGTTTGCATTTGTTAGAGAAGTTAACAGTTCACTATTTGTTTATTTCAGCTGGAAGCTGCTATACAGAAGGAAAAGGAAAGACATGCAAAAGAATTACAGGGTCTGGAGACACGTCTCAAGGAAAGCTTTGTCATGGTAATTTAGAATTACTCTTGTAAATTTCATTCTCAGATGAGGAGGTATGATATTACTATTAGCTAGGTCCTAGATACTTCCATTGCAACCTTAAAACTGCTTATCTGTTATGCCTAATACTTTTGTTAAAGCCCCATTAGCTTTTTGGTTGCTAGAATCAAAGTAGGTCTTATTTTACATAGAAAGTTGTCTTGTCAGTGAAATTGGTTTTTACTTGCAATTAAATCATTCTGAAATTTTCTTTTTTAATCACGAAGTACAAAAATGTACATTTAGCACAGTATTTTTTTCAATGATAATGCAAAAAATAAGAAAAAGGGTCTGACAACAATTTACGAGATGTGACTAAAGAAAGGCATTATGTAAATATTGTTTTGGAGCAAATAAAATATATTTCTTACATTTTACTATCATTTTATCTATTGTTCTGTATTACTAAATTCAAATTTAAGCTAATGGGCCTTTAACAACACATTAAGTCATTTGTCAGAAATTTAAGACTGTATTAAGTCTATCCACAAAACTCAGTCTTCCTTGAATATTCACGCAACATAGACTCTCATACAAAATGATTTGTTTACAGGAACTGGAGATTGAAAAAGGAAAATACCGTGAGTTAATGAAGAAATACCAAGCAGGAAGCCAGGAGACAGAAGAAAAGGTTTGTATGTTAACCCTATCTAACAGTATTTGTCATTGTGGAATCTGTTAATAATAAGTATAAAAACAACAGTCAAATATCAATGTTTCTTTGTATAAATAATCTCTTATGCAGACATGACAAGGGAATTAACTCTTTGAGTAGTATAGCAGTATAGATGTAATTTATTTCCCTTGATTTGCTACTAATGTGTGATGATATGCATAAAAGACATGCAAATAATCATACATACATGAATTTTGCTATACTGAAACTACAGCAAATTTGTAGGGTACAGACAATAGAGTGAAGTACCTGTGTAGTAAACTGTTGCTTGGTTTTATGAATATTTAATTTAAATTTGTGAAACATCAAGGCAACTATTTGATATATTTCTAAACACTTGTTTGTTAACATTTTGCAGAAATAGAATGTTTGCTTTGATCTTGAATATAACATATTTGTTTATATCTTATTCTAGCTTCGAGCTCAACTTTTATCTATTGAAAGTCGATATAAAGCAGAAATAAGTGATTTGAATGAATTGTTAGCTGAAAATAGACGTAAATCAAAGGAAATGGAAGATGAGTTGAGGAGAGAGATTGCAAGTTTAAAGGCTATTATAAAAGACTTGGAGGCTCGACTTGGTAAGTATGGTAAAACATTGTCAGAATAAACCTTGATTGTAGGCCGAACAATATACCACAGAGAGACAAAATATACCAGAAATAAAGAGATATCATTATTAAAGAAATATCAAGTATATAGCTTTGAAATTGATTAAGTTTGATGTAGGTAACCACGATTGTGTTTATATATGTATAGGTGTGGATGAATATGTTTATAGATATAGATGTAGATAAACATGTGTTTATTTATGTATAGTTATAGGTAAACATTTGTTTATTTATGTATAGTTATAGGTAAACATTTGTTTATTTATGTATAGTTATAGATAAACATGTGTTTATTTATGTATTGTTATAGGTAAACATTTGTTTATTTATGTAGTTCATTTTTGTTTTCAGCTCGTTTAGATGTTGGAAATGAAGATCTAGTCATGAAGTTAAAATCACAGTTACGTGAAACACATCAAGAACTTGAAGACACTCGAGAAATTCTTGATAAACAAAGTAAAGCTGGAGAAGTGTTCCAGGAGGAGGTAGGATGTTCTATCATTATCACAGACTGCTCCTGTTTACATACATGTTTACCTACATGTTTATGTACATTACATGTTTACTTACAAATTTACATAGTTTTTACATATTTACATACATTACATGTTTGCTTACAAGTTTACATACATGTTTACCTACATATTTACATACATGTTTAGATACATATTTACATGCATATTTAAATACAGTACATGTTTACATACAAGTTTACATACACATTTACATACATATTTACATATTAATGTTTACTTACAAGTTTACATACATATTTACATACATTACATGTTTACATACAAGTTTACATACATTACATGTTTACGAGGGGTGATCCAGAAGTTTGTAGGCGCGGCATTTTATTAAGAACAGCCGAGTCCTACTGTTACAAAATCTTCACATTATATTTACTAATATGTTTTGAATCTATTGGCCAAATTTCAAAGTAAATGTGCTATATTTTAATTACTTGTGTTGTCTTCAAATCATGTAGTATTGAGTTAGTGGCCCAGTCCAAAATTGTACTTAAATGTATGCATTTATAGCTATTTAAAATTCACGTACAACTTGGAAAACATAAAAATAGCTGTTCCAGATCAGGCAAAACTTAGGGCAGTTACAGAATTCTGTGTGAATCTTAGGAAGACACCTTCCAAAACAAACAAAAATTATCAAAAGCGTGACAAAAAAGCCCTATGTGCCGAGCACATGTGTATAAGTAGCATTGTTGATTATTGGTTGGTCGAGAGGGTGTTGAGGACAATGCTTTGTGCAGTGGAGGTGAGGGACAGAAAACTGTGGAACAAGTGTAGGTGAAGATCAACAAGGAAAGACTTGAGAGGCGCCACTCAATCAATTTTATTATCAATAGGTTGAGAGTGGTATGCCATAATATTCAGGGACTCCATTGGATCGCTACCATGAACAATGCTTTCATTGAAATGGGGAATACTTAGAAAACTTATGAGATAATGTGCTAAAAACGTTTCAGTATATCATTAATTTTGTTTACGGCGTTTTTGACGTTGTGACCTTCGCCGCTGCTCCTCACCTCAGTGAACCTAAAATAGTGTGGAAATTTCATCGCTTGTCCAATTACAACAATATTTTCAAGAATTATTGACAAATGTACAGTAATTCAGGAAATTGGAATTCAACATTTTTATGTTTTTTGACGAACACATACTGTCTATGAATTTCTGGATTACCCCTCATACTTACAAGTTTACATGCATGTTTATATGCAATTTTACCTACATGTTTACTTACATATTTACCTATATGTTTCCTTACATATTTACTTACAAGTTTAATATATAAGTCATGTTTATTACAGATAAAGAATCTTCAGGAGACAGTACAGAAAGAATGTGAAGAAAGATTTGAACTCACTGAAGCTTTAAGTGCTGCTAAGGAGGAACTTTTACAGTTTAAAAAACCTGCAGGTAATAACATACAATACAGATATTTGATTGTAGAGAAGGGACATTAAAGATCTTACTGTCCATGTTATCTTGTGATGTGGGGACAGCTGGGATGGCATAATCAGGGTTCTCAATAAGTTTGTGACCAACAGGCCTAAAAGCTAGACTAACAGGCCTGATAGGGGTAGTCCAGACATTTTTCCAGCACTATTTTTAAACTTTTGAAATTTCTAACCGGCCCTCAATCGTTTCTAAGCGACTAAATTGGCTTGCGGCCGGTTGTTATTGAGAACCCTGCATAAATGCTGATAGTGATTATCTTGTTAAGATACATATTGTTTATTTAGACATGTGCTGTATATGCATTCTGAATAGTCATTTATACTGCTATGTGGACATGTGAAGAAATTATATCTATCATGTCCCTTCTTGTACACTGTACTTATATTTTAGGCCAGCCTTATACTATGTTTTCATTACAACTTTACAACCTTTTATGGTGCATTTTGTACTAATAACTTATTGAATGTTACATATTAACTGCTTGATTGTATGGTTTGCTGTGTACAATAATGTAACTATTTATATCATATAATTGAACATATGATAGCTATCTTCTTCTAAGCTGTACAATGCTCTTAATGTGTATAGTTTTGTTTTAATGATTGATTTTAAGTAGCCATATGATATAAATCATGTTTTCATTGAAGTATTATGTTATAGTCATTATCTTCATAAATCATTTGATAATTAGTGAATATTTACTGCTTGTCTACTGTCTAAAAATTTGCCAAAGTCTAGCTGTTAGAAGGAAAGAATGGATATCTTATTTAGCTACGCTGAAACTTTTAATTTCAGAAAGAAAAAGTGTTGTTATTGCTTTACTTGTGATTTTGCTTCAGATAACTTTGTCATTTGCTAGAATTTTATGTCATAACCTATGTCATACAATTTTTCATTCTCAATAACAATCATTTGAAAACTCTTCACTCTTCTTGTGATACAGGTTCTAATACTCAAACCAATGGTAAGTTTAACCTTTGTCTATATGGACTGTTTGTACCCCACCCACCTTTCTCCTGATTACAGCTTCCTTTGCTTTATTGCACCTTCTAGTGTTGAAGATTTGCTAGCTGGCTGATGTGTACAGACATGAATTTGGTCGGTCATGTGATTGCCACATGTATCATTTTTAAAGCACATTTTGACTCATCACAGATTTGTAAATAATCACTTTTATCATTTGGTCACACATTTGAGTCTTATGACAAGTCTCAAAATGAGTATTGGTTCTCTATGAGTACAGTCTTACAATGTTCATATCTCATTCTGAAACCAGAGATCAAAGAACATCAATCAAAAATGTTTTTTTTATCATATAAATATCACATCCCACATAGGGTGATAGAATGTAATGTTCGCCCGAGACAAGTAATGTCGACCGAGGTGTC
Organism: Lutraria lutraria; assembly: GCA_964023205.1. Taxonomy (NCBI): domain Eukaryota; kingdom Metazoa; phylum Mollusca; class Bivalvia; order Venerida; family Mactridae; genus Lutraria; species Lutraria lutraria. Next base: position 24,156,483 of record OZ026847.1, read on the forward strand.
AGCCGAGGTTGACATTCCTTTGTCAAGGGTGGACATTACGTTCTATCACCCATTTTGGGATGTGATATTTATTTCATTATACCGAACTAAACAATGATTAAGAAAGACAAGAATGCAACAAACATTCTAACAATTATACGGTCTTTTCGTACTGGTTGAGTCAAAACATTAAGTCTCGTCTTCAGAGATTTAAACGAAGCATAGTTATTTTCGCTGTCAAATTATTTTGTACTAAACGGGATTCTGATAGTCGCCTATTTAAGGGTCTAGGAATTAGAACAGATTGACTAAAACACGGCACCCGGTAATATTGCGTCAGCGCGTGAGGGCAGATTCGTTATGGCAAGCGGGCAGAAATGTAATGTCACAGGGTAACATTACGGATTGTCTCCTCTGACGTCACATAAGACTTTATAGTAAATAAGTCATGTGAGGTATAATAATATTCATTGATAGTCATAAACTTGATATTTTCAGGTTCGCTGAGTAGCTTACATTTAGAAATGTCTAGCCATATATATGTACTTACATTACTTACAGCATGTCATTACTGAATTCTCATAGAGGGCTTGTCTTCACTAGACAGAAAATAGTGTTTTATTTTTACAAGTAGAAAATTTGTTAGATATATATATCTGAAGTCATACGTCATGAACACCTAGAAGATGGTTATGTTTATCTTCCTGAATCTACATATGTTTTATCACATTAGTGTAAAAAAATACAATTCACCTTTTGTGACAAAAACAATTAACGTTGTCTGGCAAATGTTTTTTTTTCTTAATATAACAAAATCTGGCATGCATCATGGTATCCCTAACTTAAGTTTTAGTTTATACAAATATATGAATACTTAATTCTGTCCTATGTATTATCTGATTATCTGGTGTATGACTATAACAAATAAAACAGGATTATTTAAAGGTCAGTGCACCTGCTTGCAGGCAATCAAATCAATCACAGTTATTAACACTTTGTGTTTAGATATTTGTAACACTACCATAAATAAAACAGGAAGCTGTCAGTATTATTGATATTCCTTTTTGTATCAATATTCACTAATTCTAAATAAATGTACCTTCTATAACAGTTCTACTGATACATGCATTTAAGGTTGACAGCCTCATAAAAGTCACCAGTTACAGAATTTTCAGTGTAAACTATAGCAGCGTAACATAAGCTTGACTTTTTTTATCAAAAATGTGTAACTTTATGATAGGACACATTAAAATATCAATCTATGTATACACTGTCCTTTAAACTATAAGCACTCCAATTAGGTTGAAGTCAGTTTTTTTTTTCTTTGCCATATATTTATTTTCTTTCGTACAAATGTGTAAATTTTATTCAACATGATTTTAATTTAACAGTAGAGTTAAGAAACATGGTTTATTATACTGTTTGTATGGTTTTATGTTAACAGGAAACAGAACGGGTAGTCGGGTGAAAATATTGCCTCCTCTGACAAAGAATGGTTGGCAAACTAAATGACTAGAACGTAAGCTGTGTGGAGATAACATTTTCACTGTCATATTCCCAGTTTATCCCTTCACTGTAATTGTTCTAAACATTTCTTTGTTAACATTTCCTCTTTATTGAATCAACCATAAATGACTAACCTATAATTGAACAGTCTAAACAGAGTTGGAAGTATTGTTTATTCAGATAATTAATGTCTTAAACTTCAAACTGAAAGGACCAACACTGCATGCATCTGTACACTTGTATTCTTTGATAGATTCAGGGAAAAGGGTCTTATTCTATAGCATGTGTGACTGATAATTATTATACCCCTGCAAACAAAGTTTGAGAGGGGTATATAGGAGTCACTCTGTTGGTCGGTTGATTGGTCGGACGTTAGTCGGTCCATCCGTCCGCAAAAAGTTTGTGGAACGAACTACTTCCACATTTTTAATAGTGTACTATTGCAGTATTAGTGTCTAAGTGGCGGCGGGGTTATCGGTCACCTCTGTGACAGCTCTAGTTTCATTTAGAAATTAACCCATAATGATTCATGTCTGTAGGACACACTGTGTGTCATGTTCACCATACTATTTATCAGCCTTGGTTTTTCTACTGATATCAAACATGAGAATAGTTTCTATGCTTATATCTTATTCACAATCTCAAATTATCTTTCCTTACTATATCAAATCTTATCTATGTATGTACCCTGTTACCATTAACACAGGTTGCACAATAGTTAGATTTGAGTATGTTGACCAATCTATTGGTTTATTAAAATCAACCATAAAGAGTATATTCTCACTGGACTGACACCTATATTTACAAAAGCTATCAAACCTTTAAGGCCACCAAAGGATGCACAAATCTGGCTTTATGTACAATTGTTCTTAATTTAGAAGTTCAGATTGTATACTACATTTGTATTTATACTACATGATATGTATTATACTACATCATATTTATATTATGTTGTATTTATACTACATTAAATAAACACTACATGACTTCATGATGTATAAAAGAAAATATTTGGAGAACTTAAAACTTTAGTCAAAGAACAACTTTTATGTTCATTGTGATATCAAATGTATGAGATATCATTCCTTTTTAGCTCATTAAAACTGAATGTTTAGGGTCATCTATCAGTATGGGGAAAGGTGATACTCCAGCATTGGTGATCCATTGTCCATGGTTCAGCATCAACAATGATCTTCTCCTCTGATAGAAGTTGTTTGATTTCCTTCAAATTTGCTGTGAAGCATATCATTGTTGCCTTCCAAATCCGCTTCTAGGAACTGCCAGAGGCAAAACTAGACAAATCTGTAATCATTTTAATATACATATAAATTATGAACAAATAGATGGATCATTACTAAACATTGTCTGTAATATCCTTAACTAGCTTTCTTTCAGGTAAACTCATATAAAAATGGTTTGCCAATTTAAGGGTCAAGGTCGGAGTTAGAGCTAAAAACAGAAATACCTTTTAACATCTTCTTCTTATGAACGAATGCATGGATCATCACTAAGCTTGGTTTGTAGCAACCTTAGTATGTCTTCTGTCAAGTTTGCTCAAATGGTCAGCCCATTTTATGGAATAATAAGAGCTTAAATAGTAATACCATAAAATAACATCTACATCTATATACTCCTGAATCACTTAATCTTTAGACGACTTATATGGTAACCTTCAAGTTTACTTGACTGTTTTTATTCAGGTTTCATTGCAAGTTTCTCTCTCTTATTATCATGTCACTATTTTTTGGAATGACGAATTTTCATAGGTTCATGTGATTGTGGTTTTCATGCATGATTTATTTCCCTTGTCTCACTGATTTTGTTAACTGACTTTTCTTTAGTTCTGAAAATCTGATACCATATTTAAGTTGATAAAACTGTCAATCTTCAGATATACTAATTCTTGATGATGAGAACTGGAGTGAAGGTATATTACCGTATGTTATATGAATTGATTACTGTTCTGTTTAATTAATATGTTAGAGGTATGAGTCCTTTCAGTGGAACATTGACACAGATATAAATATGTATCTTGTTTGTCTAAGTCATTGTATCTAAGGTACAGTATTATGTTATTTCATCTAATGTGAGATATCTTATTGTAATCTTAGGCATTGGCCATCCTTAGAAAATGTTGGTTTTTAGTTGTGTGACCCAAACAGTGCTTGGGATATGCTCACTTTTTTGTTAACATTATATGCTTAAACTGAAAATGAAATTTTAGAGTACATAAAAAACAATTATTTGGTAAGGGGAATTTGACTAACTGCAAAACAATCAGCTTTTAGCTGGTTAATGATTTATCATAAATAATTGACAGATCTTTTACTTCATTAATTTCTGCTGAAAAAGTAAGATATGTGTTCATGAAGTAATATTTACAGCAGTGATAAAAAGTTGAATTGCTACCTTATGAAGTGAACAAAAGACTCTTGATTTCTGCTGATCCCGCCAACCCTAATTTATCTACCCACTCTGAACTGTTTTTGTTCTTGTTTGTTCAAAAATTTATTTCAATGCAAAAAGCATTGTTATTTTATACCACATGTTGATAATAAGATTTTTGCAAGTGTTTCATTGCCAACACATACGGTGCAACCTCTCTATAACAGTCACTGATGGGATAACAAAAATAACTGTTGTCAGGAGGTGGCTGTTGTTGAGATAGTGAAAGTAGAGTAAAACATCAATTTGGGGTGCTAGCATATTGGCTGTAAGTGGGAGGTGGCTGTTGTTGGGAGATGACTGACCATGGAGGTTACAATGTAGTTATACTATTACATTATTATGTTCATTCGTGTCATTTTGTATGAATTATTTCAACAGCTAATTACCATAATGTCTCCATTTGTCCTGAAAACTCTCTCAATAATATCACATGTATGAAATGTCACTGGAATTTAATCATAGTGTTACTGAGTATAATGTGGAATTCAATATATATTTACATATTTATGTACCCTGTTATACTACTGATATCCTTGAAGCTGACAATTACTGTATAATCTGTCATATAATTACTGTATAAATATGTAATACAATTACTATTCTTGCATGTTGTTAGTTTTCTTCACATTTAGATAAAAGTCTTATTTTGTTTTGTTATGTTAATTATAATGTCTTGACAGTTTCATATATTAGCATTATGTTCAATTCCCTAAATGTTACATCTAATCACAAATGGCTTTGTTACTGTTGTTGCTGGCAACAGAATAAATGTGTTGTTTGTGCTGTATGAATGTGTTGTTGGTTATGTATGATTGTGCTGTATGAATGAGTCGATGGTGCTGTATGAATGTGTTGATAGTGCTGTATGAATGTGTTGTTGGTTATGTATGATTGTGTTGTTGTTGCTGTATGAATGTGTTGTTGGTCCAATATGATTATGTTGTTGGTGCCATATGACTGTGTGGTTGGTGTCATATGACTGTGTTGCTGGTAGCAGTATGAAAGAGCTCGAAGTGCTCAAGATGAGCTCTTATATGATGTCTGTGTCTGACTGTGTCCATCAAGAATTGCTTTTAATCTCTTTCTTAAGCAGTTGGCCAATTTCAACAAAACTTACAGTGATGTTCCTTGTATACAGCTTTACCAAAATTGCTCAAAAAATATAATCTCATTAAAACTCTGGTTGCCTTGGCAACCAATAGGAAACATTTAGAATCTTCAAGCCCGAAACTACTGAGTGTTGATCTTAGATAATTGGTGTGTAGCATCATCTAGTAGACCTCTACCAAGTTTGTTCAAATTATTTTATCTGGTCTGAAACTACAATACCTACAGCTTAGATATTTTGGATGTAGCTTTTTCTAGTGTACCTTTGCCAAGTTTGTTCATGTAATGGCTCTGGGGTAAAAATTGATTTTACATAGACTTATGTAAGAAAAAAAGAAAAATGTTTGCCTCCAAGGGTCTTTTTTCTGCTGATCGATTATAGGGCCTTTATGGCCCTCTTGTTTTGGTTATGTTATAGTTATCATTTGATGGTGTCACTGTAAATCTGTTGATAAGTATTAATTATGTTTTATTGTTTTATTACATGGAAAAGCTCACATGTTTCATATATTAAGTTTTAACTTTTAGTTGCTTTGATAATTTCCATTAAAATGAGTTGGTGACATCAAAATCATACTGTAATTACCTCATACATATGAAATAGCCTAGATTTTGTTATCATTATGAGATCAAATTATGTCACACTCTCTTATCTTGTAGACAGTTTAAAAGTCATTTTGGTACTTAATTATATAACTTCACTCTTAAAGTCATCTCCATCTGTTTTTACACATGATTTTTTTCTGCAGGTGGATATTCTAGTGCTACGCCTAGACAGAACTCAAACTTGTCTTTATCTGTTGAAGAGGCTGCGCCACCTGCAACAAGTAATTCCAGCACTAGAAGAAGTGTTTCTGAACCAAATCCTGTAGTCAACAACAACCCACCAAATACCTCGAAACCATATACATATAGTGGGGGACTCAAACGTGAATACACATTAACTAACAACAACAATATGGTATTTATGGGAGAGAATGCCTCAGGAACACGTGCTGTGGGTGGTAATACAAAACGTTCTGGGGGATCACTGGCTGAAAATCGACGTCGCATTGCAGCCATACTTGGCAGGAAGTGATGATACTGAGGTTTTGCCCATAGTAGGCAAATGTTGATGTTCTCCATTTTTTGCAATGAAACATGTGGTTCTCTCCATACCCTTGTTCCAGAATGTGTTTTTTCTCATGGTTACAAAATCAGAATGGATCATATGGTATGATTGTACATTATGGTGCTATGTATGTACACGCTAAGAAGAATTTTGCTCAAAACAATGTTACATTTTCTGCAGTGTATATGTACTATAGTGTAAAGTCCATAAATGCTTTGTGTGCAACATATTTTAGGCAAATATATAAATGTTTAATTCTCCAGGATTTATTCTACATGCCTTCATTTTACTATATCTGTCCCAGATTATGATTTATGTCTCATGAAAGTGCCAGTATTTTCTATCTGTCTCTGTTTTAGCTTATTAAATATCCTTTATTGGTTTGTGTGTCATATTTATGATTTATTCTTGATTAGTTGGGAATTGTGGAACATATTCTTTATTTTTTCATTTTAATAGTTACTTATGCTATTTGGTTTGACAAGAATTTCATAATTCTAACTGTGCACACTGTAGTATACGCTACTATAGTAATCAAATATTCACACAACAGTTTGTTTGTCTGAAATATAAACACTGATAAATATCATACAAGTTTGTCTTTGATTTATATACAGTAAACCCTCTACAGAGCAGCCCTCTGTAGAGAAACATCCTCTCTATAACAACACCTTCAAAATTTCCCTAAGTTGATACTTACTGTAAATCTAACCTCTATAGAGCAACAACCTCTGAACAAAGGCCAATATTTGCAGCTCCCACAATGGTGTTGCTCTACAGAGGTTGTACTGTAGGTCTAATAAATACAGTTATATTGATATAGAATGCAGTTTATGTATTGTTTTGGTTGGTTTATTTCATTACATTAAATTTACAAGTTACATGTTTACAATATAATATAATAGACATAGATAAGTCCGAAGATGGTTTCATACTTGGGACGTGGGGTAGTATTATAAAACTATAATATAATTTTAAACTGGCAACACATGTTATAAATAAACATATATCTACAGTATTCAATACATTTAATTTATAAAACATGTCAACATATCTGTACAATACATTATAAAATGAATAATTAATATCTGTACAATAGATCAATCTTTCACATCTGTTATATAATATACATGACTGTGATACGACTGTATACAGATAATGTTTGCCTCTATCTATAAATCTTTTGCAATCCACAAATAGATTTATATGCATTGCTCTTTAGTTTTATGTTGAATACTGTTTTATTTTAGTCAAACTTTCCTCATGTTACGAAGGTGTTATGGTTATGTTTATATCCGTGTAAATTTGTAAATGGTATTAACACAATTAGTGATCTGTGATATGACTTTGTTATATTAGGATAATATATTGTTTTGTTTTGTATTGCAAATAAAAGATAATTATGTACTTAAAAACAGTTGCCATATTTTCATAGTACACTTTCACCTTATCAGTTGCTAAACTGGTTCCCGTTGACTTGTGTTTACAAAGCCTTTGGTGCACTGCACCATGGAACGGGAACCAGTTTATTAAGTTGTTAGAAACACAACTTTTATTACAGTTAAAATGTTTGTCATACACATACTATCATGTTTTGTTATGATAATCTTAGTTAACTTTTTTTTCATTATGTGTTTAAAATATGTCTCGCACAAGATACCTGTTAAATTTCAACGGACTCTAAATGTTCCAAGATGCATCAACATTTAACCATTTGATCTTACTTGACTCTGTATATTGATGTGCTATAAATGGAATATATCTAAAATAGCTACATGTGTATATATAATGTATTTTGTCAGAACAATTTTATGAACGTTTCTGATAATTAACATCATATTGATGTTAATTGTTATAATTATTGAATTAGTTTTAATCATAAAATAAATTATTTATATAAATATGTTGTTCTTTTATTTTGAATCCTAGTCACGTCAGAAAATAGTGTATAATGCTTATGGGGTTCACAACTTCCATGATTCCAAAGTCCTGTCAATCTATGATGTGACAAGAAGATTAAGTCTTCAGATAACTCCATAACTTACAACACTGCATACATACTGACTGTATGTGTGCCACTATGTTCTCACTATAACTAATGACAATTTATATCCACAATATGTGACACTGAGACTGCACTATTTATAATAGTAACCCAATAACACTATTGTATAAATAAAAACATTCAAAACCACTAACATGCATATCTAGAGTGTAAGTGTCCATTAGCGTCACATAGTCACTTTGTTGAAAATTGAATTAATTTCTGGACTGAACTTTTTTGTTCGACTTGGTTATACAACCAAATTTTCACCTTCTCCCGTACCTCCCATCCTGACATGATGATGCTTGTATATGGTCCTTGAGCAACGTACTCGTCCATTTCGCTTCCTACGGTCCTAACTGATGATGGTTTAACTGTTGTCACCATTATTTAATGAACTGGCTCGCTATATTTAGGTTTTGCAGGACACTGGTCAGTGGTCAGTGTTATTTGAGATTATCAATCGAAAGGCTCCGCAATGCGCAGGATATTTTGGTGTGCGACCTTGGGATGATATCGGAGTTAAATATCTAAGCATGCTCACATTTAATGCTATTCAAAGCGATGCAGCAGTTTGGTATTGCTACGTGAATTCGATACAATATAGCAGTTTGATGTTTGTGGATCACATGTCGACATAGTTGTCTAGATTCACAGAACAGATTTAACATGCTTTTACATATTAACATAGTATCGATCGCTTTACAAACATACGCATTTATGCAATAAAGCTTTGGTCATATAAGGTGATCTATAAAGCGCACAGAGAAGTAGAAAGACACACACATGTTCATTTAAGAGATTGCGCTTTTTTAAGATCACATAAATGAAGGAGAATGGCATTTATATGTTTACATAAAACAAGAAAAATACAAGATACTTATGAAAATCAGAGCACTGAAAGTAATCATGGAAGCTTTGGTCTGCATCAAAGTTCAGTTTCCAAAAATATCAATTGAATAGAAATCTGAGTGTAACGACATCAACCAAATAATGTTTTCAAACATATTAATATTAAAATACCAAGTGTTCACAACGCCTGATTGTCTATGTAAAGAAAATCCATGATATGTGAATTTTGCTAGACGAATTGTACATCTAATTAGTTAGTAGATTGCACGAGTTCTAAAGGTGAATTTGAATACATTTGGGCAACTAAATAGTATGGTTTCATCAGCTATATTACGAATATAATATAAATAGGACAAAAATAACATTAAATTCACATTACGTTTATTCACCTTCTATGTCAATTTAAAAACACAAGTTAGCAATAGCCCATACCGTACGGCAATCACAGCTTTATAATTAGTTTTAAGATTTGTGTCTAGGAGAGTGACCCTTCTCGTCAATTGTGTACTCAATGTTATCCCTTTTTGTTTCTTATTAATGGACACGAACTAAAGTGCCTTTGATAATCCTTGACTGAGGAATTTTCAGTGTCATCACGTAATACAGTAGATATGAATTTGTCCTAAATTCGATCCAATACAGTTTGTTATTGGCCACGAGAAGAGGTAATATTTCTAAATGTATTTCATTTTGTTTCCATTCTCTTGATTATCATTTATCTAACATGATTGTAGATCGAATGCTTTGTCTATGAATTGTAATTATGTTTTTTTATCCAAACGATAGGTTTGCATGCGTTGCCCGATTCATTTGATAACTATGCTAGCGGTCATCGACCCTGTTTTCATATACTGAACATAATTTGCTAATTTAAAATAAGATGCATTTATTTGAAAAGATAAATTTCTTTAGAACAAAATTAATTATTTGAATTTGGTCAACAGTAATCTGACAAAAGACTATACATACGTAAGTGAATGTTTTTCATTCATTTGTAAATTTTTCGACCATATTCGATGATAAGCTTTCGATTAAACTACAAATACTAACACTTGCCTGGTGCTATATATAGCTTTCATTATCTTTCATGTAATTTAACAACAGGCTTAGATACTGACATTTTATATAGGTTTCCATACATTTTAGTCCAGTTCAATGAAGTTGATAATACTTGTGACGTCCTTGGTGTGTTTGCTGATCGTGCGTCTGTGTGAAGGAAGTCGATGTATCTGTGTACATTCACGGTACTTCCTACATTATTGTCAGGATGGGAGTCAGTTCCCAGTGGCTTCTTTGGAACAAGATTCTGAAAGTAATAACTGTTTGTTGGCAGTACCACAAGTAGTGACGAACTCAAATTGGAAAGCTGGAATATACATAGATACACACGCTGTATGTATACAAGTACATTGTAGTTCTATGATACACATGTGTATTTCCTTATGTACATAAATATTCAAATACGATTTGATAAAAGAAAACAACGTCTAAAAGTTTAAAACACTGTCTAATGATACGTGAACATTCATGTACACTAGAAATATATCTGCTAGTTCAAAGTCAATAGATTTTATGATGTAATTTGGAGGTATAGTTTAAGTAAGTGTAATGCTTCGCTTCGCCTTGTCCAGGATAAAAATGTTCAGACCACATACGTTTATGTGCATATTAATCTTTCTAAACACTATTAAAGTCACCGTCATCCTCACCCATTTGCATCTTTTATCTGCTATTTCAATAGGGGATTCAGCAAGTTGTGTATTTACAAAACGATACATTTGTTAGGGATGAAACATGTGACATGCACTTATTACCCGGGAAGGTTGACTATAATCATGCATGTACAACGCTTCAACCAGGAACATTTATCAGTGAGTTATTGTTCCTTATATCCAGCACAATTACTTCTGTAGTTTGTTTCAAGTAGATTACAATAACTTGTGGCATTTGTTTCAAAAATGGCAATATGTGTGAAATGAAACAATAACTGCAAAATATGTAGTATTTAATATGTATTATATCGTACTGAAGCATGGATAATGTCCAGTACTTTGCCATACTCCCTTTTGGTATTAAAATAGATAAAACTATTCCTTTTGAATTCTAGACACGCCACCGACTACGCAGCCTCCAGTAATATTTACGAGAACACCATCAATGGGACCAACTCCAACATCATCCACACAAACACCACGTATGTATCATTATACCAATCATTTTGTTGTTAGCGATGATCTACAAAATTCACAACACAATCATACACTTGAAGAATAAGCAATTTGGTTTCAAATTGTCTAAGCGTTGACACGGTTTTGAATCGGTTTTAATCAAGTATTTTAAAGTATGAAAGCTTTTTTACGTTTGAAAATAATATAAGAAAATTTAAAAAGTATTGATTGAATTAAGTATTGTGAACAGCACTCATGTAAGTCTGCCAACTTACGAGAGAACTCTATAAGCCCTTGTAGCATAGTGGAAATATATGATAATGGCGTTCTTGTTTAACTGTTTATTATTCCCAAGACATGCCTCCGTGGTCGAGTGGTTTATAATTAGGTAGCTCACTTCAAATCACTGATAGAGGGTCATGAGTTCGAACCCAGCTACCGAACATGTCACAAGGCGGCTGCTTACGGATGATAGGAGTCTAGTACTGGTTCTTCACAGGAACGATGGTTACGCCTCTTATTACACTGGCTGTTGAAGAGGGACGTAAAAACTCAAACAAACAATATCATTATTCTCTTAATCCTGAACAATGAAAAAAATTTACGTTAAATTACTCAAAAGTGACTCCCGTAATTTGATAATTACACTTTTATATAACCAATCTTGAGTTAAGTCTGTACGGATATATGAGTAAAACAGTTCTGCACGCAAGGTAAAAAAACTGAACAAAAGATTAAAAACTGGTTTTGAATCTTTTGTTCAGTTCTTTGACCTTGCGTGCAGAACTGTTTTTTGAGCATTCGCATTATAAAGTATAATAGATGAAAATGCCTCTATGTAGCACACATCAGATGTTAATGATGAATACAATATCATGTCTTATACATTGTATCAGATGAAGGTGGAACGAATGGCTGTTCCTAGAAGGACACGCAACAACTTGTGATATTTGTTTGCATAAATGACCAAATGTGTTAAATGAAACATAGGCCTACTGCAATTTTAAAAATAAGATCAAATTTCAATATTTAATGTGTATGATGTTAAGCTTATATTTAACTGTTTATATCGTTAAGAAGTATGGACAAATTTCAGTATATAAAGATACTATCTTATGATGTTAAGATAAATAACATAAATTAATATTCCTTCTGAATTCCAGACACGAAACCAACTACACAGTCTCCTATAATATTCACGAGGACACCGTCTATGGGACCAACTCCAACATCATCCACACAAACACCACGTATGTATCATCATACAATAATCATAATACCAATCATTTTGTTGCTAGTGATGAATTACAAAATTCATAGTTTTAAATTCGAAGACAAAGTCGGTCTTAAATTGTCTAAGCGTTGCCACTGGGTTTGAATGTGTTTAAATCAAGCGTTAGAGCTTGCAACTGTTGAATTATAATGCCATTTCCAAGAAAACTTTAAGATCCGCGGGAGATCTTAAGTATTGTACACAGAAATCGTGTAAGTCTGCTGAGTTAGTATATTTAATTTAACCTATAAAGCCCTTGTAATATTGTTGAATATGTGATAATGAAGTTCTCATTTAGCTGTTTATTATTTCCATAAACAAGGAAAACGTGAAAAGAAAAACCCGAAGTCACTCTACACGAATGTGACTTCCGCAATCTTGAGTAGTTTGTGAACAGTTTGACAGCACAAAACACCAAATTAAAGAACTGGACAAAATTGTTAAAACCAGTTTTAGAGCATTCATATTCTAAAGTATAATAAATGGGCACGTGTCTATATAGCATACATCATATGTTAATGGTAAAAGCATGTCTAACATCAGATCAAATTGACAACACTAACATGCAGTATATTTTATATTTCAGCACCTGCTTTTATTACAGTATCCATGATTTCAGCACCTACATTTGTATATTTATTACAGTATACATGATTGTATTTTATATTTCAGCACCTGTATTTATTACAGTATCCACACCTAAACGTATGTATTCAATATTTCATTATAATTTACCATTACCCTATCAAATATTGCGAACCATACACATTTACTATGCTTCCACTGTTTTATGTATCAATACTACCTCTTGTCAATGTTTGTGATGGTACATCTGTACAAAATACACTAAAGGCCAGAGTGCTTATTAGAACAAGTCGGAACTCCATTCTTTACGGTAATTTACAAAATAGATATAACTAAAGGTTACGATTATTGTTACATGGTATTTTCATGCTTGTATGTAATATTAAATCAGTTTTACAGATAAAGAAATTAAGAACATACACATTTTCACACTATAACATGTATCACTGGTAATTTAGTTTGTTCAGGACAGACGTAACAGACATAAAATGAACACTTAATCAAAAGTAGCTCAGACTTCTTGCCTGTATTGCTTGAAAAATGTTCAATGTTTACTAATTAAGCAATTTAACTTGCCATAACATACCACAATTCATAAGTAGAAATTTTGCCATGTGTAACAGCCTGATGAGAATTAAAATGAAGATAATGTCGCACGAGATTAATTACGAGGTGTAAAACATTTTAATTATTCGTATTTTCATAGCTTCTGCTATATGTAACTGGAAGACAATGTTGAATCTTGCTATATCAAAGACACCAGCTACCCACTCGTCATCTAGACCATGTACATCAGCTATAAATTTCAACGCTGAAAGTGAAGCCTTGTTGCTCAATGCTTGTACAAATCCACACTTCTCAAATTATAGACGATGGATGTCTGGTATTAAGGTATTCGGTTAAGCCATATCCTAAATCGTATGTTCATACGTGTGTTGTGCCGAATAGAGCTTACACCAAACAGCGTTTACATTGTAAGCTCTATTCGTAAGGTGATTTTTGCACAGCGCCGAATAACGCTATTGGTACATTTTGTAAGCTCTTTTTCGGCGCTTTGCAACGAATATCGCTTATGAGAAGGAGCCTTTTTGTTTCGTATAGAGCATGCGTTTTTCATCGGATTTTGGGTTAGGATCAGCCCTATTTTCATCAATACCACATCAGTTACTAGTATTTATCATTGTGGCCACTATCTTTGATTTAGTAAAAATGATAATTATGACTTTAACGACGAGAAATTACTTAACATTTAGTTCGAATACTTCATTGATGACGAATACTGCGATAATACGATATCGATAATGCTATAGAAGGATGAAAGAAACGCATTAATGCGATAATGATAACGCTAGATAACATGATGGTGAATATTTGGAAATACGATATGATGTAGCTGCAGAAATAATTATAATGAAACTGCGAAATACGATTTTGTTTGCGTTAATAGGACTATTGGAATAATTATGATGCAAAGATAGTTTTAAGATGCACAACATGCGAACAGGTTGAATAAGTGAGACATCACTATAGTTATAAAACATCTTTTAATTGCTTTAATCATGAATAAATGATGTACATGTATTTCAAACTGGAATAAGTAGTATTCAAATGATCATAGTCATGCCATCTCCATATTAACATAAGGCTTGAAAATGTGTTATTTATACCAATAACATATAGAAAATTATTCAGCGCTATTCGTAGAACGCCTGCACTATAGAAGGAAAATTTGAAAAAGGGCTATTCGTCGAGCGCGTGCCTCATTACTGAATACAGCTTATCATTTACGTAACCACTATGCGGCGTAAGCTCTTTTCGGCACATTTTACAATAATGTCACACATACTTATTGTAATATTTATGATGCATGTATTGATACTTTTTTGTACTCTGGGTGAGGGTCACTATTTTCGGGTATGTATTACAAACAGAATTACAGTTTGTCCTACTTTCTCGTCCAATGAAATGTCCGCATTTCATTTGAAATTTGAAAAATATATCGCATAAAATGTGCCTAAGACTTGATATGGAGAAAATGCGTCACTTATTTTTCTGTATGTACAGAAATTAAGACAAACTGCGTCGCTTGCGATATATATATATAAAATTCAAAATATGAACGATAACTAATACTTACATTTTCATTGTAAATTTGAATATCGTAGTTAACTTCTTTCTCTTAGAGTTTCCGGTAAAGGGATATTTGAAGCAAAAAACGGCGCAACACATGTAATAATAATTATTTTGAGTTCAGATAATATTGAACTATGTTTCTATGACAACAGGTTATGGATAACTGCTACGGAATACCTAAAGGAGAACCGATTGGTATATTTGCGGGGAATGGAATGTTTCCAATAGGAATACATGCTGCATTTTGGAAATGCACCGGTAATTCATTTATGGTAAGATGCATATTCTCCAAGTTTAAAACACAAATGACAATGTTCAGTCCGGACTGTAATACATGAATGTTTTTCCCAGACCCATGTGTTGTTTACCATTCATAATTACGTTATTCTCCTTTGTGTTTTTAGTCGGTTTGCAATTAGTCATAATCATATCTACGACGTTGCCAATGTAAATATATAAAAAATATACCATACAATGTTCTACAATAACACTATTCTATTTTACACATTCGATTATTACTTAGCTTTCACAAAGGCTAATGACGTCACGACAGAAATGTTTCAATGTAGAATAACTCATCCTAAAATGTAGTTTTGATATTTTCAGACAAAAAGTTCAGAAACAGCACATTTGATAGCATTTTTATTAAGTTCTACAGAAAATTGTATAACATAATTATATGATGTATTCATTGCTATAATGTTATGTTGTGTTTATATTACAGGTCATACATCAGTCATGTAGGACTGGTTACCCAGTGATTGGTGATGTAAGCACTGTGCTAAATACAACACCAGATATGTTGTTTACCATCCAATGGTGATACATTGTACTTCTAGTCCTAGTGTCAAACTGTCAATACTATCTGTTTTACATGTATAATTCTAACAATACACTCATGTAACTAGACTATCACAGTGTTTAATTAATTATATACATTCAATTTAGACTTTTATTGCATATCATAGAATAGTAAATGTTAGAATCGTTATATATGGATTCTATGAAAGGAAAAGGTGTCAAGTATTAGTTTGTTCCCGTGGATACGTTACAAGTTCAAAGTCCAGGGAGCGAAACCCTATTCCCGGTGCAAAGAATACTTTTGAAATTGGATAAAGCACTTTGTGCTATATGTATATATAAATTAATACCATACGCATGTATATGTAAGTGAAGATAGTGTGGATTCACGAAATTACACGTAAATCAATGCTTCTTTTTCTGAATTCTGAAAACTTGTTAGCGCCGTTTGTTGTTATGTTACCATATTTAACACTCATGGAAATCATCTTGGCATCAGTGCCAAGTCGGTATAGAAAATTTAAAATTAATAAAAAAGGTTTAGAATTTGGTCGCCGAAGGTTTCATTTGGAACGTCTGCTAGATCTTCTCAAACCATCGACAGCCATTGGAGACGCTCGGGAGATCATCGCCACTAATTCATCCACTAGACATCTTTGGAAAGCCTTCTGCGAAACGTCGTCCTCCTTTTAGCCATTCCCGAGTGTTCACCGAAGGAAGCTGAATCGATGCTGAAAGCTCGCCGAAGTTGATAAAGTCTTGTTTAAAAGCGATAGCAGAATCGATGCAGTCAGTTTATCTAGTTTTCAAAATGTCCACATTGACATGTTTATTGTAAATGTAACAGCAGCATAATAATGGTGCGATGCATAGGCAAGTAACCAATGAGAGATTGCGTGTAAAACGTGATTTTCATCTTAAGATTTAATACATTTTGCCATTGATTTAAGATGCTAATTTTAATGCATCCTCTAGTACAATATGATTCGCAATATGTTTAGGAAAATTAGCAACGCCTTAAATTCAGCTTAAATTGAGCTGTTAACAACGAGATCAGATGATAAAGAGGGCATAACATACCTTCTTGGTCTATACAGAGCAAATAGAGACCCTTCTTTCGTGACAAAAAATGACCGAAGATATTACAGTGACTGTTAAATTGTCGTCCACCTCTGCAATATATGCAGTACCTTGGTAGTAGCTTGTGCATAGTGTGTGGTTAGTTAGTACTGGTTAAGGCCTAAATGAAGCCCATGGAAGCTGGTTTATGTCAGATAACCCGCCCTGATATAACTGAAATAATGTTGAAAACGATATTAACAGTGTTAAATCCGATGAAGAAGGAAGAAAAATTTCTCCGGAATAAAAATATTAAAAGAATACAGGAACAATTACACGAATCTTGTGTGACAGTGTCGTGTCTTTGTCAACAAGCGTATCGATGTCATCCTTTGTTGTCGTCAATAAAATCAATGATATGGTAAATAATATATAAAGGGTGTGTATAGGGATTGATCGAATTATTGGTTAATTTGTGTGATTTCACGAGAACATTTTTTATATTAGAACATACGCAGCATCATTTACTTTATATAGATTTCTGTAAACTTAATAAATCCTTCATTTATGTATCTTGATTGTTTCAGCGTATAATTTATCTATATATCTACATGGCAAATTACAGAAAGTAAGTAAATCATTCACAAAACTAATCGTAACAAGTCGGTATGTTTACAATTCCAATTTATTCAGTATTTGTATTTGCTGCTATTAAACAGGAGACGTTCGACACGGGTTATCAAAGCCAGGAACCCTGGCTTGCATGGTATCTCCAACATCAAATACAAGTTCAATCAGCTTTAGGCAAAGTCGTCTCCGGAATTCTTCCTGCAAATTTAACAGTTTAATACTTTGTAATTCGAGGAGAGAGAAAGGCGTGGAACGTTATCGATTTAGAGAATTATATGATGTCAACAGTAAAGCCACACATACCATCACGCATAACCTTCTGTCTGTCACCACTGACTTGCTGCAAGTAGATTCTGAAAACCAATAGTGTATACAAGTTTCAGCTTATAGAGGACAGTATTTCAGTACAGTAAGAAATTCACCGTCAGCGTGTGACTGGTAAGTTATGTTTTCAATAATTAGATGTATTATTTCATAAAATTAATGAGTACTGCATAATGTGTCTGTTAATACTATTACATGTGCCTGCAATGTTGTATGTAAATGATACTTTGTTAAACTTGGTGACATATTGGCCCAATGTGCCGGGTTCGTATTTGTATTTTGAAACTTTTATTTGTAAATATGTTCATGCACATGTCGCAATCTATGTATACATGTAATCATTATTAGTATATGTACATTCTACGTTACTGTAATATTGGCTGAAGTTGTTAGGATGTTTGGGAATTAATACGGCGTGGAAACAACGAATGATTGTTAAATTCTATACATGTATTTCAAACTATGTTTTTTTCGTATATAAAACATTATGTATAAACATTTTTTTTGAGATTAGTTCGTACTGTGGTATTCCGTTAATCCATTACATGGTGATACAATGGCAACAACCACAGCACGTAACATCTTATTGTCAGTCATATAACATTATGTTGTGTGGTTCAGATATTATGCGAATACTCTTCTGAACAATACATAATTAACCTTGAAAGTATCTGATTTATAAAAGAGTACTGTTTCGAAGGAATGTATGACTAGAAGGTCCGAGTCTAGTGTTTTGGATATATGTATTTTATTTTGTACTCACGGATATTTTCTTATGTTCCAAACTGACTTTTAATGGAAATGGTATTCTCTGATGTAGTATGTTATAATGTTCTACAGACATTTGTACACATTGATCAGCCAGATAATTTAAACAGTAGTCTATAGATTGTAATGTTGAGAAATATCTACATATGCAAAAATATTTTTTACCATAATACAGAAAAGATTGTTCGGCTTAAGCTTAATACATCTTATCATCTTGGAACAATAAACAATAAATATCTACATACATGCATACAATCAACAATGCTATGAATATATTGTACACATGTTAAAATGAACATTTGTCTAGGGACAACATGATTTACGTACATGAACATTAAACTATTATAAATAATTATCATGGTATAATCATATAAATATATATATATATATATATATATATAAAATCAATATGAAATTGAACGTCTTCTGTCAAGGGCTTTGTTACCATAGGATCAGAGAGTCATACTTTTGTGAATCGATAAAGCAATTTCAAAAAATAATTTCACTTTGAGTATTAACCTTTGTACAAATTCGGCAACATTAGACATTGAACTCGCTGTTGCACTGAGAACGACGAGTTTTTGCGTAATTTTCTTTGTTCGCTGTTCCAGTTCTCTGCAGAGACTAATTTAGCTTGTAGTGAGAGTTGCTTGTGTAGCTATTTTTAACTTTAGTGAGGCATATGTGCAGTACAGACTAACATTGAAGACGAAGTTCAACAAAGTAATAGATTGATTCAGACATCTTGTACAACACTAAACATGGCCACACCAGCTGGAGGAGAGTTCTCTATGATGGAGCATCGTACAGTAGGAATACTTTACTTTCTATTCGGTAAATATATATCATCTCATGTTTTTTCGAGTTGCCATAAAGTGTGTACATGTAATTAAAACCATTTTCCATTTTTTTTGTTTGACTGAAATAAGAAAATAAGGAAATCTTTAAAATCAAAGTAAAGTTGTATTAGTAAATTGTATTGCCACAGAAATGGATATTTTGAAGTAAATGACATGACACACGTACACTGTCAAGTCATGTTTACAATAATGAGTCCAATAAAACTCTACAGTTATTACTGACTTTCTAAGAGCATCTGTGCAAAACGAACCAACGCATTATCAAAGTGTTGATACATTATCTTACAGTTCATTTACCAGTAGATCAAAATTATAACAGGAACTTTGAAAACTAAAAATCGAGAATTTGAACTCCAAAAATGCATGAATTTGTACATTTTTTCACCATTTGATTTAAATTTGTTAGCTTTATTACGTTTATCATCAGCAATATTTCATTGATGATGTAAAACGCAGACCACAGTCATGCTTGAGAAGATAAACAGTTATTTTTGTCTGTTTTAATAAATTGAAAAAAAACCCCAGAACATCATGTAATAATTATGAGCGTAAGTGGATCGAAAGCGATACAATTGTAATAATGTTTACCTCTCTGAATAAAACCGTTATTGGTCAGTGATTACATCTACATCGTCGCTTCTTGTTACAACAACAGCATGTATTACATATCGTCGGATACCCGCGGTCGCTTCCTCCGCTCCGCTACGTACATCACGATGAACGTAGCGGAGCGAAGGAAGCGACCCTGGGTATCAGACGATGGTATCACAACACACATTAGCATATTGTGTTTATACAGTTGGTGCAAGTTTTAATTGCTTGTTGTTCAGTTTTTTTTATTTGTTGGAACATATGTTAGATTGTAGTCAACTTATGTAGAACGCTGTATTCAAACAATCACGGAGTATCATACACATGTACATTATACATGTACAGCAACATATCACTTACACCTCCTAAGAACATGATCTAAATCATGCATACATTAAAATTCATAAGAGCGTTGGTCAATGGGTTGCTTAATGTTTAGTATATTTACATTGATGAGTTCAAATGATGCTTGCAAATTTAAACCATTTTTATACCCCCGCAAACGAAGTAAGAGAGAGGTATATAAGAGCCACTCTGTCGGTCGGTCGGTTAATCGGTCGTCAGTTTAAGCGATTGCAATGAAACCTGAAAAATTACCACGAAGTGTTCGTATGAAAGACACACTTGTCCATGCCCAGTGATCCCCACGTTCTAGAGGTATGTGCCCTCGAACTTAGCAATATAGTATACAATGGCATTCTTAAGTCATGAATGTTTGTAGAGCAAACTTCTTCCACATTTTTCAAGGGATTGAATTGAAACTTGAAATATGTCATCACCATGAAGTGTAAAAGTGCAAGACACTATTTTCATGTTCAGTGATCCATTCATTCCAGAATTATGCGCCCTTGAATTTTTACTATTGTATTCTTAGTGTCGCCGGCGGCTAGGGTATTAAGTCACCTTGTAACAAAGATCTAGTGTCGTTATTGTTCTATTTAAACTTAAGTTTCTTACAATCTTTCCAATTAATTTTGTTAAAAAAGGCCTTACGTGTTCCCGTGTTTGGATCACGTACAGGTACTGGTATAATTAGATGGAGAATATCACTTTACATTACATTATTATTCCGTTGTGTTGAAACATTATGTCTTCAAGGCCATGTGTGATATTATACGTGAATAAAATTTAATGGTGACATTTCTGCTAACGACATTATGTCGCCGTGGCAACTCTTTGAAGTTCTTGGTAATCGACGCCGTTTATTTTAGTCGAGTTGAACATTTCGTTAACAACGCTTTATATATCAGAATGAAGCAATTATCTTTAATATTTCGTCTTAGTATGATTTTGCCTCTTGCCAAAAGGCTAATTATTAGTCATGTCTTTGCCAATTGCGACTTTAGTTTAGTTATTGTTCACTTGCGTTGTTTACAGTCGGGCGTTTATGAATAAAACATTATATTGATAGAAGAAGTATTAGGTTGTCTTAAATATGCGTGGTATTTGTTTGACAGACTGCATGGCACTCATTAATGCACGTAATTTGAGTATCATAAAAATGCACGCCTTTCAACAAATAAGCGACTGTATAAAAATGATTTGCAATCTTCTAGAGAGATAATTCTACAGAGATAATTCAGACAAATACTAATTCTTTCGTTGTAAATTAGCAAAAACAAATCTTCAGAATTTTCCTTGAAGTATCATTGATTAGTTTGCCTGGATGCAGCTTTATGTTTTCTTAATCTAATGTTGTCGTCATATATCTTCAAGGCTTGCGACAATAAATGATCATCACAGATTACTTCGTGAAAAGTATCACATGGGCAGTTATACATTTAGCATAATGTAATATAGAACACCATCGTCATCATCGTTCTCCTCCGCCACCACAAACATCATTATCATCATCACCATCATCAGCAGCAGTAAACCCGTTCCATCATCATCTTTACCATTAAAGTATAGTTGATATAACAAAATGTGTCTTGATATGATTTATTAAATTTAAAAAAATCAATATCTTTACTAACAGGTGCGATTGGTATAGTTGGCAATCTGTTGATAATGGTGATATTCGCACGGTACAGTCCTTTATCTGGAGTGAGAGGAAAACTGCACATTATGCTTGCACTCGCCAATTTGATGGTGGTTGCTGGTACACCGTTTTCTGGTTCATCTGCATTTGCCGGAAGGTAAGTCAGTATTTAGTACAACCATAGGTTTTATCTAGGAAGTTGGTGTATGCTTAGGCTAAGTTCACATACGGTGGCAACATTAAGCGCTAGTAAGAATGAATCATCCTTTAGGTATTGAACATGCATTCACAAATACCGAATGTTCGAATTTCTAACTACCATGAACCACTGGCTGTGACAGCAAGCACAGATGTCAGTAACTACACTACGTGTCCAAATAGGACATCTTTCTTACTATGATGAAGCACATTAGAAACCAAATATGAATTCTTATAACATTTCTGTCACGTGTTTAAGGTAAACGGCTCATACCTCATGATGAATGCAACTGTTAAGTCCCAGTCCCATGTAGATGCCGGATCAACACGAGTCTCATCCGGCACGATTCGTGTGAACCGTGTAGCCGCCATGTAGCTTCGTGGCGATCCCTGGTCCTGGAAGGTCAGGGAATGTCCTTGACGCTCTTGAAGGCCAACACGGCAGTTTTGGAAGTTAAAGAAATGCCGTCTTCTTCCGTGACGATCCGGGGAGATGGCAACTCCCGGGGCGGTACGTATAGCTGCCGTGTACAGTCCGGGGACTGCCGTGTCCATCCGTGCTTATATGGGACTGGGCGTTAGAATAATTATACATAATACACATTGTTGTATCAAATCTCATGATTTTCTCTAGATGGTTGTTTGGTGATCTTGGCTGTCAGCTATATGGTATAGAGACTTACACTGGTGGTATGGGAGCTGTCATGTTCGCCGTGCTACTCTGCGTACAACGATATCTTAGTATGACATCCCTTAAAACATGTAAGTAAATACATGAATACATGTTTGTTTGATGTCTTGTACAACTCTTTATATGGAAAATGATTTCAACCTTCAACGTTACTTCTTACCGTAATTTACTTAGTACCAAAAAACCACCAATGCTTAATATCAGATTATTATTTTTTTCTGTGATAATTCAATTTGAGCTGACTTCTTCTTACTTGTATTGACTTGAATATCTTATCTTTATGAATAAACTGTTCATAAAAGAACTAATGACAGCGACGGACTACTGTATTTAATGCAAAGCAACAATTTAGTTTTACTTTGGTATCAATATTGTCTTATTTTATGTGCTGAATCTTGGGCTAATGCCTGATTAAATTGTACATTTGATAACACCTTATCGTTATTGTACATTTGATATATTTTTTTCTGACAAAGATAAAATGCATCAGTAATGATGTAATCAATTCATTTCAACATAGGTCTAAATGTGTTGATTGACTTTGACAGATGACAAGAGTGGTTGGCCAGTGTTTCTACTTGCTATAGGATGGTTGTACAGTATTGGTGTTGCTGTTGGACCGGTACTTGGATGGAACAGGTACCAAATAAATCATACTGCATAAATAGTGTGAAACAATGTAAAAAAAAACACTCATTACTATTTGTTAACACCTGTGCTCAGTGGTATAACAATGTGTTAAACTTAACCACTGGGTTAAATCTAAAGTTAGGTTAAGACGTTAACTAAACGAATACTAGAAACAAAATGACTGCCTCTCTTGTACCAAACCCTAGTGGACCTCGGTAATTCAGATGAGCAAGCAGATAAATAGAGGATCCGGATGACTTGAATACCAATATATCAGATACATGGACCGAATTTAACTTGAAATTATCATGACCAACATGTTATACGACCACTTTACCGAAAGCTAACCCAAAGTTTTATCCTAATCTGAATTTAACCCATTGGTTAGATTAAACCAATGTTTATACAATAGGGTACTGAATGAAAATTACATATTAATTAGGCGCTGCATGTATGATTGATTGACAAACTTGTACACTCTTCTCTCAAGGTAATCGATTCATTGTTCCATATGTTAGTATCCTAGATGATCTTATCATAGTTATGGTGTATACAAAATATAACAATGAACTTATTGTAATCATATACACTATTATAATCTATATATCAGTTACGTGATTGAATCATCTGGCACAGCATGTGGTCTTAACTGGAATAAGAATGATTACAGCCATCGTTCAATGTTCATTGCACTTCCGGTATTCTCAGTTATTCAAATGTTGATTGCCATGACGTCAATGCGCAGTGCTTGCTCTGCGCATGATACAGAAGAAGTGGACGAAAACGATTGGTTTACAAATAAACAGTTAAACATGGTAAATAGGTTCAAAATATCTTCAGTCATTTTTTGCATGATCAAAATACTTCTTTAGAGTCCTCTAGAAGCAATTATAACGTCCGCATACAAACCATAAATCATACAAATAAACTAAATCAATTAACTTCTTGAATGTCTGCTTTTGAATATAAAAAAAAACATGTGAAGTTTACGAAATATCTCAATCACTAGACAAAGAGAATCTTGAAAACATATCATTTTGATGTTGTACGCGTGCAACTTAATGCTATTAAATACCTGCACACGTGACTCAAGGCTTAATTGACATATTATTACTTCCACCTGACTCGCACAATTGAGTTAAATCAAATCCAATATAATTGGAACTGAAGTGAGTGATTGCACTACGCACGTTTACCATTAATTCATCCTGCCCATACATATACTAGTTCAAGTTCTATCCACATCAAAGATGTCAGAATCAATTTCAGCGTCTCGTGACTTATAACAACATGGTAATTAATTAAACTGAGGGTATTACATTTGCTACAGTTATAGGATGATTTGGATATGATGCCAGGAGCTAATTAAACAGGTCTGAGCTATCCATTGATTGCAATTCTCACATTGTGGCATATAAGAGAATTGGTTCGCATTTCATCATTGAAGTTGTCCAAATTTTCACCAAGTAAACTAACGTGTCAATATACGCCATTCTTGGTCATAGAGCACTTATTGCAAATTCTTTGAATACATTACATGCATTTTATAGTAAAAAGGTTTTGTTTATTATAGTTTCACCCCTATTTAAAGGGCCAGCCAAGTTGGCTTATGATACACCTGTCTTATGTTTGCACAGTACCTCCCGAATCCCTTCTCATTTTGCCGGGTGCCTGACTGAGATTGGCCTACGGTAACCATTATTTAACTTGCTTGCGGCTCACCAACCGACCGCATCAGTTGTAACCCAGTCTCCACTGGGCTTCGAACCTTCGATCTCACGCGCCGAAGGCGGACACCCTAACCACTCGGCCACGGTTGCGGTAGTATATTATAGCATTTTTAGAACATTGTCGTTAGTAGAACGATGATGTTTGATAAGAATGCAACAAAGCAACACTTTCTGTCTCCTCTGTACATAACATGTAACGTATGGTATTATTGTCGTGTGAGTAGATTATGCTGTGGTAAAACTGCCTATACTCTTGTCCTTTACTTGTATTAGGATATATTTGTACATGCAATCAACTGGGACAAGTTGGCGTATTTTGAAATGTGTGACCACGCAAGGATACATATTTTCATCTTAAGTGTTAAGTTTACGTATGCTTGTGAGAATTGTACCAGAATCAACAGTTGGCATAAAATGAACTGGAATCCATTATATTACAATACATTTACGACAAACGCTTCCTTACGAATTTCAAGAAATAAAGTTCACCTAAATCGTCCCCCGGTAAATTCAATATTGAAAATAATGTGTGTTCATAATTATCCACTCTAAAACTGTATCTGATATTGATTTAAGCCAACACACTGTTCAGGAAGTTACTGACGAACGTTTCCAGACAAATTCTTTTATAATTATGTTTTGTTTTCACAAACTTACAATCATGAGAAAACGTCGCATGTCGCGTTGTGTAATTAACATGACATGGTGGTCTTCGCCATAGTTTGAATACATATAAAATACATATATCCGATGGGATTCATAGTATATTACACGCACGCCAAGAAGAATACAGAACACATTTTAGCATCAGGACTATATGGAATTGCAATACGTATAAAACGCCACATTGATGTGTTTTTAGAGTGTTTAAAATGACTCCTTTTTACCGATCCATATAAAAATCCATATAACATTTACGTCCAACAGTGTTAGCTATGTGACAGTCACCTATGAACATCAGCCACCTCTCTGTTACTGTCAGTATAATAGCAATCCAACTTGACGCTTTACTCTTTTAAACTCTTTTTAAACTATAGCCACCCATTAATGTTTAAACTTTTCTTTAATACCAAGATTATATAGGTAGATTATACAGTTAGTTAAATTCAGTTACCAAGAATTTCTGCTATTTATGAGACAAACTATATTTCTTACATATTCTTGCCTTATGGTATATCAGCAGATTTAATTCATTGTCTAAAGATTTCCCTAGAAAGTGCCGCCAGACAGTATTTTTTAATACGGAAAATGATCTGAATATGATACAGATATCTGAAATCGTAAGCTTTGAGAGAATAACGAATAATCAATAAAATATGAAACCAATTCATACTTGTTTTATACAAAATATCATTCAAAAATGGTTTGAAATAAATCAGTAGATGAATAAGTAAGATCATTGATATATAATTATTATATCCCTAATACTGTACTTGTGTGAGGTAAATGCACAATGATACACACAAATATCAAAATTGATACGATTTGGTATTTTCCAGTTATCAGTATATGTTTTGTTAATTACCTCGGAAAATTCCGAATTTCTTTTACGACATAATTTTAATCTTTTGTCCAGTTCACAGTTGTCCTTGTTGAAAAAAAAGATTTCTTAGATATTGCCTGATGACCTATATTATATGTGAATAAATACGTGAGTTGATATAGACATTTATATACTATTAGATATTATAGACATTTGTCCGATGGTAGTATCGAGGACAAGCAACGGGTCTTTATCAAATCACGTATTTATTTGACAGTTTTAATAAATAACTATAGCTAAAATCTATACAAATATAAAATGTGTCACTTTTAGGCCTTGCTGTAGCAGCCAATCAAATTGCTTTAAAAATGCGGGCTTTATATCTAAATCACTTTTCGGCCCCGGGCCACCAAATGGTATATATATATTGACCCACTTACCAGAATGTCACTGCATTATTATGCCAGACAGTAAACTAGTTACAAGGATTATATTAAATAGTTATTAAATACTTTTCTTTATCCAATTGGATTGCTATAATGATATTGCTTTTTACCATGAGTTTTCATTGAAATGGATGTTCTTTTTTCTTTAATATTTAACAATGTATGACTCTGATATACTTCAATGCAAATTTAAAGGGGCTGGAGTAACTCAAAGTGATGTCATTGTTTTTTTTTAATGCGGTGGTAAATCATTTTCTATCACGGAAACCTATAACAATGTAAATATTTCCAATACCTCTCCGCCCCATTTTAGATATTTGATATCTTTTGGAGATAGGATCCTAATACCTTAAGACATGTGGTGCCACTGTCTGTCAATATTGTATGATGTAACACTGACTGTCAAACTTGTATGTTGTTGCACTGACTGTCAAATCTTCTCTGATGGAATGGTTTGTTGGTTTCCGTCAAATATTTTACGGCTTCTAGTTTTTAGTGGGTCGTTTTAAATTGTTTTAAGCTGTTCTATTTTTTTCAGATCGCTGTAGCTAACTTGGTTATCGTTTCTGTTGGATTCGCCCCGTATGGCTATTTTGCTGTGTGGGCTTTGTTCAACCACAGCACACAGATGACGATGATTGCGTCAGTTGTTGCTCCGTTGATGGCTAAAATGTCGACCGTCTTCTACCCACTGGTGTACATTATTGCCAGCAAGAAGTTTAGAGATGCTTTCGTTGCTTTCACAGTAGGATCGTGTCAAGATAAGAAAGTGAAGTGAGGACTATGTTATTGTTGTAGTTAACAACAAACGGTAGATTCAGCGCTAATGGAAGATTAACTACATAACATAGATTAACCATAAAATGATATATTAACAACAAATGATTAAATGTTTGATTTTGGTGATAACATGAATATTACTTGAACTGAATTGTCTTCACAGACGACCAGTATGAACTTTGGACAGTACACATTGTACAGCATAATAATGAATGACTATAGAGCTCAATGTTTTCTTTGAAATCTTTAAATTCATAATTCAAAACATAAAATATCATGCAGATGTACGACTTCCTGGATACCTATTGCTTTCATATGTACCATTTTAGTTACAAATTAAACACAGTTATTTGTAGATACATTGGTTGTTTAGTGACATGTTTTTTTTGTTTATTCCTGCGCTTCAGTCGTCAGATCAGCTAGTTCATCTATCCTCGACATGTTGTATGCTTTATACATGTAGCGGTCATGTTTTCTTTTGTAATCAATTTTATTTCTTAGTGTATTTCAATATCCATTATTCCCATGTTATCTTTACTTGCTTTATTTTGATTATATGCTTTGAATGTTTCTATTTCATGAATACGTAATATATCACGTGATGCTGGTGAAATTGTAATATATTGTCACTGTTGAATGTGTTCTCATTTTTGCATCGTTGGTTTCATTGTTTGATAGTTTACTGTTTTATTCAACTTATGAAATAAACAAGACAAGAAAAAAATACAAGCAATCAACCAAAGCTACAGAACCATCAAACATGCAGTAATGTGCTTCGTGTTATTTTTTTAAAACATCCCTTGTAAATTTGATTTTTGTTGAACAAGACATGACAAAACCTTTTGCCAGTTCCTTCTATGAAAGGTCACATATGTGTCGAATATTGCTTGACAACGTCGAGTATACTTTACCATGTATGTCATTTGATACATCTACATAACATATAATAATCATTTTGGCTTACAGTATTGTACTATTATGTGTTCATTATGGCACAATGGTGTCAGTATGTTGACTTTTGTGAGTATATTATTGTTAAGTAAAAATAAATGGACGTAAGAAAAATACCAACGTCGTTTGTCTTATGATTTTATGTGATGGAATCAAGTAAAAGTGCAATAAATTCTGTATCAAACACCCAGATTTAACTACAAAGTTTATTATACATAAAACACGAATAATCACAGCACAGACATACTATTGAAAGGCGTGTAATTGTTGATCAAGTAAATGGATCGCCTTCGTAGAACGCAAAAAAAACAGGAACAAATTCTTTCAAAATGACAATGATATATTTATGGTAAAAATCAACTAGTAAAAGCCCCATCAAAATGACATTAAAACAATATTTCATGATAATTATTCCAAGATACATTCGTGTTTATACATTTCAAATGATTTATGTTACCAAATCACGAGCCTCAGAGCTCTATACCCGATTCTTTCTTCAGAACATTTCTTTGATACATTCAGTAATTGAAGACTATTGTATTTCGTGCTTTGTTCTTTTATGTCCTTGTATGTTGAGAAGAGCTCTTCGTGAAAACAAAATATCATGACAGTTCTTAATTAAACCACCCTGGTGTGGTATTTCACCAAGGTTATTGACAAAGACGTTCATTAATAGGATTGTCATATACATGTTGTTGAGGGATGTGATGAGGGATCTTGCAAGATGCTGTTGTTTTATGAAAGCAAATTGAATTCATTAATGTATGGAACTGTAATACAATTAGAAATATGAAACTCGGCAACAAATATTGACGGATCTTTTCTGTTTGTTTAAGCTGGGCATAGACTCGTATATTGATAATATCATGATAATGTAAGATGAACAATGCTCCCGCGGGTCACCTGAGGCTATATTCGGTAAGTAACAGTAATTGTTACATATCATGCGGGAACTAGAGCTAGAAGACATATGACTTTGAAGGTGATATATTTAATTAAGTGCTACTCTGTCAAATGTGTCTCGCCAGGATACACGATAGTCAAAGACCACCAAAGCAGTCTGACAAAGTAACATGATGTCAAAAATTAATTATTGGAGAAGTATGCAAGAAACGAAAACTGATATCCTTATATCGTGTGTGAGTCATTTCCTTGAGTAACAGAACTTCAGACACAAATTAGAAATATAAGTCATGCATTATAACATTATATTGTTACCACAGACAGACAGCTTGTAACTAAGGTAATATAGTTTTTTGACGTAAATATACGGAGAAAAAACTCCTTTATATACACTAGGTTAAAAATGGTACAGCGTAATGTTCAATATAAAAAAATGTTAAAAATGTGTGTTTATCAAACGCGTTCAATGTGTTTTGGAGGACATTTTTGTACATCTAAATCAAATATAATCATTCTGTTTCCGCTTTTTTCGATTCCAAAATATCATTTTACGCTATTTTAGCGATTTTTACCAAGCCACATACATTAATGAATCTGAGAAAAATTACGATTGCCCGGCACGTTTAATCAGATCCCAATAGTGTGCAACACTTTTATTTACGACTTGAGAGTGTATACAAAAATAGCTTTTAACAGAGTGTGTGAGACTTAATGCTTCTATACTTTCATCAATAACTTATCTGAAAGTAACGATGATTTATTATGCCCTTTAAAAATAAGATGAGCAATTAATGTTCCATTATGGTCAGATTGTTAGCCGAGATTTCCTGTTCGATGTCGAAAACCTTGTATTTAATTCTGGACACTGAATAAACAGAATGAATGAACGATACATTATTGGAATTATTAAGCTCGACAAAAACAAAATTACATATAACGAGATATGTTCTCTCTGACCGAGTGTACGTACAGGCAACTGAAGAAATCGTCGAACTATTCATGTCTTCAATAAACGTGATGAAAATGTAATTCAGTGGAAATATTGATCACAAATAGACATAATTAAATATATAATATATAAACCTCATTCAAATTACGTGCAAACTATTCCAAAC
The DNA here is from genome assembly GCA_964023205.1 of Lutraria lutraria. Taxonomy (NCBI): domain Eukaryota; kingdom Metazoa; phylum Mollusca; class Bivalvia; order Venerida; family Mactridae; genus Lutraria; species Lutraria lutraria. The sequence goes on from OZ026847.1 coordinate 24,187,630, forward strand.
CGGTCATTATTTATATACAAGTGCATGACTGTATTGTTTTTATATACCCTTGCACAATTCTAGAACAGGAACAATACAGAACAATCTAGAATCGTCACGTCTTATTCGAATTCCTTAAGCAAGTCGAGCAAAAAATAATTCTTAAATCAAACACACTCTCAGGGTGTAGAACTCCAATTGATTTGCGAACATATTCTGAACATGCGTTAGGCGCTGTCAAGAATGGTCGAAGGGAGATAATCATTTTGCTAATCTTGCATCTTGGATGGAGTGTTGAAATCTAGTATTCCGGAACAAGGAAGGTTCAACCAGCAATATTTTATATTTATTTATCAACTTAAAGTGCTAGAAATTAAGTTTGTTCATGATTAGTATCTAGTGTTGCCATTTTGTGCCAAGTGACTTGTCCATTGAAGTAGATGTATAGGTAGGTGCTATGGTCCATTTTCAGCGTTAAAGTAATTTCGGGATATTAAAAAGAGTCTGTCGTATCTTTGACATGCATTAGTTATAATTATTAATATTGTTAGAATTCAGGCGAGATCAACGCAGGACATATTAATATTATGGTACATGTTCTCTTTTTTCTTGTGAAACTCTAAAAGCTCAATTTCAAATACAAGATTCTCGTAATGAATAAAGTATACTGTCCGCAAATACCCCTCCCCTGTGGCCATACTATCACACATTTTCAAAAATACCATAAAACCATATCTGAATCTATACAAACGAAAATTTCCCAAACTTCTTTATATGAACCCATACTATCGATAGCTACTACGTGCACACACATTTGCTACTAATAATAATAGTTATCACGTGTCCACGTAGTAAAAATAAAATATTTTCTATGTCCCCTTTATGCCACCGTATGTATCACTATATACATCATTTATATTTCTAAATGTGTGTATCTGGTCTTTCTATCATCATTTAACATTTATTATTTTATTCAATAAATTACATAATAAGTCGTGCTTTCTTACTGATTGGTATTATTCACTGTCACAATATAGGACACAATTAACAACAATTTGTCATTTATTACTAGTAAATGTACTGCTGTTTTTGGTGAAATTATTTTATTTCCCTGTTTCAAACCATCCTTTAAAGTGTACACATAAAGGTTACATAAATATAATCATCTGAAAAGTGTATTAATCTGTGAATCAGTTGTGTTAACTTTTTCTAGGTAATATATTTATGGTTTATATTTTTATGCTGTTTCATGCTCGATCATAATCAACTGTGCTAATCGATTAGGTAAAATGTTCAACCCACGCCGCGAGTCATGCTCTCTGAGTTTAATGAGAACGTTGGCAGAGTACACGAGTGCAAAGTAAATAAATTTGTTTTTTAAACATCTAATGCTTGTACTTATGTAGATCTTTTAGATTTTTAAAAACTACACTTTTCTGTATAAAAAGATTCACCATGAATATTTGTACCTGCGTAGGCATACATTCTTGTGCAAAATGCTATTACAATTATATACAATGTATATTTCACTTCAAACACAACCTAAAATGGACATCGACTCTGCATTAACTATCAATGTCAATGATTAAGTTTTGATCTAATCTTTTATTTGGAGAATATAAAACCATAGAAACCATTTCGGAATAAAATAGGGTAAATGATAGATAAACAACAAATTACTTTTTGGGAATTAATTCTAGTAAAAAAGAAATTCTATTTTTCCTTACGTAAGTCTAATTGTAAAATCAAGTGTCCCCTGTCTGTGGCAGAGCCAGTTTTGGTAGATTTGGTAGAGATCTACTAGACAATGCTATATATCAAATATAGTTCCTGATGAGATGATCTTTAAAGTGTTCCTAGTTGGGTCTATGTAAAATCAAGTTACCCCAGGGGCGGTGCCAAGTTTGACCCCAGGGCCATAATGAACAAACTTGGTAGAAGTCCGCTCGACATTAATACACAACAAACATATAAGCTCTGGGAAAAACGCGGAAGAATATTTTAAAGGTTTTCCTATCGGTTGCCATGTCAACCAGTTTTAAATGCAATTTGATCTTATATTTCTGAAAATTGTCATCTGAATTTAGAATTATCACCGCCATGTATTAATTTACATGACATGTATAATACTATAACTTCAAGATGGTATATAACTGAAAAGAAAACTGTAAGAAATAACATTATAACCCGAAGGATATAATGAACGGTATGCTAATAATTTATATTACTCACTGCATACAGTACAAGTAAAATTATGAATGGTTTCCAACTGTTTCGGATCGCCGTTGGATAACGTTTATAGAATGTTGCAATATACATAAACCTGAAGATAATCGATTAATTATGGTTGGATATAAACAGAAAACAGCTACACGGAATTTGATTTGTAATACGAGGAATATGACTCTTCGTTGTCACATTATTATATCCAAAATGATCCCTATTTACTAGATCGATCAATTCAACCAATCAGTGCTGTTGTAATAGAATCTATGTAATAATAAATGTTTGTACAGAATAATACATGCAGACTATGTCCTAGCTCGGTAAACAAGGAAAAGGTCCACGTATATCGCCCGACTTCAATAAATCAAACATCAAAATAAACATAAAATTGTCAGCCAGATTTGTGTATGTATAAACATGTTTATTCTTTCTTTCTACAATGCGCTACACAATATATAACGATCATCCAATAAATTTACTTTATACATACATTGCACCAGTATTCTACTGATCTTTGTTATGCATACTGCTTGTTCGTAACCCAATCAATATACTATGTACATATTTTACATTCCATCCAGTCGATGTGTTCCTTTCTTGGCATACAAACACAAACCCCTGGTGGCATCTACTAGGTATTGTCTTTGTTATTTTAAGTGAAGGCATATTCCAAATGAGCCACTACATTAGTAGCTTCATCAAGAGCTTATCTTGTCAATATACAGTTATATATCATGCACAACAAGTATATAGTCAGTTGATCAAGTTCACCATTTTATCCGCTATCATAAGAGATTGAGGTGTGTAGAACTTCGCTGTGGTTACATTCATATTGGTTATAATTATGTTTGACATAGGCATAACATGCTTCAATAGTCAGTTAACTAGAATGTCTGCGCCGCATTTTAGATGACCCATCCTCATCGGAGATGCTTTAATTAAATTCAGAGACAAAGGATGGTGATTCGCATGTTTTCATCTAAGACAATCTAGTAGGAGTATTCTCGGTCAACCATACACGGATTGAACCCACTTAAACCTGATGTACTGCAAATGATTTTAAAAGTGTCTATTTTTTCAAATTTGTATTAAACAATGATATGGTAATAGTAAGGTAAGAGCATTAAGGAAGAAAACGACCAAATCATGACTAAGAATCTACACGCATCACAAGTATAGGATGAACCAGGATAGATGAATCATTACGCTTTTTATGTTGTTAATTTATCTATGTAGCTATAGTTTACGTGAAAATTACGTTGCGTGTATTCAAATACGACATGAGTCTACTATTGTAGACCAGTTGGTAGATTTTCCAGGATTTGATGCTACACAATCAGTCATGTTAACTTTATTGTCGATATTAATACGCAGCGCTAACCATTCATCCCGGATTAATTGTTTTGAAACAGTTACTCTGTAATAAATGCCTCAATCACATTTGGCCTGCGATGTATCTGTGATGCTCGTAGATTGGCCGTAGTCTACTTTCCGTACGGAGGCAGGAGGTTGCCGTACGAGTTTTATTGCTCGGTACGAACACAAAGTTATGATCATTTCTCAACAGTCGGTCGGTTTTAATTTTTCTGCATACCGAAGACCTTCCAATAACCTTCCGCCTACGAACATAGTTCCAATTTTTCAATTCAATGGCATAAAACAAATTCAAATATTACGTGCATTCAAGTCAAAATTAGATGGCTATGCAAAATCGTAAACGAGCAATAAATACAGTCGTAAAAATCTAAACAATCCTCTACCTCGGATTACTACAATATTAACTATCAGTACAAACATTTCAAGGAAGGATGACGACATAATACACGTGCTGCATAATATATTATGCTAATTTAGTCTGCTTCCTAGCTTTTATTGTAAACATATAGAAGTCATCATTGAATTCATGGACGATGCGATGATAACTGTGCTCATCGGGAAATTTTAATCGATTCATTTAATGCTTATAACGTGTAACTTTTCATTGAGTATGTTTTCATGTATGATATACAATGTACTAAATTCTGCATAAGCTGAGTATACAAAGGGGCAGGTAATGCAGACTTTATAATTATGCTAATAGCTGAACTACTTTTGGTGATCAGATGGGAAACATAAATCAAAGTACTGAAAGCACATTGAACGGGAACAACTTTAACACTTATTTGGCGGGTCTGTATCGAAAGTCATGCACGAACTGTCTTTAGGTTACCCAATACCTCACCCTAAAAAGAAATTCAACTTTCGACTATTTTGTTGTTCCGAACAACAGCAGAACCTTCAGAGCTTAAATTGATAAATATTGTTTGTCATTGATTAGAAACTGACCTGACCGGAAGAGGGGCGGTGTGGATGAAGCTCTGACCGCAGAGACGGGTCACATTGTAACCTCTTGGGACACTACGACACACTGATACGATTATCACATTTGAACTTTAAGCCTACTTCATAATCGGGCTGATGGACAGATTGAACTCAAGAATATCTAACACTAAGAATGTATTCGTATGATGTCCATGGAAAGCTTGCGGAAACTGCACGAGTCTACACTGGAATAACAGGATTTTGTTGTAACTTCTCAGGATTTCTCCTTTGAAACTGTATAAAAATTGCACGATCCCGTGTATAGTCTGAACACATACGTTGTACCCACCTACGATGTACCACAAATTGCATGTTCAATCGTAGATTAAAATACCGTACGGCGCCCGGGTCAAATGTAAACTAGGCATTAACCACATTCGTTCTATCTTCCAGACAAACGTTTGATATATTAAATGTCTGTTGTTGTAGATAGCATCGTTAAAGTGCATACATTTTGAATTTTTAATCACATTAAAGCAGTTAGTTAACAGTTAAGTCGGATCATCTGATAACAGACAAACGTATATAATTATATAATTATTAATATCATTAAATCAAGTGGTTGTGAAAGCTTGGGAATTAGATAATATCTATAGCAGTTTTGTTGTCTGGCTGTTGTGCGCACTTTTTTATAAGTAGCATATTAAGATTAAAAAAGTAGAACACAGTATGTTTGTGTGTGTGTTAGTACTCCAATAAAAAAGAACAAGCAATGACAAGCGTTAAACTTTTAGTTGTTAGACTGCGTAAGAAAGCTTGCGCTTCAGTATCACGTATACGGAATGGGTCACAATAGACCATTGCTTCACAGAACCAGTAAATAAGCGTGGGTCCCGGCTTTCCTTCTAATCTGCACGTGCTTTCCGGGAACCTTGCTTACGTTGTAGTGTGCCCCAACTTTAAACGTTTTGGCAGCTTTTAGAAGGAAAGCCGGGACCCACGCTTATTTTCGTCACTACCGTCAAACGAAAAGATGGCGAGTTTACTACCTTGGTGTATTTTATACACACAATAAGGGAAAAATTGAAGATTTTTATTTCGACAGATTGCATTGTTTGATGGGTGAAATTGCAAAAGAACGTCTGTAAAGGTATAAAAATCGCGGGATCGAGTGCCTATGATGAATACCACAGGATTATTTTCATAAACGAAACATCTTAGTTTCTTGTTAAATCATTAAAGATTAAAAGCATTTAGACATAAGTCATCATGATAAAAAGAAGCGTATATGTTACACTCGTGTAAGCAAAACATACTGGAAAAAGGAATTAAATCAGTAGTTTGAGTGACATTTGGACAGGTAGTTTTATGACCCTATTCATCCATGTGCAGATTTAGATGAGTGAAGAGGTTTTAATATTTATTGAACGATCTTCATGATAAACATCCTGCGCAATTCATGAACGTCAAAGCAGCATATTAAGGAATGGATTTTTTCCATTTTATCCAAAACAACGTTTTAGTGTTTTACGAGCATATGTAAACCGTAACGTTCAGCTTAAAATGACGTAGTTTGTAACATTGTGCCAATTTTGAATTCCCTATGTTGAAAGCTGATATGCCAGTGATAGTGTTGTTGAATAATAATTGCTTGCCACTTAAAGTGCTTTTTTCTGGGGCATTTGTAAGAGCCGCCAAGAAAATGAACGTATATCTTTTAATACAGCATGTTTGTCCTCATACGAGATACGTCAACTAGTGTTAGATAACCTTACGTGATACTATTACTAGACACCACAACATGCGTTCACGAACGTTTGTGTTGCTTCAAGATAATTCCATTAAGTAGATCTAAGATTCTTAATGTTGCATTTGATCATATTAACCATAGTATTAGGCGAGATATTACCGACTTCATTGAACGTAAAAGCGGGCCCAATTATCCTTTCACTGCAGTCGATGTCGGCGCCACATTTCTCAGCGATAACAAATCAACAAACCAAGACTAAGCAATGAAGAAACAAATACAAACGTACCGTGGGTTGAAGGCGATAATAATTGCATGATATGCACTCAAAACAGGTGTAAGGCATTCCACTAATCTGTGGTTTTTCAGTTTTTCAAAATATTTAACTGTTATTAGTTTAATGAACGTGTGGGTGAACCAAATAGCTTTATTTTTTATCACGTTCCCAACACTTCGGCGTTCAAGTAGAATATTTTTATCGTTCGCTATGTAATAACTTGCAATCTCATACAGTTATTGATCAGAACGTGTTATGTGTTATCAGACAAAACACGTCAAAATGCCAGATTACTTTCTAGTTTGTTATGATTCAAATTTGTGTGCTCGATATGAAGTTGTATTTTCTTTAAATCGATATAATTGGATGTGACCATGTTTGTGTGATAGATAATGATCAATATGGATTTATCGTGACACTCTATAAGGAATATATCTGGTAAATGGTGTTTGTTTATTTTTATGGTAACACAAAAAAAACAGAACCATTGGGACTTATATTTTATTGTCATTAATTTTACTGTATTTAATGTTTCGTTGTGTCGATATATTTGTGAGTACTCTACGGTATACCTACATTTTCATGCCTTAAATATATAGATAACTGATAATTATGGTTATTAGATTTATTACCATATGTTGTCTGAACTGTACTTAAATATTTTTATTTTTACATTTTATGTGCTTTATTTTATTCTAAAGTTTTTGAGTTTTAGGCGAAATTACGTGATAATCTAAATAAATTGTTAGTCTGATGTTATATTCAGAGTAAGGAGTGAAGGCACTGTTTCTCAGGATACATACCAGTTAATATTGGCAGTTACAATTTCCGATACGCCAATCAACTTAACAAATACATGACTGGACTGACGAGGATGTGACATTAACATAGTTTTGATGATATAATAAGAATAATTCCCCGTAGTATCATTATCATCTTAGAAATGTTAACTCAACATATAACTTCGATGCGTTAGAATCTAACGATATTGTTTGACGCTCTGTCTAATAGGACTGCTCACATTTCTACAAAGTCAAACCGTTAATCAGATGAACATAAAAATGCAATACTTGTTTAACGTATCGGGAGTGGATATCTGGTCATATCAAGTTTCACCAATTTATAGATTTAAAATACTTAACCATAATTACATATTGATATAAACCCACTGTATAAAGTCCGTAACAAGTGTTTTTGAATTTACATTTGGTTTGTCTTCTATCAACCAATATCGCTCGTTATTTAGAAATATTTGAACAACTATAACGACTCTCTATATTGGAATATATACCAACAAATACCCTTAGAATAACTATAAATGTATAAATACAGGGAACAGTGCCTCAGATTTTTTATCACGCCCTCCGTTCGTTAGCTTTAAAGAAATTTTGTACCCTGAACTCCGCTATTTATGACGTAGTACACCATAATGAAAAAAAAATGAAAACACGTATAAAAATTCTGAGGCACAGTTCACTAGATTAACATTTCTGCTAGAATATACCGAAATTCGCTTTCAAATACATCATCAAATAAGGCGGCAATCTTAATTCGAAAATGACTGCTACTGTGCTTTTTTGTGAGCGATTAATTAACAATAAAGTGCCAGATAATTTTCGTCTCATGAAATCAACGAATTTCGATTAATTGATGCATCCCATTCAATTTTGAAAGCCAATCAAAATCGCGAATGTTTACGATTCAATAATTAAAAGCACGCCATGCTTTGATGCCTTCTAAGATATTTAATAACAAATTATTGTCATTAACGAATTAATAGTATCATACCGTACCAATACAATTTTGTTGCTTGTTATCAAAGTATGATATTTAATATTTTTGAATAAAATACTATGTTACTTTTTTAGCATATAAAGCCAAAACCGTTACCTTAAGTCAAATGAGAATAAAATAGCGTAATAATAGTACTTCTGGTATGACTATTGCGGTTAACACATTGAGTTGCATAATGCTTATTGTCAGTCCCATACGTCCGCCTTCATGGTGGCAAGTCTTTTTAATATTTGTTTTCTTTGTTATCATATTTTGAAAGTATAAATCACTTAATATCTAGACTGGTGAACACGATTAAATACGAATTATAATGAGAGGTGTAGTCTATCATGTTGTAGTAATACAAGACATTTAATGCTGCCACTTCATAATATATCTTTGCCGTTAAACTCTTAGAACACTGTTCAGATGATAACGTAGGCTTCGTTTGGCGGAGACGAATTTTCATTGTATCAAACAAACTCTTAAAAACCAGAGCTTTTTATTGTCCTTATAACGTTTTGTGTTTTTAAATGTTTGCTTATATGAAAATGTTTCGGAATGCAAATGAGGTCATTGCAGAATTGTAACATTCACACATTTCTTTATTAAGAGACAATCTATTGAAGAATGTATTAAAGCAAAGTCTTAAAATGTAAAATATACACGACTAATAACACAGTTTGAAAGTGTTTTATCTAGATTTATTTTAATTTACTTATGTAGATTACTGAAAATGTGCGATTATAATGTAAATAGATCAATACCTGATTCAAGTTGACTCATATGCATACATCGATTTTGTTATAAAAATTAACGACCAATTTTAATACTGGGCACTTAACTTATTTTACTTTATTTTGCAGAAAGATCAAGTGACATTTTAGTCAAAATGGGCCGAATCTCGATTGCTCGTGCCTTGTCAGTTCGCTTATTGTTCGCATCACACGGAGTGGTTTCAATATGGCGACTTACTGACGTCACTAATGACGCAAGGTATTGGTATCTGGCGGGAACTTTAATACTTCTTGCCATAGAAAGTTTGATAGCTATATTTAAACGTCAAGGGAAAGAATGGAAGTGGTGAGTTAATAGTTTGCTTCTTTTATTACAACTATTTTGACATCTGTTATTTACGATTATAAGATAAGCTGTCTTATCTTTTCTCGAATATTATAGATATAATTAATAAGTATTTCTACCTTTGAGATTTTATCACGACGTTCGATTTCTCATGACACTTACGTTACTATCAATATTCTACGTATCCCAAATTATGAATCTCGTATTAAAAAAGAGGCTGAAATATTGCTATTGTTAATTTTGTTGAAATATTATTATTTTATCATTATTGTTATTAGGATATTATCCCGGACCAGTCCTATAATTCATTCATTACGTCGTGATATTTTATATTTGGCTATCTTGATACAAATTCTTATTTCAGGTTTTGTCCAAGTGTATTTATTTATCTATTAACATCAATACCCGCGATATGGTTCCTGGAGTTACATGAATTCGAGAAGCGTATGTCCTATCAACGGAATATTGTGCGACTTGCCCGGATGCATAATAAAACAATACAAGCAACGGCATATCCACCGACAATACAAGAGGACCTCAGTGCTTATCTTGGCTCAATACTCGGGGTGAGTAGGTCACTGTTCTGCGAATGTTGATACAGTTTTGTGGAGAAAACTTGTTATTGGTCCTTTTGTATAGCTGACTCCTGTGTGAAAAATATGCTGCAACTATGATAGAACTGTGTCTATTAACTATAAATGTCATTAATCATCAGGACCGCGTTCACATTTCAATTCAATTCTTGGGCGTTACATAAGGCACACATTTTGTATTCAGATGCATGTTACAAATCAGAACCGTCAGTTGTAACGATGTAATACCCATAAGAGTAAAATCAGGAGTTTCATATTTCGTAATGTCGTCATATATCTCTGAAGTGATGAACAGAGCTGGTATAATTCCATCTTTCTTCCTAGTAGAAATAATTCATTTCCTTGTCATAAGCGATGATTGATCATAAAACACTATTGTTGTCATGGCATGTAAACACACTGTGGTTTGTACATTAGTCAGGCTCTGATTAACGAATAAATCATTGAGGTATTGTAGGAATTACTACAAGTTTACTACTTACACATTTCTTACTATGTTTGCATTGTTGCACGTGTCATTTATTTACCTAGTTACTTCTCATTCATTTCTATGTTGAACACGGCTTTTGTTAGATAAATTTAGGATCCGTATTCATGTCCATGTCATATTGAAAAAAAAAATGAAATCACCATCAGTTGTATAAGGGTTTTGGGTTTTGCAGGAAATTTCGTATCGCGATAATGCTATACGCAACGCTGTATTGCAATACGTATTGCGATATATTGGGAGTAAAAAACCCTCTTGATTTAGTAAGTATTCAGAGTTTGCTTTGAATGAAAATATGTAGTTTCTTCTATCATTTGGATGATGGTATCTCAATATATAAGCTATCAAAGAGAAAGTTATGAAAATATTAACGAATAGAAATCTCATTGAACAAGGTAACACATACAGTCCTAATACAGTGACACACAGAGAATATTTCTGTGCTACAGCTGATACAATACGTATCGGTACGTATCGCATTTGGAACGTATTGCAACAGACCGGTATACCAGTATTATCGCGCATCACTAAATAAAAGCTGAACAAAACAAGGAAAAGACAAGCTATCCATATTTCTTTATATTCAAATTATATATTACATATGTATACAGTTACGTGTGTTCATGTCAGTAACTAATGCATATATATAAGATGTTAACTTCTGTCTGTTTTCGGATAACATGATTATCTTTGATTTTGGAATATATACGCTCCACTGTACGCATTATACTTTACTATAATTTAGACATCACGTGTCTAGACGCAAAATTCGAAACAATAGGTTTGTTTTATTGTTTATTAATGCATTCATTTATATACACATAAATGTTTAGTATTTGTAATTGAAAACACAGGTGGTTGTTATACAATTATAGATAGAATGATTCCATGCAATTTGAAGGTGAAATTCCTCCGTTCTAATGTTCTGTATGATAGTCGTGTTGTGATCACACCACACGTGAGATAAAAATGCGCTATTTGTGCCAATTAAGATGATTAGTTATGACAATTGTGTTTATTCTAAACATCAGCTGCGATTACACTGAGAATTGCGCGCGCGCAAAAAACGAAACACAACTACTTGAATGCAACATTGTGTACCGTTGATTACTTGGGAGAAAAGGAACACGCAAAAAAGGGTTTTCGTAATTATCTCACGGAAATCTGGCACTGAGATGTCCTTGGCACTCAGTCATTTATAATACGACTTTCATTATGAAACCACGCCGTGTAGACTCGCGTTGTACGATTCTGTTATTCTATAATGTATTAATTTGTTTATAATTTTACTGACCTATATATAACTTTGAATTTAGTCCAATTAAGTTGAGTTAAATTGTACCAAATATTATCACATTCGTAGAAAACATGTCACTTATGTAGTGGTGCAATGCTTTATCACATGCGCTTTTCATTGAAATATCGAAACATGACAAGTGAAAATGCATTTAGGATTTTACGAATCTTTAATTAATGCATTCTGGTTCAACATAATGTATATTTGCTGAAGTTCAAACATTGACTAGTAATACAAGCCTATCCTACCCGATTTATATACTTGTCGTTAAGTCACGGATTCTGTGATTCTGTATATGGTCGGATTAATGCTTCTAACTCATTTAGATTTGATACAGTTCAGAATGTAAAATTATATATAATTAAATGAAAACATTTTCCAGATTCTTTACTAACTTTATTTCTAATTAAAAAATCAATAAAGTTGTAAAATATAAATGCTAGATCACTTTTTCAAATCTGTTTATTAAATGAACTCCTATATATGCATATAATGTCAAAGATTGTGCCAAGCCAAGTGAATTAACAGTACAAAATAATTAAAATCACAAAGGCTTTGATAGATACTTCAATATCGCCTTCCAATTTCATCTATTGACTCTTCGGGGCATATACTTATATATATAACACTGGAGCACGTCTTGGACTTATGTAGTGTTCCAGCAAAAAAGATTGTGTCAAGTATTATACACCCTGTTATCATGTTTATACATCTGTATGGTTTTATATCAGGTTATATTGTCTTACACTGATGCTATTAACGTTCAGAATAGTGTTCATTAATTATTATATCGTGTTTTATCAGACAGTACGTGAAGAAAACTTGAATCCATTCGTTAATCATCATGTAGACTATAACACGATTAACACTATCTTACTTAAAGACTTACTTTAAACTAGGTAATAGTGTTCTAGATAACAGAGACTTTTTATCTATAAATTGGTGATTACGTAATTAACTCAATTATATACATACTTTGTAATAAACATACAAGGAAAACCCCGCGTGCCATGAGTTTCTAAAAGTAAAACTATGTATTTTGAACATATTGCGATTGTAGCGTTATTATGTTGTATTCTCTACCCACATAAAACCACATGGATAATGGGTGTGTGTTTATGTGCATAACGAAAAAGTGATGGAATCCATTTTTGTCTGGTAAAAGAATAAACCCACGTAAGTTAAACATGGAGCGTGCATAACTTGTAATCACCTAGAAAATGCTGGAAATATTTGTATTATCTTACTAAACGTCAGTACCAATCTCTTTTATTACATTTTAATACGCTTAAAGCCCAACATGCATATTTATACATCGATTACAAACACACTTATTTCTTTTTATTGGTACTGTTTCGTACAAACACCGAGTATAGATTACATAACACGTTTATCTGTCTAGATGAAGTTAATCACGATAATGTATTTTAATATATCACGTTTAATACATGGTGTATTTATCTGAACATTGTATTACACATATTTCTGTATTCTGTATGACTTTGATGATACAGAAATCTTAACGGTGTATCATTTACAGAAGCAATTCCCAGTATAATTAAAATTGATCAGTATCAACACTGTTTCAGGCATAGGGAATGGCTTAATAAGCTAGAACGCGCAAAAAAGTGTGTTTTATTTGCTAACTCAATATAGTTCAATTATTAGGTCAGGAATGTTATTGTATAGATGGAAGATACCATTTGTTAAACGAATCCTATAAAGCAATCTATAATCAGAAACTATATATCACTGTCCTTTTTTATATAAATTGTTCCGCGAAATTAACAAAAATGTAATTATATATGAAGCTGGTTTAGGTGTTAAGTTTAATTTTATACAGGTTTTGAAATTACTTTTCGCGATTTCGTGCAATAAAATGTATAAAATAAATATAAAATTGAGAAATACATCAGAGACCAAACGCATTTCTTCTTTCCCTTTTCTCTTTTGAAATACAAAAAAAAAGTTTTATCCAGCGTGTATACATACATGTAACAAGAACAAATATATTTTAATAAATAAATTATAAAAAAATAAAAGTATATAATAATGTAAAAAGAAAGTGCCATTGACTGAGTTCGAACAACCAACGTATGCTTCATTTCGTAAAAAAATGTCATGTATGTGCATGTCACTTTAACAATAACCACAACTCTGGTTCACGTGAATGACACTTTACTGCGGATTTAAAATTATTTTGGCAATCAAATTACAGTGATCACCTTTACAATGGTATCGTCCAATATTCGGTCTTGACTATAAGACAATTGAACTAAACGCCTTGATCGCCGTTAACCACCTCTAACGTGTTGTGCATTGTGTTGCTACAATAAGTTATTAAATCTCTTAATAGAGATAAACCTGGGCGTGTTTTCAATTTTTGAATCGTAAACGATTTACGATTCTAATTGGCTATCAAAATTGAAAGGAGGTTGCATCAATTAATCGAAATTCTTTCATATCATGATCTGACACTTATATTGTTGCTCGCTTAAAAACACAGTAGGTCATTTTCGAATAAAAAAAGTTATTTCAATATGTTGGCGAATATCAAATGACTATTCTGTATAAAATTGGTTCAGTAGTCTAAGAATGGAAATGCAAGTGGAATATTATTCAATAGAAACATTACTGGGTTTAAATTCCAACTATACCTAAATATCCTAACATTGTAAATGTTTCAAAGTATCGTAAAACTGACTAAATTAAGTTTCTTCCCACTTGGTAGACTTAGTATCGAGACAGGTCGATGGACTAAACCTAATTTACCACAGTACTGTAAAATGCATTTCATGTAATATATTGGAAGAAGAATATCATTTTGTATTAGAATGCTGTCTTTATAATGAACTTATTCGAAAGTATATTCCTTTAAACTATAGAAGAAATCATAAAATGTACAAGTTAGTAAAACTTGCTACTGTAACAAACAAACGAACCATATAGAATTTATCGCAGTATAATTTTTTTCAAGCTTTTGAATTAAGAAACCAAATGTTATATGATGTTAGACCCTTATGATGTCCATATTCATATGGTACTTTAAATTTACTATTATATATAATATTGTTTTTATCTGTATGTACAGGATTGTGTGTATGTTAATATAATTATGTAAGAGTATACATGTTTATATATTTTTATTTGTTGTTGTTGTAAAGACTTTTTTTGGTCTTGTCATGTAGATGGTGTCATTATGGATACTCCTCATTATGTTTTCCTTGAATTTAAGGTTTCGCATTGTAAATAAGATATATTGGATAATTATGAACGTGTTTTGTCATTGAAGTTTTGTCTTAACGATCAAAGAGCAATTTTTAATGATAGTTTTAAATAAAAATTAAAACGACTTTTGTATATCATTCAAAATAAATAATATACAGTTATTGACTGGTTTATTTCATACGGACCAGGCTTTAAGCTAATCAAAAGGTGTTTATTTATAAATCATACAATAATAGATGCTTTTCTTTTAATTGATGTTTTCCATTAGGTAATGTTTGAAAATGGTGCATTTATACTTAACTATTGCCTTACGTTTATGTTTTGCTGTATGCCAGTTATCAGTTTTATTTCTTTTTATCATGGGTAAATGTTTTAACAATTGTAATGTGTTTTTGGGGTTTATTCAAAATTTGAACGGGATTATGTTAAATATGGGTACGTTGACAATTGTGAAACAATCTATTGTTGCCAAAACAACTATCGATGGAGCCGATTTGATTTTGTTTTGTCGATGATAGACTGATACCGTCGTTGCATGCCCCCTATCACGTTTTTTATCACTGCTTGTTGAATGGCGTACCTCTTTTCCACCAAGTTCCTGTGTGCTTCTTGGTTGAACCTGACGGACAAAATGTTACTTTAACTCCTACCACGTGTGTTCAATATGATTTAGGTCAGGGGATCGGGCTAGCCAGTCCAAATTAATAATACCCTCTGTTTGCAAGTACTCTTGGAATATATTGACTGTATGAGGACTGGCATTATCGTACATCAACAATATACCCATCACCAACTGCTCCACTATAAAGCCTTACTTGGTTATCGAGAATCTCACCTGGATACCGCTTTGCAGTCAGTGTGCATCATCAAGGACAGCGAGGTGAGTGCGTCAGTCCCAGCTTATTCCACCCAAGACCATTATTGATCCTCCGCCATATCGGTCTTGTTCAGCAATGTTTGCAGCATGAAACCTTTACCTTGGTCTTCGCCATACACTAGCACGCATATCCGTTTACAGAACCCATATACATCGGTAATGAAGATAGGTGGTCATCCCACCCTGCTCCAACCAAAATGGTCCGCAGTCCAATCATATCGCAGCTCGTAGTGGTTTGGAAACAGCGGGATCCATACGCATGGTCTTCTCGACCGCAGACCATTTTCGTGCAAACGTGTGCGTACAGTTCGGGTTGAAACACGGATCATTAGCCGCAGAAGTGGCTCTTTATCTGCCCCATCATGTCGCCTTACAGATGTGTCATAGTGTTGAAACCTAGCCCAGGCTCTTGTGATTACCGCAGGTGCACACCTTAAGTGCAACCTCACGATGAAGAGTCCCTTGCTCCACCATTCCAACCGCCAGCCACATGTCTGTATCCGATAAATACCTTCCAACATTCTCATTGGCCAGTCATAAAATTCCAGTCTTCTACACTGAGAACCCTATACATATCGGGTACATGAATGCAGCGTAAAATAAACACTATGGAAATACAGAGCCACCTCGTTTGCACGACTTGCACTAATAAGTTGCCTGTTTGTGCACTGGGGACCAATATTTCCAATATAAATATCATAAATATATATTATGTATACGTCACACTAATGTGTCGAAAACTTGATACGCAGCAAACTTTGAGAAGTATTACTAAACGGACATGCTTTGTCACTGTTAGTACATATGATATCACTTTTTTGTTTCCCTTTTATAACCAGGGACACTACCCTGTTTTGACCTATATAATCATGCGCTAACAACATGCTTCAGTCAATACATAACTTTCGTTTCACAAGAGTGATGTGATTACAATGTTGACTCCCTATTAATCACAACTTCTCTGTTTTGACAGTCGCTATGCAGCGTAATGACAATATACAGAGAACAAATAGAACAGTATCTGACATGATTACAGCTGTACTGTCACTCTGAAAATGTTCCCTTATTGCATTGTTACAAATTAATAAAACGTGCCATGTTCCTAAATTGAATAATAGTATAAAAGCACTCAACTCCTGTTGTCAACATTGCTTGTATGATTAATTGAGGTGTACGAACTATTTCTGGTTGAAATCAATTCAGTAAATTATGATATATTGATTGGATGTAATGTGGCGGGATTCGTTTAGAGAAATTAAGTGATTAGGTTTGAAATAAATGTATTCCTATTTATACCTTGGCACTACATTGGCTGGCTGTAGTTATTCTTTGAATTCAGGTTGTACGAAATAAGGTTTTGGATAACTCAATAGAAATATAATCTTCTTCGTCCAGTGTGTGCATTAGAAATAGTGATCAATGTATACTTAATACTTATATATAGTCAGTGGTACAGCTAAGATTGATGGTTTGATATTTGACGTATTGGAATCATACAGAACATTGTATTAAACATGTCTTACAATTACCATAGCTTTATAATTTTATCGGAAGTTTACGTATAAACAATTCTACGCACTGGCCTAACTTTATGAATGTTATATCATTTATTCAATGTGGGAATGTTATGTAATTATTTATGATTGATAGTTATGTTGGTTGATTATATTTGTCAGTCTCTGAAGTGTGAAACATGATGCTTTACTTGGAAAACTTCCTTTTTTCTCTAGACTGTCTCAATGTAGCATATCTGTCCACCTTTGTTAATGCATCTTGTTTACAGAAGAACGCTTAGAAGTGTTTAGATTTTAGTATATAACTCCCTCCAACTTGGAGGTATTTTATTGTCTTACTCTTTATTTAGATTTTTTTCGTACGCGATCTACTATCAAGCGATTATATAATTATTTGTTGTTCTGTGTGTTAGTGCATACGTTATATGTAACCAGACTGATGTCATCACCATCACGAACGTTATTCTATACGTTAAAATCTCATGAAGTATAGCTTGTTTTAAAATGGACTAAACTATAACCAGGTAGTCATTTGTATTCACTTCTTGGTTCATTAAATGAAATAAAAATAAATGAAAATTAACAATACAAGCTATATTAAACGTTTTATTCGGTACGTTTAGAAACATGAAGGCCTGTGTGTGACCTGGTCGTTGAGAATGCAAACATATTTCTTAAGTTGCTCACCTATATAACACGACATCACAAACTTTTAAGTACGCTTACAGTGTTCAGAAATACAAAGGGACAGTACGTCATGATTGATGTTATAGCATTTCTTTAATTTCATGTAAGATGTATGATAATGAGGTAAAAACGTCTTATGGCATAATATGGATTTTACAGTTTCTAATTTAGAAAACGTGATCAATGATGTGTATATTCTCGAACATACGGACAACAACACATTGCAATAAATGTTCATGAAAATGCCAAATAATCACACCGGCAATTAACAATGACAATGAAAATAAAGCTGTATCTTAAAAAACTGTTACAGAGCACAAGAATTTTGGTCATTGAATATAAAATATTGCCAAACATAACTTACGTATCATGACATTTCACAATTTTAAGTAATACGTTATTCTACAAATTGTGATATACTTATATACATGTATTATTTACACTGTCTTCACATTAAAAAATGCAGCCGGGGTATTCTGAATGTTTATTTCGTGTTGTTAAGATCTAGCAAATATATAACATATTTATGTACCATTATAGTCTACGCGTATAAAATGTGTGTCCTTCTTTTGTATGCGTGATTTATCTTTATGCTTTCGTATAATGGAGTTCATAAAAACTATGTGTACATGTATATATGCTTCATATGTACTTGACAAAGTAAATGTAATATACCTTGAGTAACTAATAATAACATTTAGTAAAACCTAAAATCAATACAAGTTACATAGAATATTTCTCATTTATATACTCGAAAATTTGGAACAATATCCAAATAAATAGTTTAAAATCTGCAGTTTCTGCCTCTAAATTCCTCTAGAAAATACCTACTTAACGAAAGTGTTAATGAACTTTGTAAGTATTTATTAATATTTTATGTGTTCTATGAAGCTATTGGTTTTAGTTTAATTTTTCTATTGCATTTTAGGTTTGAAGGCTATGTTTGATCTTACGATATTGCAAATGCTTGTATCTATATACATATTAGCTTCATTAGATATAGAATTATATGATCGTTATTATGCCGAGTATGAAAGCAGAAACATTTTAATTTGATAAATTGTGGTTACAAAAAATGCATACAACGCATAACTACACTGTGTAATGTTTTTGGTATGGCACACAAAGGACAACGAGGACCATACACTACATTTTGGTTCAATCAAAACTTTGATTACAAAGGACAATGTAACTTTGTTACAATTAGGTTAAATGTATTCGTAAGCTTTGACGTGTGAGTTTTTGTCAAGGGGAGCTTTTGTCCGGGGTGCAAAAAAGACGAGATCTCAAGCGAATGTCCGTGGGCAGTAATGTAACGGGAAAACTTTTGTCCGCTCATATCAAAATTGATTGGGGAGCTTTCGTCCGGGGAGCTTTTAATATTCATTCGATTTCATCATACGTCTTAGAACGCCACGTGTTAAGACACCATCTAGCACATGGTACATCTATTCTATCCAAATCATTATGGGAGTAATAATGTGGGATTGGCGAAACAATTAGAGGAGATTTATTGGTAAATAAATTAGTTAATTAAATCTATTACGACTGAAATTTTACTTAAAATACAGTTTTGTGATTTACAGGAGTATGTTGGCATAAGTGCATACATTGTGTTACGGTGATTAAAACTTCAATCGGAACATTTAAAGTGGTGATAAACTGTGAATTCAACGAATAAATATTACACTTACATGAAGTGGTGAAATGTATGTTAACTGTAAATTGTAAGCATATTTTCTATTAATAGACATTAATTGTATACCTTTCATGAATCAAATATCAGCGATAAAACAGAATAACTATAACATGTTTCTTCTCTAACCCTGTATTTCAAACAAACAATATAGTTTTAATTTTAAAAGAAATGAAACACTTGAACATTCCCTGAAGACATTAAACTAATCTTACTGTAAGTACTAACAAATGCTATAAAGAATTTGTACTTAATGAAAATAAATTAAAACAAAAGTATAGATAATTATCCTCTTGACGGTATGACTTGGGTATAGTGAAATCATTCACTAGCTGTGTTATTTGGTTGAGATTAACTGTATTCAAGATAGATAAATGCGATATGTCTAGTTTTTTAGAGAGTAAGCCGGTTTTAAACAATGTAAAATATCTATAAAATGCCAAATTACCAACCTGTAGCGTAGAGAAGGTGATACCTTGTCTGCAGAATGTGTTATGTTGGGCAGCTAGTGGAATTTTACAAATGAAGCTTGTCAAATTATTACATTAAAATGAAACATTTAAGTAAAGGATTAGAAACAAATGCCTACACCTCTAGTACTGATTGTGTCTGTGGTAGTATTAACAGGTGCTATTTCTACACCGTGACGTGTACCTTACAAAGGTGTGATCATTATATCCAATAATCTTCATAGAATGTGAACTTATTACACCATTGATAACATTGTAAACAAAATAACAACAAAACATAAACCGGCAGGTTGTCATATACATGAATTTTATCAATTCAATGCTTTTTAGATTGTGTTTATATTATTCAGATTCGGTTTGAGGTACGGATTCCGATCAAGTTAACCCCTGATCAGTGGATAACGATGTTAGAGCAACTATTGCTGCTGATACTGATTGTAGGAAGATGGCTGCTACCAAAGGGAACATTAACTCATAACCAGCTATCACAGTTATTGTTAGTATACATTGGTACAGCTGCTGATATTGTTGAATTCTTCGAAGCTTTTAAAGAACACGAGGTAAATGCTATAAATCTTTTGTGTCAGTTATATTATAACAATCCACGTTTATTTTCCATTCAAATTGTTCTCGACATATGTTTCTCAGATGGACTTAAATTCTTGAACAATGTTCATCAGTAAGAGATTCAAAGTTTGTAATTTATCAAAAGGTTTTAGCTTATACAACATAGATAAGTCCTAGCCCTTACATACAAAGCGTATTCTATTTTTAAAGTTAAGTCATATATATTCTATCTGGTCTTGCCTGTCAAGTTCAAGCACAACTACTCACGTAGAATTGGTCAATATTCACCAAATCTTGTCAGAATGTCTATCTTAATTTTATCTTACTAGACAGCTTTGAACATGGTCATCTAGGGTAAAACAAACTACGTCATCAGGAAATCATGGATAGCAATGTAGAGACAACAGTTTTTATCGAGTCTTATTAAAGAATTCTCCGAATGTCTATCTTGTTGATTTATATGTCAGCGTTAGGCTATCCCTTGAAATGATATGAAAGAAGTGAGCTTGTAATGGACAATCATGACCCTCTGGTATTTTAATTCTGTTATTCAATTGTTGTATTCTTATGTTTTGATTCTGGTATTTTTTCACTAGCTCCAAAGATTTATTTTGCAATTTAAAAGCGAAAGGTATATAATCAACAATAAACACATAGCACTTATACCGGCAATGCAAGCACGACTCGCAATCGAGATTGTAACTTAAAACGTGCACAAGCACACCAATTACTGTAATGTAAATCCGAAGTACATTTTAAATACGCTTTAATAAGATCATGTTCATCAATAAACATTATATTGGCGATAAGTTGTTGGCAGCTTACGAGTTGATGCACAAGAAGTATTGTTGTAAACTCTTTAATTTGCTATAAACTGATTTAAGTATTCTTTTCTGTTAGTTGGCATTTTAATAATTGGAACGTTTTGCTCATAAAACAATTTAAATCGTCTGAGTGGAATGCTATACTTTTTGTCTTGTTTTGAATTCGTTACATTTTTGTCTTTCCAGGTGCGCTATCGAAAAACGTTGTGTATAATTATCCTAGGAATATGGTCGTTAAGTCTCGTTCAATTCACGTTAGTTCTTACAGCATCACGAGCCAGGCGAGACCAAGCGGGACTATATTTAACAACTCAAAACAGGGGAGGTAATGGGACATGTTGTACTGGAGACGTGTTTGGAATACTTATTTCAATATTATTGCAAGATTTACCGTTCTTAGTATTGAGAATGCTCCTGATATTTAAATACAATGTTTTAAGTTATACAAATATGTTTTTCACCTCTAAAAATACTTTGGTGATAGCTTTGTTAGTTTACAGACTAACTGTGTTATTTATAAACCGGAATGAACCGGTCAAGGAGGTTTCATTGGACACTCTTTATACCGAAGTATCACAGGTTCCGGAAAGATCAGTTTTTAGACGAACGTCAGAAATACGCCGTAAACTATTATCGTACCATGAACTTGACATGTTTTACCATCGTCAGTCATGCGTACTACCACGTGAGGTTTATACCAAATACGATGATATGCAGTGGAATAGAAGGTGTGAATCATTGCATGCATAGTGATATAATTTAAAAGGTACACATACAATACGAATTGTATGCATTAACTTTGTATACTAGTATACGATGGTGATACGTTTACATGTTGTGTTCCGTAAAATAATGACATTTTTTCACTGATTGACGGGTTGAATTAAGCATATTGCAGACGTTCGGTTTATTATTCCTTGTTCACCAGAAATATAAGAATAACTTAATATTATAATAATTTATTGCTAATCATATACATTTTACATTGAATAATTACGTGTATTTGTTATATTGAACAATAAAAGAGGATCATGCATATTTGTGTGTTTGCTGTAATTTTACCCTTTGTTTAAACAAGTATATAGTTTATGTTCTTAAACAAGTGTACCCACAAATATGGAAATATTACAGCCATATACAGTATTGTTATGTAGTATACTAAAACCCCGGTCAGTTATCGAGTTGTGTAGTCCTTAATAAAAGGCAAACTTAAGATATTCTAATAAATCATCCTCATTCGACCCCTGACTGATTTCGTGGTTTTCTGTATAGTTTCATAATAATAAGCTTAATCTGAGTAATGTTTCACTTCAAACCCAGTAGGGGACTGTTTGTCACACACAATGTATTACGGCTGGTTAAAGTTAATGTTGTATAAAACTCTCTGGAGATGTTTATTAAGTTTACGCGGTTTGCACAATTTATGTTTGATTTCTGATAGGATCGGGAATACCAAGACTGTTGGTTAAGTCATCTGACTGTGCTTTATAACTGCTTCTGTACTGGATTATATCTTACACATTCCACTCTTTCCTTATTTGTAATACAATTGTATAACGTTTTTACTTCACCGTCTGTGTTCGCTTAATGGGTACTATATAATATAAACTTTTTGATTAAACCCCAATTATAGACACTTCAGTCATGTCATACTTTCATAACTTACTAGTACCTGAAAAATATCTAAAATCTGTTTCTTAGATCAGTTTTAGTTATTCGTCGCTCTAATATCAACACATATTGCATGTAAACTGCGAAATTTTGTACAGCGTATTAAGTTCGTTTTATCCCACAGGCAACCGGCGTATGACAAAGACGCCTTTCAGACGCTCTGCTACACAGGGAATTCTTCTACACTCTGAGAACTATTAAATTTCATGTTTATAGCAAGTTTCATAACAAAACATGAATTAACCATATAATTTATGTAATAAACGTTCAAAACTCCGGGACCTAGAAGTCACGAAACAAAAACACCAATCGTGTTCACCAAGGCCGTCTTGTAACTTTTTATAGCCTGGTCTTTTTTGACGCAGACAATTTTTCTTTAACAAACATCTTATGTTATACCAATTTATAATTCCTCTGAACTGTAGTAGTTAGCCTTTGAACAAACATTACGTCTTGACATCAATGTGACCGCAGTTTATTTACGTGGGCTACAGAGTAAGTATGTTTCAATCCTTCTTGATTTTATACCCAAATCGGCGCTTATCAAGAGAAATCAGCTATTGATCACTAACTACTAACCACTGACGAATTCAGCAATGCAAGGCTTGACGCACTCGCCCGAATTCAACTTTCCATGATGAAACAGTAAACGCCGTACCTTTTTGTCGTGCCGTTCCGGAAAGGTAAGTATCAACGATTGGTCAAAATCTGAGGTGTGATAACCTTTCATATTGGTAGTGTGCTGTTTTATCCAACCATGGCTTAATTCGTCGTCAATGCTAATTCTTTACATATGACTATGTTTGTGAGTATGTACAGAAAGGGGAATGTTTTTCTTTGTAATACTAAATTTCACCAAACGTTTTGTTACTGACATATTCGATAGATGATATGTTTCAAGCGATATGAATATTAAAGTGTATTTTATCCAAGGGCGTTTAATGTATTGATTTCCTAACATACTATCTGCTTCTTTTTATAGGTTAGAAAGCAAATCTATCACCGATCATCCAGGCGTAATATTTTTATTCTGTCAGTTAAATACTTTGTGCTTCTAGAGCTTGAATAATTCACCATGTAAAGTATCATGTTATCAAATATGAACGGTTAACTAGTCAGGTTCTGAATTGAACATTTATTGATTTATTTATCAAATGTTTAAAATATTCCCTCACAGCTGCTTGTGAATACAAAGTTAACATGGTGATTGAATATGCCGAGTTCATGGAGACATTTTACACAATGATCCTGGTTAAGTAATACTGACTAGAAAACTTTATCCACAGTAAGCTTTCTAACCATTCTTTCGTAGTTTGAATAATGCTGATTCTGTTAACTCATGGCGCATTTTATTATGTAATGTCCATTTTATCATACGATTTAGGGTAATATCACTGCCAAAATAACAATACACAACTGTAACTAGTATTATTATAGTACTTATGTCAACATAGGCATTTACAAAACAATACAAATGTATATAAATAGGGTAATATACCATCAACATAGAACTTAGATTCTCTTTTGTTTTAGTCTGTTATTTTGTGGTTTATTAAGTGTTGTCACCAAGTCACCGTGACGTTTCCCATCTAAGTATGAAGAAAAACGTACTGTTTTCAATTATAAGAATACATCATAGCATGTAGCTGACTATTACTATATAAATTCAAACATCATGTTAAATAAACTTGTACGTAGCCCTGTGAGGCAGCAATCAATATTGTCAAGCATTTCATTATTATTTCATAACTATCCGTACTTTGTCCTAGCTTTATCTTACAACAAGTTAATTTCGCATTCCGTGTTTAGACATCAGCTGTAACATTCTATAGATAGTCAAGTATTCAGGATTCCTAACCAGAGTCACTGATCACCTACACTAGACATGGATATTTTAATGAACACATTGGCAGGTTTGGTTACATTGGTATGTTTTGCAGTGACCATTGTAAATGGTTGTATACAAAATGATTTCAACGCTTCAACAGCCAGGCAAGTGATGTTGGACACCGGTACCCATGTTCCTGTGTTTACACTTTCTGCTAGAAGCCTTGTGCAGTGTGTGGATATTTGTTCTAGAGCTGGACAGTAAGTCTGTTTATGTTGTAAAGTAACGGCTTAGTTAGCTTCAACTTGAAATAAAATAAGTACATAATTTAGAAATATTGTATTATTTGTATTATAATTGATAAGAAATAGATTAGGTGCTTAAGTAGTATGTATTATTTAGGTTAAATTGAGAATAGATTGAGTATAAAGATAATGTCATATGTTTTATTACGAATGTTTTATTTTAAATACAGTAATTGCACCAATATATTGTATTATATAGGTAATATTTGATTTGGTATTTCATGCCTCCACTATCAAAAGATGTAGTATTATTCTGACGTGGTATATTTACTCACATTACAATTTCATGCATTATAATTATAAATAATTCTTTATTATGTAATATATAGAAAATTAAGGATTGTATCAGTCATTGGTGGAATAAACATGTAGTAGTACCAGTTCCCTACTTGTGTACAATGTTTTCAGTGTATGTTGTGAACAATTCTCTAAAAAATATCGTTGTGACTTAATATATTTTATGAACAAATTACAAGTATTTATATATACAATTTACATGTTATTAGATTCAAATGTTACTTTTCATAAATCATGTGGAAACTTGAGATCCTGTCATAAATATATTAATTTTGTATGCATAAGAAATTATTTCGTTTTTCTGTATCAGATGTACCACGATCAACTACAACAGCGAAAGTAAAGCATGTTTGTTGTTCAACATTACTGACACAGAGACCAGTTCTTCATCATCTGATTGGGTTACATTGACAGTGTCTGATATGACATTGGTAAGTACTTCGAAATATAATGACACCGTCCTTGTTTTTTTAGCTATTATTTATTCAGAAATGAATTCAATAGGAGTTCTTTAATTCTATTTGAAGATTTAGATGCAGGATTATTCAGGTTATTGCTTTATGTGCTGAAATCGATTCAAACTTACTATAACCGTTTTGTATCGGTGATCACAATTGTAACATATTCACGGCCTTAACGGTCTGGTTTTATAGCCACTTCACTATTGAAATGACACCAACATTGGAACTACACATTGTAATCATTCTTTTAATATATTGTATTTTGGCAGAATACGAATTACGCCTGTGAGACCAACAGTTGTGGTAACGGAGAACAGTGTATCAACTCTAACGATGTAGGAGCAGTTTGTGCATCTCTTGAACTCATAACTATGTAATCACTCTTAACTCGTTAAAAGTCGTGTTTAGTACAGTCCTACATCATATTCTGCGTGTATATCGCATTCTGGACTATATTTCTGGACGTTTTCAAAGAGTCACGCGCTATTTCACACACACTATTATTATTTACTTTATTCAAAGAAACCAACTATCTATTGTTATGATTGGCCATATGCTTGTTGAGTGTTGAGAGAGAAATATATTTACGAGTACAAACGTTAATTGGCAATAATATACACATACACCCACAGTATACAAGTTTTTTTTCAGAGCCTAAAGCTTCTTCAGCGAATACACTTGTAAGCAAAGTATATTGCATTTGATGTATTAATTAATATTCGATTAACTGTCGTTGTTTTATTGTTTTGTTGCTTCACATGCTATTACGTCTTCTGTTTGTATTTAACGTAATGCTGATTGCAGAGTAATAAATCCCACAAACATACCACGAACAAAACTTACGTAAGCTTTCATATTAGTATTATTTAGATGTGTTTCATGTACATGTTATAAAATAAAAACTAAACATATGTATCTTAGAGTTTCGCATTCTTTAATGTATAATTAATTATTTAATGTACAGTGCTTTGGCTTACGAAATAAAATGTTTCAAACTGTATTTGTTATTTTAAAGCCTTCGTCCGGCGAGTTAATGTAATCCGTATACCTTGATATTGTTATTCCAGAAATAGTATAGTGTCTCAGAGATACCACGTACTAGGGTAACCAAGACATGTCACGTACTAGAGTGGTCAACATGTCACGTATTAGAGTGAGACACACAAGGAAATGAACGCTTGTGAAAAATGCTTTGTATAATGATCACACAGCGTTGTTCGAATAGGCGCAAAAAGATTCATTGATATCTTATTTTAAGACACAAGTGTCGTAGTTATATCTACGTAAAAGCGTTTCACATTTTCAAATTTCGGCCGGTACTACTGCTGATCTGTTAAGAAATGATTGGTGAAACTGATAGTTTCGTTGCGCTCTCTGATTTATACGCTGTAACATAGCTCATGGTGAACAAATAAGACATTACATTCATTACGGGCCTACGTAAAATCATTGCACACTGTACCTATTCAAACCAAGAAGTTAGGTCATATGCAAAATAGAAGAATTAGCCAGGAACGACTTTTGCGTGTTTCTAACATATGGAGTAAAGTGCACTGGTAAGGTTACCTGATATACAGGACTGTAATCCACCTACATACAATGGCTGTATCTAATGATGCACTGAGAACTATTGAGACTCGAGTATTGCTTTGTGTTCAGAAACATTTATTCCCCGTAATGAATCGTCTACCTACACATTCGGAGCTTTTATGTAGAACAATCAATTGCTGATTAAATTGACTTACGTCTTTTTAAACTCGGGGGGGGGGGGATCCGCTTGGTAAACGGAATGCTGTCATTTATTTGTAGCGTATACATATGTGTTGCTTCCCTAAGTCCATCGTATATTAATCATTTGCAATGAATAAAATGACGAGAAAAATGTTGTTTTGTCATGCTCGTTAGAATATGGATAAGACCACTCTCTTGAAGTTAAACATGATAATACATGGAATTACTTCCCTTTAAACGTCAAAACGTATTCACATACATGCAATGAGTTTTCATATTTTGCGTGGCAGACTGCTTACATATGTGTTCTAGAAACTTTATTGTATCCATGTTAATTTATGCTTGCGTAAAGGGAGGGATATAAATACTTTTTGCATTTTTGTCTAAATCGTACTATAATACATTTTATGTTGTACAGCAATTTGTAACGAGCGGGCTACAAAGGAATACAAAGTGACGAAAATAAAGCAAGTCACGTGTCGTACTTACATGATATAGCTAAGCTTATCCGGTCACTGCTTTATTAGGTCTAGATTAAGTAGAAACAGTATAAAACTATTAATGTAGTCGTCCTGTTAGCTATATACATGACATGTTATCAATGCATTGGTTACGCAGATCTTGTGAAGATCTGTTTTTTTAAATAAATTTGCCACTGGTTCATTGTTTGTTCTTCATGTTCGATGCAGCCACCATCCGTGCAAACAAAGCATGGAAGTTATTCAAAGTTAAACATCCATTGTTCATATTTGACAATGACCCATTAAGCTACGTCAATATGAAAACTAAAACTACAAAAACCAGTATGTTTCTTTTGTTACTTTGTCCGATATTTTGTTTGTGGGCGTTGAGACGGTATAGAGATGGTTAAAACGGAAGTAAATATTTGAATATACATACAAAAACAAGGTTTGTACAAAATACTGAGCGCATGTTATTATGCATACACGGACATGTGAACTTAATATATAAAGTAGGTATTTGTCATTCGTATCTTGATGGACGATATTTTCCTCGTCTGTAACGTATGATTCAGTTCATCTACTTTACTTTTACTGGGTTAATTAATTGACAATAATAATGTGGTACAATATGTTTAGTATATGTGAATCATATCAAACACATAGATAATACTAATGTAATAAGAAAAACCAACATTGCAACCTGATAACCATTTTATTCATAATTGAACACTTATAGTTTACAATGAAGAATGATGTGGCATCATATAAGAAATACATGTATGTCCTCATGAAATTAGATCTGCGAACAATAAAAACAAGTTATTAGATAGAAGCAATAATTAATTAAAATGATAATTGCTGGAGAGATATTCACAAAATATACAAATACAAAGGCATAAACTACATTGAACATCAGCACATAATTACATGGTACAAAACATTAGATTTCAAGACTACTCTTCGAAGTGAATTCATGAAAGCATAATTTGTTTTGAAATTATTGTTTACATTATTAATAGTTCATGGGCCAGTATTCAATAAACATCTTAAGTAATGTTTTAACTTAAGTTATATTTTTCCTTAAATTCGACTTTTTCCTTAACTCTTTTGTACTAATATAAAGGAGGAAATCACAACAATATGATTTTGTCTTTGTTCAAAAGATGCCAATTATGCAAATGATAATTCATTTTCACACTTTTGATGACTGGTTAACAAACTTTTACCATGAAAAAAAATTACATTCAAGTAAAAAAAATTGACTTAAATTGAAAACAATCTTAAGATGCTTTGTGAATACGGACCATGAAGTATATTAAATAATGTTGAGTTTGACAGGGGTGCCTTGTGTAGCTGAACAGAAACTATATATATATTTTCCGAAACTTGTGAATAGAATATTTGACAGTAGAGAGACCGTGATAAAAATGCAAAACTCGCACAAATACTCGTATGAGAACAGGATACTATATATTAAATAAAACAATGAAAACATAGCGTTATGCGTTGTTCCCAAGTTATAACAAATAAAACAGTTCCAATATAAACATTCAAAACAACAACAAAAAATATAACCATTTAATGCCACGTTTAGTATTTGCTTGAAAACATAAATCTAGTTGACTTGACTGTTATCAGAGGCATAAGCAATAGAAAAAATGAAAGCTTAACGTGGAGTTGTGTAATGTATGGATGAAAATATTTATATGTATGTGTGGTGAATTTGCAATTATTCAACAATGATGTTATACTGATGACAATTTGACAGAACACATGTACAATGACCAATACCAGCATTCACTAAAAATAATGTACCAGGTTGTGTGCACCAATACCAATATATACAATCGGCAACTTGAATCTAATATGTACAAGGGACTTCTAAAAACCTCTTGATTAATATAATATCATAACAATTAAAATCATGTAGTCTAAAGGTAACACTAATTACAATATTCTGCCTTATCCCAAACATCAATACAATGAATATATTTGTAAATAACTGCTGCATATACATATAAGAATTTGAATGTCCGAACATACATATCATAAGTTGTGAGAAGGGTGCATCACAAAGCATACAATCTACTGTGCTGTTTTCATATTGATGTATGCGTTGACTGCCTGGTGACAAAAAATAAGTTGTTCCTGTAATGAAATAGAATATAATTAATACATGAATGTAATATCTAGTGCAACAAATATAATACTTTATAATGTATTCTCGTTGTATTCGTAGTAAGACTCATTTATTTCATATGAAAATCTAAACCATGAAATATGTCTGCTGCAGTAATGACATGCATAATCACACACAGTAAAAATACACGACGGTCCATGCTGAACTAATGTATTTCTTAAGACAACGTCCATAGCAAAATGTATGATTATTACTACGGGTTAGTTCACAATGTTAATCTGTTATATCAATATAATCATATAAACAGTTTAAGTGACTAAGTAAGGCATGTGTGCAATAATTGTAAATAAATGTTTAGATATTACGTTACCATGTTTTGAATAACAGTCATTCTCCTTGATCGTATCTGTCGGATTGTATTACCAATGTTTACCTGGCCTTCACATTCTATTTTCTCAATCATTGAGGCGATACAACAAAACAAGCCACTTCTTTCACTTGAATCCCTTAATATATTATAATATAAAAAGCAAAGTCTATTGATAAATTTTAAAGATGTTATTTAAATAACATTGATAGGTAGTTGTTCGTATAAACAATTATAACACATTAAGTTGAAACATACCTCGTTACATACATATTTTCAATGGGGTTTAACGTCGCACTTGTATCAAAGGTATTTGGCATCTTATCCCGCTTTAACTGTGGCGGAAGAGAAATACCTCAGACAGTAACACTGTGTAGAAATATACACATACATTCCATAAGGCAGCTAGACAACTTCTTCACATGTTTTACCGGTCAAATTGGGATACAAATCTTCAGCGACGAGGGTCTAGTGACCACTAGTCAGGGAATGTGGAGGCCGCGTTACAAAGTTAACAAATAAAAGAGCAATGCATAAGTCACTATTTAACATTAAATGGCTAACGTTATGTGTACTTTAATTTAAGTACTCACAGACAATGAACAAGTACATGAACTTCATCATCACCGAGTTCACTCACGTATTGGTCAACATTCCTGACAAACTGTGCAAACTCGCTCGGGTCGTTTGGAACACTTTTATCGCTGTCCCATTGAGTATATTGGAAGTGATAGAAAATCTTTTCTCCTCCATCAAACTGTAAACATTCAATCCTTTCCAAAATTGATGTTAAATTTTGTATATTTACATATATGTACAATGTATTATAGACGGGAATAAATATGTTTAAACTAAACATTCACGCACATATGTAAGTTTGTTCTCGATTTACAGTTTATAGATATAATGATAGGTATGCTAAAACAAGTTTGGATACAGTTTCAAAGAGATCATGATTTCTAAAAGGTATTCGCATTCTTATTCCTTGTAACTCATGATCAAAAACTATGTATGCCCATCAGTTAATGGCAAAACAATGCATTCAAGTGTGTATCACTATGCCGGTTCATGTATCGCAAGATCAATGCTGGCATTCGAAAATTGACCTACATTTTCATTGATAAGACATTAGTACAATGAATTGTATCTGGAAGAACAGTTGAGAAGCTAAAATGTTTACTACTCTTTTGAATATTACCTGCATGACATAAAATACCAACACTTTTTATCAACGAATATCTTCATCAGTAAGACACAAGTATACTTTATTTACACATGACACAGTAACTCTATTTGTATAATCGCAAGGGATGTATAGTAATGATTTGTATTCGTATAAAAATTACCTTGCCAAGATTTTCTATTTTCAAGCGCCTGACGACATATTGCGAATTGGTTTCTAAACTTGAACACGAGACTTTGAGGTCCCCAATCGATAAGTCAGTACTGTCAGGTGGTAAGTAGACTCCAACATCCTTAAACAAACATGATATTTGGTAGTATCAAATATGCGTAATTTAATTGCCGCAAGTTTATAAGATAACTCCAAACTAGTGAACATGTATTTGTAAAACTATTAATTGGACAATATTTCTAAAATAATAAAAGACAATAAGTATAAAGTTAAGCCCGCATATTACTATTATATAAGAAATCACTGTTATTTCAAAACCCAGAAAATCGGGAAGCATCCAGAAATAATCACTCATTATATTTTTTATAAAACCGCCAAACCTTATCCGTCAGTACAGTTCCATGTGTTTCAGATACATCTAATGATACAATACAAAGACAATCTTCTTGATATATCAAACTAAGGAAGTCCTCCACTGATGAAGTTCTGGGTGTTTGTGCAGAGATAAAGTGGTTCTTCTTCTTAAAGCTCTACAATACAGGAAGCGGGAGTAATTTATCGCAGCATGCTAGTTAGTGTATTTGAATACAATAACCTAACTGTGTAGTCATAATGCTTAAGAAGCCAAAACATTTTCAGTCTCAGTGGATATCATTCAATAACTATAGTCGTCGTTACGCCATGTACTTCTAACATTCAATAATACAGAATCAACTTACATTTACATAAACAGCGTTGATGTAGTCTACATCTTCTAATGATTTATTGAGGTACAGTTTAACACTGTGTTTGTCTCCTGAATGCAAAGATATTGATAGTATGTTAGATTTTATAACCATAGCTTTTTCATTTATGTGTGCATACTAAGTATATAACATGTTGTTTAATGTTTTTTGGGTCGCATATTTAATTTCCAACAACTCATCTACTTATACTACTGGTGCTTTTTTCATCGTTCAATAATATCGAGGATCATTTCGGTACTATCAGAGTCATTCAGGCGTGTTTACAAGTGCATTTATTAATATAAAAAGTCAATGATGTTCATATCAAAACGGTTGTGGCTAATGAAAGATGTAAGTTTGTATCATGAAGAAGTCATTTTATTAGTCAATTATATTTTAATATGTCTGTTAAATCACATACATTGAATTGTTATAAAAAGTTAGTTAGTCTCGTTAAACTGATCATCTCTGTAGTACAAATACCACACCTTCTTGCTTATAGGCATTTAATCATGCCATGTGACCAATAATTCTATCGGATCTCTGTAGAATAAATGCAAATTTATAATTCAGTTTTATTATTCTAAGAAAGTCCCACCCGGGATGTCTGCACCAGGACGGTTGATGTTCTTGTATTGTTCGTTGTTTCTTCTTGCATTGTCTTCATTATAATTACAGAATACATTTGGTCGGATTTGCTACAATATGTGCAAAAGAAATTATTTTTGTTTCACCAACTTAACACATTCATTTTTACATCAAGTTATATAGGATTGCACTCATTTATTGTCTGTCTGGCTGCATGTCTACATGCATGTATGCTCATATTACACAAGTTACAGAAAGGTATGAAATATTAAAACTAGAGCTCTGTTTGTACTTTGTAGATTTATGCACATATATACATTTATCAGTAGAACCACGACAATTAATACAATTTTGGTACAATGCAATTCAAGGACTATTTGAAAATTTATCAACACCATGCTTACCTCAAACATATTGTCAAAGAACGTGCTTGGTTTTGATTCTAAATACTCCTGGAATGTTTCTGTGTAAATAACTTCACACTCAAATACCAATGCATAAACCAAGGCTTTGTGGATGTAGGCATACTCTTCCTGAAGACCGATTATATTGAGATTTTATTAAAGCCTATTAATTTCAGAAATGTGTTTATTACACAAATTAAATGGTTGAAACAAAAACCAATGTGTAAACGGTAAATATGTCATTGTTTTCATGAAACTGTCCCCTACAAGAAAGACAAAACATGTTCAGATAGAAAAGGTATGATTTCAACTATTCTTTAGGTTTGAAGTTCTAATATTATATTTACCTGTGTTTGAACAATGTCCACTCCCTGTTCTCCCAATTTCTTAACGCAGGCAGATACATTCACAGAACCTTCAGTCTTACCTTCATCAATCAACATATCTAGTGCTATCAGTGTTCCTGTTCTTCCAATTCCAGCACTTTGATATGAAATAATACAAAGCACTTGTAACTGTCAACAATAGAACGTCTACTCACAATCACAATTTGGTAGTTCGGATAAGAGTCGCCGTAATATATGAATGGGCAACTATTTTGTATAAAATTCTAATTTCAATGTTATCATGAATCGATAATTGATACGGATTAATTTCATGTATCATGCATCTACTGAATAGATTACTTTATGAATTCGCAAATGCGTTGGTACATATTAAATATATGTTGAAGTTGGCTGCAAATCTACAACATGTGAGTCATACCTGCAATGTACAATGATAGGACCGGCTTTGACGGTGTATGTTGCTTTAATTTTTTGTCTGAATTCCAGAAGACTCGTCATGTCGTCGGGTACACTCTTGTCTGGCGGCCATCCAGTGAAATGTAACTGGGTCAATGTTCTAACTACTTTGGCCTGGAATCAAAATATGCAAGTTTCAAAAAACCCGTCAGATCCAGATAAATAAGTACATATTTTATTTCCTATTCTTATACGTAAAAACTCATTCGTTGGATTACAAAATCGGACTGAAAACATTTCTGTTTGAAACAATAGGACATAACAGACCTTCGATACATCGAATGTTCGGACTGTGTACTCATTTAAAGTTCGAATCTTCTGACAAGTGACCGTCACGTCACCATATGTTATACTTGATCCTTCGTCTGGCCAGTACTGTTCACATTTTGTCCCCTAAGGAAAAATATAGCAGACTGCTATTTATTATTATTTCAAAGTTATTATTAATTCTCTGTATTGCCGATTATCATTTATTTTGATGAACTATTGCGTACCAACACAAGGGATGTTATAACGTGAGTAATTATAAATGAGGTATTTAAATAAAATAAATGTGATTTTGTCTAAAGTAACATGCCGCTCATTATCATTCCATGTTTACAGCCTTAGACGTCATTGTGTTTGTTATTACTATATCACATCATTGTCATATTACACTAATGAACCTGTCAATATATAAGAATAGTACTACACTCCTATCCACTTCTAGAATTCAATGTACAGATGTACAATATATGACATCTCAATAGGGCAACAGCAACATACATTTGCAATACCATTTTCGTCTTAGTTTAAATAAAATCACATGAAAATAACTTACCGAAATATCACGAAGACTTGTAAGCATAACAATAATATCCGATTGTTCATGCCACACTGTTTCCCTGAATGTTTGATAACCGTTTGTCGTGTCTGATGTAGGACCTATTATGAATATTTCTGTTTATTACACAACTGACAGCGCAATGAAAGGAGTGATTTGGTAATTATGTGCAAATTACATGTTTAGATATGTTGAATTGTTAATATCTTAATTATAATGGTTACCCATAAATAAAAGAGTTGTAGATTATTCATTTCAGTTTTGACTTACCTGATAATGCAACATACGCCTTATTCCGGCAATAGCCCTGTAAAATAATATTCTGCAATGTATTTTTTTTTCATTTGGAAACAGTTTCTTACAAAGTAAGGAAAGTAGGTTTGTACTGACTACTTGTACAGCAGTACGACTTTGCTTAACTGTACAACGTGTGTAGCTGAATTGCGGCTTACAGACGTGTCCAGTCGAAAGAACAGGGAATCAAACACAGAAACAAAAACGAATCCCGAACAACCAGCTTGTGCTGAAATACAGGAACTAGCGTATTAGATTTAAGAAGTGGATCATTAACATCGTCCAGAAATTATGCTTCAGTATCACTGGTGGTTATTGATACGAATTCAACGAAGTTCAGTGGAATGCAATCAGCCATCATATGATTTGTTGTTGCTCAGAAAAGGAGTACCGAGTAATGATAATAAATGATGAAACGTTAATAACTGTGACTTACGTTTATGAAGCAAGCGTTCATGGAACAGTTTGGATCGCCTGTTACGGTCACTCTTGAGAAACCGTCTGCAAATGTTTAATAACACATACGAACATACATCGTACATTTACATATGGGCTATTTAGGAAACAAATAATGTAACTGATTGTCTGTTTATATTTTGTTGATAGGTATCGCAAAACGTAATCGAGATGCATTTACTAAATGGACAATTTTAATAAAGTATGTACAGCAAATCAGCTCGAATATTGTATTACATTGAAATAAAAATAATTAATGTCAATAAATAGGTGCATATCACCAGACTGAGTGTAAAATTTCGGTTTTTACTTACATGGATATATTCCTTGGTCTGTGTTGATTTGTATGTTTTCTGGCTTCTGTCCAATTGTTGTTGGGAATTGTAGTTTATTTCTAAACTCCTGCAAACAAGTCTATTATCAATTTCAGAATCAACCTACTTAAGGATTTCGATCTCCATTTTGAAGTGTACTCAATTTCATGAATTTTACTGATACTGACATATTATTGAGGGTCATGGATTCAAACCAAGCTAGGACCATATTTTGTTCTCTTTTTTTTAGTTTTTACTTTTTAGGTAAGGTTTACACTAATATGGAAGCAAATATTTATTCCAAAATATGTTCTTCAGATTATTGGAATTTATACATGGCTAATTAACGAAAATCAAGTAACTATGAATTTCTGACACACTTTTTCAAAACCGGACGGTGATTATTTTTATTTTGGTGCAGACATTACACAAACATAGTAGTTAATTTTTAGATAATTTCAACTGTTGCCCTTCTTAAGTTCTTATTTTAATGATATTTATCAATTTTTACTTCTTGGTAAAAGGCAAAAATCTTGACTAAATCTTTAAGGGGATTGGTTACATTTTTCACCTTTTCTTCAACATAATAGATCCAAACAACATATAAACAATTTGGATTGACTAAAAATTGGTAACCCTTAAATTTATACACGTTCTTGCATTTATTGTATGATAGGCCAGTTTTCATAAAGGTGGCTTAATTTGATTTTGAGGTACTATTTTACGTTAGGGTAGAGGAACAAAAATGATTGTAACTCTCTTAACTGACGGTAAATGTTTTTTTTTAAAAATCACATGTACATGTCTAAATGGATCTACTGAATAATGACAATATTTAAAATACAATCCTTAAAACTTCGTATTAGACTTCGAAAAACTTAAATCAGAATTATAAGTAAATAGCATATCTTGTATAAATTGTTATGTATTAAAAGGCATTGGTACATGCATACATTGAAAAAAGCAGTGTATTAATTATTTATATTAGCCAATAATTATCTATATTTTCTAAATGTTTTTACCTGATATTCTGGCTCATACAATTTACCGGTAACGTATGCGAAGAGTTCCGCTACTTGCACTCGTCCAATTCTTCTTCCAACATTACTACAAACAAACTCATTGTTTTGATTTCCAGTCTGGTTTTCATCTTCGTTATGTTCAAGTACAATTTCTTCAACTGTTTCAGGTTTCTTCTTGCCACATTCTTCACCTTTCTCATGTCTGCTTGTAGTTGTCAGCTTTGCATAGATAGTATCCTCTGATTTGAAGAATATGCAAAATGAACGTGTTTCATATTTTACATCATGGTTGCATTGTATAAAAGTATTGTTAACAATAAAAAGTCAAGGTGGGGGGTAATAATTATATATTTACCATATGGCTTTGAACTCGAAATATAGCTGAAGAAAGTATCATACAGCTAACATATGTAAAGAGAAAGTTATTCACCATGATACGTGCATTCCAATACTTCTAATATATGATACTTACTGCCAATCCAGGCTAAGTGCTCATACAACTGTTTTGGGGAGTTTTGTTTTGGTACCGAGCTTGTGCATGGATTAGATGGCTCACAACTCACTGAAGATGTTGAAAGGAATTGTGCAACTGACACATTCTGGTAAACGTTCGATTTTTCGTTTTGTTCATTTGTATCAGTGTGTCGATGATCGAACACAGCTTCAACAACACTGTTTTCGTATACAACTCTGTCTACCTGGGTATCTCGGTAATATTCACCATGTTTTCTTTTATTCAATCTAAATAAACATATTAAATATGTATTCCGTAAACATTCTACTTGGACATATTTTATCTTCGGTAAGGATGAGGGTGATTGACAAACATTATGACAATTTATACAGAAATAACACAAATAAATAAATGGTGAATTTCAAAGAGGAAACCGAAATATTTAACTTAGTCTAGTCATTGTCAAACGCGCAAGTTTTGATTGTCGATAAAGAATGTTTTATTATTTAAACTGTGTATTACCGCAGTAAATTATTTATTGCCTACACTTACCGCGACACAAAATAAATTGTCATTTACCTCGTGATATATGCATCCCAAGCTTTTCTGATTGAGAGAATATTTTGAATGGAAACGTTTTCGAGTAAAATGTTGTTAG
The DNA here is from genome assembly GCA_964023205.1 of Lutraria lutraria. Classification (NCBI taxonomy): domain Eukaryota; kingdom Metazoa; phylum Mollusca; class Bivalvia; order Venerida; family Mactridae; genus Lutraria; species Lutraria lutraria. The sequence continues at coordinate 24,226,415 of OZ026847.1, forward strand.
GATACTTCAGTGCACGATAATAGAAAAAACACTTATATTGACATACCTGCGTTTATAACATACCAATCCTATCACAATAAGACTTATAACGGCACTGATGCTCACAATTCCGGCTACGATTGATATTACTGAATTAGGTTCACTGGGTAATTCGACAGCTAAAATATAAACCGAACGTACACAGTATAAGAGGCGTATGTAAATAATTCCAAAGGAATTATGAAATAAACTTTTTACTAGACCTATCTTCCACTACAAAAAAGGTTATCAAACTTAGCAAACTATCACAAACTTACCCAGTGTCTGCACTTTCAAAATATCACCAACTGAAGAGTTTCCGTGTTCATTTATTGCAATAATATAAAGTTCATACATTGTTCCACTCTTCAGAGTAGTAAGTGTTATATTCATTGTACGTTCACCAGTGTCTCGTATAGACTTCCTGAACCAGATGCTGCTTGTACCCATCTCTCTATAACGGAGTACAAACGTTTGAGGTAGACCACCATTAAAGCCAGGTTTCAATGTCAATACTATCGTGGATTCTGTAGTAAGTTCTGATACATAACGGAAGTCGATAGGGTTATCAGGAACATCTGAAACATAATATGAATTGTTCTTTATTATGCTTATTGTTCGGGCGTTATTTACCACATCGAAGGTCTTCAAGTATATAACTGTTAAATGAACGTTTACTTAATGTATACTAAAACAATAGTAATACTTTCGTAATATGTCGACTTTAAATACAAATCAAAGCTCTAAAGGTTCTGCAGTTGTTCGGACTTACAAAGTAGTCGAAAGGTGAATTTCTTTTTAGGGTGAGGTATTGGGTTGAGGTTTGGAAACCGAACGATAGTTACCCTATGAAGTTTGATGCAGACCAATGTACTACGCTTTTCTATACCCGCCATGCAATTATTAAAGTTGTTCCTGTTCCATGTGCTTTCAGAACTTTGATTTTTTAGCAACTAGCATAATAGTCTGCATTACTTGCCCCATCGAATATTCAACTGATGCAGAATGTAATATCTCATACATGAAGACATAGGTCACACGCTATAAGCATTGAATTAGTCAATTTATAATGATAGAGAGTGTGAGCACAAATACATACATCGTATAATTCAATACAATTACCCTAAGTAAAAAAGATAATTATTTACCTTCTGCTTTAAGAACAAACTGATGAGTGTATGTACCAACTTTGTTGGTCACTTCTAGTTTATATTTTCCAAATGAAGATCTTGTTACATTCTTCAATGTTAGATTAGATTGAGAGTCCAATGTGCTTATTAATGTTCGGTCGTTGTTTTCTATTTCTATCCAAGTAGACCCGTTTTCTAACACTCTTCTCCAAACAAAGCCGGTGTGTCTAGGAATTGGGTAAGCAAACACTTCGAAGCTAATTGTCGCATCAGTATAAAGTTTACTAGCGAAAACACTCTTCATGTCGGTGTTCGGTTTTGGTCTTGGAGAACCTTTCATTAAAGAAACAGCAATATATCAAATAATAAAATATAGTCGATCTTCTAATTGCTGTGATGTCATATTTTAGGCAAGTGATGAATAACATATTTAGTTGCTATACATACATCATGATGTATCATTTGCTATATATATATATATATATATATTATACATTGTCGTCAAGTCATTTGAAGCACTATCAGCACGATCGGTTTAACTATATATTGCATGAATTAAATGTAAACTCAATTATGATGCGATGCCTTCGGTAACACTGCTAAAAAGTTAGTTAAGACGGACATATGACTTCAATACATGCACTTACATTGTACGAAAACTGTTGTGTTTTTCATCGGAAGTTCTGAGGTGTATTCATTATTCGCAATGCATGTATAAAGTCCGTCTTGAAGACATGACACATTTTTTACAATATGGTATATGTTGGTTACCAGTGTTTGTTTCTGTACAATGTTTCCTTCATGCAAAATAGAGACGTTTGATGCTGGTTTGCCATCCACGACACAGAAAAACATCAGCTGGTCTGTTTCATTTACTGTTACATTTCTGGAGAAATGTCCATTAACTTCGAAGCTCTCAATGGAAGTAGGATCTGCAAATCAACCACGTAAGAATTAAAGTATCTGCTTGCATTCGTTTGAGAACGTGTCAGTTCTATCATTTAGAATTCCGTATAAATCATCAAGAAATAGACATAGAAACAATTGCATAGACCTTGTAATAGTTCAATCATATCATCTTGATATGTTCTTATTGCCATCATGTATAGCTGTGTATAAACATTTTATTCATTACGCGTGTTTATTTAACTAGGAGTACAATACTCACATAACACGTCTATATTAATAAGTTTGGACCTTGTGCCATCTTCCTCTTTCTCAAACGACGGTATCATAGTATTTTTAATAGTACAATTGTATTGTCCTGTCTGTTCTCTTTTGATTCTGACAATGTTATATTCTCCGGTGATAGTTTCATGTAAGGTTGTTAATTGTCTGCTCCAGGTGTATGCGGAAGGAGGAGGATTACTTTTGGCATTACATGACAATGTAACATTTCTATCTTCTACAACATACACAGAGGTGTTGTTGATAATTGCTAGGTCATGATTGACTGATAGTTGAATAACTTCTGGAGGATCTACAAAATAATGTTTACATGAAAGTGCAGCTGGAAAAATAGTGTCTAGTGTCAACAATAAAAGCTTTGTTAACGCAACAATCAACAATCAACTTTTGAATATCTCAGAAGTTTTCAGAAAATAACGAACAGGTTAAACCATCATCCGATTTAATACATCGTGCAGGGTTTAAATGAAAACCTGGATTTACACCGTTACAATAATTTACAACTGTGTCCGATTTGTCAGCCTATTACAAAGTGATACTCTTTTGGGGTAGCAAAATATAGTGTTGTTGAGAGGTTGTTGCCCCAGATAGGTTGAATTAATTGATAAACGTGCGATGGGAAATCATTTTGTTGTTGAGAGGAGGTTGTAAGAGGTTGCTCAAAAGAGGGCCGCTCCGGATAGGTTGTACTGTTACTATGATCTATGTAGAACATACCATATTTACATGTCTTACATAAGTTCAGACTTCAAATTCAATCTATATGTTTTGAATGGATGTTTACTAAAATACAAAACAGCTGTGGTCAGGTACCTCTATAAAATTAATAAAAAAACACATACACATACTTACATAAAACATCTACTGATAACGTCCCGACTGATGAACCACTAATGTGTTTACCAAAACTATCAATCATTACATTTGTGGCCGTACACCTTAGCTCTTCATCACGGGTTACATTGTCTATGTAGAGCATCTGACCATCTCTGTCAGATAATTGCCATTTATACTCAACGACCGGGTTTCCAGGTGAATGGCAAACAATTTTTTCAAAGATTTACCGCGAATAACATGAACAATCCCAATATTAATGACAGGGCCAGTAGAGCTATTGAACGTAAACGTCGGAGTGGATGGTTGATCTGAAAAAAAGTTCTAAAACTGTTCACCATATTTCTGTTTTATATTACAACTTTGAATTTAAATAAGTGGAAGTAACATTAACAATACACACGAGGAAAACATTTATTGAACTTAACATGGACGTGCATAAACTTCGTATCAAATTCATAACCATGATAAAAATATAGTACATGTATTAACCTATTAGGCCACATAATTTCATATAGGTATAGTGTATAGTTCGTAAGTAACTGGTGTTAGATCCAAAATTAATAAATCGTCATAACTCTGTTACAACAAATGCATCTTTGTTATGACTTTTATTAATGATCAAAGCACATCCTATTTATGAAAGTTGATGACACTTACACAATACATTTATGTCGAAAATATTTTCATTTGTTCCAACCATTTGTTCGCCAAACGTTCTTTTCATGGTGTTTTTTGCCGTACATGAATATTTTCCTGCCTGATTACGTGAAACATTTGTGATTTCCATAATTGCGTTGTTCATGTTTGGACTTGTCGACCAGAAATAACGATCTGGCTCTGGTTTGCTGTGCGAGTAACATATTATGAGAACTGTGTCGCCTTCTGTAACATTCATTTTATTCTTGTGTTGTAATACATTCCCGGCCATGTTTGTAATATTGAACTTTGGTTTCTCAGGAGGATCTATAGTAAAACAATAAAACTTGATAGAAACATGCATACATAATATAATAGTAATCAACAATTTGATATACAAAAATGAAAGTAATGAAAATGCTGATTGAAACTGAACAAACATAGACTTGTACTTCAACAAGTTTAACAACTCCATGGCGAATGTAAAAAACATTTAAAAAGTACTTTACGTCCGCATGTAAATTGATGCGCACTGAGCGAATGAATGATATGTACAGCTGAACTATTGTTCAGTTTCCAATTACCATACTTACAAAGCACAAATATGCTCAATGTTGAGTGTGCTGATGTATTTAAGTTATTTCCGGTGGTTTCTTCCATAACGTTTGCAGCAGTACATGTTAATATGATGTCATTGTGAATTGATGTAATTTTCAAGTCAGATGAGTTGTTTCCTGTTAATAGAAAATGATTGATAAAATAATCATATTTGTATAATTTATCTAAAGTATTTCAACTTAATTACAGCTACACTCTGACATACAGGATCTGCGTTCAGTATTTTCTTATTTAAACATTGCGACAGTCGATTCATCATGTATGCCATGATAGGAACAATACTTTGCATGATGATTTGATAATCTTTATGATTGTATAAATTATATTCACGTTCAATCCACATAAATATATATAAATAGGACGTTACCATTTGTATTTGTTTTATTATTATTTCCTGCCCAAGTATAACTAGGTTCAGGTACACTGTCTGAGAGACATCGAACAGTGAAGTTGTCTCCAATCACGGTATGCATTGAACGATTAGGTATATTTGCTGTCCCGTTATATAGAAACTGTGGCGTCTTTGGGGGATCTAAAATAAAAAATAACGTTTTAATTCAGATATAACTCTTGTTTGTATTTAATACAACAGCAATGTATGCTGCCAAAGATATACGAGTGTTTGCATTAATTTTTTATCCTGAAGCATTTGATGTATTTTTAAAAACATAATCAACAATGTACTCACACATAACAGTTACATGAACTGATGTTTCATTTGCCCCATTTTCTGTTCCTGTTGATAATTCCATACTAATGTTCACTCTACATTTGTATGTTCCATTATTGTTGGGGTAGGTTACATTTGGGACATTTAGTTCTTGACTCTTCACCATGGACTCTTTTGGTGGTAGCCAACCGTATTGCGGTACTGGATACCCTTTACTGTTACATTGTATTTTAAGAGAATGTCCTGATATTATGTTCACAGTATCCTGTATTGTGTATGTTCCCATTGATAATGTCGGCTTATCAGGTCCATCTAAATCAATGTTGATATAAACAGTTTGAACACTACATAACATATAACTGTCTTTTATGATTGCATGACAAACTTAAAGGATCAGATCGACCATATACATCATTTCAATTGATAAGAATATAACATCTACTTAAACAACAGATCTGGCTTACATGTATTTTCATGAGTACATACCAATAATTGATACAATAACTTAATGGGCTGATATTGACATACACTTTCTACTTAAAATAAATATTTTAAACAAACATGAATTCCATATATCTGATAAACTGTCAATTATTATGTATTACTTACTGATAAAAGTAACTTACAAGTACTTACAATATACCAACACTGTAACATTGTCAGAATACAACATGTTTTCTGCAGTATTGTTTGCTGTACAAAACAAACGTGACGAATTGTCCTCTCTACTGGGGTATACTCGCAAAGAACTGTTTGTAGTCATTAGATAGGAACCAGTATTTGTATCAGTTGTATTAATGTTGGATAGTGAAGGTAATAGTCTTCTCTCGTTCTTATACCAGTGTATGGTTGATGTTGGATAGCCAGGTGATGTGCTACATTTAATAATAGTTTCCCTTGTCTCACGTGTTTTCAAAATCCTCGATGTCTGGTGTAATGTCACACTCGTTACTGGGACTGAAATTTAATCATTATTCAGGAATTTATGAAGAACTGAAATATATCTAAGCATGTATTTTTATGTATACCGGTTTCACTTAGACGTTACTTTGTCGTTCATCCTCATTCAATGCAGCCTACAGCTGGAAACATTTAAGTACTTACACAGCATATACATCGAATAAACATATGAATTTAAAACAAAAGCGTTTTACGCATCAATAGCTAGACGATAAACACATCTGAGTGCTACTGAATTTTACATAATTTTATAAATACTTACTAAACGTTTGACTTCAAGTAGAGGTTAAAGTCTTAGACTGTGTATCATTTGGTTAATATATTAATAACAGCATGTTAATTGGATCGTATTAAGTAAACGAATTCATATCTGATTTACCATTCACATGAATAGTCACATGGTTGCTTGTTTTGGTTATACCATTCACCAAGGTTTCGCACATCATCGTTTTTAAATGACTGATTGGCTGTACAGACTTCAATGTTACAACAACTGAATTATTGGTCGGACAGTAAACTCCAAACCTTGATTTGTCAGTCAATATCTCCCCTTCACCACGGCATCCGTTAATCACAATTGTACTCCCGTGGCCGTCAATATAAAATACAACATGCGTGCTGTTACTTTCATTGAGAGTACACGTTATATTAACAGAATGATTTTCTGTAACGCTAACAGTTGTAGGTCGAAGTATTATTCCAGCACTGGATTTCACTGAAAATATATCATATTCATAAAACTTAAATACACTGAAATAAATTGAAATATATACAACTATTGATATAACAAATGCGTTGATATTCTATGAATTAATCTTTAAACGTATAAGTTGTCTAGCATGATAAGATCTTAACGGCTGAAATCATGGTAGTGTAAATAGACTGCTTAATAATCGTTCTTTTGAAACCTCATTATTCGGATCGAATTTTATTGTTGTTGTGTTGAGTGTCCGTGTTACGAAACTTCTTTTTAACGATTTAACTAGATTTACCTGTGAGTAAAACACATCCACACAGTATCTGTAGTAACAGAGTGTTGTCCCACATATCTGAAATATGTAAGATTAGATACAATGTCATTGTCATAGAAGGAGACATTTTCGAGCGTTCGTGGGCAGCTCTTTATATTTTCTTTCATTGACAAAACACTTGCATTCATTTTTCAGTAATGTTCTATACTGCACCTCAGCAATGTTTCTGTTTTTATTTATGATTATTCGGGATACAAAATCAAAACCACATTAATGATAAATTTAGTGTAACCAATAGCTGACGTTAGTGATCATGGTTTAGTTTTCATGTTGCTAAGCTCCAATATTCTGTTAATAACAGGCTACTTTATAATCAGATATATCTTGTTTTGATTAACAGAATGAATACTCCTATGAAATCTCAGCACGATTTTACGACACGTGTTTCTAAAAAAGGCCCCGTTCACCTGTTTGTCATCCAGTTAGATTCAAATGTTTCTCCATGTACTTGACTATCATTATTACATAAAATTCATTGTTGTCATTGCCAAGGTTAACCATCAAGTAATATAAAACGTATGCTACGTCGTTTGAAACTTATATTAAAATACCGAAGAAGTTTATTTACAATGAGCTTTCATCCCGAATGTTAAACGTGTTTTTAAACAAATAGGTGATTGAACAATTTATTGACATGTACATTTATTATTCTGTAAACGTATTAAATCAGTTAGGCATTAAATACCACATTTGAATTCAAATGGTTCACTTACAGTATGTTTGCTATATAAGTTGCTAAATAGAGCGAAAAACGCGCGAATTAATGTCATGTTATGTCGTATGATGAACTTCAATAATTGTGTGAAATATATTAAACGTGTACAACCACAGTGCAAGTTATAACGATATGATTTTTATCATTATTTCTTTGTAAAATAGCACTTAAATATTGATTTTCTATGCATTACATTAAAGAAATATATTACATACCTGCATAGTTTAATGTGCTTATAAATATAAAAGAGATATAAAACTTCACAGGAAATAATTCAACAAGGAAGTTTTAGAACATCATAACACTGGTTCACATTGGATTCTTTAGCTTTAAAATATAAATACACGCAGTCCTTTTAAATATAATCACAGAACAGTATCATACAGAATGTGGTTCACATCTCAGTAAACCAACTCATAGGGTCATCAGGCAACTTTTCCAGCTTTAACGGTGGAGGAAAATCCCAGACGTGAACCTGTGTAGCACCAACAAACATCCATTAGTTAGCTGGACAGCTCCGTAACATGTAAAATCTGAACCCGGATGGTATTCGAACCTATCTAGGTGAGGTGCTATTGAACACAATGTTCACTCCGGGTGACCTTTGACCGACTGTCCGAAAATACACAGATCCTATAGATGTTGTCATGAGGAACAAACATTATGATTGTAGAAGGAAGCGTTTTGATCTTATAGTAAAGGTTAAAGTTCGGCACAATCAGACAAAAATAAACTGTGTAGCCCGTATCGATACAAACAGTTAGGAACTATTCTATATTTGTTATTTGTGTCCTATATAAAGCGTTAGTTGTTGTCGAAATAAATAATTACAAGAGCAAAAGGAAAAAAAAAGTACTTACTTGTTCACAGTAAAAAAATTGCACTTTGTTGATGACTTAAAAGGAAGTTAATATATTTTCAACGCTGGTTCATTGTAATACCTGATGTGCGTACACTTCATTTATCCGCATCAGAATCTATTACAAACATAATTCATTTAAATCTCACAACATCTCGAGATAGGCGAGACCAAGCGGGGCTATATTTAACAAATCCAAACAGGGGAGGTAATGGCACATGTTGTACTGGAGACGTGTTTGGAATACTAATTTCAATATAACTGCATGGTTTACCGTTCTTAGTATTATGAATGCTCCTGATATTTAAATACATGTAAATGTACAATGTTTTAAGTTATACAAATATTTTTTTCACATCCAAAATACTTTGGTGATAGCTTTATAATTTTACACACTAACGGTGTTTTTATAAACCGGAATGAACCGGTCAAAGAGGTTTCAATGGATACCCTTCACTCCGAGGTATCACACATCAGTTTTTAGACGAACGTCAGAAAAACGCCGTAAACTATTATCGTACCATATTTTTTTCACATCCAAAATACTTTGGTGATAGCTTTATTATTTTACACTATAACGGTGTTTTTATAAACCGGAATGAACCGGTCAAAGAGGTTTCAATGGATACCCTATCACAGATCAGTTTTTAGACGAACGTCAGAAATACGCCGTAAACTATTATCGTACCATATTTTTTTCACATCCAAAATACTTTGGTGATAGCTTTATTATTTTACACTATAACGGTGTTTTTATAAACCGGAATGAACTGGTCAAAGAGGTTTCAATGGATACCCTATCACAGATCAGTTTTTAGACGAACGTCAGAAATACGCCGTAAACTATTATCGTACCATGAACTTGACATGTTTTATCATCATCAGTCATGCACACTACCACGTGACCAAATACGATGATATGTAGTCGAATAGAAGGTGTGGTTCAATGCATGCTTAGTGATATGGTTTAAAAGGGACAAATATAATACGAATTATATGCATTAACTTTGTATATCGGTATACTATGGTTTTAGTGTAAAATGATACGAGTACATGTTGTGTTCCGTAAAATAATGACATTTGTTCACTGATTGATAGGTTGAATAGGGCATATTGCAGACGCTTGGTTTTATATTCTTTATTCACCAGAAATATAAGGATAACTAAAAAAAAAAATTATTGCTAATCGTTAACATTTTCACATTGAATAATTATGTGTATTTGATATAATGAACAATAAAAGAGGATCATATTTATTTGTGTGTTTGCTGTAATTTAACCCTTTGTTTAAACAAGTATATAGTTTATGTTTTTAAACAAGTGTACCCACAAATATGGAAATATTACAGCGATTTATTGTTATGTAGTATACTATTGACCCGGCCTGTTATCGTGGTGTGCAGTGCTTATTAAAAATGCTTACTTTTTAGGTATTCTAATCAATTATCCTATTTCAGCCCCTGCTTGATTTCGTGGTGTTCTGTAGAGTTTCATTATGTTAGGTTTAGTTTGAATAATGTTTCTTCTCAAATCCAGTACGAGTGTATTATTGATGTATTATCTTCTCTGGAAATATTTATTATATTTACGTGGTTTGCATAATTTATGTTTTATTTCTGATAGAATTGAGTATAAGAAAAACTGTTGTTAAAGCCTCTGACTCTGCTTCATTACAGTTTCTGTACTTGTTTAATATATCTTATCCATTCCACTCTTTCCTTGTATGTGATATCTCGTTTTTATTTCACCATCTGTGTTCTCTAAATATAACAGGATTGATTGAACGAAACCTTTTAATTGAACCCGATTAGAGACACTTAAGTCAAGTCATACTTACCTATATAACTTGATAAGAGTACTTAATGTCAGTAATGAATCTGTCAAATCTGTAAAATCAATTTCATTCATTCGTTGCTCTTATATCAAGCCATATAGTACGTAAATCGCGAACATTTCAACAGCGTTCATAAGTTCTTTTTTCAATAGACAAAGACCCACTCACAGAACCTCTACTACCCAGAAAATCCTTTTACGCTCCAACACACTGTTAAATATTATGTTTATTGCAAGTTCCATAACAGAAAGAAACACTTAAATTCAAAATAATATAATTCATCCTATATATTATATAGTAAAGGTACTGATCTCCTGGACCCAGAAATCACGAAAGATCACACCAATGGTGTTCATCAAGTCCGTGTTGCAACAGGTTAACACCGATTTTCAAAAGCCTGGTCTTATTTGACGCCAAAATATTTTTTCTTTAAAAATCATTTATGTTATATTAATATTATGCTTTGAACCGGAGCAGCAAGCCTTTCAACAAAACTTTCTTCTCGGTATCACTGTGACCGCGTTTATTTACGTTAGCTACAGTATAAATTTCATCAAACGTTTCGTTTGTGATATATTCGATAGATGATATATTAAACTATATGAACAAAGTGTATTTCATACCAGGACGTTTATTGGATCGATTTCCTATCATGCTACATGCTTGTTATAATAAATGTGAAAGCAAATCTATCATCGACCATCCAGGCATGATGCTTTTTTCTGTCAGTTAAATATTTTGTGCTTCTAGAGTTTGAATAATTTACAATGTAAAGTTTGAACTCTGAAAACAAGCATCCTGATATAAAAGATGAACGGTTAACTAGTTAGGTTCACAATGGAACATTTATTATCAAATGTTTCATTATATTCTTCCACAGCTGCTTCTGAATACAAATTAACAAAGTGCTTGGATATGACGAGTTCATGAAAGCATTTTAAAAAATAATCCTGGTCAAGTAATGCTTAAAAGCTAAAGCCATATTTTCGTAGTTTCGTAGTTTTGATATTACTTGATTGTCGGCGAAGCAGATCTGTGAGTACGATCAGCTGAATTCTTTTCGGTTTTACTAAGTTCTTCTGTGGTGTATGACTAGGTGTCACCAGGTCACCGTGAAGTTAAGCAAAATTTAATTGTTTTGACTATAACAATACTTCATAGCATGTACCTGGTTATTAGTACATAGATTCATAAAGCATGTTAAATAAACTTTCATGTAGCCCTGTGAGGCAGCAATCAATATTGTCAAGCATTTCATTGTTTTTTCATAAAATTCTATAGATAGTCAAGTATTTAGGATTCCTGTCCAGAGTCACTGATCACCTGTACTAGACATGGATGTTTTAATGAACACATTGGCAGGTTGGGTTACATTGGTTTGTTTTGCAGTGACCATTGTAAATGGTTGTATACAAAATGATTTCAACGCTTCAACAGCCAGGCAAGTGATGTTGGACACCGGTACCCATGTTCCTGTGCTTACACTTTCTCCTAGAAGCCTTGTGCAGTGTGTGGATATTTGTTCTAGAGCTGGGCAGTAAGTTTGGTTATGTTGTAAAGTAACGGCTTAGTTAGCTTCAACTTGAAATGGAATAAGAACATACTTTAGAAATATTGTATTATTTGTGTTATAATTGATCAGAAATAGATTAGGTACTTAACTATTTTGTATTATTCAGGTTAAATTTAGAATAGATTGAGTATAAAGATAATATCATATTGCTTTATAATGAAGGTTTTATTTTAAATACTGTAAGTGCATAAATATATTGTATTATTTACATGTAGGTTATATTTGATTTGGTATTTCATGCCGTCACTATCAAAAGATGTAGTATTATTCTGACATGGTATATTTACTCACATTACCATTTCATGCAGTATCATAAATAATTCTTTATTATGTAATATAGAGAAAATTAATGATTGTATCAGTCATTGGTGGAATAAACATGTACTAGTACCAGTTCCCTACTTGTGAACAATGTTTTCAGTGTATGTTGTAAACAATTATCTAAAACAATATCGTTGTGACTTACTATATTTTATGAACAAATTAAAATTGTTTACATATACAATTTACATGTTATTAGATTCAAATGTTACTTTTCATAAATCATGTTGAAACTTGAGATCCTGTCATATATTATATTAATTTCGTACGCATAAGAAATGATTTCGTTTTTCTGTATCAGATGTACCACGATCAATTACAACAGCGAAAGTAAAGAATGTGTGTTGTTCAACATTACTGACACAGAGGCCATTTCTTCATCATCTGATTGGGTTGCATTGACAGTGTCTGATATGGCATTGGTAAGTATTCTGTTTAAACAATAGTCCTATTATAATGTTCATATCTCACGTACAAAATAAGTTGAAATTAAATGGTAGGTAATGGAATTACTTTGTAATTTGATAAAATGCATTATTCTACAAAAAAAGAATCATCAAAATATAATGACACCGTCCTTGTTTTCTTGCTATTATTTATTCAGAAATGAATTCAAAAGGAGTACTTTAAATACATTTGAAGATTTAGATGCAGGATTATTCAGAATTACGCCTGTGAGACCAACAGTTGTGGTAACGGAGAACAGTGTATCAACTCTAACGATGTAGGAGCAGTTTGTGCATCTCTTGAACTCATAACTATGTAATCACTCTTAACTCGTTAAAAGTCGTGTTTAGTACAGTCCTACATCATATTCTGCGTGTATATCGCATTCTGGACTATATTTCTGGACGTTTTCAAAGAGTCACGCACTACTTCACACACACTATTATTATTTACTTTATTCAAGGAAACCAACTATCTATTGTTATGATTGGCCGTATGCTTGTTGAGTGTTGAGAGAGAAATATATTTACGAGTACAAACGTTAATTGGCAATAATATACACATAGACCCACAGTATACAAGTTTTTTTTCAGAGCCTAAAGCTTCTTTAGCTAATGCACTTGTAAGCAAAGTAGATTGCAATTGATGTATTAATTAATATTCGATTAACTGTCGTTGTTTTATTGTTCTGTTGCTTCACATGCTAGTACGTCTTCTGTTTGTATTTAACGTAATGATGATTGCCAGGTAATAAATCCCACAAACATACCACGAACAAAACTTACGTAAGACTTCATATTAGTATTATTTAGATGTATTTATATTATTTCATGTACATGTTATACTAATATAAACTAAACATATGTATTTTAGAGCTTCGCATTCTTTAATGTAAATTAATTATTTAATGTACAGTGCTTTTGCTTACGAAATAAAATGTTTCAAACTGTATTTGCTATTTTAAAGCATTCGTCAGGCGAGTTAATGTTATCCGTATACCTTGATATTGTTATCCCAGAAATCCTGGTATAGTGTCCCAGAGATATCACGTACTAGAGTGTCCAAGACATGTCACGTACTAGAGTGACCAAGACATGTCACGTACTAGAGTGATCAGGACATGTCATGTACTACAGTGATCAAGACATGTCACGTATTAGAGTGACCAAGACATGTCACGTACTAGAGTGATCAAGACATGTCACGTACTAGAGTGACCAAGACATGTCACGTACTAGAGTGACCAAGACATGTCACGTACTAGAGTGATCAAGACATGTCACGTATCAGAGTGATCAAGACATGCCACGTACTAGAGTGACCAAGACATGTCACGTACTAGAGTGACCAAGACATGTCACGTACTAGAGTGACCAAGACATGTCACGTACTAGAGTGATCAAGACATGCCACGTACCAGAGTGACCAAGACATGTCACGTACTAGAGTGACCAAGAAATGCCACGTACTAGAGTGACCAAGACATGTCACGTACTAGAGTGATCAAGACATGCCACGTACTAGAGTGACCAAGACATGTCACGTACTAGAGTGACCAAGACATGTCACGTACTAGAGTGATCAAGACATGTCACGTACTAGAGTGATCAAGACATGCCACGTACTAAAGTGACCAAGACATGTCACGTACTAGAGTGATCAAGACATGCCACGTATTAGAGTGAGCCAGACAAGGAATGAACGCTTGTGAAAAAGGCTTTGGATAATTATGTTATTTAGATCACACAGCGTTGTTCGTATAGGCGCGAAAAGATTCATTGATATTTTATTTTATGACACAAGTTTCGTAGATATATCTACACAAAATCGTTTCACATTTTTCTCGATTTTACATGTATACATTCTAAATTTCGGCCGGTACCACTGCTAAACTGTTAAGAAATGATTGGTGAAACTGATGGATTTGTTGCGCTGTCTGATTTATACGCTGTAACATAGCTCATGGTGAACAAATAAGACATTACATTCATTACGGCCCTACGTAAAATCATTGCGCACTGTACCTATTCAAACCAAGAAGTTAGGTCATATGCAAAATAGAACAATTAGTTAGGAACGACTTTTGCGTTTTTCTAACACATGGAGTAAAGTGCACTGGTAAGGTCACCTGATATACATGTCTGTAATCCACCTTCATGCAATGGCTGCATATAATGATGTTCTGAGAACTATTGAGACTCGAATATTGCTTTGTGTTAAGAAACATTTGTTCCCCGTAACGAATAGTCTACCTACACATTTGGAGCTTCTATGTCGAACAATCAATTGAATAATTCTGGCGAACGGAAATTAACTCTGCTGATTAAATTGACTAATGTCTTTTTAAACTCGGGTTCGCTTGGTGAACGGAATGCTGTCATTTATTTGTAGCGTATACATATGTGTTGCTTCCCTAAGTCCATCGTATATTAATCATTTGCAATGAATAAAATGACGAGAAAAATGTTGTTTTGTCATGCTCGTTAGAATATGGATAAGACCACTCTATTGAAGTTAAACATGATAATACATGGAATTACTTCCCTTTAAACGTTAAAACGTCAAACGTATTCAAATACATGCAATGAGTTTTCATATTTTGTCTGGCAGACTGCTTATATATGTGTTCTAGAAACTTTATTGTATCCATGTTAATTTATGCTTGCGTAAAGGGAGGAATATAAATTACTACTTGTCTTTTATTCTCAATCGTACTATAATTCATTTCAGGGCTTATGTTTATGTTGTACGACAATTTGTAACGAGCGGGCTACAAAGGAACACAAAGTGACGAAAATAAAGCAAGTCACGTGTCGTACTTACATGATATAGCTAAGCTTATCCGGTCACTGTTTTGTTAGGTGTAGATTAAGTAGAAACAGTATAAAACTATTAATGTAGTCGTCCTGTTAGCTATAACAGACATATAGTAAACCGAGTGACGTATACATGACATTCTATCAATGCATTGTTAACGCAGATTTCGTGAAGATCTGTTTTTTATTAAATATAATTTTGCCACTGGTTCATCGTCTGTTCTTCCTGTTCGATGCAGACACTATCTGTGCAAACAAAGCATGGAAGTTAATCAAAGGTAAACATCCATTGTTCATATTAGACATTGATTCATTAAGCTACGTAAATATGAAACACTTAAACTACAAATACAAGTATGTTTCTTTCATTACTTTGTCCGATATTTTGTTAGTGCGTTTTGAGACGATATAGAGATGGTTAGAAAGGAAGTAAATATTTGAATATACATACAATAACCAGGTTTAAACAAAATACTGAGCGCATGTTATTATGCATACACGGACATGTGAACATAATATAAGTAAGTATCTGTCATCCGTATCTTGATGGACTATATTTTCCTCGTCTGTAACGTATGATTCACTTTATCTACAGTTCTTTTACTGGGTTAATTAATTGACAATAATAATGTGGTACAATATGTTTAGTATATGTGAATCATATCAAACATTTAGATAATAATAACGTAATAAGAAAAACCAACATTGCAACCTGATAACCATTTTTTTCATAACTGAACACATATAACGCGAAAGCGTTGTTTACAATGAAGAATGATGTGGCATCATATAAGAAATACATGTATATCCTCATACAATTAAATATGCGAACAATAAAAACAAGTTATTAGATAGAAGCAATAATTAATTAAAATGATGATTGCTGGAGAGATATTCACAAAATATACAAATACAAAGGCATAAACTACATTAAACATCAGCACATAATTATATGGTACAAAACATTGGATTTCAAGACTACTCTTCGAAGTGAACTCACGAAAGCATAATTTGTTTTGTGCAATTCTTGCATTCTTTATTAATAGTTCATGAAGTATGAATAACTGTTTCACACTAGGGTGCATTGTGTAGCTGAACAAAAACTATATATATATACTTTCCGAATCTTGTAAAAAGAATATTTGACAGTAGACAGACCGTGATTAAAATGCAAAACTCGCACAAATAGTCGTATGAGAACAGGATTGAAAGCTAAACGTGGAGTTGTGTAGTGTATGGATGAAAATATTTATATGTATGTATAGTCATCAGATAAATGAATATTCGACTCATGAAGAACAATTTGTTGTAACATGCAACTATTCAACAATGATGTTATACTGATGACAATTTTACAGAACACATGTACAATGACTGAAAGCACTAACACCAGCATGCACTAAGAATAATGTATCATGTTGTGTGCATCAATACCAGTATATACAATCGGCAACTTGAAGTCTAATAATTATGTACAAGGGATATTTAAAAACCTCTTGATTAATATAATATCATAACAATTAAAATCATGTACTAAGAAGGTTACACTAATTACAATATTTTTGCCTTATCCCAAACATCAATACAATTAATATATTTGTTAATAACTGCTGCATATACATGTAAGAATCTAAATGTCCGAACATACATATCATACGTTGCAAGAAGGTTGTTTCACATAGCATACAATCTACTGTGCCGTTTTCATATTGATGTATGCATTGACTGCCTGGTGACAAAAAAGAAGTTGTTCCTGTAATGAAACAGAATATATTCAATACATACATGTAATATCTAGTAAAACAAATATACAATACTTTATAATGTATTCGTAGTAAGACTCATTTATTTCTTATGAAAATCTAAACCAGCAAATATGTCTGCTGCAGTAATGACATGCAGAATGACACACAGTAAAAATACACGACGGTCCATGCTGAACTAATGTATTTCTTAAGACAACGTCCATAGCAAAATGTATGATTATTACTACGGGTTAGTTCACAATGTTTATCTGTTATATCAATATAATCATATAAACAGTTTAAGTGACTAAGTAAGGCATGTGTGCAATAATTGTAAATAAATGTTTAGATATTACGTTACCATGTTTTGAATAACAGTCATTCTCCTTGATCGTATCTGTCGGATTGTATTACCAATGTTTACCTGGCCTTCACATTCTATTTTCTCAATCATTGAGGCGATACAACAAAACAAGCCACTTCTTTCACTTGAATCCCTTAATATATTATAATATAATAAGCAAAGTCTATTGATAAATTTTAAAGATGATATTTAAATAACATTGATAGGTAGTTGTTCGTGTAAACAATTATAACACATTTCGTTGAAACATACCTCGTTACATACATATTTTCAATGGGGTTTAACGTCGCACTTGTATCAAGGGTATTTGTCATCTTATCCCGCTTTAACTGTGGCGGAAGAGAAATACCTCAGGCAGTAACACTGTGTAGAAATATACACATACATTCCATAAGCCAGCTAGACAACTTCTTCACATGTTTTACCGGTCAAATTGGGATACAAATCTTCAGCGACGAGGGTCTAGTGATCACTAGTCAGGGAATGTGGAGGCCGCGTTACAAAGTTAACAAATAAAAGTGCAATGCATAAGTCACTATTTAACATTAAATGGCTAACGTTATGTGTACTTTAATTTAAGTACTCACAGACAATGGACAAGTACATGAACTTCATCATCACCGAGTTCATTCACGTATTGGTCAACATTCCTGACAAACTGTGCAAACTCGCTCGGGTCGTTTGGAACACTTTTATCGCTGTCCCATTGAGTATATTGGAAGTGATAGAAAATCTTTTCTCCTCCATCAAACTGTAAACATATGTAAGTTTGTTCTCGATTTACAGTTTATAGATATAATGATAGGTATGCTAAAACAAGTTTGGATACAGTTTCAAAGAGATCATGATTTCTAAAAGGTATTCGCATTCTTCTTAACTAGTTTTACATTAAGTTTATATTCCTTGTAACCCATGATCAAAAACTATGTATGCTCATCAGTTAATGGCAAAACAATGCATTCAAGTGTGTATCACAATGCCGTTTCATGTATCGCAAGATCAATGCTGGCATTCGAAAATTGACCTACATTTTCATTGATAAGACATTAGTACAATGAATTGTATCTAGAAGAACAGTTGAGAAGCTAAAATGTTTACTGTTTTTGTCTTCTGAATATTACCTGCATGCCATAAAATACCAACACTTTTTATCAACGAATATCTTCATCAGTAAGATACAAGTATACTTTATTTACACATGACACAGTAACTCTATTTGTATAGTCGCAAGGGATGTATAGTAATGATTTGTATTCGTATAAAAATTACCTTGCCAAAATTTTCTATTTTCAAGCGCCTGATGACATATTGTGAATTGGTTTCAAGACTTGAACACGAGACTTTGAGGTCCCCAATGGATAAGTCAGTATTGTCAGGTGGTAAGTACACTCCAACATCCTTAAACAAACATGACTTTTGGTAGTATTAAATCTACGTTATTTGATTGCCGCAAGTTTATAAGATAACACCAAACTAGTGAACATGTATTTGTAAAACTATTAATTGGACAATATTTCCGAATCAATACTTCAAAATAAGAAAAGACATCTAGAATACATTTATGCTAGAATATAACCAATATCTAAGAAATCATTATTATTTCAAAACCCAGACAATCAGGAAGCATCCAGAAAGAATCACTCATTATATCTTCAATACAACCGCCAAACCTTATCCGTCAGTACAGTTCCATGTGTTTCAGATACATCTAATGATACAATACAAAGACAATCTTCTTGATAAATCAAACTAAGGAAGTCCTCCACTGATGAAGTTCTGGGTGTTTGTGCAGAGATAAAGTGGTTCTTCTTCTTAAAGCTCTACAATACAGGAAGCGGGAGTAATTCATCGCAGAATGCTAGTTAGTGTATTAGAATACAATAACCTAATTGTGTAGTCATAATGCTTAAGAAGCCAAAACATTTTCAGTCTCAGTGGATATCATTCAATAACTATAGTCGTCGTTACACCATGTACTTCTAACATTCAATAATACAGAATCAACTTACATTTACATAAACAGCGTTGATGTAGTCCATGTCTTCTAATGATTTATTGAGGTACAGTTTAACAATGTGTTTGTCTCCTGAATGCAAAGACATTGATAGTATGTTATATTTTATAGTCATAGATTTTTCATTTATGCGTGCATACTAAGTATATAACATGGTGTTTAATGTTTTTTGGGTCGCATATTTAATTTCCAACAACTCATCTATTTTATACTACTGGTGCTTTTTTTCGTTCAATAATATCGAGGATCATTTCGGTACTATCAAAGTCATTCAGGCGTGTTTACAAGTGCATTTATTAATATAAAAAGTCAATGATGTGCATATCAAAACGGTTGTGGCTAATGAAATATGTAAGTTTGTATCATGAAGAAGTCATTTTATTAGTCAATTATATTTTAATATGTCTGTTAAATCACATACATTGAATTGTTATAAAAAGGTAGTTAGTCTCGTTAAACTGATCATCTCTGTAGTACAAATACCACACCTTCTTGCTTATAGGCATTTAAGTATGCCATGTGACCAATAATTCTATCGGATCTCTGTAGAATAAATGTAAATTTATAATTCAGTTTTATTATTCTAAGAAAGTCCCACCCGGGATGTCTGCACCAGGACGGTTGATGTTCTTGTATTGTTCGTTGTTTCTTCTTGCATTGTCTTCATCATAATTACAGAATACATTTGGTCGGATTTGCTACAATATGTGCAAAAGAAATTATTTTTGTTTCACCAACTTAACACATTCACTTTTACATCAAGTTATATATGATTGCACTCATTTATTGTCTGTCTGGCTGCATGTCTACATGCATGTATGCTCATATTACACAAGTTACAGAAAGGTATGAAATGATAAAACTAGAGCTCTGTTTGTACTTTGTAGATTTATGCACATATATACATTTATCAGTAGAACCACGACAATTAATACAATTTTGGTACAATGCAATTCAAGGACTATTTGAAAATTTATCAACACCATGCTTACCTCAAACATATTGTCAAAGAACGTGCTTGGTTTTGATTCTAAATACTCCTGGAATGTTTCTGTGTAAATAACTTCACACTCAAATACCAATGCATAAACCAAGGCTTTGTGGATGGAGGCATACTCTTCCTGAAGACCGATTATATTGAGATTTTATTAAAGCCTATTAATTTCAGAAATGTGTTTATTACACAAATTAAATGGTTGAAACAAAAACCAATGTGTAAACGGTAAATATGTCTTTGTTTTCATGAAACTGTCCACTACAAGTAAGACAAAACATGTTCAGATAGACAAGGTATGATTTCAAATATTCTTTAGGTTTGAAGTTCTAATATTACATTTACCTTTGTTTGAACAATGTCCACTCCCTGTTCTCCCAATCTCTTAACGCAGGCAGATACATTCACAGAACCTTCAATCTTACCTTCATCAATCAACATTTCTAGTACTAGCAGTGTTCCTGTTCTTCCAATTCCAGCACTTTGATATGAAATAAAAACACAAAGCACTTGTAACTGTCAACAATAGAACGTCTACTCACAATCACAATTTGGTAGTTCGTATAAGAGTCGCCGTAATATATGAATTGGCAACTATTTTGTATAAAATTCTAATTTAAATGTTATCATGAATCGATAATTGATACGGATTAATTTCATGTATCATGCATCTACTGAATAGATTACTTTATGAATTCGCAAATATGTTGGTACATATTAAATATATGTTGAAGTTGGCTGGAAATCTACAACATGTGAGTAATACCTGCAATGTACAATGATAGGACCGGCTTTGAAGGTGTACGTTGCTTTAATTCTTTGTCTGAATTCCAGAAGACTCGTCATGTCATCGGGTACACTCTTGTCTGGCGGCCATCCAGTGAAATGTAACTGGGTCAATGTCCTAACTACTTCGGCCTGGAATCGAAATATGCAAGTTTCAAAACCCGTCAGATCCAGATAAATAAGTACATATTTTTTTTCCTATTCTTATACGTAAAAACTCATTCATTGGATTACAAAATCGGACTGAAAACATTTCTGTTGGAAACAATAGGACATAACAGACCTTCGATACATCGAATGTTCGGACTGTGTACTCATTAAAAGTTCGAATCTTCTGACACGTGACCGTCACGTCACCATATGTTATACTTGATCCTTCGTCTGGCCAGTACTGTTCACATTTTGTCCCCTAAGGTAAAATATAGCAGACTGCTATTAATTATTATTTCAAAGTTATTATTAATTCTCTGTATTGCCGATTATCATTTATTTTGATGAACTATTGCGTACCAACACAAAGGATGTTATAACATAAGTAATTATAAATGAGGTTTTTAAATAAAATAAATGTGAATTTGTCTAAAGTAACATGCCGCTCATTATCATTCCATGTTTACAGCTTTAGACGTCATTGTGTTTGTTATTACTATATCACATCATTGTCATATTACACTAATGAACCTGTCAATGTATAAGAATAGTACTACACTCCTATCCACTTCTGGAATTCAATGTACAGATGTACAATATATATTAACATCTCAATAGAGCAAAAACAACATATCAACAATCACATGAAAATAACTTACCGAAATATCACGAAGACTTGTAAGCATAACAATAATATCCGATTGTTCATGCCACACAGTTTCCCAGAATGTTTGATAACCATTTGTCGTGTCTGATCTAGGACCTATTATGAATATTTTTGTTTATTACACAACTGACACAGCGCAATGGAGGGAGTGCAAATTTTATTATGGTAATTATATGCGAATTACATGTTTATATATGTTGAATTGTTAATACAAGAAGATACAGTTGTATCTTAATTATAACGGTTATCCATAAATGAAAGAGTTGTAGATTATTCATTTTAATTTTGACTTACCTGATAATGCAACATATGCCTTATTCCGGCAATAGCCCTGTAAAATAATATTCTGCTATTTCTTTTCATTTGGAAACAGTTTCTTACAAAGTAAGGAAAGCAGGTTTGTACTGACTGCTTGTACAGCAGTACGACTTTGCTTAACTGTACAACGTGTGTAGCTGAATTGCTGCTAACAGACGTAGCCAGTCAAAAGAGCAGGGAATCAAACACAGAAACAAAAACGAATCCCGAACAACCAGCTTGTGCTGAAATACAGGAACTAGAGCATTATATTTAAGAGGTGGATCATTTACATCGTCCAGAAATTATGCTTCAGTATCACTGGTGGTTATTGATACAAATTCAACGAAGTTTAGTGGAATGCAATCAGCCATTATATCATTTGTTGTTGCTCAGAAAAAGAGTACCGAGTAATGATAATGAATTATGAAAAATTAATAACTATGACTTACTTTTATGAAGCAAGCGTTCATGGAACAGTTTGGGTCGCCTGTTACGGTCAATCTTGAGAAACCGTCTGCAAATGTTTAATAACGCATACGAACATACATCGTACATTTACATAAGGGCTATTTAGGAAATAATTAATGTAACTGATTGCCTGGTTAATATTTTGTTGATAGATATCGCGAAACGTAATCGAGATGCATTTACTAAATTAACAATTTTAATAAACTATGTACAGCAAATCAGCTCGAATATTGTACTAATAAAAGTAATTAATGTCAATAAAAAAATAAATAAATATCAAGTGCATATCACCAGTGTAAAAATTCGGTTTTTACTTACATGGATATATTCCTTGGTCTGTGTTGATTTGTATGTTTTCTGGCTTCTGCCCAAACTCCTGAAAACAATTATATTATCAATTTCAGAATCAACCTACTTAAGGATTTCGATCTCTAATGCAAAACCTCCATTTTGAGTACTCAATTTCATGAATTTTACTGATACTGACATATTCCTGAGGGTCATGGATTCAAACCAAGTTAGGACCATAGTTTATAGGTAAGGTTTACCCTAATATGGAAGAAAATATTTATTCCAAAATATTTTCTTCAGATTATTGGATTTTATACATGGTTAATTAACGAAAATCAAGTAACTATGGATTTCTGACACACATTTTTTCAAAACCGGACGGTGATTGTTTTAAAAATTTGGTGCAGACATTATACACACATAGCAGTTAATTTTAAGATAATTCAGGTGTTGCCCTTCTGTAGTGTTTATTTTAATGATATTTATCAATTTGTTACTTCTTGGTAAAAGGCAAAAATATTGACTAAATCTTAAAAGGGGCTGGGTTACATTTTTCACATTTTCTTCAACATAATAGTTTCAAACAACATATAAACAATTTGGATTGGCCCAAAATTGGTTACCCTTAAACTTATACACATTCTTGCATTTATTGTATGATAGGCCAATTTTCATAAAGGTGGCTTAATTTGATTTTGAGGTACTATTTCACGTTAGGGTAGAGGAACAAAAATGATTGTAACTCTCTTAACTGACGGTAAATGTTTTTTAAAAAAATCACATATACATGTCTTAATGGATCTACTAAATAATGATGATATTTAAAATACAATCCTTAACACTTCGTATTAGACTTCGAAAACCTTAAATCAGAATTATAAGTAAATAGCATATATTGTATAAATTGTTAGGTATTATAGGCATTGGTACATGCATACATTAAAATAAAAAGCATTGTATAAATTATTTATATTAGCCAATAATTATCTATATTTTCTAAATGTTATAGGCGGTTTTACCTGATATTCTGGCTCATACAATTTACCGGTAACGTATGCGAAGAGTTCCGCTACTTGCACTTGTCCAATTCTTCTTCCAACATTACTACAAACAAACTCATTGTTTTGATTTCCAGTCTGGTTTTCATCTTCGTTATGTTCAAGTACAATTTCTTCAACTGTTTCAGGTTTCTTCTTGTCACATTTTTCACCTTTCTCATGCCTGCTTGTAGTTGTCAGCTTTGCATAGATAGTATCCTCTGATTTGAAGAATATGCAAAATGAACGTGTTTCATATTTTACATCATGGTTGCATTGTATAAAAGTATTGTTAACAATAAAAAGTCAAGGTGGGGGTAATAATTATATATTTACCATATTGCTTTGAACTCGAAATATAGCTGAGGAAAGTATCATACAGCTAACATATGTAAAGAGAAAGTTATTCACCATGATACGTGCATTCCAATACTTCTAATATATGAAACTTACTGCCAATCCAGGCTAAGTGCTCATACAACTGTTTTGGGGAGTTTTGTTTTGGTACCGAGCTTGTGCATGGAGTAGATGGCTCACAACTCACTGAAGATGTTGAAGAAAATTGTGCAACTGACACATTCTGGTAAACGTTCGATTTTTCGTTTTGTTCATTTGTATCAGTGTGTCGATGATCGAACACAGCTTCAACAACACTGTTTTCGTATACAACTCTGTTTAGCTGGGTATCTCGGTAATATCCACCATGTTTTCTTTTATTCAATCTAAATAAACATATTAAATATGTATTCCGTAAACATTCTACTTGGACAAATGTTTTATCTTCGGTAAGGATGAGGGTGATTTACAAAAATAATAATAATTCATACAGAAATAACACTAATAAATAAATGGTGAATTTCAAAGAGGAAACCGAAATATTTAACTTAGTCTAGTCATTGTCTAACGTGCAAGTTTTGATTTTTGATAACGAATGTTTTATCATTTAAACTGTGTATCACCACAATAAATTATGTATTGCCTACACGTACCGCGGCACAAAACAAATGGTCATTTACCTCGTGATATATGCACCCAAGCTTTTCTGATTGAGAGAATATTTTGAATGGAAACGTTTTCGAGTAAAATGTTGTTAGGATACTGTAGTGCACGATAATAGAAAAAAACACTTATATTGACATACCTGCGTTTATAACATACCAAGCCTATCACAATAAGACTTATAACGGCACTGATGCTCACAATTCCGGCTACGATTGATATCACTGAATTAGGTTCACTGGGTAATTCGACAGCTAAAATATAAACCGAACGTACACAGTATAAGAGGTGTATGTAAATAACTACAAAGGAATTATGAAATAAACTTTTTACTAGACCTATCTTCCACTACAAAAAGGTTATCAAACTGTAGCAAACTATCGCACACTTACCCAGTGTCTGCACTTTCAAAATATCACCATCTGAAGAGTTTCCTAGTTCATTTGTTGCAATAATGTTAAGCTCATACATTGTTCCACTCTTCAGAGTAGTAAGTGTTATATTCATCGAACGTGCATCAGTGTCTCGTATAGACTTCCTGAACCAGATGCTGTTTGTACCCATCTCTCTATAACGGAGTACAAACGTTTGAGGTAGACCACCATTAAAGCCAGGTTTCCATGTCAATACTATCGTGGATTCTGTAGTAAGTTCTGATACATAACGGAAGTCGATAGGGTTATCAGGAACATCTGAAACATAATATGAATTGTTCTTTATTATGCTTATTGTTCGGGCGTTATTTACCACATCGAAGGTCTTCAAGTATATAACTGTTAAATGAACGTTTACTTAATGTATACTAAAACAATAGTAATACTTTCGTAATATGTCGACTTTAAATACAAATCAAAGCTCTAAAGGTTCTGCAGTTGTTCGGACTTACAAAGTAGTCAAAAGGTGAATTTCTTTTTAGGGTGAGGTATTGGGTTGAGTTTTGGAAACCGAACGATAGTTACCCTATGAAGTTTGATGCAGACCAATGTACTACGCTTTTCTATACCCGCCATGCAATTATTAAAGTTGTTCCTGTTCCATGTGCTTTCAGAACTTTGATTTTTTAGCAACTAGCATAATAGTCTGCATTACTTGCCCCATCGAATATTCAACTGATGCAGAATGTAATATCTCATACATGAAGACATAGGTCACACGCTATAAGCATTGAATTAATCAATTATATAATGATAGAGAGTGTGAGCACAAATACATACATCGTATAATTCAATACAATTACCCTAAGTAAAAAAGATAATTATTTACCTTCTGCTTTAAAAACAAACTGATGAGTGTATGTACCAACTTTGTTGGTCACTTCTAGTTTATATTTTCCAAATGAAGATCTTGTTACATTCTTCAATGTTAGATTAGATTGAAAGTCCAATGTTCTTATTTGTATTCGATCATTGTTTTTTAAATCTATCCAAGTAGACCCGTTTTCTAACTCTCTTCTCCAAACAAAGCCGGTCTGTCTAGGAAGTGGGTAAGCAAACACTTCAAAGCTAATTGTCGCATCAGTATACAGTTTACTAGCGAAAACACTCTTCATGTCGCTGTTCGGTTTTGGTCTTGGAGAACCTTTCATTAAAGAAACAGCAATATATCAAATAATAAAATATAGTCGATCTTCTAATTGCTGTGATGTCATATTTTAGGCAAGAGATGAATAACATATTTAGTTGCTATACATACATCATGATGTATCATTTGCTATATATATACATATATATATTATACATTGTCGTCAAGTCATTTGAAGCACTGTCAGCACGATCGGTTAAACTATATATTGCATGAATTAAATGTAAACTCAATTATGATGCGATGCCTTCGGTAACACTGCTAAAAAGTTAGTTAAGACGGACATATGACTTCAATACATGCACTTACATTTTACGAAAACTGTTGTGTTTTTCATCGGAAGTTCTGAGGTGTATTCATTATTCGCAATGCATGTATAAAGTCCGTCTTGAAGACATGATACATTTTTTACAATATGGTATATGTTGGTTACCAGTGTTTGTTTTTGTAAAATGTTTCCTTCATGCAAAATAGAGACGTTTGATGCTGGTTTGCCATCCACGACACAGAAAAACATCAGCTGGTCTGTTTCATTTACTGTTACATTTCTGGAGAAATGTCCATTAACTTCGAAGCTCTCAATGGAAGTAGGATCTGCAAATCAACCACGTAAGAATTAAAGTATCTGCTTGCATTCGTTTGAGAACGTGTCAGTTCTATCATTTAGAATTCCGTATAAATCATCAAGAAATAGACATAGAAACAATAGCATAGACCTTGTAATAGTTCAATCATATCATCTTGATATGTTCTTATTGCCATCATGTATAGCTGTGTATAAACGTTTTATTCATTACGCGTGTTTATTTAACTAGGAGTACAATACTCACATAACACGTCTATATTAATAAGTTTGGACCTAGTGCCATCTTCCTCTTTCTCAAACGACGGCATCATAGTATTTTTAATAGTACAATTGTATTGTCCTGTCTGTTCTCTTTTGATTCTGACAATGTTATATTCTCCGGTGATAGTTTCATGTAGGGTTGTTAATTGTCTGCTCCAGGTGTATGCGGAAGGAGGAGGATTACTTTTGGCATTACATGACAATGTAACATTTCTATCTTCTACAACATACACAGAGGTGTTGTTGATAATTGCTAGGTCATGATTGACTGATAGTTGAATAACTTCTGGAGGATCTACAAAATAATGTTTACATGAAAGTGCAGCTGGAAAAATAGTGTCTAGTGTCAACAATAAAAGCTTTGTTAACGCAACAATCAACAATCAACTTTTGAATATCGCAGAAGTTTTCAAAAAATAACGAACGGGTTAAACCATCATCCGATTTAATACATCGTGCAGGGTTTAAATGAACACCTGGATTTACACCGTTACAATAATTTACAACTGTGTCCGATTTGTCAGCCTATTACAAAGTGATACTCTTTTGGGGTAGCAAAATATATTGTTGTTGAGAGGTTGTTGCCCCAGATGGGTTGAATTAATTGATAAAACGTGCGATGGGAAATCATATTGTTGTTGAGAGGAGGTTGTAAGAGGTTGCTCAAAAGAGGGCCGCTCCGGATAGGTTGTACTGTTACTATGATCTATGTAGAACATACCATATTTACATGTCTTACATAAATTCAGACTTCAAATTCAATCTATATGTTTGAATGGATGTTTACTAAAATACAAAATAGCTGTGGTCAGGTACCTCTATAAAATTAATAAAAAAAACACATACACATACTTACATAAAACATCTACTGATAACGTCCCGGCTGATGAACCACTAATGAGTTTACCAAAACTATCAATCATTACATTTGTGGCCGTACACCTTAGCTCTTCATCACGGGTTACATTGTCTATGTAGAGCATCTGACCATCTCTGTCAGATAATTGCCATTTATACTGAACGACCGGGTTTCCAGTTGAATGGCAAACAATTTTCAAAGATTTACCCCGAATAACATGAACAATCCCATTATTAATGACAGGGCCAGTAGAGCTATTGAACGTAAACGTCGGAGTAGATGGTTGATCTGAAAAAAGTTCTAAAACTGTTTACCATATTTCTGTTTTATATTACAACTTTGAATTTAAATAAGTGGAAGTAACATTAACAATACACACGAGGAAAACATTCATTGAACTTACCATGGACGTGCATAAACATCGTATCAAATTCATAACCATGATAAAAATATAGTACATGTATTAACCTATTAGGCCACATAATTTCATATAGGTATAGTGTATAGTTCGTAAGTAACTGGTGTTAGATCCAAAATTAATAAATCGTCATAACTCTGTTACAACAAATGCATCTTTCTTATGACCTTTATTATTGATCAAAGCACATCCTATTTATGAAATTTGATGACACTTACACAATACATTTATGTCGAAAATATTTTCATTTGTTCCAACCATTTGTTCACCAAACGTTCTTTTCATGGTGTTTTTTGCCGTACATGAATATTTTCCAGCCTGATTACGTGAAACATTTGTGATTTCCATAATTGCATTGTTCATGTTTGGACTTGTCGACCAGAAATAACGATCTGGCTCTGGTTTGCTGTGCGAGTAACATATTATGAGAACTGTGTCGCCTTCTGTAACATCCATTTTATTCTTGTGTCGTAATACACTCCCGGCCATGTTTGTAATATTGAACTTTGGTTTCTCTGGAGGATCTATAGTAAAACAATAAAACTTGATAGAAACATGCATACATATTATAATAGTAATCAACAATTTGATATATAAAAATCAAAGTAATGAAAATGCTGATTGAAACTGAACAAACATAGACTTGTACTTCAACAAGTTTAACAACTCCATGGCGAATGTAAAAAACATTTAAAAAGTACTTTACGTCCGCATGTAAATTGATGCGCACCGAGCGAATTAATGCTATGTACAGCTGAACTATTGTTCAGTTTCCAATAACCATACTTACAAAGCACAAATATGCTCAATGTTGAGTGTGCTGATTTATTTAAGTTAGTTCCGTGGGTTTCTTCCATAACGTTTGCCGCGGTACATGTTAATATGATGTCATTGTGAATTGATGTAATTTTCAAGTCAGATGAGTTGTTTCCTGTTAATAGAAAATGATTGATAAAATAATCATATTTGTATAATGTATCTAAAGTATTTCAACTTAATTACAGCTACACTCTGACATACAGGATCTGCGTTCAGTATTTTCTTATTTAAACATTGTGACAGTCGATTCATCATGTATGCCATGATAGGAACAATACTTTGCATGATGATTTGATAATCTTTATGTATAAATTATATTCACGTTCAATCCACATAAATATATATAAATAGGACGTTACCATTTGTATTTTTTTTATTATAATTTCCTGCCCAAGTATAACTAGGTTCAGGTACACTGTCTGAGAGACATCGAACAGTGAAGTTGTCTACAATCACGGTATGCATTGAACGATTAGGTATATTTGCTGTCCCGTTATATAGAAACTGTGGCGTCTTTGGGGGATCTAGAATAAAAAAAACAACGTTTTAATTCAGATATAAATCTTGTTTGTATTTAACACAAAAGCAATATGTGTAGCCAAAAGTATACGGGTATTTGCGTAAGCATTCGATGTACTTATAGAAATATAATTTAAATGTACTCACACATACAAGTTACATGAACTGATGTTTCGTTTGCCCCATTTTCTGTTCCTGTTGATAATTCCATACTGACGTCCACTCTACATTTGTATGTTCCATTATTGTTAGGGTTGGTTACATTTGGGATACTTAGTGTGTGTCCTTCAACTATTGAACGGATCGGTGTAAGCCAGCGATATTGTGGTGTTGGATAACCTTTACTGTTACATTGTATTTTAAGAGAATGTCCTGATATTATGTTCACAGTATCGTATATGGTGTATGTTCCCAATGATAACGTCGGCTTATCAGGTCCATCTAAAATAATGTAGATAAAATCAGTTTGAACACTTCATACTGTATAACTTTCTTCATGGTTAAGCGACAACTTTGATTTTACTATTTGCATCATGTTCTTTAACTATTTGAAACAAAACATTAATTCCATATTTGTGATAAACTGTATATATTACATGCTGATTAAAGTAACTTACAAGTACTTACAATAAACCAACATTGTAACGCTGTCAGAATACAACAGATTGTCTTCCGTATTGCTTGCTGTACAAAACAAACGTGACGAATTATCCTTTCTACTGGGATATATTCGTAAAGTACTTCTGGTTGTCTTTAGATATGAGCCCGTACTTGAATGAGTCGTATTAATGCTGTAATGTGAAGGTAATAGTCTACTCTCGTTCTTGTACCACTGTATTGTTGACGTTGGATACCCAGCTGACGAGATACATTTAATAATTGTTTCTCTTGTCTCGCGAGTTTTCAAAATGATCGATGGCTGGTGTAAGGTCACATTCGTTATTGGAACTGAAATTTAATGATTATACCGGAAGTTAGGAACAACTGAAATATATTTCCTACCATGTATCATTAATATATACCGGTCTCTTTCAGTCGTTTTTTGTTGTTGTTGTTCATCCTTATCCAATGCAACCTAAATCTGAAAACATACAAGTACTTTATAGCATATGTCATGTGACGTGATCATAGCCTTGTCTTAGAATCATATCAAACAAATATTGCAAAATGCA
Organism: Lutraria lutraria; assembly: GCA_964023205.1. Taxonomy (NCBI): domain Eukaryota; kingdom Metazoa; phylum Mollusca; class Bivalvia; order Venerida; family Mactridae; genus Lutraria; species Lutraria lutraria. Next base: position 24,258,098 of record OZ026847.1, read on the forward strand.
ACTAATATTCCCTCTTTTGTAATTTCATCACCTTGATAATACAAATAAGAAGAACCACTTCCAAATTGTAGGTAGGCTTGCTTGCTGGTTTTGTTACAGAAAATCTCGTTTGTATGAAATTCAAATATTTCAAGTCATTGAATGTTTGCCATTTTATATTTCATTTGAAGTGCAATATGACACATGGTGAACTGCAAAAAGGAAATGATATGAGATAATTACATATTTTCTTAGTAAAACATTTATGAACATTTAGAATCTTTGATATAACATTATCACAATATCACTAGCTTTTGTCAATAAAAAAGTAAATATGCATTTAGTTCTACTTTGTCTAAAGACAGAAATGGTGTCGCTTTCCCGATGAATGAGCAATAAAGCAGTGACCCAAACATAAGATTTAATCTAATTTTACGAAAATACTATATAAGTTCAAGTCTTTGGTTGAGTATCATTTGGATTATATTAATAATAACATGTTAATTGGATCGTATTACGTAAATAAATTTATATTATGTCTGACGTACCCTTCACATAAATGATTACATTGTTACTTGTCTTGGTAATATTATTCACCAGGGTTGTACATTTCATCGTTTTTAAATGACTGTTTCGGTGTACAGACTTCAATGTTACGATAACTGAATCATTGGTTGGACAATACAAACCAAATCTAGATTGGTCAGTCACTATCACCCCTTCACCACTGCATCCGTTAATTACAATTGTACCAACGTCGTCGGCAATATGAAATACAACATACTTGCTGCTACCTTCATTGAGAGTACAAGTTATATTAACAGAATGATTTTCTGTGACGCTAACAGTTGAAGGTCGAAGTATTATTCCATCACTGGGTTTCACTGAAAATATATCATATTCACAAAACTCAAAACAACACTGAAATAAATTGTAAAATATACTAATGATACAATAAATACGTTAATATTCTATGAATTAATCTTTAGATGTTAAATGATTTAGTATGATAGGACATATATTTTTGAAAATTACCTGATATTTACACTTTTCGTTCAAACAACAATATAATAATAGTTCTTATGAAAACATGATTTTTCGAATACAAGTTTTAACGAAATTGTGTTGAGTTAGGAAACTACTTTATGACTAGATTTACCGATGAGTAAAACACATCCACATAGTATCTGTATTAACAGATTGTCCCACATAACTGAAATGTAAGATTTAGAACCAATGTCGTTGTCATAGGAGGATACATTTTCGAGATGTTTCTTTGTCAAAACACACATGTATTATGTTGCATACTGCACGGCATTATGTTTTCGATCTTATTTACGATTCTTCGGGACACAAAATTAAGGCAACGTTAATTGTAAATTTAGTGTAATCAATATCTGACGTTTATCTGTCATGTTGCTTAGCGCCAATATTCTGTAAATAACAGGCTTCTTTATAATCAGATGTATCTTATTTTGATTTATCATAATCACAAAAAGGACAACTTCATAACAGTTGTACAGAAAATAATCCCTTGAAATCGCAACACGACTAAATTACTACACGTATCACCGAAAACGGTCTCGTTCATCTGTTTGTTAACCAGCTAGATTCAAATATTTATTCAGGTACTTGACTATCAATGTTATATGATATTTATAACTGTCATTGCCGAGGTTTATCATCAAGTACTTCATTTACAATGAGCTTTCATCCCGAATTTTAAACTTGTTTAAAACAAATATGATTGAACAGTTTTAATGGACATGCACATGTGAGCATATTAAATCAGTTAACACTGTTCATTTACAGTATGTTTGCTATGAATGTGGCTCAGTTGAGCAAACCACACAGGAATTAATGTCCTGTTCACATGTACCGAATGATAAACTTCAACTGTGTAAAATATATAAAACCTGCACCATCTCAGTACATGTATATATATGCAAGCCATATCTATTATCAATATTTCCTTGAAAAATTATACACGAATATTGAATATGTAAGCATAATATTAAATAAATATACCACATACCTTTGGTTTCTGAGTTAAAAACCATCACGGACAATAATTCAACAAGGAAGTTTTAGAAAATCAAGCTGGTTTACTATGAATTCTATATAGATACACACAGTACTTTTAAACATGATCACAAATAAAAAGGTTTATGCAATGAATGATCATGTTGAATCGAGGATACACAAATCTCCCCATAAAACACTGTAGCGAAAAATACTGTTTTTGAAATGAAACAAAATATGACATTGACATTTATTGGCCGAACTCATAATTAATATTGGTTCGTTTTACTTGAACAGATGAAAACTGCCTTTAATTGACATTTTACCCCCACACTAACCTTCACCTTATGACAAGATAAAATGAAGAAAACAGTGATATAAACCAATTACAGATAATTATTTTACGTTCAATATATGCAAAGCTATTTCAATCTATCTGAATGTGATATTACTATAATGACACCCCTATTGAAGTGTCAGACAAGTTTGTTAATGAGACACCTACCTTCAGTGCGCACAATACACTTAAAACCCCTTCTCTTCAGCCAGGCGCTTGGTTGAGATGGGCATACGGAGCCTAATATTTAACTAGCTGGCGATTCACGAACCGACCGCATCAGTTCTAACCAAGCCTCCACATGGGTTCGAACCTTCGATCTCCCACTCTGAAGGCGGACACCATAACCACTCTGTCGTGGATACGGTTAATATGATTAAACAATTGTTTCTAACACCTCACATATATCCAACTACCTACCAAACTGTCAGTAAATATCTACCAGTGATTAACATACTAGGTATGTACTATAAAATAGTTCATTTCAAAATTGAACTTAAAAAAATAACACAGGCAGAACAAATTCAGTTTCTGTTTCGATCTATTTATTTCATGGTCAAGTCATCCCATTTTTCTTTTTCCTTCAATTCTATTCTGCTTGTTCCTCCTAATTTATCTTCAGACTATGATATAATTCGAAACTCACAGACATACACAAAATGAGTCACTACTTACATCATTCAGTTTAGGTTTAACTGTGCTACATGATTAAACAGTCACGTTCATTACTCTATGCGATATCGAACTTACTTTTATTACATTTGTCAAATAAAATTCTCAAGACAACTCAATGCGTGTTTTTTGCTCACCAACTCTCAACAAAGTGTTCATAACAGTACCAATTATTTGTGAAATACAAATGGCCGACTTGGAAAAAGAATAACATTGACATGCATGTTTGTTAATTTTGGTAATTGTAGTCTACTACAAACGTTAGATTATGAGTGCAAAGTCTCAATACTTCCGCTATTATTATCACGCGCCCTTGTTAAAGATTCTTTCGTTTTGATATTTTAATCCTTTTGGTCAACAGTCGTTGATATATTTTTTTGAATTTGAATTAACAACAAGAAAACCGTTGATGCTAAGCATCAAAGGGCGCCGAAAATAATTTAGTTAACATCATATTTTAAAATCCATTATTATTAATAGTGGATTTCAAGAGTGACAATTTAAAACAATGTGTTTATTAATTCAAAGCAGATATTTGACGTTGATAAACTATGCTCAGTATAATGCAGGTACGTGTATTTGATTAATATACGTACCTGGGATAAGGTAACATTTCTTTTTTTCTCATCAGCATTTGAAGAAAGTTGCGTAAACGATCGCAAAATAGTATTAACTGGATCACTGCATCAATATCTACCCAGAGTTGTCGTTCCCGCTACGCCCCAGCTAACCTCTGTAAACGTTTAAAAAGTAGTCCGGCTTCACAATGACAGACGCGTGATTTCAAAATGGTGACCTCGATAAGAAACTAAAATAGATTGTTTCGTTCTGTTTATCTGAAAAGAATCGCTCAGTATACTTAAATTAAAGGATAGTAAACTAACATCCGAGTCTGGTTATTGTATCCATGTTTTGAATGTTTTACTTCGGTATTATTTTAGTTTCAAGGTGCACCTTGTAAACACAGAACCAGTTTATACATGGAATCGCCCATTGCCCCAGTGACTAGTTGTCTACAGAGCAACTGCATTCCTTTACGACACCGCGCCCAGCGCGACGCCATAAAACAACATTTTTTCCGACACCATAGACACTTGATTCCCTGATTTTGATACCCGTACAGACCTTTATATTTTTTTTTATTTAAACTCATCAAACAACGCAAAATAACATTATTCGATTTTCTCCGCTATTTGAAAAAAAACTAGTATGGGTCCCGTCTCCAATCTTACTCTATTGGGGTCTATTGTAGGTAATAACTATAGAAGGAAAACATATTTAGTAATTCTCACATATTTATCGCTGCCATTCAATGAAACTTGGAACGTTGTTAGACCAAACTACTAGCTATTGATATATTATGTGTATATGATTTGAAATGATATCATTGTTAAATATGTTCACTGTGGTTCAAAACACTATCTGACCATTAATGGTTCCACATTACCATAGGACCTTAAGACATTGTCTTATAGAACGTGGGTCTGGTCTTATAAAGTCCATTTGTAACTGGGACTGAGGTTTGGGTACAGGCCCGGCGCTGCCGATTTTTGTCACCCAGCTCCGTTTAAGGTGGGGAAGTTGTATGATACTAAAAAGGAGTTCGCGTCTTCTGGTTAGAAACCTAGGACATTTTGTAGAAAATTGTTGTGGATGTCACATTTTCTCTTTCTTTGTTTTTGTCAATCATAGTGTTGGTGAACTCATGTTGTAAAGATTGTGCTCCATCAAATGAGGTAGCCTAGCTGTGCATATATGTTTTGTTAAATGTAATATTTTCCGTTAAGGAGGGTTTAGGTAGACATTTAAGTATCTTTAAATATTAACGGACACAAGATGTTTCTTCATTGCTTTAATTACATGTATAAATGGGCGGTAGAAACCTTTGGGCGGAAGTCAAGTATATCATGAATGCTGGGAAGTATTGACTAGCTGAAGTCCTAGAAAATATATAATGTACATAATATTACAATTAAGATTCATATCCTTTTTTAAAGAGACAAAACTGGTATATTTGTGTCTGTCATTTCAATGTCCTCTAGTGCAAGGAAGCTTGCCAAGAAAATAATGTCATCATCATTAAGGGACAGTCGGAACTCCTCGATGTATGGATTATGACACCTCAATAACCTAGCGTGATGATGGAGTGATTGTAGGAATATGAAGCACTTTCAACAGCCTTATTGCTGGGTTAACTCTTAGTTTGGGTGTCCGCCTACAGTGCTAAGCAAGGGTCATCGGTTCAATCCCTGGCGAGGACCAGACTTTTCTTGCTTCTAATTTACTAAGTCAAGTACCGCTGTCACCATTATATCAAAATAGGAGCAAGAAAATTAATTTTGAAAAAAAAGAATTAATTTAAAGAAACTAAATATTTATTCAATTGGTGGTCAATGAATTATTTACTCCGATTGAAAAACATACAATAATAAAAAGTTAGCGTTACCAAATTTAGACCATTTTATAATAGGATTACAAAGTCCAAACAAAGAAATAATGAAATTAATTCAAAACTCGTTTTTCAAATTTATTTGGAATTATAATACATCGGACTCATGCTAATTCAAGATTATGAAGAAAGCGGCATACAATTCGTTAGTTTACACTATTTTATGCTAGCATTGAAGCCACAATAAGCTTCGGGAATGGTGCACTGTCATCCTTTGATAATCGCTCAAAATTGTAAAATGGTCCACACAAAACAGAATGACATATCAAAACACGAGTATACTTCTATCGATACCAAATAATCTTTAATGAAAAAAATAACATTTCAAGCTACATTGTTTACTAATTGACACTTCGTCAATGATATCGATATTGCCGTAAAATTTCCGTGAGTTTCCGATAACCAATGGATGGATAGCGTACATACACAAGAACATGACTTAATACACATAACATCGCAATGGAAGTTTATTTACGACTCGTGTGACGTCACTGATATGAGCGATCATACTTTCGATCATTTACGAAGTTCCATAAGTTATTTCCCATTAAAGGAAAGGACAAATGAGACAGATATTGGTCCCGTCAGTACCATTTTGGGAACAGTTTGATATCACCAGCTTGCGAGGTACATTCAAAATAATACTTAGTCTAAATTTAAGGCATATTGTGGCTTTAAAGCTTACAAAGTTAAGACGTTGTTATAATAGTAAAGGAAAATGCATGCATTTAGTTAAGTCTATTTGTTCTTTTTATGACATTTTTTTGTAAATTTGGTTTTAATAATCTGATAAACAAAATTAACAACATCCGGAATGACTTCTGGAAGCACATTTTGGAAAGTTACATCTTACTGGAAAATAAACATGTAGGATAACCCACTGACTTTTGACATCACAGATAAGTAGTGCGGGAAGCACTTGTTTGCATGGAGACAGGAGAAAGGAAGCTGTAAGTATTTTATTCCGATTTCAATTTCAACGACACATAGCGCATGCTAAGGGGGGAAATGTGTATGTTCCACAGGTGGTCAGATGATGGCTAGAGATGTCTTTACGAATAACCTGATGATTTTATGATCAGATTTGAATTTTAACATTTCTTTTATTATAGTGTTTCCATATGGTGTCAATTTCGTGTGTGATACATACATAACATACACATATTTGCCTAGAGGAGAACAGTTTATGTAAAGGAAATAACCACTGTGCACAAAGAACTTGTACATAGCAATTAAATCATATAGCGCTTTTGGAATAAATACGCGAACTTATTAATATAGTAATATATACTAACGAAATTTAACAACTGAGCATCAGAAAAAGTTGTCTAAATAATAGGAAAAAACAAAGCACATTTATATTGACTTTGTTATCATGTTTCAACAATCATCAATCTAACATCACATAAGAATTATGGCTGTGTATTGTTAGCCCATTTGCGAGACGAACCGGTTCGTGAAACGTCAATATAATTCGCAGATCGAATGGCGAACCTTCTGCGCTTTATATCAATAAATTGTAACTGTGAATTACCTTACCCAAAACATCTGCCAACCAATAGTCCTATAATTAGCTTACATGCATAATATTCACCAATACATGATTATAATTTAATAATGTGGCCTGAAAAAGAAACTAAAAATTAATTAAATGACAAATTAATATTTTTGTACGCAAAAACAATGGGACAAAAGTTTCCCAGAAATGCTCATCTTAACGCGTTTTGGCCGTTGATATTCTGGACATAAACCTTTAACATAGCAGGACATGAAAATAACAATCGTGACTAATCACAGCATTTAACTGTCTAGCTAAACTGACATAAAAACAACAAAACAGAGAAATGCTTGATCAGACAGGTAATATTCAATGTATTCATAAAATATATACACTAAATATTATTATGTAAAACTGTAATTGCTTAAACGTATTATACATGTATTCTAAAAGCAGCATATACATTGTAATAGTACCGACCTAACTGTTTAATAAACATATTATTTATTTTAACCGTCTTCTGATTATCTGTGTTATTTAAGACTCTAAATAAACAAATATTTCCTGTTTGTCAGTTTGTGATAGACTCACTCAGTAAAGAATGGAAAGTTTTACTCGAAAATTGTGCGCATTTATCTAATGTCTGTCGCCTAATGGTAGGCCTCATTTTTATTATATGAATTATGTCAGTTTATTTAAACAATTATTCTGGCACTGAAATACTACAAAAACTATAAAAACTTAACATCGTGCGAGATAAATATAATTAACATTCAAAAAGCCAAACAAATCTTAATTGCAAGATCGAAGAAATATTGCATACGTGTGAACCTGTATGCTTTCCTTCTCAAAACCGTCTGGTAGAATGAAGCAATTTACAAAATTGTCGTACGACTTCCGGTTCGCTTAAAAGCACACATTTGATGTCACCCATACCCGAATAACCAACGTCTGGACAAATATTTTACGCTATATATAAGAAACAAATCGTCAGTTAATTATGTGTTTATTAGAATATTCATTGGTTTGTGTAGCTATATTGTATGTGTTTAAAGATTGATATTCATTATTAAATTTGTCACTTTTGATTTTAAGTGCCAGGGTATAGATCAATCATACCTCAGAGGTAATGGTTTGTGTTGTAGGTCTATGATCATAAGTTTGTTATTTTTTGCTATTTTTACAAATTCATTGTGAATTAAGGATATTCATGATTTTGTTATACCCAATAATGAAGCGTGGTTAGTGAAATTCACAAGTTAAGAGTACATTTGTATACTTATAACAAACCGAGAACATTGGCAGGATGAAATCGTAGTTTCGTTATGTCTGTGATGGCTGTATAAAACAATTTGATGCCTTTAGAAAATCTTATATATCAGGAATATATAGCTGATGTACTATTTATTTCATAATCTTACTCAGTCGGTGACACTTCCAATACTAACATATAGGAAATTAGCAAATGCGGTTCGGGTCTTTTCATTTTGTTTTATGCCCTAGATTTGTAATTCTTTCTCAGTAAATCGCCTACTCGTACCAAATATTGAAACTTTTCAAGTTTTGATATGTATGAAATCTAAACATAAATATCTGATGATACTTGGATTACAAATGACTAGAAATCACAATTCACGATAAATATTTGTATATGTCATGTCATACCTCTGCTCATTGTCAAGCTCGTACTCAAAAGCACTCTTTCAAAAAGAATATTCATATTATCTTCCTTTGCCTAAAATAAAATGGTACAGGAAATAATGCATACATTCGGCCGACCTTTTATTATTTCAATAAAGACATGTAAGGCAGTGATTTCTATCACTATTGTCTATTGAAACTGAATAGTGATTAGTGTCACTTAGTGACTAGTTAATCAGATATATCACTGTAGAGGTTTACAATTTGTATCTGTGTTGGAATACCAAATTTATAAGCTTGACAGTTGAACTATCATAATTATCCATGTTCAACAATATCTACGAAGAAGAGTTTGTTAGACCTAATGGTCACACAATAACATTTACAAGTATATACTGTAAACAAGGAAACTTTCGCGTTTTTCGGTATCCGGTCATATTCGCGGCATTGAACTTCCGCGGATCCGATGTGACCGCGAATCTCGTGAAACAAAAAAAAACGCTTTGAATGAAATGAGTACTTCAAATAGCAATATACGGCATAACAATATACCTAAAGCTAATTTATCTAGTCAGTAGTCATGGTGCTTTAATATATATTGTTTGAGACGTTTAAGGCTAGTTGTTATTGATTGGAGTTACTTGACTACTGGTATTAGCGGTTAGTTTTACAAGATACATAGTTTGTTACGACACAGAAGTCAAACAAAACTAAGGAAATAGTTTATTTGCCCATCAATGTTTTCATTGTTATGGACAACGTGTGCTAAAATTGTTTAAAATGACCTAAGTTGTTGATGAATTTAACAATCTGCGAACCAAGTCAATCGATACGAAATAAAGGTAACGTTTGCGCCTTTTACTTCCGCATAAATATCTAAAGTGATATTTGTATACGCATTCTAGCTCAAGGGGCGGGGGTCCCTACGTGTTGGTCGATGGTTATCAACTTCAAATGTAGTTAGAACTAGAATAAAAACTCCGATATATATTTGATCGTACATGTACTGCCAAAGCTTTATTTGCTATGCGGTAATATATTACACACCAATATATTATTATCAATGTACACGTATTTAAAACGTCATTTCTAAAACTTTGTACTTTACTTCCTTTACACGAGAATGATTCGTCTGTAGTTTACATTTCTCTATACCCCAAAAGTGACAGACAAAAAGTTATTTTAGATATTCATTTAGTGTGCCTGAACTCATTTTCCTTAACAATTTGTACATATTTTGTTTAATTAACGATCATCACTAGTTTAAAGCAATATATCAGAAAATGACCAACTGAAGTGATGACGACCTTAAATTTATGAATTCCCGAAAGGCAAACAGAAACAAAACAAAATGTAACAGACTGTTGCCTCTTCATAAAGAATCTTAACAGGGGTTTATTGGCGCACCATCAGATAGGATCATAAGGCAACTTTTTCCAGCTTAAACGGTGAAGGAAAATCCAAGACGTATATCTGGGTAGAAACAACGAACATTCGTAAGATAGCTGGACAGTTCCCTTATATGAGAAATTTGAACCCGAATGATATTCGAACCTGTCATGGTAGGTGCTATTGAACACAATGCCCCCACCGAGTGACCTTTGGCCTACTTACCTAATAATAAACATCGATATAAACAACTAGGAAATATTCTATATTTGTTATTTGTGTCCTAAATAAAGCGTTTACTTAGTTGTTGTCGAAATAAATAATTACAAAAGCAAAACAAAAAACAGTACTTACTTGTTCACCGACAAAAAAATCGCACTTTGTTGATAACTTAAAAGGAAGTTAATATATTTTCAAACAACGCTAGTTCATTGTAATACCAGATGTGCGTACACTTCATTAACCCGCACCTATTACAAACATAATTCATTTAAATCTGCTCCAAGGAGGAATGCTGTGCTATTTTTTCTTTATTTGTATTCTTTACAATTTTGTCTTTCCTTGAGCGCTATCGAAAAACGTTGAGTATAATTACTCTAGGAATATGGTCGTTCACGTTGTTTCTCACAACATCTCGACGTAGGCGAGACTAAGAGGGACTATATTTAACAAATCAAAACAGGGGAGGAAATGGCTCATGCTGTACTGGAGACGTGTTTGGGATCTTTTCAATATTACTGCAAGATTTACCGTTCTTAGTATTAAGAATGTTCCTGATATTTTAATGCAATTTTTTTAATTGTACAAATATGTTTTTCACATCTAAGGATCTGTACAGGAAGGGGGAAATGTTTTTTTCAGTAACGCTTAACTCGTCGAGCGTTTCGTTTTTGATATATTCGATCGATGATATATTAAGCTATATGAAGAAAGTATATTTCATATCAAGGTGTTTATTGTATTGACTTTTGCTATTATGCCACCAGTTTGTCATATAATATTAATAGGTTTAAAAGCAAATCGATCATAGATCATCCAGGCGTGATATTCTTATTCTGTCAGTTAAATACTGTGTGCGTATAAAGTGTGAATAAGTTGAAATTTATTCATCAAACGCATCATATAGTCTTCCACAGCTGTGTGTGAATACAAAGTTAACACAGTGATTGGATATGCCGAGTTCATGAAGACATATTAAACAATAATCCTGGTTATGTAATGCTTAAAAACTAAATTCATAGGCCATACGTCCGTAATCTATCTATCTATCTATCTATCTATCTATCTATCTATCTATCTATCTATCTATCTATCTATCTATCTATCTATCTATCTATCTATCTATCTAACCATCTATCTATCTATCTATCTATCCATCTATCTATCTATCTATCTATCTATCTATCTATCTATCTATCTATCTATCTATCTATCTATCTATCTATCTATCTATCTATCTATCTATCGATCTATCTATCTATCTATCTATCTATCTATCTATCTATCTATCTATCTATCTATCTAACCATCTATCTATCTATCTATCTATCTATCTATCTATCTATCTATCTATCTATCTATCTATCTATCTATCTATCTATCTATCTATCTATCTATCTATCTAGACTTAATTCTGACATTATGGCAGTAAACGTTGATATTACTTGATTGTAGGCGAAGCATCCGATAGGCTATATTACAAGTTCACAAAGATAAAGTTTTGTGAGTACGAGCTACCGAACATGGATTCTCTTCCGTTTTTTTAGTCTGTTCTTCTGTGGTTGATGACGTGGTGTCACAATGTCACATTGGTGTTGACCAAAGTTTGAAGTTTTCAATTATAACAATACTTCATAGCATATAGCTGATTATTAGCATATAGATTCAAACTGCTTGTTAAATAAACATCATGTAGCCCTGTGAGACAGCAATCAATATTGTCAAGCATTTCATTATTATTTCATAACTATCCGTACTTTGTCCTAGCTTTATCTTACAACAAGTTCATTTCGCATTCCGTGTTTTGTGTTCAGATATCAGCTGTAACAATCTATAGATAGTCAAGTATTCTGGATTCCTAACCAGACTCACTGATCACCTGCACTAGACATGATTGTTTTAATGAACTCATTGGAAGATTGGGTTACATTGGTTTGTTTTGTAGTGACCATTGTAAATGGTTGTATACAAAATGATTTCAACGCTTCAACAGCCAGACAAATGATGATAGACACTGGTACCCATGTTCCTGTGTTTACACTTTCTGCAAGAAGCCTTGTGCAGTGTGTGGATATTTGTTCTAGAGCTGGACAGTAAGTTTGGTAATGTTTTAAAGTAACGTCTTATTTAGGTTAGATTTGAAATAAAATAAGTACATACTTTAGAAATATTGTATTACAGTGTAACTTCTGAAATCCGGACACCCTTGGGACCGGACAAATGTCCGGATTTGTGATAGTAAATAACTCTCTAAAACAATATCGTTGTGACTTAATGTATTCATTACAAATTACAATTATTTTCTTATACAATGTACATGTAATTAGATTAAAATGTCACTTTTTCATAACACATATGGAAACGTGAGATCCTGTCATATATATATTAAATGAATAGGAAATGAATAGGAAATGATTTCGTCTTTCTGTATCAGATGTACCACGATCAATTACAACAAAGAAAGTAAAGATTGCGTGTTGTTCAACATTACTGACTCAGAGAGCAGTTCTTCATCATCTGATTGGGTTGCATTGACATTGTCTGATATGACATTGGTAAGTATTCTGTTCTCTCAATAGTACTTAGTGTAACAATTAATGCTAATTCATATAATACTGTGCTGAAATACTTGTATCTATTATATTGTTCATGACACATGTACAAAATAAATTTGAAATAAAAATTGTAGACGATAGAATCACTTTGCAATTCAATAAATTGTATTATTCTACAACAAAACAAAAACATTTTGAACTTTTTAGTACATGCAAAATTAAAAATAAAACACCCAAACAAAATAAAATGACATCGTCCTTATTTTCTTACTATTATTTATTCAGACATTAATTCAATAGGAGTACTTTGATTCCATTTGAAGATTCAGATTCAGGATAATTCAGGTTATTGCTTTAAGTGATGAATTCGATTCAAACTAAATATGGCCGTTTTGTATCGGTGATTATAATTGCAACATATTCACGTCCATAACGATCTGTTTTTATAGCCACTACTCGATTAAAATGACAACAACATGTTATCGGAACTACACATTGTAATCATTGTTTTATATTTTATTTTAGCATAATACGAAGTATGCCTGTGAGACCAACAGTTGTGGTAACGGAGAACAATGTACCAACGCTAACGTTGTAGGAGAAGTTTGTGCAGCTCTTGAGATCATAACTATGTAGTCGCTCTCAACTTGTTAAAAGTCTTGTTTAGAACAGTCCTACATTGTATTCCGCGTGTATATCGCATTCTGGACTATATTCCTGGACGTTTTATTATTTTCAAAGAAGCACGCACTTCTTCATATACATTATTGTCATTATTTACTTTATTCAAGGAAATCAATCATCTATTATTGCGAGTGGTCGTATGCATGTTGAGTGTTGAGAGAGAAATATATTTACGAGCACAAACGTAAACTGGCAATAATATACACGTACACCCACAGTATACAAGTTTTTTTTCAGAGCCTAAAGCTTCTACAGCGAATACACTTGTAAGCAAAGTAGATTGCATTTGATGTATTAATTAATATTCGATTAACTATTGTTGTTTTATTGTTCTTTGCTTCACATGCTATTACGTCTTCTGTTTGTATTTAACGTAATGATGATTGCAGAGTAATAAATCCCACAAACATACCACGAACAAAACTTACGTAAGACTTCATATTAGTATTATTTAGATGTGTTTCACGTACATGTTATACTAATAAAAACTAAACATGTGTATTTTAGAGCTTCGCATTCTTTAATGTATAATTAATTATTTAATGCACAGTGCTTTTGCTTACGAAATAAAATGTTTCAAACTGTATTTGTTATTTTAAAGCATTCGTCCGGCGAGTTAATGTAATCCGTAAACCTTGATATTGTTATCCCAGAAATCCTGGTATAGTGTCCCAGAGATATCTCGTACTAGAGTGACCAAGACATGTCACGTACTAGAGTGATCAAGACATGTCACGTATTAGAGTGACCAAGACATGTCACGTACTAGAGTGACCCAGACATGTCACGTACTAGAGTGACCAAGACATGTCACGTACTAGAGTGACCAAGGCATGTCACGTACTAGAGTGATCAAGACATGTTACGTATTAGAGTGAGACAGACAAGGAATGAACGCTTGTGAAAAAGGGTTTGGATAATAATGTTATTTAGATCACACAGCGTTGTTCGAATAGGCGCGAAAAGATTCATTGATATTTTATTTTATGAGTGTCGTAGATATATCTACACAAAAGCGTTTGACATTTTCTCGATTTTAAATGTATACATTTTAAATTTCGGCCGGTACCACTGCTGAACTGTTAAGAAATGATTGGTGAAACTGATGGTATTGTTGCGCTGTCTGATTTATACGCTGTAACGTAGCTCATGGTGAACAAATAAGACATTACATTCATTACGGGCCTACATAAAATCATTGCGCACTGTACCTATTCAAACGAAGAAGTTAGGTCATTTGCAAAATAGAAAAAAATGCCAGGAACGACTTTTGCGTGTTTCTAACATATGGAGTAAAATGCACTGGTAAAGTCACCTGATATACATGACTGTAATCCACCTTCATACAATGGCTGCATATAATGATGCTCTGAGAACTATTGTGACTCGAATATTGCTTTGTGTTAAGAAACATTTGTTCCCCGTAATGAATCGTCTACCTACACATTTGGAGCTTTTATGTCGAACAATCAATTATACAAATCTGACGAACAGAAATTAACTCTGCTGATTGAATTGACAAATGTCTTTTAAAACTCGGGTTCGCTTGGTAAACGGAATGCTGTCATTTATTTGTAGCGTATACATATGTGTTGCTTCCCTAAGTCCATCGTATATTAATCATTTGCAATGAATAAAATGACGAGAAAAATGTTGTTTTGTCATGCTCGTTAGAATATGGACAAGACCACTCTATTGAAGTTAAACATGATAATACATGGAATTACTTCCCTTTAAACGTTAAAACGTATTCAAATACATGTAATGAGTTTTCATATTTTGCCTGGCAGACTGCTTATATATGTGTTCTAGAAACTTTATTGTATCCATGTTAATTTATGCTTGCGTAAAGGGAGGAATATAAATTACTACTTGTCTTTAATTTATTCTCAATCGTACTATAATTCATTTCAGGGCTTATGTTTATGTTGTACGACACTTTGTAACGAGCGGGCTACAAAGGAAAACAAAGTGACGAAAATAAAGCAAGTCACGTGTCGTACTTACATGATATAGCTAAGCTTATCCGGTCGCTGTTTTATTAGGTGTAGATTAAGTAGAAACAGCATAAAACTATTAATGTAGTCGTCCTGTTAGCTATAACAGAGACATAGTACACCGAGTGACGTATACATGACATTTTATCAATGCATTGTTAACGCAGATTTCGTGAAGATCTGTTTTTTAAATATAATTTTGCCACTGGTTCATCGTCAGTTCTTCCTGTTTGATGCAGACACCATCGGTGCAAACAAAGCATGGAAGTTAACCAAAGGTAAACATCCATTGTTCATATTTGACATTGACCCATTAAGCTAAGTCAATATGAAAACTAAAACTACAAATACAAGTATGTTTCTTTTATTACTTTGTCCGATATTTTGTTAGTGCGTTTTGAGACGATATAGAGATGGTTAGAAAGGAAGTAAATATTTGAATATACATACAATAACCAGGTTTATACAAAATACTGAGCGCATGTTATTATGCATACACGGACATGTGAACATAATATAAGTAAGTATCTGTCATCCGTATCTTGATGGACAATATTTTCCTCGTCTGTAACGTTTGATTCACTTTATCTACAGTTCTTTTACTGGGTTAATTAATTGACAATAATAATGTGGTACAATATGTTTAGTATATGTGAATCATATCAAACATTTAGATAATAATAATGGAATAAGAAAAACCAACATTGCAAACTGATAACCATTTTTTTCATAATTGAACACTTAAAACGTGAAAGCGTTGTTCACAATGAAGAATGATGTGGCATGATATAAGAAATACATGTATATCCTCATAAAATTAGATCTGCGCACAATAAAAACAAGTTATTAGATAGAAGCAATAATTAATTAAAATGATGATTGCTGGAGTGATATTCACAAAATATACAAATACAAAGGCATAAACTACATTAAACATCGGCACATAATTATATGGTGCAAAACATTGGATTTCAAGACTACTCTTCGAAGTGAATTCATGAAAGCATAATTTGTTTTGTGCAATCCTTGCATTCTTTATTAATAGTTCATGAAGTATGAATAACTGTTTCACACTAGGGTGCATTGTGTAGGTGAACAAAAACTATATATATACTTTCCGAATCTTGTAAAAAGAATATATGACAGTAGACAGACCGTGATAAAATGCAAAACTCGCACAAATAGTCGTATGGGAACAGGATTCTATATATTAAATAAAACAATGAAAACATACCGTTATACAAAAATGCGTTGTTCCCAAGTTATAAAAAATAATACAATTCAAATATAAACATTTAAAACAACAAAAAACATGATCATTTAATACCATGTTTAGTATTTGCTCGAAAACATAAATCTAGTTGAGTTGACCGTTATCAGAGGTATTAGCAATAGAAAAAAATGAAAGCTTAACGTGGATTGATGAAAATATTTATATGTATGTATAGTCATCAGATAAATGAATATTCGACTCATGAAGAACAATTTGTTGTAACATGCAACTATTCAACAATGATGTTATACTGGTGACAATTTTACAGAACAGATGTACAATGACTGAAAGCACCAACACCAGCATGCACTAAGAATAATGTATCATGTTGTGTGCATCAATACCAGTATATACAATCGGCAACTTGAAGTCTAATAATTATGTCCAAGGGATTTTTAAAAACCTCTTGATTAATATAATATCATAACAATTAAAATCATGTACTAAAAAGGTTACACTAATTACAATATTTTTGCCTTATCCCAAACATCAATACAATTAATATATTTGTAAATAACTGCTGCATATACATGTAAGAATCTAAATGTCCGAACATACATATCATACGTTGCAAGAAGGTTGTTTCACATAGCATACAATCTACTGTGCCGTTTTCATATTAATGTATGCATTGACTGCCTGGTGACAAAAAAGAAGTTGTTCCTGTAATGAAACAGAATATATTCAATACATACATGTTATATCTAGTAAAACAAATATACAATAATTTATATTGTATTCGTAGTAGGACTCATTTATTTCTTATGAAAATCTAAACCAGCAAATATGTCTGCTGCAGTAATGACATGCATAAGGACACACAGTAAAAATACACGACGGTCCATGCTGAACTAATGTATTTCTTAAGACAACGTCCATAGCAAAATGTATGATTATTACTACGGGTTAGTTCACAATGTTAATCTGTTATATCAATATAATCATATAAACAGTTTAAGTGACTAAGTAAGGCATGTGTGCAATAATTGTAAATAAATGTTTAGATATTACGTTACCATGTTTTGAATAACAGTCATTCTCCTTGATCGTATCTGTCGGATTGTATTACCAATGTTTACCTGGCCCTCACATTCTATTTTCTCAATCATTGAGGCGATACAACAAAACAAGCCACTTCTTTCACTTGAATCCCTTAATATATTATAATATAATAAGCAAAGTCTATTGATAAATTTTACAGATGATATTTAAATAACATTGATAGGTAGTTGTTCGTGTAAACAATTATAACACATTTAGTTGAAACATACCTCGTTACATACATATTTTCAATGGGGTTTAACGTCGCACTTGTATCAAGGGTATTTGTCATCTTATCCCGCTTTAACTGTGGCGGAAGAGAAATACCTCAGGCAGTAACACTGTGTAGAAATATACACATACATTCCATAAGCCAGCTAGACAACTTCTTCACATGTTTACCTGTCAAATTGGGATACAAATCTTCAGCGACGAGGGTCTAGTGATCACTAGTCAGGGAATGTGGAGGCCGCGTTACAAAGTTAACAAATAAAAGAGCAATGCATAAGTCACTATTTAACATTAAATGGCTAACGTTATGTGTACTTTAATTTAAGTACTCACAGACAATGAACAAGTACATGAACTTCATCATCATCGAGTTCATTCACGTATTGGTCAACATTCCTGACAAACTGTGCAAACTCGCTCGGGTCGTTTGGAACACTTTTATCGCTGTCCCATTGAGTATATTGGAAGTGATAGAAAATCTTTTCTCCTCCATCAAACTGTAAACATTCACGCACATATGTAAGTTTGTTCTCGATTTACAGTTTATAGATATAATGATAGGTATGCTAAAACAAGTTTGGATACAGTTTCAAAGAGATCATGATTTCTAAAAGGTATTCGCATTCTTCTTAACTAGTTTTACATTAAGTTTATACTCCTTGAAACTCATGATCAAAAACTATGTATGCTCATCAGTTAATGGCAAAACAATGCATTCAAGTGTGTATCACTATGCCGTTTCATGTATCGCAAGATCAATGCTGGCATTCGAAAATTGACCTACATTTTCATTGATAAGACATTAGTACAATGAATTGTATTTGGAAGAACAGTTGAGAAGCTAAAATGTTTACTACTTTTGTCTTCTGAATATTACCTTCATGCCATAAAATACCAACACTTTTTATCAACGAATATCTTCATCAGTAAGATACAAATATACTTAATTTACACATGACACAGTAACTCTATTTGTATAATCGCAAGGGATGTATAGTAATGATTTGTATTCGTATAAAAATTACCTTGCCAAAATTTTCTATTTTCAAGCGCCTGACGACATATTGTGAATTGGTTTCAAGACTTGAACACGAGACGTTGAGGTCCCCAATGGATAAGTCAGTATTGTCAGGTGGTAAGTACACTCCAACATCCTTAAACAAACATGACTTTTGGTAGTATCAAATCTACGTTATTTGATTGCCGCAAGTTTATAAGATAACACCAAACTAGTGAACATGTATTTGTAAAACTATTAATTGGACAATATTTCCGAATCAATACTTCAAAATAAGAAAAGACATCTAGAATACATTTATGCTAGAATATAACCAATATCTAAGAAATCATTATTATTTCAAAACCCAGACAATCAGGAAGCATCCAGAAAGAATCACTCATTATATCTTCAATACAACCGCCAAACCTTATCCGTCAGTACAGTTCCATGTGTTTCAGATACATCTAATGATACAATACAAAGACAATCTTCTTGATAAATCAAACTAAGGAAGTCCTCCACTGATGAAGTTCTGGGTGTTTGTGCAGAGATAAAGTGGTTCTTCTTCTTAAAGCTCTACAATACAGGAAGCGGGAGTAATTCATCGCAGAATGCTAGTTAGTGTATTAGAATACAATAACCTAATTGTGTAGTCATAATGCTTAAGAAGCCAAAACATTTTCAGTCTCAGTGGATATCATTCAATAACTATAGTCGTCGTTACACCATGTACTTCTAACATTAAATAATACAGAATCAACTTACATTTACATAAACAGCGTTGATGTAGTCCATGTCTTCTAATGATTTATTGAGGTACAGTTTAACAATGTGTTTGTCTCCTGAATGCAAAAATATTGATAGTATGTTAGATTTTATAGTCATAGCTTTTTCATTTATGCGTGCATACTAAGTATTTAAGATGTTGTTTAATGTTTTTTGGGTCGCATATTTAATTTCCAACAACTCATCTATTTTATACTACTGGTGCTTTTTTCATTGTTCAATAATATCGAGGATCATTTCGGTACTATCAGAGTCATTCAGGCGTGTTTACAAGTGCATTTATTAATATAAAAAGTCAATGATGTGCATATCAAAACGGTTGTGGCTAATGAAATATGTAAGTTTGTATCATGAAGAAGTCATTTTATTAGTCAATTATATTTTAATATGTCTGTTAAATCACATACATTGAATGGTTATAAAAAGTTAGTTAGTCTCGTTAAACTGATCATCTCTGTAGTACAAATACCACACCTTCTTGCTTATTTAAGTATGCCATGTGACCAATAATTCTATCGGATCTCTGTAGAATAAATGCAAATTTATAATTCAGTTTTATTATTCTAAGAAAGTCCCACCCGGGATGTCTGCACCAGGACGGTTGATGTTCTTGTATTGTTCGTTGTTTCTTCTTGCATTGTCTTCATCATAATTACATAATACATTTGGTCGGATTTGCTACAATATGTGCAAAAGAAATTATTTTTGTTTCACCAACTTAACACATTCACTTTTACATCTAGTTATATATGATTGCACTCATTTATTGTCTGTCTGGCTGCATGTCTACATGCATGTATGCTCATATTACACAAGTTACAGAAAGGTATGAAATGATAAAACTAGAGCTCTGTTTGTACTTTGTAGATTTATGCACATATATACATTTATCAGTAGAACCACGACAATTAATACAATTTTGGTACAATGCAATTCAAGGACTATTTGAAAATTTATCAACACCATGCTTACCTCAAACATATTGTCAAAGAACGTGCTTGGTTTTGATTCTAAATACTCCTGGAATGTTTCTGTGTAAATAACTTCACACTCAAATACCAATACATAAACCAAGGCTTTGTGGATGTAGGCATACTCTTCCTGAAGACCGATTATATTGAGATTTTATTAAAGCCTATTAATTTCAGAAATGTGTTTATTACACAAATTAAATGGTTGAAACAAAAACCAATGTGTAAACGGTAAATATGTCTTTGTTTTCATGAAACTGTCCACTACAAGTAAGACAAAACATGTTCAGATAGACAAGGTATGATTTCAACTATTCTTTAGGTTTGAAGTTCTAATATTACATTTACCTGTGTTTGAACAATGTCCACTCCCTGTTCTCCCAATCTCTTAACGCAGGCAGATACATTCACAGAACCTTCAATCTTACCTTCATCAATCAACATATCTAGTACTAGCAGTGTTCCTGTTCTTCCAATTCCAGCACTTTGATATGAAATAAAAACACAAAGCACTTGTAACTGTCAACAATAGAACGTCTACTCACAATCACAATTTGGTATTTCGGATAAGAGTCGCCGTAATATATGAATTGGCAACTATTTTGTATAAAATTCTAATTTAAATGTTATCATGAATCGATAATTGATACGGATTAATTTCATGTATCATGCATCTACTGAATAGATTACTTTATGAATTCGCAAATGCGTTGGTACATATTAAATATATGTTGAAGTTGGCTGGAAATCTACAACATGTGAGTAATACCTGCAATGTACAATGATAGGACCGGCTTTGACGGTGTACGTTGCTTTAATTCTTTGTCTGAATTCCAGAAGACTCGTCATGTCGTCGGGTACACTCTTGTCTGGCGGCCATCCAGTGAAATGTAACTGGGTCAATGTCCTAACTACTTCGGCCTGGAATCGAAATATGCAAATTTCAAAACCCGTCAGATCCAGATAAATAAGTACAAATTTTGTTTCCTATTCTTATACGCAATAACTCATTCATTGGATTACAAAATCGGACGGAAAACATTTCTGTTTGAAACAATAGGACATAACAGACCTTCGATACATCGAATGTTCGGACTGTGTACTCATTAAAAGTTCGAATCTTCTGACACGTGACCGTCACGTCACCATATGTTATACTTGATCCTTCGTCTGGCCAGTACTGTTCACATTTTGTCCCCTAAGGTAAAATATAGCAGACTGCTATTAATTATTATTTCAAAGTTATTATTAATTCTCTGTATTGCCGATTATCATTTATTTTGATGAACTATTGCGTACCAACACAAAGGATGTTATAACATAAGTAATTATAAATGAGGTTTTTAAATAAAATAAATGTGATTTTGTCTAAAGTAACATGCCGCTCATTATCATTCCATGTTTACAGCTTCAGACGTCATTGTGTTTGTTATTACTATATCACATCATTGTCATATTACACTAATGAACCTGTCAATGTATAAGAATAGTACTACCCTCCTATCCACTTCTGGAATTCAATGTACAGATGTACAATATATAACATCTCAATAGAGCAAAAACAACATACATTTACATTACCATTTTCGTCTTAATTTAAATACAATCACATGAAAATAACTTACCGAAATATCACGAAGACTTGTGAGCATAACAATAATATCCGATTGTTCATGCCACACTGTTTCCCAGAATGTTTGATAACCATTTGTCGTGTCTGATGTAGGACCTATCATGAATATTTTTGTTTATTACACAACTGACACAGCGCAATGGAGGGAGTGCACATTTTATTATGGTAATTATATGCGAATTACATGTTTATATATGTTGAATTGTTAATACAAGAAGATACATTTGTATCTTAATTATAATGGTTATCCATAAATGAAAGAGTTGTAGATTATTCATTTTAATTTTGACTTACCTGATAATGCAACATATGCCTTATTCCGGCAATAGCCCTGTAAAATAATATTCTGCAATTTCTTTTCATTTGGAAACTGTTTCTTACAAAGTAAGGAAAGCAGGTTTGTAATGACTGCTTGAACAGCAGTACGACTTTGCTTAATTGTACAACGTGTGTAGCTGAATTGCAGCTAACAGACGTGGCCAGTCGAAAGAACAGGGAATCAAACACAGAAACAAAAACGAATCCCGAACAACCAGCTTGTGCTGAAATACAGGAACTAGCGCATTAGATTTAAGAAGTGGATCATTAACATCGTCCAGAAATTATGCTTCAGTATCACTGGTGGTTATTGATACGAATTCAACGAAGTTTAGTGGAATGCAATCAGCCATCATATCATTTGTTGTTGCTCAGAAAAAGAGTACCGAGTAATGATAATGAATGATGAAAAGTTAATAACTATGACTTACTTTTATGAAGCAAGCGTTCATGGAACAGTTTGGATCGCCTGTTACCGTCACTCTTGAGAAACCGTCTGCAAATGTTTAATAACGCATACGAACATACATCGTACATTTACATATGGGCTATTTAGGAAATAATTAATGTAACTGATTGCCTGTTTATATTTTGTTGATAGATATCGCGAAACGTAATCGAGATGCATTTACTAAATTATCAATTTTAATAAATTATGTACAGCAAATCAGCTCGAATATTGTACTAATAAAAGTAAGTAATGTCAATAAATAAGTGCATATCACCAGTGTAAAATTTCGGTTTTTACTTACATGGATATATTCCTTGGTCTGTGTTGATTTGTATGTTTTCTGGCTTCTGCTTAATTGTTATTGGGAATTGTAGTTTTTTTCTAAACTCCTGCAAACAAGTATATTATAAATTTCAGAATCAACCTACTTAAGGATACACATTCGTGCATTTATTGTATGATTGGCCAGTTTTCATAAAGGTGGCTTAATTTGATTTTGAGGTACTATTTCACGTTAGGGTAGAGGAACAAAAATGATTGTAACTCTCTTAACTGACGGTAAATGTTTTTTAAAAAATCACATGTACATGTCTAAATGGATCTACTGAATAATGACAATATTTAAAATACAATCTTTAACACTTCGTATTAGACTTCGAAAACCTTAAATCAGAATTATAAGTAAGTAGCATATCTTGTATAAATTGTTATGTATTAAAAGGCATTGGTACATGCATACATTAAAACAAAAAGCATTGTATTAATTATTTATATTAGCTAATAATTATCTATATTTTCTAAATGTTATAGGCGGTTTTACCTGATATTTTGGCTCATACAATTTACCAGTAACGTATGCGAAGAGTTCCGCTACTTGCACTCGTCCAATTCTTCTTCCAACATTACTACAAACAAACCCATTGTTTTGATTTTCAGTCTGGCTTTCATCTTCGTTATGTTCAAGTACAATTTCTTCAACTGCTACAGGTTTCTTCTTGCCACATTCTTCACCGTTCTCATGTCTGCTTGTAGTTGACAGCTTTGCATAGGTAGTATCCTCTGATTTGAAGAATATGCAAAATGAACGTGTTTCATATTTTACATCATGGTTGCATTGTATAAAAGTATTGTTAACAATAAAAAGTCAAGGTGGGGGTAATAATTATATATTTACCATATTGCTTTGAACTCGAAATATAGCTGAGGAAAGTATCATACAGCTAACATATGTAAAGAGAAAGTTATTCACCATGATATGTGTATTCCAGTACTTCTAATATATGATACTTACTGCCAATCCAGACTAAGTGCTCATACAACTGTTTTGGGGAGTTTTGTTTTGGTACCGAGCTTGTGCATGGAGTAGATGGCTCACAACTCACTGAAGATGTTGAAGAGAATTGTGCACCTGACACATTCTGGTAAACGTTCGATGTTTCGTTTTGTTCGTTTGTATCAGTGTGTCGATGATCGAACACAGCTTCAACAACACTGTTTTCGTATACAACTCTGTCTAGCTGGGTATCTCGGTAATATCCACCATGGTTTCTTTTATTTAATCTAAATAAACATATTAAATATGTATTCCATAAACATTCTACTTGGACATATTTTATCTTCGGTAAGGATGAGGGTGATTAACAAACATAATGATAATTAATACATATATAACACTAATAAATAAATGGTGAATTTCAAAGAGGAAACCGAACTATTTAACTTAGTCAAGTCATTGTCTAACGTGCAAGTTATGATTTTTGATAAAGAATGTTTTATCATTTAAACTGTGTATCACCACAATAAATTATGTATTGCCTACACGTACCGCGGCACAAAACAAATGGTCATTTACCTCGTGATATATGCATCCCAAGCTTTTCTGATTGAGAGAATATTTTGAATGGAAACGTTTTCGAGTAAAATGTTGTTAGGATACTGCAGTGCACGATAATAGAAAAAACTCTTATATTGACATACCTGCGTGTATAACATACCAAGCCTATCACAATAAGACTTATAACGGCACTGATGCTCACAATTCCGGCTACGATTGATATCACTGAATTAGGTTCACTGGGTAATTCGACAGCTAAAATATAAATCGATCGTACACAGTATAAGATGCGTATGTAAATAACTCCAAAGGAATTATGAAATAAACTTTGTACTAGACCTATCTTCCACTAAAAAAAGGTTATCAAACTTTAGCAAACTATCACAAACTTACCCAATGTCTGCACTTTCAAAATGTCAACAACTGAAGAGTTTCCTATTTCATTTGTTGCAATAATGTAAACCTCATACATTGTTCCACTCTTTAGAGTAGTAAGTGTTGTATTCATTGTACGTTCACCAGTGTCTGGTATTGGCTTCTCCAGCCAGATGCTGTTTGCATCCATCTCTCTATAACGGAGCACAAACGTTTGAGGTAGACCACCATTAAAGCCAGGTTTCCATGTCAATAATATCGTATATTCTTTGGTAAGTTCTGATACATAACGGAAGTCGATAGGAGTATCAGGAACATCTGAAATTGTTTCGTAGTTATGCTTCTTTTTGAGGTGTTCATGTAAACAACTGTTAAATAGCGTAAAAGAAGAAACACTCACTTTAAGTATACCAAGGTAATACTTCCATAATATTTCAACTTTAAGTTCACACAATACTAACTTTAAAGGTTAACATTCATGCTATGTTTTTAAAGAACCTATAAACAACAATGTAACAGCCTTAACAAAAGATGCGACGGGACGGGATATTGTACAGGATTCTAGTATAACCCATTGATTGTAGGTGGGAGTATAGATAAATACTGAGGAATGTTACAATTACCCATAGTGAAACAGACAATTTCTTACTTTCAGCTTTAAAAACGAACTGATGAGTGTATGTACCAACTGTGTTGGTCACTTCTAGTTTATATTTTCCAAAAGAAGATTTTGTTACATTCTTCAATGTTAGATTTGATTGAAAGTCCAATGTGCTTATTAGTGTTCGATCGTTGTTTTTTATTTCTATCCAAGTAGACCCGTTTTGTAACTCTCTTCTCCACAAAAAGCCGGTCGGTCTAGGAACTGGGTAAGCAAACACTTCAAAGCTAATTGTCGCATCAGTATAAAGTTTACTTGCAAAAACACTCTTCATGTCGCTGTTCGGTTTTGGTCTTGGAGAACCTTTCATTAAAGAAACAGCAATATATCAAATAATATAATATAAAGTCGATCTTTAGAGTGTTGTATTCTCATATTATAGGCAAGAAATGAACAACGTATTAAAACTATTAATTGTTAAATACGTATATAATGAGTATTGTATGCTAAAATTCATATGTCAAATCATACGTTATGATCAAGTCATGTGAAGGACGGTCAGTTCTAACTAATCAACACTATATTACAATACCATGAATAAATATAAACTTATTTCAGTTGTTTTATGGTACACGCAAAAGTATAATGCAATGCCACTTATTACACTTGTCAACTTAGTTAAGACGCACATGATTCTAAAACTTACACTGTACGAATATTGTTGCGTTTTTCATTGGAACTTCCGAATTGTATGCATTATTACCCACACATGTATATAGACCGTCTTGAAGACACGAAACATTAGTCAAAGTGTGTGATATACTAGTTGTCACTATTTGTTGTTTTATAATTCTTCCTTTATGAAAAATAGAGACGTTTGACGCTGGCTTGCCATCCACAGTGCAGACAAATTTCAGTTGGTCTGTTTCATCTACTGTTACATTTACAGTCGTGTGTCCATTTACCTCAAAGCGATCAATTGAAGTAGGATCTGTAAATCAGCCATGTAATAAATGAAGTATTTGTTTGCATTCGTCTGAGGACGTGTCCATTATAAACGCAATATATTTTTTTCAGAATTCTCTTATAAATCAGTCAGACTAAAAAGCACTGCGTCAAAAATAAGCATTGAAATGATTGCATAGACCTTGTAATAGTTTAATCGTATTATAATGATATTTTCGTGTACAATTTGCTATCACGTCAGCTATATATTTATATTTTATTGAATGCTCTACGCTTGTTTATTTAACTAGGAGTACAATACTCACACAAAACGTCTATATTAATACGTTTAGACCTCGTTCCAATTTCCTTTTTCTCAAACGACGGCATCATGATATTTTTCACAGTACAATTGTATTGTCCTGCCTGTTGTCTTTTGATTCTGACAATGTTATATTCTCCGGTGATAGTTTCATGTAAGGTTGTTGAGAGTCTGGTCCAGGTGTATGTGAAAGGAGGAGGATTACTTGTGGCATAACATGACAAGGAAACATTTCTACCTTCTACAAAATGCACAGAGTTGTTGTTGATAATTGCTAGACCATGATTCACTGATAGTTGAATAACTTCTGGTGGATCTACAAGATAATGTTTACACAAATGTGCAGCTGGTGAAAATAGTGTCGCAGAAGTTTAAAAAAAGATAACGAACCGGTTAAACCATCATCCGGTTTAACAGTAATTTACAACTGTGTCAGATTTGTCAGCATATTAAAAAGTGATACTCTTTTGGAACAGCAAAATATATTGTTGTTGAGAGGTTGTTGCTCTGAAGAGATTAAATTTATAGGTAAAACGTGCAGTGGGGGAAATGTTGTTGTGGAAGGGAGGTTGTTGCTAAAAGAGGGCCGCTCCGGAGAGGTTGTACTGATACTATGATTTATGTAGAACTTAACATAATTATGTACATGCCTTAAGGACAATCTTTCATAAATTCCGATTTTAAATTCAATCAATTTGTTTTGAATGGATGTTTACTGAAACGTAAAACATCTGTGGTCGAGTTACCTCTATAAAATTATTCACAGAAACACCTACACATACTTACATAAAACTTCTACTGATAACGTCCCGGCTGATGACCCACTAATCTGTTTACCAAAACTATCAATCATTACATTTGTAGCCGTACATACCAGCTTTTCATCACGTGTTACCTTATCTATGTAGAGCATCTGACCATTTCTGCCAGATAATTGCCATTTATACTCAACGACCGGGTTTCCAGTTGAATGGCAAACAATTTTCAAAGATTTACCCCGAATGACATGAACAATCCCATTATTAATGACAGGACCAGTTGAGTTATTGAACGTAAACGTCGGAGTAGATGGTTGATCTGAAAAAAGTTCTAAAACAGTTTACCATATTTCTATATTATATTACTACTTTGAATTTAAATAAATGGAAGTAACATTAACAATACACACGACAAAAACATTCATTAAACTTAACATGGACGTGCATAAACATCGACATCTAATTCCTAACCATGATAAAAAATATAGTACATGTATTAACGCTATTAGGCTACATAATTTTATATAAGTGTAGTGTATAGTTCTTAAGTAACTGGTGTTAGATCCAAAATTAATAAATGGTAATAACTCTGTGACAACAAATTCATCTTTTATATGAACTTTATTAATGACCAAAGCACACCCTATTTATGAAAGTTGATGGCACTTACACAATACATTTATGTCGAAAATCTTTCCATTTGATCCAACTATTTGTTCGCCAAACGTTCTTTTCATGGTGTTTTTTGACGTGCATAAATATTTTCCAGCCTGATTACGTGAAACATTTGTGATTTCCATAGTTGCGTTGTTCAGGTGTGGACTTGTCGACCAGAAATAACGATCTGGTTCTGGTTTGCTGTGTGCGTAACATATTATGAGAACTGTGTCGCCTTCTGTAACATTCATTTTGTTCTTGTGTTGTAATACATTCCCGGCCATGTTTGTAATATTGAACTTTGGTTTCTCAGGAGGATCTATAGTAAAACAATTAAACTTGATAGAAACATGCATACATATTATAATAGTAATCAACAGTTTGATATATAAAAATGAAAGAAATGAAAATGCTGATTGAAACTGAACAAACATAGACTTACACTTCAACATGGAATGGGAACTAGTTTAACAACTCCATGGTGGATGTAAAAAAACACACAAAAAGTACTTTATACCCGCATGAAAATTGATGCGCACCGAGCGAATGAATGCTATGTACAGCTGAACTATCGTTCAGTTTCCAATAATCATACTTACAAAGCACAAATATTCTCAATGTTGAGTGTGCTGATTTATTTAAGTTAGTTCCGTGGGTTTCTTCCATAACGTTTTCAGCAGTACATGTTAATATGATGTCATTGTGAATTGATGTAATTTTCAAGTCAGATGAGCTGTTTCCTGTTTATAGAAATGATTGAAACTAATCATATTTGTATAATCTAACTAAAGACTTTCAACTTAATTACAGCTACACTCTGTTATACAGGACCTACCTTCATTATTCTTATTTAAACATTACGATAGTCGATTCATCATGTATGCCATGATAGGAACAATACTGTGCATGATGATTTGATAATCTTTATGTATATATTCACGTTCAATCCACATAAATATATATAAATAGGACGTTACCATTCGTTATGTTTTGATTATTATTTCCTGCCCAAGTATAACTAGGTTTAGGTACACTGTCTGAGATACATCCAACAGTGAAGTTGTCTCCAATCACGGTATGCATTGAACGATTGGATATATTAGCTGCCCCGTTATATAGAAACTGTGGCGTCTTTGGGGGATCTTAAATAAAAAACAACGTTTTAATTCAGATACAAATCTTGTTTGTATTTAATACAACAGCAATGTGTGTAGCCAAAATTATAAGAGTGTTCGCGGAAGCATTTGATGTACTTATAAAAACATAATCAAAATGTACTCACACATGACAGTTATATGAACTGATGTTTCATTTGTCCCATGTTCTGTTCCTGTTGATAGTTCAATACTGACGTCTTAGATTTTGTCTTAAATACATGAAATCTCCAACGACATCTTAAAACATCTTTCATTTAAGAATGTTCTTCTAAGTGAGTTCATATTTTTTTCCCTAGCTTAGCTAATTTTGACCGAGTTTAAGAAAACAATTAAGATGCTTCATAAATACGGGCCCTGTTTTACATGTTTTAATGTAATTTATACTTACCATAACTGATACATTATCTTTATGTGCTGGCATTGGCTTTTTTGACAAATATCTAAAACAAATATATTGTTGAAAAACTGTCAATTAGCATATACATGTCTTATAAGTAACTTACAAGTACTTACAATATACCAATATTGTAATATTGTCAGAAGACAACATATTGTCTGCAGAATTGTTTGCTGTACAAAACAAACGTGACGAATTGTCCTCTCTACCGGGATATATTCGTAAAGTACTTCTTGTTGTAGTTAGATAGGTGCCCATACTTATATGTGTAGTATCAATGTCGGATTGTTGAGGTATTAGTTTACTTTCATTCTTATACCAGTGTATGGTTGATGTTGGATACCCAGCTGATGTTATACATCCAATAACAGTTTTGTTTGCCTCATATGTTTTCAGAATGGTCGATGTCTGGTTTAAGGTCACATTTTTTATTGGAACTGAAATTTAATCATTATACAGGAATTTAAGGAACAACAGAAATATATCTTTGATTACCATATATTATAAAATAATTAATAACCTTTTTCAATGCAATCTACAGCTACATACAAACACTTCGTATGATCTTATCAAACAAATAATACAACATACAACTAACATTACCTTTTTTGTTCCATTTCATTTTAAGCGCAATATGATTAAGAATTCGGTAGGCAAACGCACGTTTATCTGTGTAGAACATTTGTAAATAGATTCACATGTAGTAAATTGCAAAAAAATCAAAGCATATTATGGAACTCATACAAGTTTCAGCAAACGCGTGGTTCTTTATGAACAATTATTATCTTCGATATTGCATCTCTAAGAAACAAGGTCGCCAGCTTATTTGATTGAAGAAAGTAAATACTCTTTTAGTTTGTCAAAAATGGAATCGATTTTCCGAGGAACGAACAAAACAGAAATGACCGAAATCAATATTTAATAGATTCTTGAATAAGAAATAGGTGAAGATCATAGACCGTGTAACATTTGGATAATTTACACGTTAATTGGATCGTATAAAGTACATGTATAAGAATTGATATTTTTTTCTGACTTACCCTTCACATAAATGGTAACATTGTTACTGTATTTAGGAGTACCATTCGCCAGGGTTCTGCACATCATCGTTTTTAAATGGCTAATTCGCTGTACAGACTTCAATGTCAAAATAACTGAATCATTTGTTGGACAATACAAACCAAACCTAGATTGGTCAGTCACTATATCCCCCTCACCACGGCAACTGCTCATCACAATTGTACTCTCGTGACCGGCAATATCAAATGTAACATACGTGCTGGTACTTTCATTGAGAGTACACGTTATATTAACAGAATGATTTTCTGTAACGCTAACAGTTGTAGGTCGAAGTATTATTCCATCACTGGATTTCACTGAAAATTTATCATATTCACAAATCTCAAAACAACACTGAAATAAATTGTAAAATATACTAATGATACAACAAATACGTTAATATTCTATGAATTAATCTTTAGATGTTAAATGATTTAGTATGATAGGACATATGTTTTTGAAAATTACCTGATGTGATAGTTACACTTTCCGTTCAAATAACAATATAATAATAGTTCTTATGAAAACATGATTTTTCGAATACAAGTTTTAACGAAATTGTGTTGAGTCACGAAACTACTTTATGACTAGATTTACCGATGAGTAAAACACATCCACATAGTATCTGCATTAACAAATTGTCCCACATAACTGAAATGTAAGATTTAGAACCAATGGCGTTGTCATAGGAGGATACATTTTCGAGATGTTTCTTTGTCAAAACACACATTTATGTTATTATGTTGTATACTGCACGACAGTAATGTTTTCGATCTTATTTACGATTCTCCGGGACACAAAATTAAGGCAACTTTAATGGTAAATTTAGTGTAATCAATATCTGACGTTTATCTGTCATGTTGCTTAGCGCCAATATTCTGTAAATAACAGGCTTCTTTATAATCAGATGTATCTTATTTTGATTTATCATTATCACAATAAGGACAACTTTATAACATTTGTACAGAAAATAATCCCTTGAAATCGCAACACGACTAAATTACTACACGTATCACTAAAAACGGTCTCGTTCATCTGTTTGTTAACCAGTTAGATTCAAATATTTATTCAGGTACTTGACTATCAATGTTACATGATATTTATAACTGTCATTGCCGAGGTTTATCATCAAGTACTTTATTTACAATATGAGCTTTCATCCCGAATTTTAAACTTGTTTAAAACAAATATGATTAAACAGTTTTAATGGACATGCACATGTAAGCATATTAAATCAGTTAGGCATTAAATACCACACTGTTCATTTACAGTATGTTTGCTATGAAGGTGGCTCAGTTGAGCAAACCACAAAGGAATTAATGTCCTGTTCACATATACCGATTGATAAACTTCAACTGTGTAAAATATATAAAACCTGCATCATCTCAGTACATGTATATATATGCAAGCCATATCTATTATCAATATTTCCTTGAAAAATAATACACGAATATTGAACATGTAAGCATAATATTAAATAAATATACCACATACCTTTGGTTTCAGAGTTAAAAAAACATCACGGACAATATTTCAACAAGGAAGTTTTAGAAAATCAAGCTGGTTCACTATGAATTCTATATAGATAAACACAGTACTTTTAAACATGATCACAGAACAGCATCACACATGAAAAGGTTTATGCAATGAATGATCATGTTGAATCGAGGATAAACAAATCTCCCCATAAAACACTGTAGCAAAAAATACTGTTTTGGAAATAAAACAAAATATGACATTGGCATTTATTGGCCGAACACATAATTAATATTGGTTCGTTTTACTTGAACAGATGAAAACTGCTATTAATTGACATTTTACCCCCACACTAACCTTTACCTTATGACAAGATAAAATGAAGAAAACAGTGATATAAACCAATTACAGATAATTATTTTACGTTCAATATATACAAAGCTATTTCAATCTATCTGTATGTGATATTACTAAAATGACACCCCTATTGAAGTGTCAGCCAAGTTTGTTTATGAGACACCTACCTTCAGTTCGCACAATACACTCAAAGACCCTTTTCTTCAGCCAGGTGCTTGGTTGAGATGGGCCTACGGAGCCTAATATTTAACTAGCTGGCGATTCACGAACCGACCGCATCAGTTCTAACCAAGCCTCCACATGGGTTCGAACCTTCGACCTACCGCTCTGAAGGCGGACACCATAACCAATATGTCGTGGATACGGTTAATATGATTAAACAATTGTTTCTAATACCTCAAATATATCCAACTACCTACCAAACTGTCAGTAAGTATCTACTAGTGATTACCATACTAGGTATGTACAATAAAATAGTTCATTTCAAAATTGAACTTAAAAAAATAACACAGGCAGAACAAATTAAGTTTCTGTTTCGATCTATTTATTTCATGGTCAAGTCATCCCATTTTTCTTTTTCCTTCAATTCTATTCTGCTTGTTCCTCCTAATTTATCTTCAGTCTATGATATAATTCGAAACTCACAGACATATACACAAAATGAGTCACTACTTACATCATTCAGTTTAGGTTTAACTGTGCTACATGATTAAACAGTCACGTTCATTACTCTATGCGATATCGAACTTACTTTTATTACATTTGTCAAATAAAATTCTCAAGACAACTCAATGCGTGTTTGTTGCTCACCAACTCTCAACAAAGTGTTCATAACAGTACCAATTATTTGTGAAATACAAATGGCCGACTTTGAAAAAGAATAACATTGACATGCATGTTTGTTAATTTTGGTAATTGTAGTCTACTACAAACGTTAGATTATGAGTGCAAAGTCTCAATACTTCCGCTATTATTATCACGCGCCCTTGTTAAAGATTCTTTCATTTTGATATTTTAATCCTTTCGGTCAACAGTCGTTGATATATATTTTTTTGAATTTGAATTAACAACAAGAAAACCGTTGATGCTAAGCATCAAAGGGCGCCGAAAATAATTTAGTTAACATCATATTTTAAAATCCATTATTATTAATAGTGGATTTCAAGAGTGACACTTTAAAACAATTTGTTTATAAATTCAAAGCAGCTATTGATAACCTATGCTCAGTATAATGCAGGTACGTGTATTTGATTAATATACGTACCTGGGATAAGGTAACATTTATTTTTTTCTCATCAGCATTTGAAGAAAGTTGCGTAAACGATCGCAAAATAGTATTGACTGGATCACTGCATTAATATCTACCCAGAGTTGTCGTTCCCGCTACGCCCCAGCTAACCTCTGGTAACGTTTAAAAAGTAGTCCGGCTTCACAATGATAGACGCGTGATTTCAAAATAGTGACCTCGATAAGAAACTTAAATAGATTGATTCGTCCTGTTTATTTGAAAATAATCGCAGTATACTTAAATTAAAGGATAGTAAACTAACATCCGAGTCTGGTTATTGTATCCATGTTTTGAATGTTTTACTTCGGTATTATTTTTAGAGTTTCAAGGTGCTCCTTGTAAACACAGAACCAGTTTATACATGGAATCGCCCATTGCCCCAGTGACTAGTTGTCTACAGAGCAACTACATTCCTTAAGGACACCGCGCCCAGCGCGACGCCAAAAAAAACAACCTTTTTTCCGACACCATAGACACTTGATTCCCTGATTTTGATACCCGTACAGACCTTTGTATTTTTTTTATTTAAACTCATCAAACAACGCAAAATAGCATTATTCGATTTTCTCCGCTATTTGAAAAAAAACTAGTCTGGTTCCCGTCTCCAATCTTACTATATTGGGGTCTATTGTAGGTAATAACTATAGAAGGAAAAACATATTTAGTAATTCTCACATATTTATCGCTGCCATTCAATGAAACTTGGAACGTTGTTAGACCAAACCACTAGCTATTGATATAGTATGTGTATATGATTTGAAATGATATCATTGTTAAATATGTTCACTGTGGTTCCAAACACTATCTGACCATTAGTGGTTCCACATTAACATAGGACCTTAAGGCATTGTCTTGTAGAATGTGGGTCTGGTCTTATGAAGTCCATTTGTAACTGGGACTGAAGTTTGAGGACAGGCCCGGCGCTGCCGATTTTTGCCACCCAGCTCCGTTTCAGGTGGGGCAGTTGTATGATACTAAAAAGGAGTTGGCGTCTTCTGGTTAGAAACCCAGGACATTTTGTAGAAAATTGTTGTGGATGTCATATTTTCTTTTTCTTTGTTTTTGTCAATCATACTGTTGGTGAACTCATGTTGTAAAGTTTGTGCTTCATCAAGTGAGGTAGCCTAGCTGTGCAAATGTGATTTATTAAATGTAATATTTTCCGTTAAGGAGGGTTAAAGAGACAAAACTGGTATATTTGTGTCTGTCATTTCAATGTCCTCTAGTGCAAGGAAGCTTGCCAAGAAAATAATGTCATCACCATTAAGGGACAGTCGGAACTCCTCGATGTATGGATTATGTCACCTCAATAACCTGGCGTGATGATGGAGTGATTGTAGGAATATGAAGCACTTTCAACAGCCTTACTGTTGGTTTAACTCTTAGTTTGGGTGTCCGCCTACAGTGCTAAGCAAGGGTCTTCGGTTCAATCCCTGGCGAGGACCAGATTTTTCTTGCTTCTAATTTACTAAGTCAAGTACCGCTGTCACCATTATATCAAAATAGGAGCAAGAAAATTAATTTTGAAAACAAGAATTAATTTAAAGAAACTAAATATTTATTCACTTGGTGGTCAAATGAATTATTTACTCCGATTGAAAAAGATACAATAATAAAAAGTTAGCGTTACCAAATTTAGACCATTTAATATTAGGATTACAAAGTCCAAACAAAGAAATAATGAAATTAATTCAAAACTCGTTTTTCAAATTTATTTGGAATTATAATCGGACTCATACATCGGACTCAAAATTATGAAGAAAGCGGCATACAATTCGTTAGTTTACACTATTTTATGCTAGCATTGAAGCCACAATAAGCTTCGGGAATGGTGCTCTGTAATCCTTTGATAATCGTTAGAAATTGTAAAATGGTCCACACAAAACAGAATGACATATCAAAACACGAGTATACTTCTATCGATACCAAATAATCTTTAAAAAAAAATTAACATTTCAAGCTACATTGTTTACTAAATGACACTTCGTCAATGATACGGATATTGCCGTAAAATTTCCGTGAGTTTCCGATAACCAATGGATGGATAGCGTACATACACAAGAACATGACTTAATACAAATAACATCGCAATGGAAGTTTATTTACGACTCGTGTGACGTCACTGATATGAGCGCACTTTCGACCATCTTTAACAAAGCTTTCGGAAATGCTCGGCAAATGTCATCCGCACAGAGTACTAAATATTGTTTTCCGTTATTTCCTATTAAAGGAAAGGACAAATGAGACAGATATTGGTCCCGTCAGTACCATTTTGGGAACATTTTGATATCACAAGCTTGCGAGGTACATTCAAAATAATACTTAGTCTAAATTTAAGGCATACTGTGGCTTTAAAGCTTACAAAGTTAAGACGTTGTTATAAAAGTAAAGGTAAATGCATGCATTTAGTTAAGTCTATTTGCTCTATTTATGACATTTTTTTTGTAAATTTGGTTTTAATAATCTGATAATCAAAATTAACAACATCCGGAATGACTTCTGGAAGCACAT
Source organism: Lutraria lutraria (assembly GCA_964023205.1). Taxonomy (NCBI): domain Eukaryota; kingdom Metazoa; phylum Mollusca; class Bivalvia; order Venerida; family Mactridae; genus Lutraria; species Lutraria lutraria. The sequence goes on from OZ026847.1 coordinate 24,294,981, forward strand.
CTTGGAAAGTTACATCTTACTGGAAAATAAACATGTAGGATAACCCACTGACTTTTGACATCACAGATAAGTAGTGCGGGAAGCACTTGTTTGCATAGAGACAGGAGAAAGGAAGCTGTAAGTATTTTATTCCGATTTCAATTTCAACGACACATAGCGCATGCTAAGGGGGGAAATGTGTATGTTCCACAGGTGATCAGATGATGGCTAGAGATGTCTTCAGGAATAAACTGATGATTTTATGATCAGATTTGAATTTTAACATTTCTTTTATTATAGTGTTTACATATGGTGTCAATTTCGTGTGTGATACATACATAACATACACATATTTGCCTAGAGGAGAACATTTTATGTAAAGGAAATAACAACTGTGCACAAAGAACTTGTACATAGCAATTAAATCATATAACGCTTTTGGAATAAATACGCGAACTTATTAATATAGTAATATATACTAACGAAATTTAACAACTGAGCATCAGAAAAAGTTGTCTAAATAATAGGAAAAAACAAAGCACATTTATATTGACTTTGTTATCATGTTTCACCAATCATCAATCTAACATCACATAAGAATTATGGCTGTGTATTGTTAGCCCATTTGCGAGACGAACCGGTTCGCGAAACGTCAATATAATTCGCAGATCGGTTGGCGAACATTCTGCGTTTTATATCAATAAATTGTAACTGTGAATTACCTTACCCAAAACATCTGCCAACCAATAGTCCTATAATTAGCTTACATGCATAATATTCACCAATACATGATTATAATTTAATAATGTGGCCTGAAAAAGAAACTAAAAATTAATCAAATGACAAATTAATATTTTTGTACGCAAAAACAATGGGACAAAAGTATCCCAGAATTGCTCATCTTAACGCGTTTTGGCCGTTGATATTCTGGACATAAACCTTTAACATAGCAGGACATGAAAATAACAATCGTGACTAATCTCAGCATCAAACTGTCTAGCTAAACTGACATAAAAACAACAAAACAGAGAAATGCTTGATCAGACAGGTAATATTCAATGTATTCATAAAATATATACACTAATTAATATTATGTAAAACTATAATTGCTTAAACGTATTATACATGTATTCTAAAAGAGCATATACATTGTAATAGTACCGACCTAACTGTTTAATAAACATATTCTTTATTTTAACCGTCTTCTGATTATCTGTGTTATTTAAGACTCTAAATAAACAAATATTTCCTGTTTGTCAGTTTGTGATAGACTCACTCAGTAAAGAATAGAAAGTTTTACTCGAAAATTGTGCGCATTTATCTAATGTTTGTCGCCTAATGTTAGGCCTCATTTTTATTATATAAATTATGTCAGTTTATTTAAACAATTTGTCTGGCACTGAAATACTACAAAAACTATAAAAACTTAACATCATGCGAGATAAATATAATTAACATTCAAAAAGCCAAACAAATCTTAATTGCAAGATCGAAGAAATATTGCATACGTGTGAACCTGTATGCTTTCCTTCTCAAAACCGTCTGGTAGAATGAAGCAATTTACAAAATTGTCGTACGACTTCCGGTTCGCTTAAAAGCACCCATTTGATGTCACCCATACCCAAATAACCCGAATAACCAACGTATTTTACGCTATATATAAGAAACAAATCGTCAGTTAATTATGTGTTTATTAGAATATTCATTGGTTTGTGTAGCTATATTGTATGTGTTTAAAGATTGATATTCATTATTAAATTTGTCACTTTTGATTTTAAGTGCCAGGGTATAGATCAATCATACCTCAGAGGTAATGGTTTGTGTTGTAGGTCTATGATCATAAGTTTGTTATTTTTTGCTATTTTTACAAATTCATTGTGAATTAAGGAAATTCATGATTTTGTTATACCCAATAATGAAGCGTGGTTAGTGAAATTCACAAGTTTGGAGTACATTTGTATACTTATAACAAACCGAGAACATTGGCAGGTTGAAATCGTAGTTTCGTTATGTCTGTGATGGCTGTATAAAACAAGTTGATGCCTTTAGAAAATCTTATATATCAGGAATATATAGCTGATGTACTATTTACTTCATAATCTTACTCAGTCGGTGACACTTCCAATACTAACATATAGAAAATTAGCAAATGCGGTTCGGGTCTTTTCATTTTGTTTTATGCCCTAGATTTGTAATTCTTTCTCAGTAAATCGCCTACTCGTACCAAATATTGAAACTTTTCAAGTTTTGATATGTATGAAATCTAAACATAAATATCTGATGATACTTGGATTACAAATGACTAGAAATCACAATTCACAATAAATATTTGTATATGTCATACATCTGCTCATTGTCAAGCTCGTACTCAAAAGCACTCTTTCAAAAAGAATATTCATATTATCTTCCTTTGCCTAAAATATAATGGTACAGGAAATAATGCATACATTCGGCAGACCTTTTATTATATTATTTCAATAAAGACATGTAAGGCAGTGATATCTATCACTATTGTCTATTGAAACTGAATAGTGATTAGTGTCACTTAGTGACTAGTTAATCAGATATATCACTGCAGAGGTTCACAATTTGTATCTATGTTGGAATACCAAATTTATAAGCTTGACAGTTGAACTATCATAATTATCCATGTTCAACAATATCTACGAAGAAGAGTTTGTTAGACCTAATGGTCACACAATAACATTTACAAGAATATACTGTAAACCAGGAAACGTTCGCGTTTTTAGGTATCCAGTCATATTCGCGGCATTGAACTTCCGCGGATCCGAGGTGACCGCGAATCTCGCGAAACAAACAAAACGCTTTGAATGAAATGTGTACTTCAAATAGCAATATACGGAATAACAATATACCTAAAGCTAATTTACCTGGTCAGTGGTCATGGTGCTTTAATATATATTGTTTGAGAAGTTTAAGGCTAGTTGTTATTGATTTTAGTTATTTGACTACTGGTATTAGCTGTTAGTTTGACAAGATACATTGTTTGTTAAGACACAGAAGTCAAACAAAACTAAGGAAATAGTTTATTTACACATCAACGGTTTCATTGTTAAGGAAAACGTGTGATAAAATTGTTTAAAATGACCTAAGTTGTTGATGAATTTGCGAACCAAGTCAATCGATACTAAATAAAGGTAACGTTTGCGCCTTTTACTTCCGCATAAATATCTAAAATGATATTTGTACACGCATTCTAGCTCAAGGGGCAGGGGTCCCTACGTGTTGGTCGATGGTTATCAAATTCAAATGTAGTTAGAACTAGAATAAAAACTCCGATATATATTCGATCGAAGATGTACTGCCAAAGCTTTATCTGCTATGCGGCAATATATTACACACCAATATATTTTTATCAATGTACACGTATTTAAAACGTCATTTCTAAAACTTTGTACTTTACTTCCTTTACACGAGAATGATTCGTCTATAGTTTACATTTCTGATACCCCAAAACTGACAGACAAAAAGTCATTTTAGATATTCATTTAGTGTGCCTGGACTCATTTTCATTAAAAAATTGAACATATTTTGTTTAATTAACGATCATCACTAGTTTAAAGCAATATATCAGAAGATGACCAACTGAAATGATGACGACCTTAAATTTATGAATTCCCGAAAGGTAAACACAAACAAAACAAAATGTAACAGACTGTTGCCTCTTCATATAGAATCTTAACAGGGGTTTATTGGCGCACCATCAGATATGGTCATGAGGCAACTTTTCCAGCTTAAACGGTGGAGGAAAATCCAAGACGTATATCTGGGTAGAAACAACGAACATTCGTAAGATAGCTGGACAGTTCCCTTATATGAAATTTGAACCCGAATGATATTCGAACCTGTCATGGTAGGTGCTATTAAACACAATGCCCCCATCCGAGTGACCTTTGACTTACTGACCTAAAAATACACAGATTCTATAGATGTTGTCATGAGGAACCAATATTATGATTTTAGAAGGAAGCGCTTTGATTTTATATAAACAACTAGGAAATATTCTATTGTTGTTATTCGTGTCCTATATAAAGCGTTAGTTGTTGTCGAAATAAATAATAACAAAAGCAAAGCAAAAAAAGTACTTACTTGTTCACCGTCAAAAAATCGCACTTTGTTAATAACTTAAAAAGAAGTTAATATATTTTCAAACAACGCTAGTTCATTGTAATACCTGATGTGCGTACACTTCATTAACCCGCATCTATTACAAACATAATTCATTTAAATCTGCTCCAATGAGGAATGCTGTGCTCTTTTTTCTTTATTTGTATTCTTTACAATTTGACTTTCCTTGAGTGCTATCGAAAAACGTTGAGTATAATTACTCTAGGAATATGGCCGTTCACGTTGTTTCACGTAGGCGAGACTAAGCGGGACTATATTTAACATATCAAAACAGGGGAGGAAATGGCTCATGTTTTACTGGAGACGTGTTTGGGATCTTTTCAATATTACTGCAAGATTTACCGTTCTTAGTATTGAGAATGCTCCTGATATTTAAATGCAATGTTTTTAATTATACAAATATGTTTTTCACATCTAAGGATCTGTCAGGAAGGGGGAAATGTTTATTTTTCAGTAACGCTTAATTTCGTCGAGCGTATCGTTTTTGATATATCCGATCGATGATATATTAAGCTATATGAACAAAGTATATTTCATATCAGGGCGTTTATTGTATTGAATTTTGCTATTATGCCACCAGTTTGTCATATAATATTAATAGGTTTAAAAGCAAATCGATCATAGATCATCCAGGCGTGATATTCTTATTATGTCAGTTAAATACTGTGTGCGTATAAAGTGTGAATAAGTTGAAATGTAAATTATGAACTCTGGATATTACCAGCATCGCAATATCAAAAAGGAACGAATAACTAGCCAGTTCACAATTGAACATTTTATTGATTTATTCATCAAACGCATCATATAGTCTTCCAGAGCTGTGTGTGAATACAAAGTTAACACAGTGATTGGATATGCCGAGTTCATGAAGACATTTTAAACAATAATCCTGGTTATCTATCTATCTATCTATCTATCTATCTATCTATCTATCTATCTATCTATCTATCTATCTATCTATCTAATTTAACATGGATTCTCTTCCGTTTTTTTAGTCTGTTCTTCTGTGGTTGATGACGTGGTGTCACAACGTCACATTGGTGTTGACCAAAGTTTGAAGTTTTCAATTATAACAATACTTCATAGCATATAGCTGATTATTAGCATATAGATTCAAACTGCTTGTTAAATAAACATCATGTAGCCCTGTGAGACAGCAATCAATATTGTCAAGCATTTCATTATTATTTCATAACTATCCGTACTTTGTCCTAGCTTTATCTTACAACAAGTTCATTTCGCATTCCGTGTTTTGTGTTCAGATATCAGCTGTAACAATCTATAGATAGTCAAGTATTCTGGATTCCTAACCAGACTCACTGATCACCTGCACTAGACATGATTGTTTTAATGAACTCATTGGCAGGTTGGGTTACATTGGTTTGTTTTGTAGTGACCATTGTAAATGGTTGTATACAAAATGATTTCAACGCTTCAACAGCCAGACAAATGATGATAGACACTGGTACCCATGTTCCTGTGTTTACACTTTCTGCAAGAAGCCTTGTGCAGTGTGTGGATATTTGTTCTAGAGCTGGAAGGTAAGTTTGGTAATGTTTTAAAGTAACGTCTTATTTAGGTTAGATTTGAAATAAAATAAGTACATACTTTAGAAATATTGTATTACAGTGTAACTTCTGAAATACGGACACCCTTGGGACCGGACAAAATGTCCGGATTTGTGATAGTAAATAACTCTCTAAAACAATATCGTTGTTACTTAATGTATTCATTACGAATTACAATTATTTTCTTATACAATTAATGTACATGTAATTAGATTAAAATGTCACTTTTTCATAAAACATATGGAAACGTGAGATCCTGTCATATATATATTAATTGTATAGGAAATGAATAGGAAATGAATAGAAAATGATTTCGTTTTTCTGTATCAGATGTACCACGATAAACTACAACAGACAAAGTAAAGAATGTGTGTTGTTCAACATTACTGACTCAGAGAGCAGTTCTTCATCATCTGATTGGGTTGCATTGACATTGTCTGATATGACATTAGTAAGTATTCTGTTCTCTCAATAGTACTTAGTGTAACAATTAATGCTAATTCATATAATACTGTGCTGAAATAATTGTCTCTATTATATTGTTCATGACACATGTACAAAATAAATTTGAAATTAAAATTGTAGACGATAGAATCACTTTGCAATTCAATAAATTGTATTACTCTACAACAAAACAAAAACATTTTGAACATTTTTAGTACATGCAAAATTAAAAATAAAACACCCAAACAAAATAAAATGACATCGTCCTTATTTTCTTACTATTATTCATTCAGACATTAATCCAATAGGAGTACTTTGATTCCATTTGAAGATTCAGATTCAGGATAATTCAGGTTATTGCTTTAAGTGATGAATTCGATTCAAACTAAATATGACCGTTTTGTATCGGTGATTATAATTGTAACATATTCACGTCCATAACGATCTGTTTTTATAGCCACTACTCGATTAAAATGACAACAACATGTTATCGGAACTACACATTGTAATCATTGTTTTATATTTTATTTTAGCATAATACGAAGTATGCCTGTGAGACCAACAGTTATGGTAACGGAGAGCAATGTACCAACGCTAACGTTGTAGGAGAAGTTTGTGCAGCTCTTGAGCTCATAACTATGTAGTCGCTCTCAACTTGTTTAGTCTTGTTTAGAACAGTCCTACATTGTATTCCGCGTGTATATCGCATTCTGGACTATATTCCTGGACGTTTTATTATTTCCAAAGAAGCACGCACTTCTTCATATACACTATTGTCATTATTACTTTATTCAAGGAAATCAATCATCTATTATTGCGAGCGGTCGTATGCATGTTGAGTGTTGAGAGAGAAATATATTTACGAGTACAAACGTTAATTGGCAATAATATTCACGTACACCCACAGTATACAAGTTTTCTTTCAGAGCCTAAAGCTTCTTCAGCGAATACACTTGTAAGCAAAGTAGATTGCATTTGATGTATTAATTAATATTCGATTAACTGTCGTTGTTTTATTGTTCTGTTGCTTCACATGCTATTACGTCTTCTGTTTGTATTTAACGTAATGATGATTGCAGAGTAATAAATCCCACAAACATACCATGAACAAAACTTACGTAAGACTTCATATTAGTATTATTTAGATGTGCTTCATATACATGTTATACTAATAAAAACTAAACACATGTATTTTAGAGCTTCGCATTCTATAATGTTTAGTTAATTATTTAATGTACAGTGCTTTGGTTTACGAAATAAAATGTTTCAAATTGTATTTGTTATTTTAAAGCCTTCATTCGGCGAATTAATGTAATCCGTATACCTTGATATTGTTATCCCAGAAATCCTGGTATAGTGTCCCAGAGATATCACGTACTAGAGTGACCAAGACATGTCAAGTACTAGTGTGATCAAAGACATGTCACGTATTAGAGTGAGCCAGACAAGGAATGAACGCTTGTGAAAAAGGCTTTGGATAATTATGTTTTTTAGATCACACAGCGTTGTTCGAATAGGCGCGAAAAGATTCATTGATATTTTATTTTATGACACAAGTGTCGTAGATATATCTACACAAAAGCGTTTCACATTTTCTCGATTTTACATGACTTTTTTGTATACATTTTAACTTTCGGCCGGTGTAACGTTTTCACGCTCCCCCTTTTTCAGGTTACCCCCCCGGTAACTTAAAAATGTTCTCAAAGTACCGGCCCCGGTAACATTAAAACGTTTTCAAACTCCCTTCCCCGTTTTGATAATCCCCCCCTCCCTATGTTGATTCTTTGTGACGAAAACGTTTATATTTCAGGTTATAATTCATACTTAAATGATTCACAGTCAACATGGTTTATTGACATATAATTCCTGTATTTCTAAACTGAATATACGCAATAATTATATGAAGCTATGGAATCATATTAGGGTCATGGAGAGTACGCACCTTTATTCAAATATATTAACGAAAAATGCAAGACATGGCCTGTGCTATCCCACACTTAGTTGTGTTCAGAAAACCAACAATAGTTAATTGTTTTTATCTACTTTTTTATCAAAATGATTCGATAACGCTCGTAGGATTCCATAATGAAGGAATGGACTTGTCAGTATATAACACTATTTGATTTCGTCGTATGATTTCATCATTAGGACCGCGTGTATAGTCTCATATAACTGTAATAAATGTATGCATTTATGTGCTTGAAATTGTAATCTCCTTATTCGTGTGCAAGCTAGCTCTCTTTTATTATGAATTTTCAAATAATTACCCGGGAAAATCTGAAAACGTTTTCAAAGCGCCCCGGGGTAACCTGAAAACGTTTTCAAATTACCGGGAAGGGCATTTGAAAACGGAGGGGGTAATCTCAAAACGTTTTAATTGTACCCCTCCCGGTAACATAAAAACGTTTTTAAATTACCGGGGGTAATCTGAAAACGTTTTTAAGTTACCGGGGGGTAACCTGAAAAGGTGGAGCTTGAAAACGTTACACCGGTACCACTGCTGAACTGTTCAGAAATGATTGGTGAAACTGATGGTTTTGTTGCGCTGTCTGATTTATACGCTGTAACATAGCTGATGGTGAACAAATAAGACATTACATTCATTACGGGCCTACATAAAATCATTGCGCAATGTACCTATTCAAACCAAGAAGTTAGGTCATATGCAAAATAGAAAAAATAGCCAGGAACGACTTTTGCGTGTTTCTAACACATGGAGTAAAGTGCACTGGTAAGGTCACCTGATATACATGTCTGTACATAATCAACCTTCATACAATGGCTGCATATAATGATGCTCTGAGAACTATTGAGACCCGAATATTGCTTTGTGTTAAGAAACATTTGTTCCCCGTAATGAATCGTCTACCTACACATTTGGAGCTTTTATGTCGAACAATCAATTATACAAATCTGACGAACAGAAATTAACTCTGCTGATTAAATTGACAAATGTCTTTTTAAACTCGGGTTCGCTTGGTAAACGGAATGCTTTCATTTATTTGTAGCGTATACATATGTGTTGCTTCCCTAAGTCCATCGTATATTAATCATTTGCAATGAATAAAATGACGAGAAAAATGTTGTTTTGTCATGCTCGTTAGAATATGGATAAGACCACTCTATTGAAGTTAAACATGATAATACATGGAATTACTTCCCTTTAAACGTTAAAACGTATTCAAATACATGTAATGAGTTTTCATATTTTGCCTGGCAGACTGCTTATATATGTGTTCTAGAAACTTTATTGTATCCATGTTAATTTATGCTTGCGTAAAGGGGGGAATATAAATACAACTTGTCTTTTGTTCTCAATCGTACTATAATACATTTCATGGCTTATGTTTACGTTGTACGACAATTTGTAACGAGCGGGTTACAAAGGAATACAAAGTGACGAAAATAAAGCAAGTCACGTGTCGTACTTACATGATATACTCAAGATTATCCGGTCACTGCTTAATTAGGTCTAGATTATGTAGAAACAGTATAAAACTATTCATGTAGTCGTCATGTTAGCTGTATACATGACATTTTATCAATACATTGTTTACGCAGAGATCTGTTGTTTTTTTTAAATATAATTTTGCCACTGGTTCATCGTCTTATCTTCCTGTTCGATGCAGACACTATCTGTGCAAACAAAGCATGGAAGTTATTCAACGGTAAACATCCATTGTTCATATTTGACATTGACCCATTAAGCTACGTAAATATGAAAACTAAAACTACAAATACAAGTATGTTTCTTTTGTTACTTTGTCCGATATTTTGTTAGTGTGCGTTGAGAAGGTATAGAGATGGTTATAAAGGAAGTAAATATTTGAATATACATACAATAACCAGGTTTATACAAAATACTGAGCGCGTGTTATTATGTATACAAGGACATGTGAACTACTGTAAGTAGGTATCTGTCATTCGTATCATGATGGATGATATTTTCCTCGTCTGTAACGTATGATTCAGTTTATCTACTTTACTTTTACTGGGTTAATTAATTGACAATAATAATGTGGTACAATGTTGTTTTGTATATGAGAATCCTACCAAACATTTAGATAATAATAATGTAATAAGAAAAAACAAATTTGCAACTTGATAACCATTTTATTCATAATTAAACACTAAGTCTTATAAAATGAAAGCAGTGTTTACAATAAAGAATGACGCGGCATCCTATAAGAAATACATGTATATCCTCATGAAATTAGATCTGCGCACAATAAAAACAAGTCTAGAGAGAAGCAATATTTAATTAAAATGATGATTGCTGGAGAGATATTCACAAAATATACAAATACAAAGGCATAAACTACATTAAATATCAGCACATAATTATATGGTACAAAACATTGGATTTCAAGACTACTCTTCGAAGTGAATTCATGAAAGCATAATTTGTTTTGTGCAATTCTTGCATTCTTTATTAATAGTACATGAAGTATGAATAACTGTTTGACAGGGGTGCCCTGTGTAGCTGAACACAAACTACATATATATTTTCCGAATCTTGTAAATATAATATTTGACAGTAGACAGACCGTGATTAAAATGCAAAACTCGCACAAATAGTCTTATGAGAACAGGATTCTTTGTATTGAATAAAACAATGAAACCATACCGTTATGCGTTGTTCACAAGTTATAAAAAATAATACAATTCCAATATAAAAATGAAAATATCTATATGTATGTATAGTCATCAGATAAATGAATATTCGACTCATGAAGAACAATTTGTTGTAACATGCAACTATTCAACAATGATGTTATACTGATGACAATTTTACAGAACACATGTACAATGACTGTAAGCACCAACACCAGCATGCACTAAAAATATTGCATCATGTTGTGTGCACCAATACCAGTATATACAATCGACAACTTGAGGTCTAATATATACAAGGGACTTCTAAAAACCTTTTGATTAATATAATATCATAACAATTAAAATCATGTACGCCAAAGGTAACACTAATTACAATATATTGCCTTATCCCAAACATCAATACAATGAATATATTTGTAAATAACTGCTGCATATACATATAAGAATTTAAATGTCCGAACATACATAGCATAAGTTGTAAGAAGGTTGCATCACAAAGCATACAATCTACTGTGCCGTTTTCATATTGATGTATGCGTTGACTGCCTGGTGACAAAAAAGAAGTTGTTCCTGTAATAAAACAGAATATAATCAACACATGAATGTAATATCTAGTGCAACAAATATACAATACTTTAGAATGTATTCTGGTTGTATTCGTAGTAAGACTCATTTATTTCTTATGAAAATCTAAGCCAGCAAATATGTCTGCTGCAGTAATGACATGCATAATGACACACAGTAAAATTACACGACGGTCCATGCTTAACTTATGTATTTTTTAAGACAACGTCCATAGCAACATGTATGCTTATTACTACGGGTTAGTTCACAAGGTTAATCTGTTATATCAATATAATATTATAAACAGTGACTAAGTAAGCTATGTGTGTAATAATTGTAAATAAATGTTTAAATATTACGTTACCATGTTTTGAATAACAGTCGTTCTCCTTGATCTTATCTGTCGGATTGTATTACCAATATTTACCTGACCTTCACATTCTATTTTCTCAATCATTGAGGCGATACAACAAAACAAGCCACTTCTTTTACTTGCATCCCTTAATATATTATATCATAATAAGCAAAGTCTATTGATTAATTTTAAAGATGTTATTTAAATAACATTGATAGATAATTGTTCGTGTAAACAATTATAACACATTTAGTTGAAACATACCTCGTTACATACATGTTTTTCAATGGGGTTGAACGTCGCACTTGTACCAAGGGCATCTTATCCCGCTTTTACTGTTGCGGAATAGAAAGACCTCAGGCATTAACACTGCGTAGAAATATACACATACATTCAATAAGCCAGCAAGACAACTTCTTCACATGTTTACCGGTCCAATTGGGATACAAACCTTCAGCGACGAGAGTCTATTGATCGCTTGTCAGGGAATGTGGAGGCTGCGTTACAAAGTTAACAAATAAAAGAGTAATGCATAAGTCACTATTTAACATTAAATGGCTAACGTTAAATGAACTTTAATTCAAGTACTCACAGACAATGAACAAGTACATGCACTTCATCATCACCGAGTTCATTCACGTATTGGTCAACATTCCTGACAAACTGTGCAAACTCGCTCGGGTCGTTTGGAACACTTTTATCGCTGTCCCATTGAGTATATTGGAAATGATAGAAAAATTTTTCTCCTCCATCAAACTATAAACATTCACGCACATATGTAAGTATGTTCTCGATTTACAGTTTATAGATATAATGATAGGTATGTTAAAACAAGTTTGGATACAGTTTCAAAGAGATCATGATTTCTAAAAGGTATTCGCATTCTTCTTAACTAGTTTTACAGTACATTTATATTCCTTGTAACTCATGATAAAAAACTATGTATGCTCATTAGTTAATGGCAAAAACAATGCATCCAAGTGTATATCACTATGCCGTTTCATGTATCGCAAGATCTATGTTAGCATTCGAAAATTGACATACATGTTCATTGATAAGAGAATAGTACAATCAATTGTATCAGGAAGAACGGTAAAGTAGCTAAAATGTTTGCTGCTTTTGTCATTTGAATATTATCTGCATGCCATAAAATATCAACACTTTTTAATCAACGAATATCTTCATCAGTAAGATACAAATATACTTAATTTACACATGACACAGTAAAATTATTTGTATAATCACACGCGATGTATAGTAATGATTTGTATTCGTATAAAAATTACCTTGCCAAAATTTTCTATTTTCAAGCGCCTGACGACATATTGAGAATTGGTTTCTAGACTTAAACACGAGACTTTGAGGTCCCCAATTGATAAGTCAGTATTGTCAGGTGGTAAGTAGACACCAACAGCCTTAAACAAACATGATATTTTGTAGTATCAAATCTAAGTAATTTAATTGCCGTAAGTTTATAAAATAACACCAAACTAGTGAACAGTTTTAAAACTATTAATTGAACAATATTTCCAAATCAATACTTCAAAATAAGAAAATACAATAAGTATACATTTAAGCCAACATATTACCAGTATCTTAGAAATCACTACTATTTGAAAACCCAGACGACCAGGAAGCATCAAGAAAGAATCACTCATTATATCTTTAATAAAACCGCCAAACCTCATCCGTCAGTACAGTCCCGTGCGTTTCAGATACATCTAATGATACAATACAAAGACAATCTTCTTGATAAATCAAACTAAGAAAGTCCTCCACTGATGAAGTTCTGGGTGTTTGTGCAGAGATAAAGTGGTTCTTCTTCTTAAAGCTCTACAATATCAGAAAGTGGGAGAAATTCAGCGCAGTCTGCTTGTTAGTGTATTTGAATACAATAACCTAATTTTGCCGGCATGGTGATTTATCATAACTTTCGGAGCTAACATATTCAATCCCAGTGGATAGCATTCAAATAAATTTAATGTAGTCGTTATTACACCATGTAGTTCTAACATTTAATAATACAGTATCAACTTACATTTACATAAACAGCGTTGATGTAGTCCACGTCTTCTAATGTTTTATTGAGGTACAATTTAACACTGTGTTTATCTCCTGAATGCATTCAAATTGAGATTATGTTAGATTGTACAATCAAAGTTGGTTCATTTATACGTGCATATTAAGTATATCACATGTTGTTTAATGCCTTTTGGGGTCACATTGTTAATTTTCAGCAACTCATCTATTTATACTACTGGTTTCATAGTTCAATAATATCGATTCGTATCGATTCGATACGATCAGAGTCATTCAAGCGTGTTTACAAGTGCATTTGTCAATATAAAAGTAAATGATGTGCCTATCAAAACGGTCGTGGCTAATGAAAGATGCAAGTTTGCACCATGAAGGAGTCATTTTATTAGTCAATAGTATTTCAATATGTCTGCTTAATCACAAACACTGAATTGTTATAAAAAGTCAGTTACGAGACAGCCTCGTTAAACTGATCATCTCTGTAGTGCAAATAACAGACCACCTTCTTGCTTATAGGCATTTAAGCATGCCACGTGACTGATAATTCTAACGGATCTCTGTAGGATCAATGCAAAGCTATAAATTAAATTCAATTGTATTATTTTAAGAAAGTCTCACCCGGGATATCTGCACCAGGACGATTGATGTTTTTGTATTGTTCGTCGTTTCTTCTGGCATTGTCTTCATCATGACAGAATACATTTGGGCGGATTTTCTACAATATGTGCAAAAGGAATTATTTTTATGTTACCAAATTAACGCATTTATTTCTTACATTCATTTATAGATCATTGCACTCATTGATTGCCTGTCCGGGTGGATGTCTACACGCATGCATGCTCATATTACACAAGTTACATAAAGGTGTGAAATGTTAAAACTAGAGCTCTGTTTGTACAGTTTCAGATATATACGCATATATACTTATATCAGTATAACAAAGATAATTAATGTATTCAATGCAATTCAAGCACTATTTTGTGAATTTATAAATACCATGCTTACCTCAAACATATCGTCAAAGAACTTGTTTGATTTATATTCTAAATACTCCTGGAATGATTCTTTGTAAATAACTTCACACTCAAATGCCAATGCATAAACCAAGGCTTTGTGGATGTAGGCATACTCTTCCTGCAAACATATTATATAGATATTTTATTATTAAAGCCTATTGATTACAGAAATGTGTATATTACACAAATTAAATGGCTGAAATAAATGCCAATGTGTACATGGTAAACATGTCGTTGTTTACCTGAATTGTCAACTACAAGTAAGACAAAACTTGTTTAGCTAGACAAGGTATGATTTCCACTATTTTTAGGTTTGAAGTTCTAATATTACATTTACCTGAGTTTGAACCATGTCCACTCCTTGTTTTCCCAATTTCTTAATTCAGATTAAATTGAGATATTATTAAAGCCTATTGATTACAGAAATGTGTTTATTACGCAAAATAAATGGTTGAAACAAAAATGTGTGAACGGTAAACATGTCGTTGTTTTCATGAAACTGTCCAATACAAGTAAGACAAAACATGTTCAGACAGACAAGGTATGATTTCAACTATTCTTTAGGTTTGAAGTTCTAATACTCATTTACCTGTGTTTGAACCATGTCCACTCCCTGTTCTCCCAATATCTTAACGCAGGCAGATACATTCACATAACCTTCAGTCTTACCTTCGTCAATCAACATATCTAGTGCTAGCAGTGTTCCTGTTCTTCCAATTCCAGCACTTTGATATGAAATAATACAAAGCACTTGTAACTGTCAACAATAGAACGTCTACTCACAATCACAATTTGGTAGTTCGGATGAGAGTCGCCGTAATATATGAATGGGCAACTATTTTGTATAAAATTCTAATTTCAATGTTATCATGAATCGATAATTGATACGGATTAATTTCATGTATCATGCATCTACTGAATAGATTACTCAATGAATTCGCAAATGCGTTGGTGCATATTAAATATAGTACGTTGAAATTGGATGGAAATCTACAACACGTGAGTCATACCTGCAATGTACAATGATAGGACCGGCTTTGACAGTGTATGTTGCTTTAATTATTTGTCTGAATTCTAGAAGACTCTCCATGTCGTCGGGTACACTCTTGTCTGGCGGCCATCCAGTGAAATGTAACTGGGTCAATGTCCTAACTTGTTCGGCCTTGAATCAAAATATGCATGAAGTTTCAAAAACCGTCAGATCCAGATAAATAAGTACATACCTTTTATACTATTCTTGTGCGTAAACAATAATTCATTGTATTACAAAATCAGACTGAAAACATTTCTGTTTAAAACAGTAGGAAATAACAGACCTTCGATACATCGAATGTTCGGGCTGTGTACTCGCTTAAAGCTCGAATATTCTGACACGTGACCGTCACGTCACCATATGTTATACTTGATCCTACGTCTGGCCAATACTGTTCACATTTTGTCCCCTAAGGTAAAATATAGCAGACTATTATCTATAATTAATTCAAAGTTATTATTTATTAGAACGTTTTAACATTCTAATTTATTGCCGATTTTCATTTAGTTTCATGAATTATTACGTACCGATACAAATGACGTTATAACATGAGTAAATATAAATGAGGTATTTAAATAACATAAATGTGACTTTGTCTAAAGTAACATGTCACTCTTTATCATTCCATGTTTACAGCGTTCGACGTCATTGTGTTTGTTATTACTATGTCACATCATTGACATATTACACTAATGATCAAAATATTAAAATAGTACTACCCTCCTATCCACTTCTGGAATTCAGTGTACAGATGTACAATATTATAACATCTCAATCGGGCATCAACACCATACATTTGCAACCCCATTGTCGTTCTTTTCATCTTAGTTTAAATAAAATCACATGAAAATAACTAACCGAAATATCACGAAGACTTGTAAGCATAACAATAATATCCGATTGTTCATGCCACACTGTTTCCCAGAATGTTTGATAACCATTTGTCGTGTCTGATGTAGGACCTATTATGAATATTTTTGTTTATTACACAACTGACAAAGCCCAATAAAGGAATGCATATTTTACTATCGTAATAATGTGCGAATTACATGTTAAGATATGTTGAATTGTTAATATCTTAATTATAATGGTTACCCATAAACGAAAGAGTTGTTCATTTTAGTTTTGACTTACCTGATAATGCAACATACGCCCTATTCCGGCAATAGCCCTGTAAAATAATAGTCTGCTATTTTATTTTTCATTTGGAAACAGTTTCTTACAAAGTAAGGAAGACAGGTCTGTACTGACTGCTTGTATAGCAATTCGACTTTACTTAACTGTACAACGTGTGTAGCTGAATTGCTGCTAACAGTCGTGTCCAATCGAAAGAAGAGGGAATCAAACACAGAAACAAAAATGAATCCCGAAAAACCAGATTATGCTGAAATACAGGAACTAACGTATTAGATTTAAGAAGTGGATCAATAACATCGTCCAGAAATTATGCTTCAGTATCACTGGTGGTTATTGATACGAATTCAACGAAGTTTAGTAGAATGCAATCAGCCATCATATCATTTGTCGTTGCTCAGAAAAGGAGTACCGAGTAATGATAATAAATGATGAAACGTTAATAACTGTGACTTACGTTTATGAAGCAAGCGTTCATGGAACAGTTTGGATCGCTTGTTACTGTCACTCTTGAGAAACCGTCTGCAAATGTTTAATAACGCATACGAACATACATCGTACATTTACATACGAGCTATTTAGGAAACAAATAATGTAACTGATTGTCTGTAAATATTTTGTTGATAGATATCGCGAAACGTTATCGAGATGCATTTACTTAATGAACAATTTTAATACAGTATGTACAGCAAATCAGCTCGAATATTGTACTACCATGTCATACAACTAATTAATGTCAATAAATAGGCGCATATCACCAGACTGAGTGTAAAATTTCGGTTTTTACTTACATGGACATATTCCTTGGTCTTTGTTGATTTGTATGTTTTCTGGCTTCTGCCCAATTATTGTTGGGAATTGTAGGTTTTTTTTGAACTCCTGCAAACAAGTATATTATCGATTTCAGAATCAACCTACTTAAGGATTTCGATCTCTAATGCAAAACCTCCATTTTGAAGAGTACTCAATTTCATGAATTTTACTGATATACTGACATATTATTGAGGGTCATGGATTCAAACCAAGCTAGGACCATACTTTTTTCTATTTTTTTAGTTTCTATGTAAGGTTTACACTAATATGAAAGAAAATATTTATTCCAAAATATGTTCTTCAGATTATTGGAATTTATACATGGCTAATTAACGAAAATCAAATAACTATGAATTCTGACAAACTTTACAAAACCGGACGGTGATTTCCTTTATTTTGGTGCAGACATTACACACACATAATAGTTAATTTTGAGATAATTTCAGCTGTTGCCCTTTTTAAGTTCTTATTTTAATGATATTTATCAATTTGTTACTTCTTGGTAAAAGGCAAAAATCTTGACTAAATCTTTAAGGGGATTGGTTACATTTTTCACCTTTTCTTCAACATAATAGATCCAAACAACATATAAACAATTTAGATTGACTACACATTGGTTACCCTTAGACTTATACACATTCTTGTATTTATTGTATCATCTGTTCGAAAGATAGACCAATCTTCATAAAGGTGGCTTAATTTGATTTTGGGGTACTATTTCACGTTAGGGGTAGAGGAACAAAAATGAGTGTAACTCTCTTAACTGACGGTAAATGTTTTTAAAAAAATCACATGTAAGTGTCTTAATAGTTCTACTAAATAATGACAATATTTAAAATACAATCCTTAGCACTTCGTATTAGACTTCGAAAATCTTAAATCAAATTTATAAATAAATAGCATATCTTGTATAAATAGTATTAAAAGGCATTGGTACATGCATACATTAAAATAAAAAGCATTGTATTAATTATTTATATTAGCCAATAATTATCTATATTTTCTCATTGCTATTTAGGCGGTGTTACCTGATATTCTTGCTCGTACAATTTACCAGTAACGTATGCGAAGAGTTCCTCTACTTGCACCCGTTCAATTCTTCTTCCTACAAACTCATTGTTTTGATTTTCAGTCTGGTTTTCATCTTCGTCATATTCGAGTAGAATTTCATCAACTACTTCAGGTTTCTTCTTGTCAAATTCTTCACCTTTCTCGTGTCTGCTTGTAGTTGTCAGCTTTGCATAGATAGTATCCTCTGATTTAAAGAAAATGCAAAATGAACGTGTTTCATATTTTACATCATGGTTGCATTGTATAAAAGTATTGTTAACAATAAAAAGTCAAGGTGGGGGTAATAATTGTATATTTACCATATTGCTTTGAACTCGAAATATAGCTGAGGAAAGTATCATACAGCTAACATATGTAAGAGAAAGTTATTCACCATGATACGTGCATTCCAATACTTCTAATATATGATACTTACTGCCAATCCAGGCTAAGTGCTCATACAACTGTTTTGGGGAGTTTTGTTTGGGTACCGAGCTTGTGCATGGAGTAGATGGCTCACAACTCACTGAAGATGTTGAAGAGAATTGTGCAACTGACACATTCTGGTAAACGTTCGATTTTTCGTTTTGTTCGTTTGTATCAGTGTGTCGATGATCGAACACAGCTTCAACAACACTGTTTTCGTATACAACTCTGTCTAGCTGGGTATCTCGGTAGTATCCACCATGTTCTCTTTTATTCAGTCTAAAAAAACATATCAAATATGTATTCCGTAAACATTCTACTTGGACATCTTTTATCTTCGGTAAGGATGAGGGTGATTAACAAATATAATGATAGTTTATACAGAAATATAACTAATAAATAAATGGTGAAATCCAAAGAGGAAACCGAACTATTTAACTTAGTCTAGTCATTGTCTAACGTGCAAGTTTTGATTTTTGATAAAGGGTGTTTTATCATTTAAACTGTGTATCACCATAATAAATTATGTATTGCCTACACGTACCGCGGCACAAAACAAATGGCCATTTACCTCGTGATATATGCATCCCAAGCTTTTCTGACTGAGAGAATATTTTGAATGGAAACGTTTCGAGTAAAATATTGTTAGGATACTGCAGTGCACGATAATAGAAAAAAACACTTATATTGACATACCTGCGTTTATAACATACCAAGCCTATCACAATAAGACTTATAACGGCACTGATGCTCACAATACCGCCTACGATTGATATCACTGAATTAGGTTCACTGGGTAATTCGACAGCTAAAATATAAACCGAACGTACACAGTATAAGAGGCGTATGTAAATAACTCCAAAGGAATTATGAAATAAACTTTGTACGAGACCTATCTTCCACTACAAAAAGTTATCAAACTGTAGCAAACTATCACAAACTTACCCAATGTCTGCACTTTCAAAATATCACCTACTGAAGAGTTTCCTATATCATTTGTTGCAATAATATAAACCTCATATACTGTTCCACTCTTCAGAGTAGTAAGTGTTATATTCATTGTACGTTCATTAGTGTCTCGTATAGACTTCCTGAACCAGATGCTGTTTGTATCCATCTCTCTATAACGGAGCACAAACGTTTGAGGTAGACCACCATTAAAGCCAGGTTTCCATGCCAATAATATCGTGGATTCTGTAGTAAGTTCTGATACATAATGGAAGTCGATAGGGTTATCAGGAACATCTGAAACATAATATAAATTGTTTCCTTATTAATCTTATTTTTCGGGCGTTATTTAACACATCGAATGTCTTCAAGTAAATAAATATTAAATGAACATTTACTTTAGGTATACCAAAATAATAGTAATACTTTCGTAATATGTCATCTTTAAACAGAAATCAAAGCTCCGAAGGTTCTGCTGTTGTTCGGAACCACAAAGTAGTCAAAAGGTGAATTTCTTTGTAGAGTGAGATATTGGGTTGAGTTTTGGAAACCGAACGATAGTAAGCCTATGAAGTTTGATGCAGACCAAAGTACTATGCTTAATTTTTCCCGTTCCATGTGCTTTCAGGACTTTGATTTATTTTTCTTATCTGATCACCAAAACTAGTTTAGCAATTAGCATAATAGTATGCATTACCTGCCCCATCGTATATTCAACTTATGCAGAATGCAATATCTCATAGTTACATGAAGACATTAGTCACTAGCTATAAGCATTGGATTTAGTACAATATATAATGATAGATGGAGGGAGTATAAATACATACATCGTAAAAATCATTTCGATTACCCACGGTGAAACAGATAATTAATTACCTTCTGCTTTAAAAACAAACTGATGAGTGTATGTACCAACTGTGTTTGTCACTTCTAGTTTATATTTTCCAAAGGACGATCGTGTTACATTCTTCAATGTCAGATTAGATTGAAAGTCCAGTGTGCTTATTAGTGTTTGGTCGTTGATTTTTACTTCTATCCAAGTAGACCCGTTTACTAACTCTCTTCGCCAAACAAAACCGGTATGTCCAGGAACTGGATATGCAAACACTTCAAAGCTAATTGTTGCATCAGTATGAAGTTTACTAGCGAAAACACTCTTCATGTCGCTGTTCGGTTTTGGTCTTGGGGAACCTTTCATGAAAGAAACAGCAATATCTCAAATTATATGATATAGTCGATCTTTAGATAGTTGTACTGTCATATTTCAGGAAAATGGTGAATAACGTGTTTATTTAATACATATCATACTTGTAAACTCATTCGAAGCATGGTCAGCTCTAATGGATAAATTCTATATTACAATATCATGAATAAATCTGAACTAATTTCAGTTTTATCGTATACACACAATTATGATGCAATGCCTTTGATTACCCTAGTCAAACGTTAGCTCAGACGCACATACTTATAATACTTACATTGTACGGAAATTGATCTGTTTTTCATTGGAACTTCCACAGTGTACGCATTATTTGCCATGCATGTATATAGCCCAACTTGAAGACACGAAATATTATTTATGGTGTGTGATATACTTGTTGTCATTATTTGTTCTTTTATAAGTGTTCCTTTATGCCAAATAGAGATGTTTGACGCTGGCTTGCCATTCACAGTGCAGACAAATATCAGTTGATCTGTTTCATTTACTGTTACAGGTCCACTGGGATTTTCATTTACCTCGAATTTATCAATGGAAGTTGGATCTGTAAATCAGCCAAATAAGAAATTAAGTATTTGTGTGCATTTGTCAGTGAACGTGTCCATTATAATAATGCTTAATACTTTTATTTTAGAGTTCCCTTAAAAATCACCAAGACTTAAAGATCACACGTCAACAAAAGATATTGAATAAAATGCATAGATATTGTAATCGTATCATCTTCAGATGTTAGTGTAAGTTTTTCTTTCACATATAGCTGTATATTGATACTTTATTCAATGCTCTACGTATATTTTTTGGACTAGGAGTACAATACTCACATAACACTTCTATGATAATAAGTTTTGACCTCGTTCCAATTTCCTCTTTCTCAAACGACGGCATCATAGTATTTTTAACAGTACAATTGTACTGTCCTGCCTGCTCTCTGTTGATTCTGACAATGTTATATTCTTTGGTGATAGTTTCATGTAAGGTTGCTGATAGTCTAGTCCAGGTGTATGTGGAAGGAAGGGGATTACTTTTGGCATTACATGACAAGGAAACATTTCTACCTTCTACAACATACACAGAGTTGTTGTTGATAATTGCTGGGCCATGATTCACTGATAGTTGAATAACTTCTGGAGGATCTACAAAATAATGTTTACAAGAATGTGCAGCTGTTAAAAATAGTGTCTAGAATTGACAATATAAGCTTTGTTAACGCAACAATCAACAGTCAACTTTTGAATATTGCAGAAGGTTAAAAAAAATAACGAACGGATTAAACCATAATCCATTTTAATACGTCGTGCAGGATTTAAATGAAACACCTGGATTTACACCGTTACAATAATTTACAACTGTGTCAGATTTGTCAGCCTATTACAAAGTAATAATCTTTGAGAGAAGCAAAATATGTTTTTGTTGAGAGATTGTTGCCCAAGAGAGGTTAAATAAATTGAAAAAACGTGCGATGGGAAAATCATGCTGTTGTTGAATGGAGGTTGTTACTCAAAAGAGGGCCGCTCCGGAGAGGTTGTACTGTTACTATGATTTATGTAAAACATAACAAATTTACATGTATTATATAAATTCAGACTTTAAATTTAATGTGTGGTCGAGTTACCTCTATAAAACTAATCATAGAACACCTTCACATACTTACATAAAACTTCTACTGATATCCTCCCGGCTGATGAACCGCTAATTTTTTTACCAAAACTATCAATCATTGCATTTGTGGCCGTACACTCTAGCTTTTCATCACGGGTTACATTGTCTATGTACAGCATCTGACCATCCGTGTGAGATAATTGCCATTTGTACTCAACGGCCGGGTTTCCAGTTGAATGACAAATAATTATCAAAGATTTCCCCCAAATAACATGAACAATCCCATTATCAATGGCCCGGCCAGTGAAGTTATTGTACGTAAACGTCGGAGTAGTTGGTTGATCTGAAACAGTTCTAAAACTGTGTACATATTTTTATATTATATCAAGCTAATTGCAATTTTGAATTTAAATATCAATGGAAGTAATATTAACAATATACACGAGATTTCATTAATCAACTTAACATGGACGTGCATAAACATCCTATCAAATTCAAAAGCATGATAAAAATATAATACATGTATGGACACTATTAGGACACATAATTTTATATACGAGTAGGTATAGTGTATAGTTTTTAAGTAAATAGTGTTAAATCCTAAATTAATAAATGGTCATAACTTTGTTACAACAAATGCGTCTTTGATATGACGCCTTATTGATGATCAAACACACCCTATTTATGACAGTTGATGACACTTACATAAGACATTTATGTTGAAAATCTTTGCATTTGTTCCAACTATTTGTTCACCAAACGTTCTTTGCATGGTGTTTTTGGCTGTGCATGAATATTTTCCTGCCTGATTACGTAAAACATTTGTGATTTCCATAGTTGCGTTGTTCAGGCTTGGACTTGCCGACCAGAAATAACGATCTGGTGCTGGTTTGCTGTGTGAGTAACATATTATGAGAACTGTGTCGCCCTCTGTAACATTAAGTTTGTTCTTGTGTCGTAATACATCCCCGGCCATGTTTGTAACATTGAACTTTGGTTTTTCCGGAGGATCTAGTGCATAAAAATTAACAACACTGGTGAAACTTGATATGCATCAATATAAAAACTATAGCAATCAACAGTTTGATATACAAAAATCAAAGTACTGAAATACTGACTGAAACTGAACAAACATAGACTTGAACTTCAGCATGGAACGGGAACTAGTTTTGAAAAAAAGCATAAAATGTACTTTATATCCGCATGTAAGTTGATGCGCGCAGTTCAGTTTCAAATAACCATACTTACAAAGCACAAATACGTTCAATGTTGAGTCTGCTGATTTATTTAAGTTAGTTCCATGGGTTTCTTCCATAACGTTTGCCGCGGTACATGTTAATATGATGTCATTGTGAATTGATGTAATTTTCAAGTCAGATGAGTTCTTTCCTGTTAACAGAAAATGATGTATAAAACAATCATATTTGCATCCATCTAACTAAAGTATTTTACCTTATTTACAGCTACACTCTGACATACAGGATCTGTCTTCAGTATCCTATTTTAACATTGCGATAGTCGATTCATCATGTGTGCCATGATAGAAGCAATACTTTGCATGAGTATTTAATAATCTTTATGTATACATTCAAGTTCAATCCACATAAATATATATATAAATAGGACGGTACCATTTGTAATGTTTTGATTGTTATTTCCTGCCCAAGTATAACTAGGTTCAGGTACACTGTCTGAGAGACATCGAACAGTGAAGTTGTCTCCAATCATGGTATGCATTGAACGATTATGTATATTTGCTGTCCCGTTATATAGAAACTGTGGCGTCTTTGGGGGATCTAAAATAAAATATAACGTTTTAATTCAGATATAAATATTGTTTGTATCTAATACAACAGCAATGTATGCAGCCAAAATTATACGAGAGATCGCATTTTGTTTTACCCTTAAACATTTGATGTACTTATATAAACATAATTAAGAATGTACTCACACATAACAGTTACATGAACTGATGTTCCATTTGTTCTATTTTCTATTCCTGTTGATAATGTCATACCAATGTTCACTCTACATTTGTATGTTCCATTATTGTTAGGATGTGTTACATTTGGGACATTTAGTTCTTGTCCCTTCACCATGGACTCTTTTGGTGGTAGCCAACTGTATTGCGGTACTGGATACCCTTTACTGTTGCATTGTATTTTAAGAGAATGTCCTGATATTATGTTCAAAGTATCCTGAATTGTGTATGTTCCAATTGATAATATCGGCTTATCAGGTCCATCTAAATCAATGTTGATATAAACAGTTTGACCTCTACATAAAATATAACCTTTTTTATGGTTGCATGACAAATTTAAAGAATCAGATCGACCATTATACATCACGTCAGTTGATAAGAATATAACATCGACTTAATTAAAAGATATGGTTTCATGAATACATACCAGTATTTGATAAATAACTTAATGGGCTGATATTGAAGTACACTTTCTTTGGACAAATATTTTTAACAAACAAGAATTCAATATATTAGCTGATAAACGGTCAATTAGTGAATATTAATTACTGATAAAAGTACTAGTAACTTACGAGTACTTACAATATACCAACATTGTAACATTGTCAGAATGCAATAGATTTTCTGCAGTATTGTTTGCTGTACAATAATAACGTGATGAATTGTCCTTTCTACTTGGATATACTCGCAAAGAACTGTTTGTAGTCATTAGATAGGAGTCAGTATTTGAATGTGTTGTATTAATGTTGTGTTGTGAAGGTAAAAGTCTACTTTCGTTCTTGTACCAGTGTATGGTTGATGTTGGATAACCAGGTGATGTTGTACACCCAACAACTGTTTCTTTTGTCTCGCGTGTTTTCAGAATGGTCGATGTCTGGCGCAAGGTCACCCTTGTTACTGGAACTGAAATTTAATCTTTATTCAGGAATTTATGAAGAACTGAAATGTATTTTTATAAGTATGTATTTTTATGTATATTTCTCTAAGTCGTTACTTTGCCGTTTATCCTTATTCAATGCAACCTATGGCTGGAAACATATAAATACATATTCAGCATAGTCACATCGTATACTCATATCAAACAAATATAACAAATACAAGTTACAATCAGTTGCAAATTGTATATAGGTTTTGTTCTCGTTTGTATGAAACTACGATATTTTAGTAATTGATTGTTTGTAAGTGCATTCGATAGATAGACGCACGTTTGACTGTATTAAACATTTATGGAAACATACACACATTGTAAAATGCAAACAGTTTTCCGTATAATATTATGAGACATAGACATTGGCCAGCAAAACTTTTATTACCAAATTACTTTATGAATCGAAGTCATCAGTTTATTCGATGAAAAAAAGTAAATATTCTTTGAATTTAACTTTGTCTAAGGACAAAAACGGAGTCGCTTTCCATGTGAATGAACTAACTAACCGAAATAAAATGCTATACTTAGAGTCAACGTTATAGTCAGTAAGAATCTTTTTGTATAATAATTTTACTCAATGGAAAAAAATATATTTTTTTATCTGCATTTTAACAACCAGTGACACGTAATAGAGGCAGAATTAGTATAGAGCCATCGCTGACGTAGCATTTAGCTGCCGTCATTGTCGACTTCAGGCTGTTCTCAATGTCTAGTGGGCCAACGTACACGCTCAATAACAGCCAAACAATGCCCTAATAATACTAAGCGTCCATAATGGTCCCGAAGGTGTTCACTGTTCAGTGGGTGATACGTTTGACGGTGACGGCCTGTGCACCATGGCATTTTCTGAAGTTCTGAATCTGTGCAATGTGCAGTCGCGCATGATCCTGTTGAAAATGTCTGCATTGTAATGTTGCAAGAATGGCACTTGGACAGGTCAAGCGATTTCATCCCGATATCTCACTGCACCGAAAGTTCCGTCCACTGTCTATAATTGGATCAGACCAGTATTGGAAATCCCTCTCATCACCATTACACTGGGGGTCGAATTGTTCACACTCTAAATACGAATTATTCCGTCGGCATTTTGGACATCGAAACGCGACTCGTCATGAAAGAAAATCACTCGGGATCATTGATGTCGTGTCCGCATAAATTGAGCATAAGCCCACTTGACACGTACGGCTCGGTGACGTGTTAATGGAATACCAACATTAGGATGCATATCATTCAATTCCCTAACTCGGTAGCACCGTCTGATTTTGGAGACTGGCACTTGTGTTCCCGGGACTTCTTTCGAACTACTAACGAGTTCAGTTGCGGGAATGCAGCGACTACGTCTTGACGGCGGCACAATGTACTTGTCTTGACGTTTTTCTTAGGACGTCCGGATCGAGGGCGATGTCCCGTATCTGTCTTGGAGATGCTAAGTTGTACGAACGTGAACGTTGAAATGTCTTGCAACGTCATGTACGTTGGCTCAAGTGTTGGCCGTACCTAAAGCCACCGATATTTTTTACCGCCATGCTGATCGTGTCCCGACATTTTTAACTTTCTCTCTTGAGTGTTTACGTGTTAAAATTCACCACATTTGTAACAAAATGACCCGC
The DNA here is from genome assembly GCA_964023205.1 of Lutraria lutraria. Taxonomy (NCBI): domain Eukaryota; kingdom Metazoa; phylum Mollusca; class Bivalvia; order Venerida; family Mactridae; genus Lutraria; species Lutraria lutraria. Next base: position 24,322,451 of record OZ026847.1, read on the forward strand.
CTGACCATATCATTTGTATAATGTCTGTGCTGCACATGCATATTGAGATTTTTGCAGATGGCAGACTCTGGTTAAGTTTAAAATCAAAGCGTCTTAGGCATCAATAGCTAGACGATAAACACATCTGACTGCTACTGTATTTTACATGATTTTATAAATACTTACTAACGTTTGGCTTTGAGGAGAGGTTAAAGTCTTAGACAGTGTATTATTTGGTTAATATATAAATAATAGCATGTTCATTAGATCGTTTTACGTACACGAATTCATATCTGACTTACCATTCACATGAATAGTCACATGGTTGCTTGTTCTGGAACTACCATTCACCACGGTTGTACATTCCATCGTTTCTAAATGACTGGTTCGCTGTACAGACTTCAATGTTACGATCACTGATTTATTTGTCGGACAATACAAACCAAACCTAGATTGGTTTTTCACTATCAGTCCTTCACCATAACATCCATCAATCACAATTGTGCTGTGCTCCCCGGCAATGTAAAAATTAACAAATGCGTTTCTACTTTCATTGATAGTACAAGTTATATTAACAGAATGATTTTCTGTAACGCTAACAGTTGTAGGTCTAAGTATTATTCCATTACTGGATTTCACTGAAATATATCATATTCATAATGCTTAAAACACTGAAATAAAATAAGAATTTTCAACTATTGATACAACAATTACGTTAGTATTCTACGAATTAATTTTTTTCACGTATAAATTGTTTAGTGTGGTAGGATAATGATCAATATTCTGATTTTAACACTTATATAATTATTAACAACAATATCATATTAGTAACCGTTCTTTAGAAAACATAATTCTTCGAAGATAATGTAATGTAACTATGTTGAGTTTCTGTTTTAAGAAACTACTTTATATTAATTTAACCTAGATTTACCGGTGAGTACAACACATCCACACAGTATCTGCATTACAACAGTGTCCCACATAACTGAAACATGTAAGATTCAGAACCAATGTCATTGTCATAGGAGGAGACATTTTCGAGCGTTTATTAGCAGTTTTTATAATATTGATTCATTGTCAAAACACAAAACAGCCTCCATCTCAAATGTTAAACTTGTTTTTAAAGAAATATGCGATTTAATAGTTTTTAATTGACATATACATTTACTATAATGTAAGCATATTAAATCAGCTGGACATTAAATATTGGATTCAAATCGTTCTTTTACAGTATGTTTGCTATGTAAATGACCCAGTTGAGCGAAAACACGCGAAATAATGTCCTGTTCCAATGCACTGTATGATAACATTCATTTGTGTAAAATAATATTAAACCAGTACAATCACAGTGCAAGTAACACATATATAATTATTATCATCATTTCGTAGTAAAATAACACACACTACTGAATAGGTATGCATAACATTAAAGAAATATACTACATACCTGCAAGGTATAATATGCTTGGTTACTGATATATGATATACAATATCACGGGAAATAATTCAACAAGGAAATTTTAGAACATCACAAAACTGGTTCACTATGAATTCTATAGCTTTAGAAACAAATACACGCAGTACTTTTAAACACGACCTCAGAACAGTGTTATTATACAGAATGTGGTTCACATCATAGTCAATTAACACTTATTCTTTTGAAATGTGCGAATACATTTTCAAATCTATTTCCACTACATTGTCTTTTTTATACTAATATTCGTAAGTAAATTTTAAAACAATCTTTTTATGTTCGCCCAAGTATCTTCGAGTTCACTGAACTCTATCTACTGAAACATTAGATATAATTAATCTAGCAAAATTCACATACCATGCATTTTCTATAATACGTAAACAGTCAGTCGTCTTGGATAATTAGGATTATCTATGTGGATATGATGTAAACATTATTTTGTTGAAATCATTTCACAGATTCTAATTTATGTTTTTTTTCATAAGTACCTTGCATTTTACGAATTTATATCATGCTTCTTCATTCATGTTATTATTTTAAGCATAGCTCAACCTCTTTAATTTTATGAACATTATTTTTTATTAATTCCTTCTTCTTCTCTTTGAATTTTCATGACGTCACATGACCAAAACTTGTGTATTTATATATTATGTTTGTAACAAGATACTATATATGTTATGTATAAGTTACTAAATAAAATAAAGTTCTGTTCTTTTTGACGAAAAATACGACCCACCTTCGAACTTTTTCAAGACCCTGTGGTATTCATTTTCAAAACAATATTCCACGTGATTATAGGCTGTGGTGCCCCAAAATGTTAATACTTGATGGGACGATATACTTTGCAGGCGAATTCTGCAGGCAATATAAACAAAGAAGGATTTTGCAGGCAATATACACAAAGAAAGATTTTGCAGGCAATATAGATTTAGTAGAGTTAGAATTAAATAAGTTATGTAAATTTGTAAAATGTATAATCCAAAAAGTGATAATGTAATTCTTTTATATGCTGAAATTGTTAAATAGTATTTCGATATACTTTGACAAATGAATATTTTTCAGTATATCTAAATTCTACAGCCTCGTTTATTTTTGTTTTATTGTAAAAACCTCATACTTGCATGTTTTTTGTCCTTCCCCGGTGACAAACATTTGAACAAACTATGGATTCAGAGAATCGGTCGAGAAGGTGAGCAGAACATTTTTTTCCAACCCACTGTCAACACGAGGCTTTGCTCAAGACATTGTATAGAAACTGATTTCGAGAAAAATGAGAACCTTATTAAAAGTATTGGTTTTGATGGTAAATTTAGACCTACACTGAATATCAATGCAGTTCCGTCTGTTGTTCGTCATCGACGTCAACATTCACTTAGAAAATCGGCTGCTATGATAAATTTGAAACGACGACGATTTCAGGTATGAATCTGAATTTAATATCATTATATGTATTATTTAATATTTTTGGGCAAATGCATTCTGTTTCTGAATGGAACAGAAGAATTTTAAGTCTGTCTTAAATCTGATTAAGGCCCATACATGCATAAAAAATTCATACAGTATGCATTCACAGAATGAATCACACTGTCCAGACATCTGAATTTCGGATCGATGGTAAACAATAAGTTCACTGATTAGTTTCAAGTTGGTAAGAGCATCGTGTCAGCAGTTTTCTTGACATTTTTCATATTTTTAAACTCTGCTGCTTCTCACGTTGATTATTGTGTTGTTGGAATCATGTATAATTGGTTACTAGAGATATATAGAGTCTGATTGAGTAATGTTATTGTTGTTGAATGTTACAAGAAGAGAACATGTATATACTTTATTAAGACTTAAAATACAACAGATTATCGTCATATAAAAATAAGATTATTACCAATATACGCAAGAAAGTTAAATTAAGGTATTAACTGTCATATCGATCAAACCTGTCGCCATCATGAAAACTGCAAGTTTGTACAGTATGTTGTCACCTAGCATTGAATTTGTTTTCCCTGTGTATAGTAACAGTTTAATATAACTTGTACAACATACTTTCTGGAGTCTGTCATTCCTAACGATTACGTCTTTATCATTTAATTTCCCCATGTCTTATTCATAGCTATGTTAAAATATCTCATATTCCAACAATACATAAATTCTGAACTTGAATTGCATACCTGCTACTTTTCTGGGTCAAATGCTATTGTTACAGTTAATAAAACATTTCATCTATTACCATAATCGACCAAGATGATGGTAATTCCAAGTCTGATGAATTTGATCTTGGACGTGTAGAATTTCAAAAAGACTCGGCTTTATTCTGGGTTCCGAAAAGTATGGGGTCCAAAATATCCAGTTAAATTGGTTAGGAAAATTCTCAGGTCTGAAATGTCCACATACAGTCTTTAAATATGTATGTACCATATAAAATGGTATGACATTCAAGAATTAAGTATTTTTTCTATTATCGATCCAGGGTTGCAAGTGTTACACCTGCATAGCTAGAAAATTATTTATTAAAATGTATTGCAGCATGATATGTAATATATTGCCGCATAGCAAATAAAGCTTTGGCAGTACATGTACGATCCAATATATATCGGAGTTTTTATTCTAGTTCTAACTACATTTGAATTTGATAACAATCGACCAACACGTAGGGACCCATGCCCCTAGAGCTAGAATGCGTGTATAAGTATCAGTTTAGATATTTATGCGGAAGTAAAAGGCGCAAACGTTACCTTTATTTAGTATCGACTGACTTGGTTCGCAGATTGTTAAATTCATCAACAACTTAGGTCATTTTAAACAATTTTAGCACACGTTTTCCTTAACAATGAAACCGTTGATGTGCAAATAAACCATTGCCTTAGTTTTGTTTGACTTCTGTGTCGTAACAAACTATGTATCTTGTAAAACTAACCGCTAATACCAGTAGTCAAGTAACTCAAATCAATAACAACTAGCCTTAAACTTCTCAAACAGTATATATTAAAGCACCATGACCACTGACTAGGTAAATTAGCTTTAGGTATATTGTTATGCCGTATAATGCTATTTGAAATACACATTTCATTCAAAGCGTTTTTTTGTTTCGCGAGATTCGCGGTCACCTCGGATCCGCGGAAGTTCAATGCCGCGAATATGACTGGATACCTAAAAACGCGAAAGTTTCCTGGTTTACAGTATATACTTGTAAATGTTATTGTGTGACCATTAGGTCTAACAAACTCTTCTTCGTAGATATTGTTGAACATGGATAATTATGATAGTTCAACTGTCAAGCTTATAAATTTGGTATTCCAACATAGATACAAATTGTGAACATCTACAGTGATATATCTGATTAACTAGTCACTAAGTGACACTAATCACTATTCAGTTTCAATAGACAATAGTGATAGAAATCACTGCCTTACATGTCTTTATTGAAATAATAAAAGGTCGGCCGAATGTATGCATTATTTCCTGTACCATTATATTTTAGGCAAAGGAAGATAATATGAATATAATTTTTGAAAGAGTGCTTTTGAGTACGAGCTTGACAATGAGCAGATGTATGACATATACAAATATTTATCGTGAATTGTGATTTCTAGTCATTTGTAATCCAAGTATTATCAAATATTTATGTTTAGATTTCATACATATCAAAACTTGAAAAGTTTCAATATCTGGTATGAGTAGGCGATTTACTGAGAAAGAATTACAAATCTAGGGCATATAACAAAATGAAAAGACCCGAACCGCATTTGCTAATTTCCTATATGTTAGTATCGGAAGTGTCACCGACAGAGTAAGATTATAAAGTAAATAGTACATCAGCTATATATTCCTGATATATAAGACTTTCTAAATGCATGAAATTGTTGTATACAGCCATCACAGACATAACGAAACTACGATTTAATCCTGCCAATGTTCTCGGTTTGTTATAAGTATACAAATGTACTCTAAAGTTGTGAATTTCACTAACCACGCTTCATTATTGGGTATAACAAAATCATGAATTTCCTTAATTCACAATGAATTTGTAAAAATAGCAAAAAATAACAAACTTATGGTCATAGACCTACAACACAAACCATTACCTCTGAGGTATGATTGATCTATACCCTGGCACTTAAAATCAAAAGTGACAAATTTAATAATGAATATCAATCTTTAAACACATACAATATAGCTACACATAGAAACCAATGAATATTCTAATAAACATATAATTAACTGATGATTTGTTTCTTATATATAGCGTGAAATATTTGTCCAGACGTTGGTTGTTCGGGTATGGGTGACACCAAAGGTGTGCTTTTAAGCGAACCGGAAGTCGTACGACAATTTTGTAAATTGATTCATTCTACCAGACGGTTTTGAGAAGGAAAGCATACAGGTTCACACGTATGCAATATTTCTTCGATCTTGCAATTAAGATTTGTTTGGCTATTTGAATGTTAATTATATTTATCTCGCATGATGTTAAGTTTTTATAGTTTTTATAGTATTTCAGTGCCAGAATAATTGTTTAAATAAACTGACATAATTTATATAATAAAAATGAGGCCTAACATTTGGCGACAGAAATTAGATAAATGCGCACAGTTTTCGAGTAAAACTTTCTATTTTTTACTGAGTGAGTCTATCGAAAACTGACAAACAGGAAATATTTGCTTATTTAGAGTCTTGAATAACACAGATAATCAGAAGACGGTTAAAATAAAGAATATGTTTATTAAACAGGTAGGTCGGTACTATTACAATGTATATGCTGCTTTTAGAATACATGTATAATACGTTTAAGCAATTATAGTTTTACATAATATTAATTAGTGTATATATTTTATGAATACATTGAATATTACCTGTCTGGTCAAGCATTTCTCTGTTTTATTGTTTGTATGTCAGTATAGCTAGACAGTTAAATGCTGTAATTAGTCACGATCGTTATTTTCATGTCCTGCTATGTCAAAGGTTTATGTCCAGAATATCAACGGCCAAAACGCGTTAAGATGAGCAATTCTGGGATACTTTTGTCCAAAAATATTAATTTGTCATTTAATTAATTTTTAGTTTCTTTTTCATGCCACATTATCAAATTATAATCATGTATTGGTTAATATTATGCATGTAAGCTAATTATAGGACTATTGGTTGGCAGATCTTTTGGGTAAGGTAATTCACAGTAACGTTATTCACATTCACTACTAATTTATTGAATATGATGTATTATGTAATATGTGTTAACGTACTAAACTATGATATCATGTGATACTTTCTTAAACATTACGCAAGGGAGGTTTGAAAAGAGTTGAGAGCTACATGGTTTAACGCGTTTTTCTGTTGTGTGATGCCTAATAACGTAATTCACAGAACAAGATTATTAGTGCGAAAATCTGTTTTAGCAAGAGTGTGATACCTACTACTAACATGGTATGGTAAATTACTTTACGATTTCGTGAAAAAATGCGTTTTACCATATGTTTTGACTGAATAGTACACTAAATCAATTGGGGGATGTTGAAGGTCGAAACAGAAATACATCATTAGTATACTACGTCATCGCGCAACTTGGTTTTTATTATACGAACTCGTCAAAGTAAAGGAAAATAATATAGCGCACTAAGGAATGGCTATTGTAACTAAAAGAATTGTACAAACAGTTCATGATGTTAATGTCTCATCTACACTGTATGGTAGCATTGTACACGAACAATAAACGGTGTTTACAAGATGGCGGACGCATAAATGTTGTGAGGTAGGTGTTGTTTGCTTTTGGTCCAAATACGATGTCCTCTACAAAATAATACAATTGATGTCACCCATACCCGAACAACCAACGTCTGGACAAATATTTCACGCTATATATAAGAAACAAATCGTCAGTTAATTATATGTTTATTAGAATATTCATTGGTTTCTATGTGTAGCTATATTGTATGTGTTTAAAGATTGCTTTCATTATTAAATTTGTCACTTTTGATTTTAAGTGCCAGGGAATCGATCAATCATACCTCAGAGGTAATGGTTTGTGTTGTAGGTCTATGATCATAAGTTTTTTTTTCTATTTTTACAAATTCATTGTGAATTAAGGAAATTCATGATTTTGTTATACCCAATAATTAAGCGTGGTTAGTGAAATTCACAAGTTTGGAGTTATGACAAACCGAGAACATTGGCAGGATGAAATCGTAGTTTCGTTATGTCTGTGATGGCTGTATACAACAATTCCATGCATTTAGAAAATCTTATATATCAGGAATATATAGCTGATGTACTATTTACTTCATAATCTTACTCTGTCGGTGACACTTCCGATACTAACATATAGGAAATAAGCAAATGCGGTTCGGGTCTTTTCATTTTGTTATATGCCCTAGATTTGTAATTCTTTCTCAGTAAATCGCCTACTCATACCAGATATTGAAACTTTTCAAGTTTTGATATGTATGATATCTAAACATAAATATCTGATGATACTTGGAATACAAATGACTACAAATCACAATTCACGATAAATATTTGTATATGTCATACATCTGCTCATTGTCAAGCTCGTACTCAAAAGCACTCTTTCAAAAATTATATTCATATTATCTTCCTTTGCCTAAAATATAATGGTACAGGAAATAATGCATACATTCGGCCGACCTTTTATTATTTCAATAAAGACATGTAAGGCAGTGATTTCTATCACTATTGTCTATTGAAACTGAATAGTGATTAGTGTCACTTAGTGACTAGTTAATCAGATATATCACTGTAGAGGTTCACAATTTGTATCTATGTTGGAATACCAAATTTATAAGCTTGACAGTTGAACTATCATAATTATCCATGTTCAACAATATCTACGAAGAAGAGTTTGTTAGACCTAATGGTCACACAATAACATTTACAAGTATATACTGTAAACCAGGAAACTTTCGCGTTTTTAGGTATCCAGTCATATTCGCGGCATTGAACTCCCGCGGATCCGAGGTGACCGCGAATCTCGTGAAACAAAAAAAAACGCTTTGAATGAAATGTGTACTTCAAATAGCAATATACGGCATAACAATATACCTAAAGCTTATTTACCTAGTCAGTAGTCATGGTGCTTTAATATATATTGTTTGAGAAGTTTAAGGCTAGTTGTTATTGATTTGAGTTACTTGACTACTGGTATTAGCGGTTAGTTTTACAAGATACATAGTTTGTTACGACACAGAAGTCAAACAAAACTAAGGAAATAGTTTATTTTTGCCCATCAACGTTTTCATTGTTATGGACAACGTGTGCTAAAATTGTTTAAAATGACCTAAGTTGTTGATGAATTTAACAATCTGCGAACCAAGTCAATCGATACTAAATAAAGGTAACGTTTGCGCCTTTTACTTCCGCATAAATATCTAAAGTGATATTTGTATACGCATTCTAGCTCAAGGGGCGTGGGTCCCTACGTGTTGGTCGATGGTTATCAAATTCAAATGTAGTTAGAATAAAAACTCCGATATATATTGGATCGTACATGTACTGCCAAAGCTTTATTTGCTATGCGGCAATATATTACACACTTTCTAAAACTTTGTACTTTACTTCCTTTACACGAGAATGATTCGTCTATAGTTTACATTTCATATACCCCAAAACTGACAGACAAAAAGTCATTTTAGATATTCATTTAGTGTGCCTGAACTCATTTTCCTTAAAAATTTGAACATATTTTGTTTAATTAACGATCATCACTAGTTTAAAGCAATATACCAGAAAATGACCAACTGAAGTGATGACGACCTTAAATTTATGAATTCCTGAAAGGTAAACAGAAACAAAAACAAAATGCAACAGACTGTTGCCTCTTCATAAAGAATTTTAACAGGGGTTTATTGGCGCACCATCAGATAGGGTCATAAGGCAACTTGTCCAGCTTAAACGGTGGAGGAAATTCCAAGACGTATATCTGGGTAGAAACAACGAACATTCGTAAGATAGCTGGACAGTTCCCTTTTATGAGAAATTTGAACCTGAATGATATTCGAACCTGTCATGGTAGGTGCTATTAAACACAATGCCCCCTCCAAGTGACCTTTGGCCTACTGACCTAATAATAAACATCGATATAAACAACTAGGAAATATTATATATTTGTTATGTGTGTCCTATATAAAGCGTTAGTTGTTGTCGAAATAAATAATTACAAAAGCAAAACAAAAAACAGTACTTACCTGTTCACCGTAAAAAAATCGCACTTTGTTGATAACTTAAAAGGAAGTTAATATATTTTCAAACAACGCTAGTTCATTGTAATACCTGATGTACGTACGCTTCATTAACCCGCATCTATTACAAACATAATTCATTTAAATCTGCTCCAAGGAGGAATGCTGTGCTCTTTTTTCTTTATTGGTATTCGTTACAATTTTGTCTTTCCTTGAGCGCTATCGAAAAACGTTGAGTATAATTACTCTAGGAATATGGTCGTTCACGTTGTTTCTCACAACATCTCGACGTAGGCGAGACTAAGCGGGACTATATTTAACAAATCAAAACAGGGGAGGAAATGGCTCATGTTGTACTGGAGACGTGTTTGGGATCTTTTCAATATTACTGCAAGATTTACCGTTCTTAGTATTAAGAATGCTCCTGATATTTAAATGCATGTTTTTTAATTGTACAAGTATGTTTTTCACATCTAAGGATCTGTACAGGAAGGGGGAAATGTTTATTTTTCAGAAACGCTTAATTCGTCGAGCGTTTCGTTTTTGATATATTCGATCGATGATATATTAAGCTATATGAACAAAGTATATTTCATATCAGGGTGTTTATTGTACTGATTTTTGCTATTATGCCACCAGTTTGTCATATAATATTAATAGGTTTAAAAGCAAACCGATCATAGATCATCCAGGCGTGATATTCTTATTCTGTCAGTTAAAAACTGTGTGCGTATAAAGTGTGAATAAGTTGAAATGTAAATTATGAATTCAGGATATCTATCTATCTATCTATCTATCTATCTATCTAGTTTAACATTGATTCTCTTCCGTTTTTTTAGTATGTTCTTCTGTGGTTGATGACGTGGTGTCACAACGTCACATTGGTGTTGACCAAAGTTTGAAGTTTTCAATTATAACAATACTTCATAGCATATAGCTGATTATTAGCATATAGATTCAAACTGCTTGTAATATAAACATCATGTTGCCCTGTGAGACAGCAATCAATATTGTCAAGCATTTCATTATTATTGACGGCGCCGATGAAGGCGCCGTCAGTATTGAATACTGTTAAAAAATCGCACTGGTGTTGCGTAATCGATTTGGGAGAAGCTGGTATTATTAATCATTTTTTACTTTCTTTTTTAATCTTTTTTAAACAATCTGTATTGTATGCATCCATTAAGTAATAAAAAATGTCAAAATATTGAAAATGAAAGTTTTTTACCGTTACTACAAAGCTTTGAAAATGTTTTCTGTATATATAATAACTTCTCTCAAAACGGTTAGGCTACGCTCTTTTTATACGTTTGTTTCTAAACCTTACTACCCCAACTTCGCAAAAGTACCGAAAACGTTTTCGAAGCTTGTTTATGCCTATCTGAAAATCAGTTGTCAAAAGAACAATAGGGTAAATTAAAAAATCAACGACAATCGATCTTATTTACTTCGTACAAGCCTATATAATGGTAAAACTGTAGTTACAATGACCAAACTATGCAAATAAGTCTTGCCTTATGAAAACCATAATTTGTATTACGTTTATATACAACGCATTGGCGTTTTAACGGATTGCGAATAAAAACGCAATGGAGATAAAACATACTGACGGTTTAAATCGTAATTGATATAATTCTTTGAGCAGTTATTATTGAATTTTGTTGCGTGAATTCAGTTTCTTTCTAGCTGCGTAAAACAGTAGAATGTTCGTTGTTTTTTTATCTCCATTTTTTCATAACTATCCGTACTTTGTCCTAGCTTTATCTTACAACAAGTTCATTTCGCATTCCGTGTTTTGTGTTCAGATATCAGCTGTAACAATCTATAGATAGTAAAGTATTCTGGATTCCTAACCAGACTCACTGATCACCTGCACTAGACATGATTGTTTTAATGAACTCATTGGCAGGTTGGGTTACATTGGTTTGTTTTGTAGTGACCATTGTAAATGGTTGTATACAAAATGAGTTCAACGCTTCAACAGCCAGACAAATGATGATAGACACCGGTACCCATGTTCCTGTGTTTACACTTTCTGTGCAGTGTGTGGATATTTGTTCTAGAGCTGGACAGTAAGTTTGGTAATGTTTTAAAGTAACGTCTTATTTAGGTTAGATTTGAAATAAAATAAGTACATACTTTAGAAATATTGTATTACAGTGTAACTTCTGAAATTATTTTCTTATACAATTAATGTACATGTAATTAGATTAAAATGTCACTTTTTCATAAAACATATGGAAACGTGAGATCCTGTCATATATATATTAATTGTATAGGAAATGAATAGGAAATGATTTCGTCTTTCTGTATCAGATGTAGCACGATCAATTACAATAAAGAAAGTAAAGATTGTGTGTTCAACATTACTGACTCAGAGAGCAGTTCTTCATCATCTGATTGGGTTGCATTGACATTGTCTGATATGACATTGGTAAGTATTCTGTTCTCTCAATAGTACTTAGTGTCACAATTAATGCTAATTCATATAATACTGTGCTGAAATAATTGTTTCTGTTATATTGTTCATGACACATGTACAAAATAAATTTGAAATTAAAATTGTAGACGATAGAATCACTTTGCAATTCGATAAATTGTATTATTCTACAACAAAACAAAAACATTTTGAACTTTTTAGTACATGCAAAATTAAAAATAAAACACCCAAACAAAATAAAATGACATCGTCCTTATTTTCTTACTATTATTTATTCAGACATTAATTCAATAGGAGTACTTTGATTCCATTTGAAGATTCAGATTCAGATTAATTCAGGTTATTGCTTAAAGTGATGAATTCGATTCAAACTAAATATGGCCGTTTTGTATCGGTGATTATAATTGTAACATATTCACGTCCATAACGATCTGTTTTTATAGCCACTACTCGATTAAAATGACAACAACATGTTATCGGAACTACGCATTGTAATCATTGTTTTATATTTTATTTTAGCATAATACGAATTATGCCTGTGAGACCAACAGTTGTGGTATCGGAGAACAATGTATCAACGCTAACGTTGTAGGAGAAGTTTGTGCAGCTCTTGAGCTCATGACTATGTAGTCGCTCTCAACTTGTTAAAAGTCTTGTTTAGAACAGTCGTACATTGTATTCCGCGTGTATATCGCATTCTGGACTATATTTCTGGACGTTTTATTATTTTCAAAGAAGCACGCACTTCTTCACATACATGTATACATTTTAAATTTCGGCCGGTACCACTGCTGAACTGTTAAGAAATGATTGGTGAAACTGATGGTTTTGTTGCGCTGTCTGATTTATACGCTGTAACATAGCTCATGGTGAACAAATAAGACATTACATTCATTACGGGCCTACGTAAAATCATTGCGCACTGTACCTATTCAAACCAAGAAGTTAGGTCATATGCAAAATAGAAAAAATAGCCAGGAACGACTTTTGCGTGTTTCTAACATATGGAGTAAAGTGCACTGGTAAGGTCACCTGATATACATGACGGTAATCCACCTTCATGCAATGGCTGCATATAATGATGCTCTGAGAACTATTGTGACTCGAATATTGCTTTGTGTTAAGAAACATTTGTTCCCCGTAATGAATCGTCTACCTACACATTTGGAGCTTTTATGTCAAACAATCAATTATACAAATCTGACGAACAGAAAATAACTCTGCTGATTAAATTGACAAATGTCTTTTTAAACTCGGCGGGTTCGCTTGGTAAACGGAATGATGTCATTTATTTGTAGCGTATACACATGTGTTGCTTCCCTAAGTCCATCGTATATTAATCATTTGCAATGAATGAAATGACGAGAAAAATGTTGTTTTGTCATGCTCGTTAGAATATGGATAATACCACTCTATTGAAGTTAAACATGATAATACATGGAATTACTTCCCTTTAAACGTTAAAACGTCAAACGTATTCAAATACATGCAATGAGTTTTCATATTTTGTCTGGCAGACTGCTTATATATGTGTTCTAGAAACTTTATTGTATCCATGTTAATTTATGCTTGCGTAAAGGGAGGAATATAAATTACTACTTGTCTTTTATTCTCAATCGTACTATAATTCATTTCAGGGCTTATGTTTATGTTGTACGACAATTCGTAACGAGCGGGCTACAAAGGAACACAAAGTGACGAAAATAAAGCAAGTCACGTGTCGTACTTACATGATATAGCTAAGCTTATCCGGTCACTGTTTTATTAGGTGTAGATTAAGTAGAAACAGTATAAAACTATTACTGTAGTCGTCCTGTTAGCTATAGCAGACATATAGTAAACCGAGTGACGTATACATGACATTTTATCAATGCATTGTTAACGCAGATTTCGTGAAGATCTGTTTTTTAAATATAATTTTGCCACTGGTTCATCGTCAGTTCTTCCTGTTTGATGCAGACACCATCGGTGCAAACAAAGCATGGAAGTTAACCAAAGGTAAACATCCATTGTTCATATTTGACATTGACCCATTAAGCTACGTCAATATGAAAACTAAAACTACAAATACAAGTATGTTTCTTTTATTACTTTGTTCGATATTTTGTTAGTGCGTTTTGAGACGATATAGAGATGGTTAGAAAGGAAGTAAATATTTGAATATACATACAATAACCAGGTTTATACAAAATACTGAGCGCATGTTATTATGCATACACGGACATGTGAACATAATGTAAGTAAGTATCTGTCATCCGTATCTTGATGGACAATATTTTCCTCGTCTGTAACGTATGATTCACTTTATCTACAGTTCCTTTACTGGGTTAATTAATTGACAATAATAATGTGGTACAATATGTTTAGTATATGTGAATCATATCAAACATTTAGATAATAATAATGTAATAAGAAAAACCAACATTGCAACCTGATAACCATTTTTTTCATAATTGAACACTTATAACGTGAAAGCGTTGTTCACAATGAAGAATGATGTGGCATCATATAAGAAATACATGTATATCCTCATGAAATTAGATCTGCGAACAATAAAAACAAGTTATTAGACAAAAGCAATAATTAATTAAAATGATTATTGCTGGAGTGATATTCACAAAATATACAAATACAAAGGCATAAACTACATTAAACATCAGCACATAATTATATGGTACAAAACATAAGATTTCAAGACTACTCTTCGAAGTGAATTCATGAAAGCATAATTTGTTTTGTGCAATTCTTGCATTCTTTATTAATAGTTCATGAAGTATGAATAACTGTTTCACACTAGGGTGCATTGTGTAGCTGAACAAAAACTATATATATACTTTCCGAATCTTGTAAAAAGAATATTTGACAGTAGACAGACCGTGATTAAAATGCAAAACTCGCACAAATAGTCGTATGAGAACAGGATTCTATATATTAAATAAAACAATGAAAACATACCGTTATACAAAAATGCGTTGTTCCCGAGTTATAAAAAATAATACAATTCAAATATAAAAATTTAAAACAACAAAAACATGATCATTTAATACCATGTTTAGTAATTGCTCGAAAACATAAATCTAGTTGAGTTGACCGTTATCAGAGGTATTAGCAATAGAAAAAAATGAAAGCTTAACGTGGAGTTGTGTAATGTATGGATGAAAATATTTATATGTATGTACAGTCATCAGATAAATGAATATTCGACTCATGAAGAACAATTTGTTGTAACATGCAACTATTCAACAATGATGTTATACTAATGACAATTTTACAGAACACATGTACAATGACTGAAAGCACCAACACCAGCATGCACTAAGAATAATGTATCATGTTGTGTGCATCAATACCAGTATATACAATCGGCAACTTGAAGTCTAATAATTATGTACAAGGGATTTTTAAAAACCTCTTGATTAATATAATATCATAACAATTAAAATCATGTACTAAAAAGGTTACACTAATTACAATATTTTTGCCTTATCCCAAACATCAATACAATTAATATATTTGTAAATAACTGCTGCATATACATGTAAGAATCTAAATGTCCGAACATACATATCATACGTTGCAAGAAGGTTGTTTCACATAGCATACAATCTACTGTGCCGTTTTCATATTGATGTATGCATTGACTGCCTGGTGACAAAAAAGAAGTTGTTCCTGTAATGAAACAGAATATATTCAATACATACATGTAATATCTAGTAAAACAAATATACAATAATTTATAATGTATTCGTAGTAAGACTCATTTATTTCTTATGAAAATCTAAACCAGCAAATATGTCTGCTGCAGTAATGACATGCATAAGGACACACAGTAAAAATACACGACGGTCCATGCTGAACTAATGTATTTCTTAAGACAACGTCCATAGCAAAATGTATGATTATTACTACGGGTTAGTTCACAATGTTAATCTGTTATATCAATATAATCATATAAACAGTTTAAGTGACTAATTAAGGCATGTGTGCAATAATTGTAAATAAATGTTTAGATATTACGTTACCATGTTTTGAATAACAGTCATTCTCCTTGATCGTATCTGTCGGATTGTATTACCAATGTTTACCTGGCCTTCACATTCTATTTTCTCAATCATTGAGGCGATACAACAAAACAAGCCACTTCTTTCACTTGAATCCCTTAATATATTATAATATAATAAGCAAAGTCAATTGATAAATTTTACAGATGATATTTAAATAACATTGATAGGTAGTTGTTCGTGTAAACAATTATAACACATTTAGTTGAAACATACCTCGTTACATACATATTTTCAATGGGGTTTAACGTCGCACTTGTATCAAGGGTATTTGTCATCTTATCCCGCTTTAACTGTGGCGGAAGAGAAATACCTCAGGCAGTAACACTGTGTAGAAATATACACATACATTCCATAAGCCAGCTAGACAACTTCTTCACATGTTTTACCGGTCAAATTGGGATACAAATCTTCAGCGACGAGGGTCTAGTGATCACTAGTCAGGGAATGTGGAGGCCGCGTTACAAAGTTAACAAATAAAAGAGCAATGCATAAGTCACTATTTAACATTAAATGGCTAACGTTATGTGTACTTTAATTTAAGTACTCACAGACAATGAACAAGTACATGAACTTCGTCATCACCGAGTTCATTCACGTATTGGTCAACATTCCTGACAAACTGTGCAAACTCGCTCGGGTCGTTTGGAACACTTTTATCGCTGTCCCATTGAGTATATTGGAAGTGATAGAAAATCTTTTCTCCTCCATCAAACTGTAAACATTCACGCACATATGTAAGTTTGTTCTCGATTTACAGTTTATAGATATAATGATAGGTATGCTAAAACAAGTTTGGATACAGTTTCAAAGAGATCATGATTTCTAAAAGGTATTCGCATTCTTCTTAACTAGTTTTACATTAAGTTTATATTCCTTGTAACTCATGATCAAAAACTATGTATGCTCATCAGTTAATGGCAAAACAATGCATTCAAGTGTGTATCACTATGCCGTTTCATGTATCGCAAGATCAATGCTGGCATTCGAAAATTGACCTACATTTTCATTGATAAGACATTAGTACAATGAATTGTATCTGGAAGAACAGTTGAGAAGCTAAAATGTTTACTACTTTTGTCTTCTGAATATTACCTGCATGCCATAAAATACCAACACTTTTTATCAACGAATATCTTCATCAGTAAGATACAAGTATACTTTATTTACACATGACACAGTAACTCTATTTGTATAATCGCAAGGGATGTATAGTAATGATTTGTATTCGTATAAAAATTACCTTGCCAAAATTTTCTATTTTCAAGCGCCTGACGACATATTGCGAATTGGTTTCAAGACTTGAACACGAGACTTTGAGGTCCCCAATGGATAAGTCAGTATTGTCAGGTGGTAAGTACACTCCAACATCCTTAAACAAACATGACTTTTGGTAGTATCAAATCTACGTTATTTGATTGCCGCAAGTTTATAAGATAACACCAAACTAGTGAACATGTATTTGTAAAACTATTAATTGGACAATATTTCCGAATCAATACTTCAAAATAAGAAAAGACATCTAGAATACATTTATGCTAGAATATAACCAATATTTAAGAAATCATTATTATTTTAAAACCCAGACAATCAGGAATAATCCAGAAAGAATCACTCATATCTTTAATACAACCGCCAAACCTTATCCGTTAGTACAGTTCCGTGTGTTACAGACACATCTAATGATACAATACAAAGACAATCTTCTTGATAAATCAAACTAAGGAAGTCCTCAACTGAAGAAGTTCTGGGTGTTTGTGCAGAGATAAAGTGGTTCTTCTTCTTAAAGCTCTACAATACAGGAAGCGGGAGTAATTCATCGCAGCATGCTAGTTAGTGTATTTGAATACAATAACCTAATTGTGTAGTCATAATGCTTAAGAAGCCAAAACATTTTCAGTCTCAGTGGATATCATTCAATAACTATAGTCGTCATTACACCATGTACTTCTAACATTCAATAATACAGAATCAACTTACATTTACATAAACAGCGTTGATGTAGTCTACATCTTCTAATGATTTATTGAGGTACAGTTTAACACTGTGTTTGTCTCCTGAATGCAAAGACATTGATAGTATGTTAGATTTTATAATCATAGCTTTTTCATTTATGCGTGCATACTAAGTATATAACATGTTGTTTAATGTTTTTTGGGTCGCATATTTAATTTCCAACAACTCATCTATTTATACTACTGGTGCTTTTTTCATCGTTCAATATCGAGGATCATTTCGGTACTATCAGAGTCATTCAGGCGTGTTTACAAGTGCATTTATTAATATAAAAAGTCAATGATGTGCATATCAAAACGGTTGTGGCTAATGAAATATGTAAGTTTGTATCATGAAGAAGTCATTTTATTAGTCAATTATATTTTAATATGTCTGTTAAATCACATACATTGAATTGTTATAAAAAGTTAGTTAGTCTCGTTAAATTGATCATCTCTGTAGTACAAATACCACACCTTCTTGCTTATAGGCATTTAAGCATGCCATGTGACCAATAATTCTATCGGATCTCTGTAGAATAAATGCAAATTTAATATTCAGTTTTATTATTCTAAGAAAGTCCCACCCGGGATGTCTGCACCAGGACGGTTGATGTTCTTGTATTGTTCGTTGTTTCTTCTTGCATTGTCTTCATCATAATTACAGAATACATTTGGTCGGATTTGCTACAATATGTGCAAAAGAAATTATTTTTGTTTCACCTACTTAACACATTCACTTTTACATCAAGTTATATATGATTGCACTCATTTATTGTCTGTCTGGCTGCATGTCTACATGCATGTATGCTCATATTACACAAGTTACAGAAAGGTATGAAATGATAAAACTAGAACTCTGTTTGTACTTTGCAGATTTATGCACATATATACATTTATCAGTAGAACCACGACAATTAATACGATTTTGGTACAATGCAATTCAAGGACTATTTGTGAATTTATCAACACCATGCTTACCTCAAACATATTGTCAAAGAACGGGCTTGGTTTTGATTCTAAATACTCCTGGAATGTTTCTGTGTAAATAACTTCACACTCAAATACCAATGCATAAACCAAGGCTTTGTGGATGTAGGCATACTCTTCCTGAAGACCGATTATATTGAGATTTTATTAAAGCCTATTAATTTCAGAAATGTGTTTATTACACAAATTAAATGGTTGAAACAAAAACCAAGGGTAAACGGTAAATATGTCTTTGTTTTCATGAAACTGTCCACTACAAGTAAGACAAAACATGTTCAGATAGACAAGGTATGATTTCAACTATTCTTTAGGTTTGAAGTTCTAATATTACATTTACCTGTGTTTGAACAATGTCCACTCCCTGTTCTCCCAATCTCTTAACGCAGGCAGATACACTCACAGAACCTTCAATCTTACCTTCATCAATCAACATATCTAGTGCTAGCAGTGTTCCTGTTCTTCCATTTCCAGCACTTTGATATGAAATAATAATACAAAGCACTTGCAACTGTCAACAATAGAACGTCTACTCACAATCACAATTAGGTAGTTCGGATAAGAGTCGCCGACATATATGAATGGGCAACTATTTTCAAGTATAAAATTCTAATTTCAATGTTATCATAAATCGATAATTGATACGGATTAATTTCATGTATCATGCATCTACTGAATAGATTACTTTATGAATTCGCAAATGCGTTGGTACATATTAAATATATGTTGAAGTTGGCTGGAAATCTTCGACATGTGAGTCATACCTGCAATGTACAATGATAGGACCGGCTTTGACGGTGTATGTTGCTTTAATTTTTTGTCTGAATTCCAGAAGACTCGTCATGTCGTCGGGTACACTCTTGTCTGGCGGCCATTCAGTGAAATGTAACTGGGTCAATGTTCTAACTACTTCGGCCTGGAATCGAAATATGCAAGTTTCAAAACCCGTCAGATCCAGATAAATAAGTACATATTTTTTCCTATTCTTATACGTAAAAACTCATTCATTGGATTACAAAATCGGACTGAAAACATTTCTGTTTGAAACAATAGGACATAACAGACCTTCGATACATCGAATGTTCGGACTGTGTACTCATTAAAAGTTCGAATCTTCTGACACGTGACCGTCACGTCACCATATGTTATACTTGATCCTACGTCTGGCCAATACTGTTCACATTTTGTCCCCTAAGGTAAAATATAGCAGACTATTATCTATAACTATTTCAAAGTTATTATTAATTAGAACGTTTTAACATTCTACTGTATTGCCGATTATCATTTAGTGTCTTGAACTATTGCGTACCGATACAAAGGATGTTATAACATGAGTAATTATGAATGAGGTATTTAAATAAATGTGACTTTGTCTAAAGTAACATGCCGCTCATTATCATTCCATGTTTACAGCTTTAGACGTCATTGTGTTTGTAATTACTATATCACATCATTTTCATATTACACTAATGAACCTGTCAATGTATAAGAATAATACTACACTCCTATCCTCTTCTGGAATTCAATGTACAGATGTACAATATATAACATCTCAATAAGGTAACAACAACATACATTTACAACACCATTTTCGTCTTAATTTAAATACAATCACATGAAAATAACGTACCGAAATATCACGAAGACTTGTAAGCATAACAATAATATCCGATTGTTCATGCCAAATTGTTTCCCAGAATGTTTGATAACCATTTGTCGTGTCTGATGTAGGACCTATTATGAATATTTTTATTACACAACTGACACAGCGCAATGGAGGGAGTGCAAATTTAATTATAGTAATTATGTGCGAATTACATGTTTATATATGTTGAATTGTTAATACAAGAAGATAAAATTGTATCGTAATCATAATGGTTATCCATAAATGAAAGAGTTGTAGATTATTCATTTTAATTTTGACTTACCTGATAATGCAACATATGCCTTATTCCGGCAATAGCCCTGTAAAATAATATTCTGCTATTTTGTTTTCATTTGGAAACAGTTTCTTACAAAGTAAGGAAAGCAGGTTTGTACTGACTGCTTGTACAGCAGTACGACTTTGCTTAACTGTACAACGTGTGTAGCTGAATTGCTGCTAACAGACGTGGCCAGTCGAAAGAACAGGGAATCAAACACAGAAACAAAAACGAATCCCGAACAACCAGCTTGTGCTGAAATACAGGATCTAGCGCATTAGATTTAAGAAGTGGATCATTAACATCGTCAAGAAATTATGCTTCAGTATCACTGGTGGTTATTGATACGAATTCAACGAAGTTTAGTGGAATGCAATCAGCCATCATATCATTTGTTGTTGCTCAGAAAAAGAATACCGAGTAATGATAATGAATGATGAAAAGTTAATAACTATGACTTACTTGTATGAAGCAAGCGTTCATGGAACAGTGCGGATCGCCTGTCACTCTTGAGAAACCGTCTGCAAATGTTAAATAACGCATACGAACATACATCGTACATTTACATAAGGGCTATTTAGGAAATAATTAATGTAACTGATTGCCTGTTAATATGTTGTTGATAGATATCGCGAAACGTAATCGAGATGCATTTACTAAATTAACAATTTTAATAAATTATGTACAGCAAATCAGCTCGAATATTGTACTAATAAAAGTAATTAATGTCAATAAATAAGTGCATATCACAAGTGTAAAATTTCGGTTTTTACTTACATGGATATATTCTTTGGTCTGTGTTGATTTGTATGTTTTCTGGCTTCTGCCTTATTGTTGTTGGGAATTGTAGTTTTTTTCTAAACTCCTGCAAACAAGTATATTATCAATTTCAGAATCAACCTACTCGATCTCTAATGCAAAATCTTCATTTTGAGTACTCAATTTCATGAATTTTACTGATACTGACATATTCCCGAGGGTCATGGATTCAAACCAAGCTAGGACCATATTTTTTTTCTCTTTTTGTAGTTTTTAGGTAAGGTTTACACTAATATGGAAGAAAATATTTATTCCAAAATATTTTCTTCAGATTATTGGAATTTATTCATGATAAATTAACGAAAATCAAGTAACTATGGATTTCTGACACACATTTTTTCAAAACCGAACTTTTTTTTTAAAATTTGGTGCAGACAATATACACACATAGCAGTTAATTTTGAGATAATTCAGCGGTTGCCCTTCTTTAGTGTTTATTGTAATGATATTTATCAATTTGTTACTTCTTGGTAAAAGGCAAAGATCTTGACTAAATCTTAAAGGGGCTGGGTTACATTTTTCACCTTTTCTTCAACATAATAGTTCCAAACAACATATAAACAATTTGGATTGACTAAAAATTGGTTACCCTTAAATTTATACACGTTCTTGCATTTATTGTATGATAGGCCAGTTTTCATAAAGGTGGCTTAATTTGACTTTGGGGTACTATTTCACGTTAGGGTAGAGGAACAAAAATGATTGTAACTCTCTTAACTGACGGTAAATGTTTTTTAAACAATCACATGTGCATGTCTTAATGGATCTACTGAATAATGACGATATTTAAAATACAATCCTTAACACTTCGTATTAGACTTCGAAAACCTTAAATCAGAATTATAAGTAAATAGCATATCTTGTATAAATTGTTATGTATTAAAAGGCATTGGTACATGCATACATTAAAATAAAAAGCATTGTATTAATTATTTATATTAGCCAATAAGTATCTATATTTTCTAAATGTTATAGGCGGTTTTACCTGATATTCTGGCTCATACAATTTACCGGTAACGTATGCGAAGAGTTCCGCTACTTGCACTCGTCCAATTCTTCTTCCAACATTACTACAAACAAACCCATTGTTTTGATTTCCAGTCTGGTTTTCATCTTCGTTATGTTCAAGTACAATTTCTTCAACTGTTTCAGGTTTCTTCTTGCCACATTCTTCACCTTTCTCATATCTGCTTGTAGTTGTCAGCTTTGCATAGATAGTATCCTCTGATTTGAAGAAAATGAACGTGTTTCATATTTTACATCATGGCTGCAAGTGGGGGGTAATAATTATATATTTACCATATTGCTTTGAACTCGA
Source organism: Lutraria lutraria (assembly GCA_964023205.1). Lineage (NCBI taxonomy): Eukaryota > Metazoa > Mollusca > Bivalvia > Venerida > Mactridae > Lutraria > Lutraria lutraria. Next base: position 24,345,625 of record OZ026847.1, read on the forward strand.
AATATAGCTGAGGAAAGTATCATACAGCTAACATATGTAAAGAGAAAGTTATTCACCATGATACGTGCATTCCAATACTTTTAATATATGATACTTACTGCCAATCCAGGCTAAGTGCTCATACAACTGTTTTGGGGAGTTTTGTTTTGGTACCGAGCTTGTGCATGGAGTGGATGACTCACAACTCACTGGAGATGTTGAAGAGAATTGCTCAACTGACACATTCTGGTAAACGGTCGATTTTTCGTTTTGTTCGTTTGTATCAGTGTGTCGATGATCGAACACAGCTTCAATAACACTGTTTTCGTATACAACTCTGTCTAGCTGGGTATCTCGGTAAAATCCACCTTGTTTTCTTTTATTCAATCTAAATAAACATATTAAATATGAATTCCGTAAACATTCTACTTGGACATATTTTATCTTCGGTAAGGATGAGGGTGATTAACAAACATAATGATAATTTATACAGAAATAACACTAATCAATAAATGGTGAATTTCAAAGAGGAAACCGAAATATTTAACTTAATCTAGTCATTGTCTAACGCGCAAGTTTTGATTGTCGATAAAGAATGTTTTATTATTTAAACTGTGTATCACCGCAGTAATGTTTGTATTGCCTACACGTACCGCGGCACAAAACAAATGGTCATTTACCTCGTGATATATGCATCCCAAGCTTTTCTGATTGAGAGAATATTTTGAATGGAAACGTTTTCGAGTAAAATGTTGTTAGGATACTGCAGTGCACGATAATAGAAAAAAACACTTATATTGACATACCTGCGTTTATAGCATACCAAGCCTATCACAATAAGACTTATAACGGCACTGATGCTCACAATTCCGCCTACGATTGGTATCACTGAATTAGGTTCACTGGGTAATTCGACAGCTAAAATAAAAACCGAACGTACACAGTATAAGAGGCGTATGTAAATAACTCCAAAGGAATTATGAAATAAACTTTTTACTAGACCTATCTTCAACTACAAAAAGGTTATCAAACTGTAGCAAACTATCGCACACTTACCCAGTGTCTGCACTTTCAAAATATCACCAACTGAAGAGTTTCCTATTTCATTTGTTGCAATAATGTAAAGCTCATACATTGTTCCACTCTTCAGAGTAGTAAGTGTTATATTCATTGTACGTTCACCAGTGTCTGGTATTGGCTTCTCCAACAAGATGCTGTTTGCATCCATCTCTCTATAACGGAGCACAAACGTTTGAGGTAGACCACCATTAAAGCCAGGTTTCCATGTCAATAATATCGTAGATTCTGTGGTAAGTTCTGATACATAACGGAAGTCGATAGGAGTATCAGGAACATCTGAAATTGTTTCATAGTTATGCTTCTTTTTGAGGTATTCATGTATATAACTGTAAAATAGCGTAAAAGAAGAAAAGCTCACTTTAAGTATACCAAGGTAATACTTTCATAATATGTCAACTTTAAGTTCACACAATACTAACTTTAAAGGTTAACATTCATGCCATGTTTTTAAACAACCTATAAACAACAATGTAACAGCCTTATCAAATGATGCGACGGGACGAAATATTTTACGTGATTTTAGTATAACCTACTGATTGTAGGTGGGAGTATAGATAAATACTGAGGAATGTTACAAATACCCGTAGTGAAACAGATAATATCTTACTTTCAGCTTTAAAAACGAACTGATGAGTGTATGTACCAACTTTGTTGGTCACTTCTAGTTTATATTTTCCAAAAGAAAACTTTGTTACATTCTTCAATGTTAGATTTGATTGAAAGTCCAATGTGCTTATTAGTGTTCGATCGTTGTTTTTTATTTTTATCCAAGTAGACCCGTTTTGTAACTCTCTACTCCACACAAAGCCGGTCTGTCTAGGAACTGGGTAAGCAAACACTTCAAAGCTAATTGTCGCATCAGTATAAAGTTTACTAGCGAAAACACTCTTCATGTCGCTGTTCGGTTTTGGTCTTGGAGAACCTTTCATTAAAGTAACAGCAATATATCAAAACGAAGAATAAAATATAGTCGATCTTTACAATGTTGTGATGTCATATTTTAGGCAAGTGGTGAATAACGCAGTCAGTTGTTATACATACATCATAATGTATTATATGCTATATACATGATATTGTACATTATCGTTAAGTCATTTGAAGCACGTTCAGCTCTAACGGTTTAACTCTATATTCAAATTTCGTGAATAAATGTTAACTTATTTCAGTTGTTTTAGCGTATACATACAATTAATGACACTGGTCAAAAATAATATGTACATAACTTCAATACTTACATTGCACGAAAACTTTTGTGTTTTTCATTGGAGCTGTTGAAGTGTACGGATTATTCGCCATACATGTATATAGCCCGTCTTGAAGACACGACACATTAGTCATAGTGTGTGATATACTTTTTGTCACTATTTGCTGTTTTATAATTCTTCCTTTATGTAAAATAGAGACATTTGACTCCGGCTTGCCATCCACGGTGCAGACAAATATCAGTTGATCTGTTTCGGTTACTGTTACATTTACAGTGGGGTGTCCATTTACCTCGAAGTTATCAATGGAAGTTGGATCTGTAATACAGCCAAATAAGACATGAAGTATCTGTGTGCATTAGTTTGACTATTATCTACAATATGCTTGATCATTTTAACGCAGAATTCTCATATTAACCATCAATACTAAAAGGAAGATGTAGGAGTGAATGTAATATGAATTATCGAAAGGCCGCACGTCAACAATAAACATAGACGTATAACCTTTTTATCGTATTACCTTGATATGATCGTATAAGTTTTGCTATCACGTATGGCTGTAGATTGAAATTTTATTCAATGCTTCAGTCATTTGACTAGGAGTACAATACTCACATAACACGTCTATATTGATAAGTTTCGAGCTTGTGCCATTTTCCTCTTTCTCAAACGACGGCATCATAGTATTTGTAACAGTACAGTTGTATTGTCCAGTCTGTTTTCTTTTGATTCCGACAATCTTATATTCTCCGGTAAAAGACTCATGTAAGGTAGTTGATGGTCTGGTCCAGGTGTATGTGGAAGGCGGAGGATTACTCGTGGCATTACACGACAATGTAACATTTCTACCTTCTACAACATACACATAATTGTTGCTGATAATTGCTAGGCCATGATTCACTGATAGTTGAATAACTTCTGGTGGATCTGCAAGACATGATAAGCAGCGTGAAGAAGTAGGCAGCAGCCTAGCAGTCCAGCAGCATGAAGTTAGCAGTCTAACAGCCTAATAATATTATATTTCTACAAATACAGTGCACAATAAATCATGCAAAGTACTTAAGAATGCATGAAGTAATACCATTATATTTCTTTAATGTTCTTTGGAAGAAAAATAAGATTTTTGTCGATTTTGTGAATTTGGCAGTGTAGCGGCCGCATAGCGGTCTAATATAGTTATACACAAAAAAATGCAGAACAATGTTACTTTATGCATTCTTAAGTGTATAGCATGCTTTCTTGTGCAATCTATCTGTCGAAATATATTAGGCTGCTAGGCTGCCAAGCTAACAACTTCACGGTGCTAGGCTGCTGGGCTGCCCACTTCACGGTGCTAGGCTGCTGGGCTGCCATCTTCACTGACATTATATGATTGTGCAGCTGGTAAATATAGTGTCTATGTCTGACTATAGAAGCTTTGCAAACGCAACAATCAAAATTTAGTTTGCATATTGCAAAAGCAAACAGACGTTTTTCTATAACTTTAACGAATGAGTAGTATCTAATATTCGAATTATACGCATCGAGCAATATTGAAATGAAACACCTGGAAATACAATGTTACAACAATTCTGTCGGAATTTCAGCCCTTTACATAGGTTTTTAAATAGTTCACAACTACCTTAAATACATGATTTATATAGAACCTATTTACATATCTTAAGGACAACCTTACATAAATCCAGACTTTAAATTCAATAAATTTGTTTTAATAGACAGTTTGCTCAGTTTGAAGTTTTGAAGGGGGGCGGTTTATTTTTATAAAACGTATCACAGAATACCTACACATACTTACATAAAACGTCTACTGATAACGTCCCGGCAGATGAACCAATTTCACGTTTACCAAAACTATCAATCATTACATTTGTTGCCTCACATACCAGTTTTTCATCACGTGTAACGTTGTCTATGTTAAGCACCTGATTATTCGTGTCAGATGATTGCCATTTGTAAACCGTGACGACCGGATTTCCAGTTGAATGACAAACAATTATCAAAGATTTCCCCCGAATAACATGAACAATCCCATTATTTATGATAGCGCCAGTGACGTTATTGTACGTAAACAACGGAGTAGTTGGTTGATCTGAAAAAAAATAGTTGTTTCTTTAAGCGTGTGCCTTTGGATTTTGGATTAGTACTTATATTCAATTCGTATAACCCGACGTTACATTCACAGTATGCACCAGAAAACATCCATCAATAAAGATGAACATGGACGTGTATGGACATCGTATCAAATTAATAAAACTTGACAATAATAGTGCAAGTGCTTCCATTAACAGAAATATTAACTACATTAGACTCGTATACAGGTACAATGTATTAGATTTTAGAAAATAATATCAGATTCAAAATTATAACAATTCCAGGAAATGCATATCTAATATTATATTACTTGATATATTGTCACACTATATGTAGTAATTAGTAACTCTTACACAGGACATTTATTTCAAGTTCGTTCTCATTTGTTCCAATTATCTGATCACCAAACGTTTTTCTCATTGCGTTCTTTGCCGTACATAAATATGTTCCTCTCTGACTACGTGTAACACTTGTGAGTTCCATTGTTGCGTTGTTCACACTTGGACGTGTAGACCAGAAATAACGATCTGGTTCTGGTCTGCTGTGTGCGTAACATATTAGGACAACCGAGTCACCTTCTGTAACATCTATATAAGTCTTGTGTTGTAATAAATTCTCGGCCATGTTTGTAACATTGAACTTTGGTTTCTGTGGAGGGTCTGGTGTAAAATTTAAAACAAATGCGCATGTGAAATTCGATGGGTGTAATTATAATTTTAACATAAGTATAGGCATCATTATGATACTAACAGTAATCAACATTTATGTTCATCAAAATAATACTTACAAAGCACAGATATGTTCAGTGTTGAGTGTGTTGATATATTTAATTTAGTTCCATGAGTTTCCTCCATAACGTTTACAACGGTACATGTTAATATCATGTCATTCTGAATTGATGTTATTTTTAGGTCAGGTAAGTTGTTTCCTGTAAACAGAAAATGATTGATTATATAATCATATCTGCATTTTCTGACTAAAGTATTTCAACTAAGTCACTGCTATATACAGGACATACAGGATCTGCTTTCAGCCTTCTTTAAATTTGAAATTAGCGATATTTAATTCATTAAGTGTGTCATGTTAGGAGCCATACTTTCATGATGTTTTTATAATATTTATGCATATATTCACGTTCAATCTACATGCAATTTATTATTTGCTGTTGTTAATCAAATAATATCCATATACATATACCATTTGTAAAGTTTTGATTAAGATTTTCATGTCCTGTCCAAGTATAACTAGGAGTAGGTACACTGTCTGAGATACATCGAACAGTGAAGGTGTCTCCACTCACGGTACGCATAGAACGGTTAGATATACTTGTTATCCCGTTATATAGAAACTGTGGTGTCTTTGGGGGATCTGAAATAAAATACATATATCATTCTTAATGTACTAATAGAGCAGAAATATATGTAGCCAAAATCACACGAGTGTTAGCGTAAGTTTATGTAATCCTTAAGGACTAATAAAAAACATAATCAGCTGAATAATAAATATACTTACACATAACAGTTATATGAACTGATGTTTCATTTGCCGCATTTTCTGTTCTTGTTGATAATTCCATACGAACGTTAACTCTACATGTGTATATTCCATTACTGTCGGGATATGTTACATTTGGGATTCTTAGTGTATGTCCTTCAGCTGAAGAACGGTTCGGTGTAAGCCATATATAATGTGGTGTAGGGTACCCTTTACTGTTACATTGGATTACAAGAGAATGTCCTGATATTATGTTCACAGTATCCTGTACAGTGTATGTTCCCATAAATAGCGTCGGCTTATCAGGTCCATCTAAAATAATGTTGATATAAACTGTTTGATTGAACATTATTTAATTATCAGTTTTCCTACAACTTTTAAATATTAGATAGACAATGTGTATCATGCTCATTGGTGAGGAAATAACCTCTACTTGTTTAGTATATCTGGCTTACAGGTACAGTATAACCTTGGAAATTCGTATTTTGAATCAATATATTACTAGTATCTTAAATGGCTAACGTTGACCTACACCTTTTAGTAGTCATTTTAAAAAAGCATACTGATAAACTGTCAATTTGTATGAAATACTTACTGATAAGATAATACATATAACTACTTACAATACACCAACAGCGTAACATTGTCAGAATACAGCCATTTATTTTCATTATTGTTTGCTGAACAGGAAAAACGTGACGAATTGTCCTCTCTACCGGGATATATACGTAAAGTACTTCTTGTAGTCATTGGATAGGTGCCCGTAATTGTATCAAATATCTTAACGTTCGATTGTGAAGGTAATAGTCTGCTCTCGTTCTTATACCAGTGAATAGTTGGCGTTGGATATCCAGCTGATGTAATGCATTCAAGCGCTTTTTCTCTGTTCTCATATGTTTTCAGGATTGTCGATGTCTGGTGTAAGGTCACATTCGTTATTGGAACTAAAACAATATTGTTCAGCTTAAATAGTTGAGAACTGAACTACATTTTTTTGTAGTTTTAATCTAATCGGATATTATCTATTATAATCAACATGATATTATGAACCGTTTTGTCATTATTCATTCATTCTTATGTTATATACAATCTATAACTGGAAACATACATACGCATAACAAGCATGTAAACCAAAGTTTTTACACTTCCGAAACATAAGCACGTCCGTTCATTATTCAGGAGAAAAGTGATTCATTTGCTGTAAATTGTAAATAATTGAGAGATATGAACAGATATCATCATACGATAATTTGATATCATGTAAAATACATCCCCTGTGATTAGAACAAAAATTAACATGTTATTTATTCTAGCGTTTGGAGAAATGAAATGTGAAAAAAATTCAAATAGCTATTCCAGGCAAGTAGAAATAATTATGGTTTAATATTTTGGCGAAATTATTTTAACAAGGTACAAATTCTTATCTTAAAGTTTACGGATATAAAAAAGAGAACGTTTTGCGTAAACACATTACAGTAGATATAATCAAATTTATATAAACATACATATCATCATTACGTCTGACTTACCAAACACATAAACAGTTACATCGTTGCTTGACTTGATAAAACCATTCACGTGGGTTGTGCACTTCATCGTTATTAAATGGCTCGTTCGCTTTACGGATTTCAATGTTACTATGACTGATTTATTGCTCGGACAATAATATCCATACTTAGTGGCATTAGTCACTATAGGACCTTCACCTTTGCAAACGTCAGTCCTAATCGCACTCAGATGATTATTACTTATATAAAATATGGCAACGTGGTCTGTGCTGTCATCAATTGTGCAAGTTATGTTCACTGATTGTTCTTCTACAACGTTTACTTTTGTGGGTAAAAACGTTACTTCATCGCTGAATTTTACTGAAAAGAAATAAACGCATTGAATCTAAACCACAATAAGGTTTCATGTTAAAATAATTACTGATACAACAAATACGTTATAATTATATCAGGTAATATCTAAACGTATTAATCTTTATTACATTTCGTCGCCTAAGTCGTATACTGAATCATTACCGTTTTGAAGATTTTGAAATTTGTACATCTTAGATTCGTCTCAGAGAGAGCTATCTCCCCGTTTCCTTGCTTTAGCAATTGGAGCTCCCGTTAAAAAGTTTTGCAATCATTATTTTCGCTATCTCCATGTTCTTCAATTGACTTCGAATGTTCGTTGGACTGTTTCTCAAAATGGTAAAAGTGGTGTCAGCTCATTATTGTTCTCAGGAGACGATTTATGTAATTGGAACTACTTTATTACGACAGAGTAAATAGATTCACCTGTAAGTATGATACAAAGATTCAGTATCTGTATCAATCGGGTGTCCAACATAACTGAAATAAATAATGTTTTATACATAGAGCATTAAATACTGACATACAAAGAGACATTCTCTAAATACCACTGTTATTTCGTATTTTGATACACGGTAATAAAGAATACAAGTTCCAGGTTAAGTATAATACATCTGAAATTATTTGTATGTTATGATAACCCGATCATAGTTAGCTCCTGTATTGTTGCAGATAACTATTTCATTATCAAGAAACCTCCTTCAATATACTTGAATGACTTGATGTGCTATTTTCCGAGCGATGAGGAACGTTACATTTAAACGGTTAAAAAACAACATAACGTTGACGCAACTATTGAATATAAAACGTATCACTACTACTTAAAAAACGACCCTGCATTTGATTGTAAAACTGATTAGAATAATTACTAGTATACTTTTGATGTTTACTTGATAAACATTATACAACGACAGTCGTATTTTGTAAAATGTTACAAAATAATAGCATACGGATATACACATTAACGTAATGAAATACTTAAATTACAATGAGCCCATATCCCGTAGTTGTTAAACCATATCTTTAAGGACAAGTAATTTACTAAAATGTACACAAATGAAATCAGGTCGACTGAAATAGCAATTTGAATTTTAATACAGAATATTTGTTATATATGGATATAACTTCAGCAAAAACAAATTATCAATTAAGCATGTTTACTGCCAGGGGTTTGAACAACAATGAATTAACTTGGTACATACCTGCTGTTTTTAATGTTGGAAGTTTCAGGAATATAAAACATATTACTCCTTCTATCACTATACGGACAATAATTTCGACTGGTGAACTTCTGATACAACATATGCCTGGCTTACAGCAAATAGTATCGCTTAAACAATATTTACAAATTAGATAAACACACACAAGTATAATTTATGTTACGGACTTTTAAATCAACGCTTATTCATGATAGTAAACATTTCAGATGCATTCTTTGCGTGACAGAGATTATTTTCTAATTCGAACACACTAACAGGCTTATAGCATTTAGAGTGTATTGTATCCTACATAAACATTAACCACACATCTCTTGAAACGTATCCCAGGAGTTAAACTCACCCATAAAATATGAAATCACTGAAATGAACTAAAATGCAACCACTGAGTCCAGTTAGGATACAGATGTATAGATGCATTATCGTATTGAATTCGTGTTAAAGCTGGTCCTTCGTAATGACCTTGTGAGGGCATCTTGTTAAATCGTGTAAAGAGGTGTACATGTATCTTCTGATTTTTCTCCACTCCCGTATGGGAAATATCCAGAAGGACATTTTGTCATGCCCCTGAGTTGACATTCTGGTTCTAGTCCTCAAAGTACACCAGGTTGTTGTGAATGCCTGGGTATCTAAGTCTGATGAGACTGTGAAGGATCACACTGGATATGAAGATTTTTCTATTTCTCTCTGGCCTCTGGCTTATAGTTCTCACCAAAAGCATTCTCAACTACATTCATGGCTCTGGTTAAATATTCGTTCATAGATGTCCATGTTCCTGATTGATTGAAAGTGGGTTTACCAGGTTCTTGTTGAACCCGTATGTAGACCATCATTCAGTTCAGACCCGTTGTAGATAACGATAGTTTCGCCTTCACGAAGTCGTATTGACATCATAGGACAATCGGACAGGTTCTTGTTTCCTTCATATTGTCTTTGTCGAGCGAAAGATGCCCGATTGCACCGACAATCACACGAAGAGAGGACACGATTTGACAAAATGCCCTCACGAATACAAAGGGGAATACGAACACACGAATCCAATACAAAATGTACTTTTAAGTTAGCAAGGTTTTTCGGCAATTTTCAGACATGCCAAAGATTTTCTACATTGAAGTTGCTGCCAGAGCCCGGGAAATTCAAATTGTGGTCATAGCTGTACTTGTAGGTATACAATTATCATTCTCCACTTCTTATTTAAGTGGTTTTCATGTTTTCTCGGTTTTAATAGTAGTCATATGCACTGTATTACGAGATCGCAGATTGAAAGTAGCTGTCTGCCGGTCAATCGAATAAAATCACTTTTTTCATGCGTCGGATAGATTATTTTGTTACTTGGTATGATATCTAAACTTTGTAAAAACACTTTAAATATTATTAGTTTTTAGTGTATTAAGACAATAACGATGCCTTACTTATTGATTATTTCGACTTAGGTTGGCAATGTTTTAGCCAACGGGTGTTTAAAAAATCCATTTGCTATGTGTCAACCACTGGACGCTCATTTTACATATAATTTTATGTACATCACATGTGTAAGGAAAGCGCTTGCGTATGTCACAGAGCAAGACGAGGGTTGACGGCTGTTACCGAAGGTAAGCACCAATAGAATCATTTCTAATTGAGTGAGCACCGGGAAATATATATCTGCCGAGGTAACCTTAAAATGTATTAATCCTGTCTGCGTTTGCGTTGAATCAATATCACTTTTTAATCGACAGGGGTTATGTCGGATAGTGACTACAAAATCTATATACTTACTTAGGTTCTTGTAGAAGGACTAGTCATCTTTAGAGAATGCTAGATTGATTAGTCAAATACCAGGTCGTCGCCGAAAGATTGAGCTGAGTTTTGGACTTATTGTCAATCTACGGGTTTCTATTAAGTATAAGTTGTTGAGTAAATAACAAGCTCAGACCTATTTTATTTATTTATTTCATCGGATTTAATGCCATATTCAACAATGTTTCAGTTGTCCTAACCAGGTGGTGGACAATTTATCATAGGATGTAATAGCTTCAGTCAAATTTGTCACGGACAGTCTGAGCTTAGCCAGGGATTTGAACTCACAACCTCTTGATAAGTAGAGCAACGCTCCAACCACTGAGCTTACTAGCCGAGCTGGTCTCATTTAAACTTAAGATTTTAGGATAGGTAGTTCGTCTTGTTGAAATGTATTATTCATACCTTTGGTTTGTAAATGTTGTGTACATCATTTCTTTCTAATAACTGGCCACGGTAAGCCCAAGACTTTTACATTAAGTTACAGACCATTTTTAAGAGTTGTCCATAATAATACGCTACATACAAGGTAACGTGTTGATAAAATGGCCCTTGTTAAAAAAAAATAGGAAAACACATTTCTGAAGATATTGCACTGTGATTTTTTTCTTCATCAAATTATATATAAATTGACAGTGTGTAATTGCGTCTTTGAACCATGAGTTTACATTGAAATGAATGTTCTTCTTTCTTTAACTTAGAACAATTAGTAACTCCAATAGACTTCAGTGTAAACTTAAAGGAAAACAACTGAAAATAAAAAATAATGTCATTTTAAATACTTTTTCATCTTTTTCTACCATTGAAACCTATAAGAATTATAAACATTTCAAATTTGTCCGCATCACGTTGAGATAATAATTTTGAGAGTTAGGATACTAAAACATTAATACTTAACTGCGTCTGAATGCCATTCGTTTTATACATAAGTCTCCTATTATACCGACAATACATAGCACATCAGGTTATTCATTACACTTACCGTACATTTATGATATTTAATATTTTACGTTTTTTTGGTATTTTGCTTGTTTGAATATGAAGACCACTCTTTTGAACTTACCAACTTTAAACATTGATTGACTTCCCTTTAAACGTTAAATTATATGACGGGTAGGTGTTGCATTTGTATAGATTTTGTGCAGACTGTCGATAAATGTGTACTAGAGAACTTCATTGGATTCATGTTTATTTCTATATAGAGAGTCATATAGAGTATACATATATTAAGCTTAAAATCACGCCAGGCTTATCATGTAATATTGATATGTGACTAAACTTCAGCGTTGTTGGGCGGTACAGTCTTTTATATAGCTGTATTTCACACAAGAATGCGTCAGTATACGGGCAATCGGTCCGTATCATATGGAATCTTAGCAGTAAATTGGGAAAACAGCATCAGCATTTTATTTAAGTTACTAGTATGGGGTATGTTCTTGGCATTGTTGATCAACAATGTGAAAATAAAGTTCAGTGAACAAAGAATTCATTCACGTGCCTAAATAACCCGTTTCGTCCTAAATATAAAGCTTAGTTCCCCTTCCGCCCAAGATGAATCTTGTAAACAACCATTCTCTATTGTTTATGTAAAGATTACAGTACATAATTGTCGGTACGTTTGTCAAAATTTGATTTTTTAAAAGCATGACTTGTTGTGGAAATTTTATCACAAAATATCCTTTTGTAAGTTGTGCCATTGCTAAGGCGCAATAAATAGATTTATTATTTTGCTCGTGTCTACAGTGCACCTGTCGTTAAATACTTGTATTACGGCAAGGTCATTTCAGTAGTCATATATATATCTTCCGCAAGTATAACAATTGTACAAATATTGTCCGCTCCTATATTTACAAAGAACATACCATACCAATATGCGTCAGTAATATATCAATTGCGCATTTAAACTATAATTGAATACTTCCTTTATATTCTCAACCAAAATATAAACCATTTTTGGAACTAACGTTTACGTTGTCATGTTATGTAGCTCGTCAATCATAACTTAGTGATCTACCAAGGCATGAATCATTGTTTATGTCAATAAAATTCCAAACATCATTATGTATTTACTTATTATAAGTTTGATTTTGACGTTACTGTTTAGACACGACATGACAGCAATGTTTAAAGTAATTGGGTGTATTATATACATGTATATGTTTGAAAGATAATCCAGTTTATTATTATGTACATTTTGGACCTATTTTCAAGAAGATGAACGCAATTTTTTCATTGGTTGCTTGAACGTTTAATAGGTATTATATTGGTTAACTGGTTCTGTGATAACGTACCTTTCATAGAAGTACTTTTCTTCCGTATTAAATTCAGGGTTCTTTTGACTTTTTAAATTTTCTGCAGTCGCATTGCATTGTCAAGTTCTATAAATAGAAATAAACATAGCCTTGTCGCTTAAAGGTAATCAGATATCTTACCAACTGCGAGCTATTGACAATGATCAAAGCATATTTGAATAAATAACTAGTCTCTCTGTCTTGGTCTGTTGGGCGTGAATTGATTGCAGCGAAGATAGTTAAAGCACAAATTAAGACTGCATTGTTATGTAACTGCGCAGTTGGGTACAATTGAACTCAAAATATATATTTCAAGCAGCACGTGTCGCTAAATCTAAGTACAACACATGACTGTATAAAATGAGTTCAAATTATAAATGACAAAACAATGATTGTAGATATACAATAATTACTGTATTAGTCAATTTCTGAAGGCGGTAAAGTGATCGTTAGTGCACTCAACCGCTTAATTGATAGTTTGTGACATTGACCGATTTGTATTTAATTCAAAAAGCATTCGAAAACTGTCAGTAAGTTTTTATGTAACTCAGTGTGTGATTATGAAATCTTCCTACAAAGCAGACGAACAATGAGTGATTGTTACATGCGTCATTGCATTGTTTATGATGATTTCGCAACGATCTAGTGTAGTCAGATGAACAAACGCAATTACTGAAAAACAATGGAATTGTTTTTGACATGTATCTTTTTAACGACCCAGTTAACCGGTGAAAAATACCTTAATATTTAGCTGGGAATGAGCATAGTAAATAACCTTCCGTTCTTGGAAGAACATTTTATTTTTACATTCAAATCGTACGATACTCTAAATATAGCATTACCTAGAAGGAAAATATTCACAATTATTTTGTATTAACTGTACTTAATTTCCTTGTATTTGTCTCCAAGGTCTGTCTTTATGGTAAGTCATTATTTAACAACATTCAAAATCTTGGCTGTAGGATCACGTTACATATTATCATCCATACATCGCATGTCTTTTCCAATATTTATGAACTACTTCGTGTTGAAACCTGTTATAAACGTGATTAAAAATCGATTGCACATGCGCTCTTAATAACTTGCATATCCAATTGAATAATATGCCAAGCTTTATAGCTCGAAACATGTTTTCGCCTTAAGGATACATGTTGTTGTAATTAGATATCCTACCATCTGCGATCTTTTGACAATGATCAAACTATTTTATAAACATGTATGTCTTTTTTCTGTCTGTAGCTTATTAAAATCTGACTATTTGACATAGAATTAACTGCTCCATACACAATAGCACTTTAAATAAAAGTTACATTGAAATAACTGCGCAGTTGGACGCAGTCTAAACGACAAAAACACAAAGTCTATACTTAAAGTAGAAAGCGCCGTTTAAGACTTAGTGCAATATGAAATGTGTTGTAGATACGATATACATATATTTAACGTATAGTAATTGCCAGCGCATTCGACTAATTTATTGATATTTCCTGACATAGTTCGATTGAATTTGATCTGCAAATCATACGATTACCGTCTGCAATTTTTATTTTAGCTCAATGCGTGATACTATAGTCTACAGGTTTGAAATCGCAGGACTACGGGTGACGTATTCATGTGACAATGCACTGTTTATTCGGATTTTGCAACGATTTATTTTACTTTTATCCATGGTTCAGTTTCTGTACTACCTGATGGAGACACCAAACATGTAAACAAAACATGGAAGTTATTCAGCGGTAAACATCCATTGTTCAATTTGACATTGACCCATATACGAGCTTTTGAAAACTAAAACTGCGTACAAAGCACGCGTGCTGGCTACAAGTAAAACGATTTTAGGTGTAACCAGCTTAAAATATTTCTTTTGTTGCTTTGTCCGACATTTGTGTGAGTGTGTGTTTATCAGTAGAAATGTACAATTGAAACACAGGAAGTTTAATGAATATTTGTACAATCACCAAGATCATATAAACTACTGATGATACTCGTATTTACTATAAGTAGGTATTTATTGTCCGCATCTTGATGTTTTTGATGATATTTTCCTTGTCTGTAATGTATGGTACAGTTCATCTCTTCAATTTATTTACGGATTTATTAGTTGATGTTGTTTAATATATTTGTATCCTGATAAGTAGTAAGATATGATAATGAAATAGTAAAACAAACTTAGGACTTTGATAACAATTTTATTGAACACATATAACATGAAAGCAGTGTTTACAGTAAAGCATGTATCCAAAAGAAGTGTCCAAAAGAAATTAGATCTGAGAAAAAGCTCAAGCGGTATATTAGCACTATCAAATAAAACAAAATAATATTCTTGGTTTGAATTATGTGCAAACATTATACAACTACATAATGCTTGCCCTACCGTGATTATCAGTAGATATCATGACATAATACACAACAATTGATAGTATAATTATAGCTGAACACAATCGAAGGGGTCCATGCAAAACCATGCCTAACTACACGTGTGGTCAAGATTGAGTTAGAGCATGTTTACATAAAACAGACGACCATTTCCCCATCTGACTATCTCCACTCTAGCCATGTATTCTCCTGTTTTAGAGTTAAATTAGATAGAAAGTGCTTGAAAGCAATATAGCATAATGTTTTTTATTAATGAATAAGTACTAGCTACCTACTGAACACAAACACACATGATGCCTGATGTTTAACTATTAAGGATGATGCAGCCCCTTCCCTATGCAGTTCTTAAACATACCTGAAATGGAAACCCCGACATGATTTTATTGGCCATTCCTGCATTACGTTTTGTGAGGAAAAACTGATGTTTTGCTGTAACAATAGTATAGTTTGTAATAGCACTGCTTAAATAGGTTTCAATCTCTTGTAGCAATAATCTTTACATATTAAACACTTTTCCAACATTTTACAAAAATGTGTTTTTCCAACATTTTAGCTAAATGTAGTTAGGTATGGTTTTGCATGCACACCCTCAATCTATAGAATGTTTTAATACAAAACTCGTATATCATAAATGCATGATTCAGTAAAAAAAAAACATCTGGTCATGTTTTTTCTCAAATCTAAAGGAAAATAAAAGTCAGCAGAACAAACCCGTGTTTAATCACTTTCAGTATTTGTTTAACAATGTGGTTGGTTTGACGGTTGTGAAAGGCATACGACATATAATGAAGTTTATTAAGGGGTGTAAAGAGTAAAATGGGGATTAAAACGGTGATATGTACATTCAGAAATAATTATCAGATATATAGATATTCGACTTATGAAGAACATTTTGTTGCAACAGGTATACATGTATATTGTTGATAAGCAATGCTATAATGATGTCAAAGGTACAGTATGCAAGGACAAACAATAACAACGTCAGTATATGCAAGGGTTACATCTAGGACTATGGCTAGTATCCGAGTACTCGGGCAATCACGAATCAAATTGAAAAATCGAGTACAAATAATCGTCATTACTGAGATTCGTGGTTCCCGATCCTGTGTTTTAAGATTAAGTGTATTTTGTGCTTAAGAATCCATTTTCTTTGAATATATATTGTCTCATTATAGACTACTTTTTTACCAATCGGATCTTTAACTATTGGGTCACAGGCTCAAACCAGAAAATGATGCTGGTAAATCCATTAAATGATAGGGAGTACGTATAAATTTAAGCCATATAACAATTAGTTTTGATTTACATTATTATTCCTAGAAGAACAGTATATTTAGCAGTCCTTAGGACTGCAATGTTGAAGTTTTTGATGGGTTACTTGATAATATAAGATTCGTGATTCGATTTGTTGATCGTAAGTGTTGAATCGTGGAATCGTGGATTGGACCTGATCGCCACTTACCCAACGATACACAGTCCTAGTTACATCACATTGTCGCGTGTGTAAGATCAAGTTGTTTTTTATCAAGATTGTATTTTATATAAAGATACACAAAAAGTAACATTGATATATAGCTATGTTAGCTGCAAGTTTCTTCATTTGAAGTTTAGTAGGTAAAGTTCCTTTTATAAGCACTTGACTATATATATATCTGCACAGATAAAGTATTGTTTTAATTATGTAACATCGAATAAAATATTCCGCATTTCTCCCAAATATCAACACATTAAATATATATGTCTGTCTCAAAAGAACAAGTGTTAACGTCTATACGAATATACTATCTGCTGTAAGGAGGCGGTCTCATATAATATACAATCTACTGTGCCGTTTTCATATTGATGTATGCGTTGACTGCCTGGTGACAAAATCGAAGTTGTTCCTATAACAGAATATGATCAATACATTAATTAAATCATACTAAGAATACTTAAGAATGTATTCTCATTATATTCTTATTATTCTATCAAACTCTTTAATCAATAACCAACTCTAAATAAAGCTGATATAAGTAATCTATTTACTGCTTATAAAATCTCAAGCGGCAAATATTCATATAATGTCTGCTGCAGTAATTTCATGCAAAACTACACACAGTAAAGTCCAAAGGCGATCAATATTGAACGAATGTATTTTTAGACATAGTCAATAGAAACATGAATGATTATTACTACATGTTTGTTACGTTAAATCAGGTTAATCTGTCATAATATATGTAATTGTATACGCAGTTTAAGTGATTCAATGCAACCTGTGTGCAATTGTAAAACCATTGATTGAACTATTACGTTACCATGTTTTGAATAACAGTCATTCTCCTTGATCGTATCTGTCGGATTGTATTACCAATGTTTACCTGGCCTTCACATTCTATTTTTTCAATCATTGAGGCGATACAACAAAACAAGCCACTTCTTTCACTGGCATCCCTTAATACAATAATTATATTTCATTGTTTAAAACTATGATTTGAATACATTATTATTAAGTTCGTGTTAACAATAATACATTTAAGTGATAGATATAAGCCGAAAACTGTCCATTATGTAAAATATTGGAGTGTTTGAGGCGCGTAGCGCCGAAGACACTCCAATATTTTACATAATGGACAGTTTGAGGTTTATATGTAACTTAAATCATTTCGAAAGGATTTACACAATTCATTGACCGTGACAATTTATAATTTTAAAGGTACCTCGTCGAATTACTCATTATATTTCCTAATCAAAATCAAGTCATTCATATTGATATTGCTTCCTATTTGTATGCTACACTAAAACGAAATTGCTCACTAAAAGTCACTAAAGAAGGTTATTGGCTTTGAACAAGTAGTTGGGATTCATTTTTTTGGCATAAGTAGATAAAATTGCGTGTGAATTTAACTGTTTAAAAGCCTACACGACGGATACCTTTAAATCAACACCCTTTCAATCACACTGCTCGGGTAGCACGAGGAATGTACATTTTATTCAAAACCTGTTTGCACCGATTCAGACCATTGGGATGGCCTTTCATTTAAAATTCTAAATTGTTTGTAAAACAGTGCAATGTGGAAGATTGTGTGAATAATGTGGGATTTCCGTGTAATACTTTTGTTTGATTTGATTTGTAATATCAAATACTTAATTTTCAAGGTATGGATTGTATTGAAAAATGTGTGTATATTGTATGTTATGAAATTTACTCAATTGATGCTATGTTTCTTAATATATTTAATATTTGTAATTGGAGGAAAATAATGTACATGATGCGGTGCCCGCACCCGCGACCTCCTTCTAGCATGTGAGATGCTCTACCAACTGAGCTAATCGGGCTGTTGATATTACAGCCAATTAGTAAATACGAGTAATACAGTACAGCTTCATTTTCGTGAAAATCTTAATTAAAACAAGACTTGGATAAGGAGATAAATTTATTTTCGAATCATTAAAGCATTCGAAAATCTTACGCATGCGTCGTTTTCAGCACAGGGACCTTGAATTTTATCCATAAGGTAACAGTAGGCCCCAAAAATTATTACCCGAGCCTCGTTCATAGACCGCTGTATATATACATGTATATAATATTAATATATAATGTATATATATATATATACAGCGGTCTATGAACGAGGCTCGGATTACGTTTTTGGGCGTATTGTTGTTACATGGATAACATTTCAGGTTCCTGTGTTGTCAGTGTCCAAATTTGAGTAGCAGTCCAATATGTCGACTACACTCCAATATTACAAAAATAACGGACGGATGCCCATTGACTGTTGTCCATCCGTAAAAATATTGGACAGTGAGAACAAAAGGATGACGTCACAGGAATGATTTAAAACGAAATATGCATCGTTAACAATGTCGCACCAGCAGCCTGCGACATTTGCAGCTTTAACGGCGGAAGAAGACCACAGGATGTACACCTGGACAGAACCTTATACATTACATGAGCAAGCTGGACATGTGATTTCTTTCTGGTCCCGTTGGTATTCAATCTCACAGAGATGAGGGCCTATTGGTTACAAGTTAAGGACCACAAAGAAATAAACAAACGTATATTTAATGAAAAAGCAATTGTAAAACGCATTTTATCAGTATATGCCTTATGTCTTTCAATTTAAGTACTCACAGACAATGAACAAGTACATGAACTTCATCATCACCGAGTTCATTCACGTATTGGTCAACATTCCTGACAAATTGTGCAAACTCGCTCGGGTCGTTTGGTGCACGTTTGTCGCTGTCCCATTGAGTATATTGGAAGTGATAGGAAATCTTGTTTCCTGCATCAAACTGTAAACATTCAAGCATGCTTTCAAGTTAATTTTCCTACTTATAATGTGATAGAACAACTTGTATGTTTAAACACGTTTTCGTGCATATTCAAATTGACAGTGTTTTCCACAAGTTGTACTGTTTCATAATAATTATAAAACCATCTCTGTTATACATCAGCTTTCATTTTCTAGCTTATGTTGCTAATGACATGTATTCAAGGTACTTCACTACACCACTACATGCATCTTAACATCAACGGGTTTTCAGTATTTATCAATTGACATACCTTTTCATTGCTGTATAAATTAATAAACACAATATTTACTTGACAATATGTGTTTCCATTCAGTTGTGCCATGTAGAGTGTATAGTTACTGATATGGTGACTTATATTGCCATTTGGGTATTACCCTCTTTTTATACACTTAACAATTTTCATTAAGGAATATCTTGATCAGTAAGACACAAATAAATCACTCAGAAAGCTTAGTTGTATAACTGAAAGGGATGTGTGGTAGTGACTTGTATACGGAGAAAAGGTACCTTGCCAAAATTTTCAATTTTCAAGCGCCTGACGATATACTGCGGATTGGTTTCAAGTCTTGTACACGATATTTTGAAGTTCCCAATCGATAGGTTATTATTGTCCGGTGGTAAATAAACTCCAACATCCTAAAACATATATGATTCTTTTTTAGTGTCAAATTTTCGTAATTTAATTGAAGCGAGTTTATAAGATAATTCCAAAATATTGCATATGTATTTGTAAAACATTAATTATTCTGTATAATGTAAACACATCTTGCTAGACAATATTTCAAAATCCACACTTTAAAATGAGAAAGGGAACTATTTGCTGGTTAAGCTGGTCTGCTTTCAAAGCAATCACCACTATTTCCGAATCCCGAAAAGTCTGAAAGCATCAAGATTAAGTCCCTCATCCTATCGTTTAATTTTTTATTCCTACGAATGATTTTCTTAATAAAACAGTCAAACCTTATTCGCCAGTACTGTTCCATGTATTTCAGATTCGTCTAATGTTACAATACAAAGACAATCTTCTTGATAAATCAAACCAAGGAAGTCCTCCACTGATGAAGTTCTGGGTGTTTGTGCAGAGACAAAGTGATTCTTCTTCTTAAAACTCTACAATATCAATAAGCGGGATTGATTCAGCGGAGCATGCTTGTTGGTGTATTTGAATACAGTGATATATTGTTTAGCATAATTTATCGTAAACTAAGAAGCTACAGCAAGAAAGACTTTTCAGTCTCGATGGCTAGGATACAACTATAATTGCCTTTACTACTCCTTGTAATTCAAATTTCAATGACACAGTATCAGCTTACATTTACATAAACAGCGTTGATGTAGTCCACGTCTTCTGATGTTTTATTAAGGTACAGTTTAACGCTGTGTTTATCTCCTGAATGCATACAAATTGAGAGTATGTTAGATTTAAAGTACAGTATATAAATGTTTACTATTACAGCAGGTTCAGTTATGCTTGCATACTAAGTATGTAATGTATTTTTTAGTCGCATTTTTAATTTTCAGGCATTCATCTATTTATAAGATTAATGTTTTGTCATCGTACATTACAAGTAACTAGGCGAATGGTTCGATACGATTACTTGTTTACAATGGCCAACTGTTGACTAAAACTTCATTGGTAGCATGCAATTTTACAATGTAAAGGGGTAATTTGATTAATCAATAATACTTCAATAAATTTGCTAAAACGCATACACTGAATTGTTGTGTATTAAAACGTAGTCAATTTAATTTCGAGAGAGCCTCATAAAGCTAATCATACCCGTGGTACATATATCAGACAGACATTTGTTCATATCAAGGGTTCAACGCAACAGTGTTGTAACTCATATGGAAATAAGAACAAGTTACGACAAGTTGCGCTGAGCCCTCGATATAATGTGACTTATAATTATAACGGATCTTTGTAGTATTAACGCAAAATTATAATCAAGTTCATAATTTAAAGAAAGTCTCACCCGGGATGTCTGCTCCAGGACGATTGATGTTCTTGTATTGTTCGTTGTTCCTTCTGGCCTTGTCTTCATCATGACATGATACATTTGGTCGGATTTGCTATAACAGGTACTAACGGATTTTTTATTTGGTTTACCACATAGATAGTTGAATTCATTAACTGCCTGAATACATGCTTACTCGTATATACAATTAGTAAAATGTGAAAAATGTTAAATCTGGAGCTGTTATGGCTCGTTCACCCATATAGCCAATATACTATGTACATAAATGTATTGAATATATTAGAATGCAATCACTTGTGATTTTATCAACAAAATACTTACCTCAAACATATTGTCAAAGAATGTGTCTGATGTGGATTCTAAATACTCCTGGAATGTTTCTGTGTAAATAACTTCAGACTCAAATACCAACGCGTAAACCAAAGCTTTGTGGATGTACGCATACTGTTCCTGCAAACCAGTTGTATTCAGATTTTAATAGGGCCAAATGAAATGTGTTTATTGCACAAAATAAAATGATATAAATACAAATACAAATGTACAAATGTTGATCATTGTACGGAATGCTTTCTTATGTACAGGTAATACAAAATATTTGATTAAAGAATGTAAAAGTACGTATTTATATTTACCTGTGTTTGAACCATGTTCACTCTTTGTTCTCTCAATCTCCTAACACAGGCAGAAGCATTCACAGAACCTTCAGTCTTACCTTCATCAATCAACATATCTAGTGCTATCAATGTCCCTGTTCTTCCAATACCAGCACTTTAATAAGGAGACACAATGTAGTCAATACACGTACTTATTTACTCATTCACAATTTGGTAGCTCGGATATGTATAACCGCCATCTATGTCTAAGTTCAATTAAGCAGCGTATGATTGCCTAATTATTGTGTTGTTTGATATAAAATACCTATTTCAATGTTATCATGAATCGAAAAAAACGGATAACTTTATTCAAAGATGAGTTGATACATATTGCATATACGTTGAGGTTGGCTTGAACAGCTATATAACATTTGAATCATACCTGCAGTGTACAATGATAGGACCTGCTCTGACACTAAACGCTGCTTTTATTTTTTGTCTGAATTCTAGAAGACTCGTCACATCATCAGGTACACTCTTATCTGGCCACGCAGTGAAATGTAACTGGGTCAATTTTCTAACTACTTCGGCCTTAAACAAAACATGCAATGAAGTGTCAAACTAAGCCATATTCAGATAAATAAGTACATACTTTATATACATTTCTCATATGTTAACAAAACGTTTTATTAGTTATTGAAATTAGGAGGAAACACATACAAGCATGAGTATGTAAATCTAGTTCGAATCAGAACATGGTAACAATACACACCTTCGTCACATAAAATGTTCGGACAGTGTACTCGCCAAAAGCTTGGATCTTCTGACACGTGACCGCAACGTCACCATACTTTATACTTAATCCTACGTCTGGCCAGTACTGTTGACATTTCATTCCCTGAGGTAAAATATAGCAGAATGTTATTTGTATGAAATTTTGTATTTGTATAAAATGTAACTCTATTTCTGATTATCATAGATAAAAGTATTACATACAGATACTAAGGATGATTTATTTCAGATAAGATTATCAAATAAATGTGACTATTGTAAAGTAAAATGTCTCGTTTTAACAATTAATATAAATTAATACAGCGTTCTATGTTATTCGTTTGCCATGACTTTGTCACATTGTTGTCATTGTTCTCCAATTAAAATGTCAATGTGTTAGAATAGTACTACCAACATAATGTAAAAATGTACAATATCACATTTACAATTAGACAACTACAATATATACTTGTATAACCAATTTATTCTTAGTTCCAACTTAATCACATGAAATAAACTTACCGAGATCTCACGTAGATTTGTAAGCATAACAATGATATCCGATTGTTCATGCCAAACCATTTTCCAGAATGTACTATAAACATGTGTTGTGTCTGATGTAGGGCCTATTGTGAAGATATTTTGTTAATTACACATCTAAACAGTCTAATGATTTTTTTTCAAATTTTACTGTATACATAATATGTTTTGGGAAGGTTAAAATTGTAATGTCTTAATTGTAATGGCTACTCTTTAAGTACATTGGTAAACACTAGAATTGTTAATTCTTCAATTCACTCACCTAATGATGCAATATACGCCTTGTTCCGGCTGTAACCCTGTAAAAAAGTGCCGTGTTATTTACACATACATGGAATAACTAGGCAGTTCTTTACACAATTAAAAAAGCAAGTTTGTACTGTACAACACATGTAGCTGGTATGCTGTTTACAGACGAATAAAATCAAATTCAAGCCAACGAAAAGAAAAACACTCGAACGAACATTAGTGACTAACTTACGACAATCTGAAAACGAATTTCATCATGGTTTCTTAATTAAAGGCGATGCAGTTTGTGTGGAATGAAATCAGTTGTCATGTCATTTGTTGTTGTCCAAAAAATCCGATCAATGATAATAAAAGATAAAAGGTTGTAAGTACATAACTATAGCTTACATTTATGTAACAAGCGTTCATGAAAAAGGTTGGATCGCCTGTTAGTGTCACTCTTGAGTGATCGTCTGCAACATTTGAAATAAATTAAAAGAACATGATATACATATTTATTAACTAATGAACACTAATAATCAAATATCTACAGCAAATACAATCGAATAAGTAATGCCAATACTAAATACACATAACCTGAGTGTATAACTTCAGTTTATACTTACAAGGATATATTCCTTGGAATCTGTTGAGTTTTATATTTTCTGGTTTCTGGGCAATTGTTGTCGGGAATTGAAGTCCTTTTTTAAATTCCTGAAATAAATCTGCCATCAATATCAGAATCAAGAAATCAATTTTGAGCAAAATATAAGTAGCGTATTTGTAAATTTGTAATGTGTTAAATGGCATTGGTGCATGTATACAATAATATCAAAAGCAATGAAAAACTAATATGTATTACATAATCATAATTTACATTGTGTCATTGTTAAAAGGGGTTATACCTGATAGTCTGGCTCATACAATTTATCGGTTACATAAGTTATGAGTTCCCCTACTTGCACTTGTTCAATTCGTCGTCCAACGTTACCATAAACAAGCTCATTATTTTGATTTCCAGCCGGGATTTCATCTTCGTCATGTTCAAGTAGAATTCCTGCTCTTGGTGCAGGTTTCTTCTTGTCACTTTTTTCGCTTTTCTTATGTTTGCTTGTAGATTTCTGCTTTGCATTGGTGTACTCCTCTGATTTAAAGCAAACGCACAATAAACTTGTTCCATATGTTTGCATTATGCATGTAATGTACCAACAAATTGTACATAGAACATCATTTTGCTATAAATTCAACATATAGCTTACAAGAGAATCTTACAGCAAATATTACCATTCATACATGATGTAGAAAGATATTCACCATGATATATTTAATTTAATAGTTACTTTTAATAGCTACTTACTGCTAAACCCGGATACGTTCTCATACATCTTTTTGGAAGGCTTTTGTTTTGTTACCAAGCTTGTTCTTGAAGTAGATGGTTTACAACTCACGGATGATGTTGAAGAGAATTGTGCAACTGACACGCTCGATTTTCCTTCTTGTTCGTTTTTACCAGCATGTCTGTGGTCAAATACAGTTTCACAGAGACTGTTTTCGTATACAACTCTAGATCCGTCTGCTCGAGTATCCCGATAATATCCAGCCTGTTTACTTTTACGAAATCTACATATTAAACATATGCATTCTGTAAATATTATTCAATGACAGTGTATACTGTATGTATGAAACTGGATACAATTTCGTGATAACTTTATGTTCTTAACAATTCATACAAATATATCACTAATCAATGAACGTAGAATTTCTATCTAATTTTTACTAACACTGATATTCTGGAGCAAGTACCAAAATAAATGAAATTGTTATAGATTTTAAAAGTTATAAAACTCAACTAACAATTGTCGTTGGAGAGTGTTTTATTGAAACAATGGTCCACAATACGAACTGTGTATTGTCATACTCGTACCACGGTACACGAGTTGTCTAAAGCTGTTCATACAGAACGAGACACTATATGTTAGAAAGGTTTTCCTTGTTTTCGGTTCATATAATGTAAGTATCGCCCTAGAATAAAACTAATAGTAAGAACTTGAAATATAAACCTGCGTATATACACCACCAGAGCTACTACGATGAAACATATAACGGCACTACCCACAGTTCCGAATACGATTGCCAATACTGAACCACCTGGTTCATGGGGTATTTCGACAGCTACAACAAAAATCGAACATATACTACTAGCGTAAATAAATAACACAAATTGATTTTTATATGAAACATTTTACTAAGCATTTGTTTAAATACAGAAATGTTATCAAATATTTTTACATACTATTTTTATTGTCTAAATTGTGTTTACCAAACTCAGCGCAGACGTTTAATATTGAACAAAGGGTATTCAAAATATAGCATATAACAAAATCACACATTCGAACAAAACATTTCTAAGCATTGGTTCAATAAATATTCATCACGCCCAAGCCTTCTCATACACAAAATAAAATATTGCAACCTTACCCAGTGTCTGAATATTCAAAATATCTCCATCTGAAGAGTTTCCTATTTCATTTCTTGCAACAATATAAACCTCATACATTGTTCCACTCTTCAGAGTAGTAAGTGTTATATTCATTGTACGTTCATCAGTGTCTCGAACAGACTTCCTGAACCAGATGCTGTTGGCATCCATCTCTCTATAACGGAGCACAAACGTTTGAGGCAGACCACCATTAAAGCCAGGTTTCCATGTCAATAATATCGTAGATTGTGTGGTAAGTTCTGATACATAACGGAAGTCGATAGGGGTATCAGGAACATCTAAACGGATAATATAAATGTTTCTTTATTATGCTTAGGGCTGTCCCGATATTGCTGTATACCGGTACGTACCGGTACAATGCTGAACGATATGTGTATCGAATCGGAAGGTCCCGTATCGGCCGTATCGCGGTTTTTTGCTTTCACATTGAAAACTCTTAGACTTTTGAAAAAAATGAACTAGATTTACAAAACTCTCAATTAATCGTCGACAAAGCTTCGGGATTCTATCATAAGCAGACTGCAGCTTGAGGTAAAGCTAGACCACGTACTTGTATTCGGATTTTGCCAAGTAGATATTGACTTATAGATTTCATTAATTTATTAAACGATATTTTGGATTTTTTTATTTAACAAATGCGGAATATTTTTTCTAATTTTACGAAAATAGTCCCGACATTTAGATTTTCAAACACATGTACGAATATTCAACTATTTTCACACGTAAAGTGTGTAAACATTGTCGTCGTCTGCATTAACAATCTATTGAAAAATGGCAGAGGCACTAAGTAACTTTAAAACGCAACAAAGTAATTTTACATAAAAACTATGGCAGCATTTTGGTTTGCCGATTGATGAAACAAAGAAGCACATAGCTATATGTAAGAAGTGTCACCACGATATCAAGTATAGTGGTGGGGCTAGCAACATTAGAACACACATATGTCTCGTCCTCACCTTACTGTATTTTATCATTTACAACACTAAATTAACTAACAATTTCCTACATTTATACCTTGCTACACTTTGTTAATATTTTGTTCTATATTGCTCTTATTGTCATGCAAAACATGAATTGAGTAAAATGAAAGTTTGAAGTCAACATAACATCCAAGTTGAAAGTTTCAAATTATCAA
This sequence comes from Lutraria lutraria, assembly GCA_964023205.1. Lineage (NCBI taxonomy): Eukaryota > Metazoa > Mollusca > Bivalvia > Venerida > Mactridae > Lutraria > Lutraria lutraria. The sequence goes on from OZ026847.1 coordinate 24,373,035, forward strand.
TTTAAAATGTAGTATTGTTAACAAATGATTATAAAATCTGATTCTTTAAACAATTTTATCTGGCTGTAAGTCGAGTAAATTTAACAATTATTATGCCAAGATTCTCATGATTCTCGGTATAGGAATTTTGGATCAGTCCACTTATCTGGTACTGACCGAGTTTTTATGGCATTGCGAGTAATGGGGGAAACTTTAAAAACCGAAATATAATTTCACCAAGATTTAATTCAAGTTCCGATTAACTAGAACTTTCTAGCACCAAACAAGTGTGCAGAGTTAAAAAACCCACTAATATTACAACGTTTTTCATTTTTTTAAATACTTTTATATCGTATCGTAGATATCGCAAATCGCTAGTAACGTATCGCAATACGTATCGTATCGGCTGAGATCTGTATCGGGACAGCCCTAATTAATTTATGTTTATGTTTCGGACGTTATTTACCACATCAAAGGTCTTTAAGTACATATCTGTTAAATGAACGTTTACTTTAGGTATACTTAAGTAATAGCGATACTTTAAATACAAATCAAAGCTCTGAAGGTTCTGCTGTTGTTCGGAACTACAAAGTAATCAAAAGGTGAATTGCTTTGTAGGGTGGGGTATTTGGTTAAGTTTTGGAAACAAAACGATAGTTTGCATTTTGATGCAGACCAAAGCACTACGCTTTTCTATACCCGCCATGCAATTATTAAAGTTGTTCACGTTCCATGTGCTTTCAGTATTTTGATTTATTTTTCTTATCTGATCATCAAAAGTAGTTTAGCAATTAGCATAATCATATAGTCTGCATTACCTGCCCCATCGTATATCAACTTACGCAGGATGTAATATCTCATACATGAAGACATGCTGGAAGAAAGTCACACGCTATAAGATAATTCCTTACCTTCTGCTTTAAAAACAAACTGATGAGTGTATGTACCAACTTTGTTGGTCACTTCTAGTTTGTATTTTCCAAAAGACGATCGTGTTACATTCTTCATTGTTAGATTAGATTGAAAGTCTAATGTTCTTATTTTTATTCGATCATTGTTTTGTAAATCTATCCAAGTTGACCCATTTTCTAACTCTCTTCTCCACACAAAGCCGGTCTGTCTAGGAACCGGGTAAGCAAACACTTCAAAGCTAATTGTCGCATCAGTATAAAGTTTACTTGCAAAAACTCTCTTCATGTCGCTGTTCGGTTTTAGTCTTGGAGAACCTTTCATTAAAGTAACATCAATATATCAAATAATAAAATATAGTCGATCTTCTAATTGCTGTGATGTCATATTTTAGGCTAGTGATGAATAACATATTTAGTTGCTATACATACATCATGATGTATCATTTGCTATATATATATATATATATTATATTATACATTGTCGTCAAGTCATTTGAAGCACTGTCAGCACGATCTGTTTAACTATATATTGCATGAATTAAATGTAAACACAATTATGATGCGATGCCTTCGGTAACACTGCTAAAAAGTTAGTTAAGACGGACATATGACTTCAATACATGCACTTACATTGTACGAAAACTGTTGTGTTTTTCATCGGAAGTTCTGAGGTGTATTCATTATTCGCAATGCATGTATAAAGTCCGTCTTGAAGACATGATACATTTTTTACAATATGGTATATGTTGGTTACCAGTGTTTGTTTTTGTAAAATGTTTCCTTCATGCAAAATAGAGACGTTTGATGCTGGTTTGCCATCCACGACACAGAAAAATATCAGCTGGTCTGTTTCATTTACTGTTACATTTCTGGAGAAATGTCCATTAACTTCGAAGCTCTCAATGGAAGTAGGATCTGTAAATCAACCACGTAAGAATTAAAGTATCTGCTTGCATTCGTTTGAGAACTTGTCAGTTATATGCTTGGTTCTATCATTTTGAATTCCGTATAAATCATCAAGAAATAGACATAGAAACAATTGCATAGACCTTGTTATAGTTCAATCATATTATCTTGATATGTTCTTATTGCCATCATGTATAACTGTGTATTAACATTTTATTCATTACGCATGTTTATTTAACTAGGAGTACAGTACTCACATAACACGTCTATATTAATAAGTTTGGACCTTGTGCCATCTTCCTCTTTCTCAAACGACGGCATCATAGTATTTTTAATAGTACAATTGTATTGTCCTGTCTGTTCTCTTTTGATTCTGACAATGTTATATTCTCCGGTGATAGTTTCATGTAAGGTTGTTAATTGTCTGCTCCAGGTGTATGCGGAAGGAGGAGGATTACTTTTGGCATTACATGACAATGTAACATTTCTATCTTCTACAACATACACAGAGGTGTTGTTGATAATTGCCAGGTCATGATTGACTGATAGATGAATAACTTCTGGAGGATCTGCAAAATAATGTTTATATGAAAGTGCAGCTGGAAAAATAGTGTCTAGTGTCAACAATAAAAGCTTTGTTAACGCAACAATCAACAATCAACTTTTGAATATCGCAGAAGTTTTCAAAAAATAACGAACGGGTTAATCCATCATCCGATTTAATACATCGTGCAGGGTTTAAATGAACACCTGGATTTACACCGTTACAATAATTTACAACTGTGTCCGATTTGTCAGCCTATTACAAAGTGATACACTTTTGGGGTAGCAAAATATATTGTTGTTGAGAGGTTGTTGCCCCAGACAGGTTGAGTTAATTTATAAAACGTGCGATGGGAAATCATGTTGTTGTTGAGAGGAGGTTGTAAGAGGTTGCTCAAAAGAGGGCCGCTCCGGATAGGTTGTACTGTTACTATGATCTATGTAGAACATACCATATTTACATGTCTTACATAAATTCTGACTTCAAATTCAATCTATATGTTTTGAATGGATGTTTACTAAAATACAAAACAGCTGTGGTCAGGTACCTCTATAAAATTAATAAAAAAACACATACACATACTTACATAAAACATCTACTGATAACGTCCCGACTGATGAACCACTAATGTGTTTACCAAAACTATCAATCATTACATTTGTGGCCGTACACCTTAGCTCTTCATCACGGGTTACATTGTCTATGTAGAGCATCTGACCATCTCTGCCAGATAATTGCCATTTATACTCAACGACCGGGTTTCCAGTTGAATGGCAAACAATTTTCAGAGATTTACCCCGAATAACATGAACAATTCCATTATTAATGACAGGGCCAGTAGAGCTATTGAACGTAAACGTCGGAGTAGATGGCTGATCTGAAAAACAAGTTCTAAAACTGTTTACCATATTTCTGTTTTATATTACAACTTTGAATTTAAATAAGTGGAAGTAACATTAACAATACACACGAGGAAACCATTCATTGAACTTAACATGGACGTGCATAAACATCGTATCAAATTCATAACCATGATAAAAATATAGTACATGTATTAACCTAATAGGCCACATAATTTCATATAGGTATAGTGTATAGTTCGTAAGTAACTGGTGTTAGATCCAAAATTGATAAATCGTCATAACTCTGTTACAACAAATGCATCTTTGTTATGACCTTTATTAATGATCAAAGTACATCCTATTTATGAAAGTTGATGACACTTACACAATACATTTATGTCGAAAATATTTTCATTTGTTCCAACCATTTGTTCGCCAAATGTTCTTTTCATGGTGTTTTTTGCCGTACATGAATATTTTCCTGCCTGATTACGTGAAACATTTGTGATTTCCATAATTGCGTTGTTCATGTTTGGACTTGTCGACCAGAAATAACGATCTGGCTCTGGTTTGCTGTGCGAGTAACATATTATGAGGACTGTGTCGCCTTCTGTAACATTCATTTTGTTCTTGTGTTGTAATACATTCCCGGCCATGTTTGTAATATTGATCTTTGGTTTCTCAGGAGGATCTATAAGTAAAACAATTAAACCTGATAGGAACATGCATCAGTGTTTTGATAGTAATCAACAGTTTGATTTATCAAAATCAAAGTACTGAAAATACTGATTGAAACTAAACAAACATAGACTTACACTTCAACATGGAAAAGGAACTAGTTAAACATCTGCATTGCGGATGTAAAAAAAAAACACATAAAAAGTACTTTATGTCCGCATGTAAATTGATGCACACCGAGCGAATGAATGCTATGTACAGCTGGACTATCGTTCAGTTTCCAATAATCATACTTACAAAGCACAAGCATGTTCAATGTTGAGTGTGCTGATTTACTTAAGTTAGTTCCATGGGTTTCTTCCATAACGTTTGCCGCGGTACATGTTAATATGATGTCATTGTGAATTGATGTAATTTTCAAGTCAGATGAGTTGTTTCCTGTTTGTAGAAAATGATTGAAAAAAACATAATTGTATAATCTAACTAAAGTATTTCAACTTAATTACAGCTACACTGTCATAAAGGATCTGCCTTCAGTATTCTTATTTAAACATTGCGGTATTCGATTCATCATGTGTGCCATGAAAGGAGCATGATGATTTGATAATCTTTATGTATATATTCATGTTCAATTCACATATTAAATATATATAAATAGAACGTAACCATTTGTACTTTTTTTATTATTATTTCCTGCCCAAGTATAATCAGGTTCAGGTACACTGTCTGAGATACATCGAACAGTGAAGTTGTCTCCAATCACGGTATGCATTGAACGATTATGAATATTTGCTGTTCCGTTATGTAGAAATCGTGGCGTCGTTGGGGGATCTGAAATAAAAAATAACGTTTTAATTCAGATGTAAATCATTTTTATGTTTAATACAATAGTAATGCGTGCAGCCACGATTATGCGAGTGTTTGCGCTAGTTTGTTTTAACTCATAGGCATTTGATATACTAATGAAACATAATCTAAAAGGTACTCACACATAACAGTTACATGAACTGATGTTCCATTTGTCCAATTTTCTATTCCTGTTGATAATTCAATACTGACATTCACACTACATTTGTATGTTCCATTGTCGTTAGGGTGTGTTACATTTGGGATATTTAGTTCTTGTCCCTTCACCATGGACTCTTTCGGTGGTAGCCAACTATATTGTGGTTTTGGGTAACCTTTACTGTTACATTGTATTTTAAGAGAATGTCCTGATATTATGTTCACAGTATCCTGTATGATGTTTGTTCCCATAGATAACGTCGGCTTATCAGGTCCATCTAAATCAATGTTGATATAAACATTTTGAACACTACATAACATATAACTTTCTTTATGGTTGCATGACAAATGTTAAGAATCAGATCGACCATTAACATCATGTCAATCGATAAGAATATAACAACTACTTAATTATGAGATCTGATCTACATACCAATAATTGATACAACAACTTAATAGGCTGACATTGACGTATACTTTCTTATTTTGACAAATATGTTAAACAAACATGAATTCCATCTATCTGATGAACTGTCAATTAGTATATATTACTTACTGATAAAAGTAACCTACGAGTACTTACAATTTACCAACACTGTAACATTGTCAGAATACAACAGACTTTCTTCAGTATTGTTTGCTGTACAAAAAAAACGTGACGAATTGTCCTCTCTGCTGGGATATACACGCAAATAACTTTTTGTAGTCGTTAGATAGGAATCAGTGTTTGTATGGGTTGTATTAATGTTAAATTGTGAACGTAATAGTCTACTCTCGTTCTTATACCAGTGTATGGTTGATGTTGGATACCCAGGTGATGTTGTACACCCAATAACTGTCTCGTTGGTCTCGCGTGTTTTCAGAATGGTCGACGTCTCGTCTAAGGTCACACTTGTTACTGGAACTGAAATTTAATCATTATTCAGGAATTTATGAAGAACTTAAATATATCTAAGCATTTACTTTTATGTATACCGTTTTCTCTACGTCGTTACTTTGCCGTTCATCCTTATTCAATGCAACCTGTAGCTAGAAACATATAAATACTTATACAGCATATATCATACGATGTGATCATAGTCACATCGTATAATCATATAAGTTGAAAATAAAAGCGTCATTAACTAGACGGTTAACACAATGACTGCTACTGAATTTTACATAATTTTAAAAATACTTACTAAACGTTTGGCTTTGAGTAGAGGTTAAAGTATTATACTGTGTATCATTTGGTTAATATATCAATAACAGCATGTCAATGGGATCGTATTTCGTAAACGAATTCATATCTGACTTACCATTCACATGAATAGTCACATTGTTGCTTGTTTTGGTAGTACCATTCACAACGATTTCGCACATCATCATTTCTAAATGACTGGAGCGTTGTACAGACTTCAATGTTACGATAACTGAAAAATTGGTCGGACAGTAAACTCCAAACCTAGATTTGTCAGTCACTATCACCCCCTCACCATTGCAACTGTTAATCACTATTGTACTCACGATGCTGCCAATGCCAATTACAACAAACAAGCTGCTACTTTCATTGTGCATACAAGTTATATTAACAGACTGATTTTCTGTAACGCTAACAGTTGTAGGTCTAAGTATTATTCCATCACTGTATTTCACTGAAAATATAACATATGAATAAAGCTTACATACACTGAAATAAATTGAAAAATATACAGCTGTTGATACATATAATGCATTGACATTCTCTGAAATTAATCTTCAAACGTACAAGTTGCTTAGCATGATAAGATCTTACGGCTGAAATCATTGATAATATAGATATACTGATAAATGATCGTTCCTTTGAAGCCTCATTATTCGAATCGAAGTTTAAGGTAAATGTGGTGAGTGTCCGAATTATTTTATAACAATCATGAACTAGATTTACCGGTGAGTAAAACACATCCAAACAGTATCTGTATTAACAGAGTATTGTCCCACATATCTGAAACATGTAAGATTTAGAACCAATGGCATTGTCATAGAAGGAGGCATTTTCGAGAGTTCATGAACAGCTCTTTATATACTGTTTCATTGTCATAACACACATGTATTCATTTTTTATTTATGTTCTGTACTGCACCCCAGCAATGTTTCTGTTTTTTTTTATGATTATTCGGGATACAAAATAAGACCACATTAATGATACATTTAGTGTAACCGTTAGTGATCATAGTTTATTTTTTATGTTGCTAGGCTCCAATATTCTGTTAATAACAGGCTTCTTTATAATCAGACATGTCTTGTTTTGATTAACTGAATGAATAATCCCATGAAATCGCAGCACGATTTACGACACGTGTTTCTAAAAAAGGCCCCGTTCACTTGTTTATCTTTCTCCATGTATTTGATTATCATTGTTACATATAATTCATTGCTGCCATTGCTGAGGTTCACCATCAAGTAATATAAAGCGTATGCCATGTCGTTTGAAACTTATATTAAAATACCAAAATACTTCATTCACAATGAACTTTCATCCCAAATGTCGAACTTTTTTTAAACAAATATGTGATTAAACATTTTTGATGCACATTAACTATTCTGTAAGCATATTAATTCAGCATGACAATATATACAACACTATAATTCAAATAGTTCCTTTTCAGTATGTTTGCTATGTAGGTGGCTCAGTTGAGCGAAAAAAACGCGCGAATTAATGTCCTGTTTTGTAGTATGATGAACTTCAATAATTGTTTGAAATATATATAAACGTGTACAACCACAGTGCTAGTTATAAAGATATAATTTCGATGACTATTTCCTTTTTAAATATCACTCAAATATTGAATATTTATGCATAACATTAAAGGAATATTTTACATACCTGCATAGTATAATGTGCTTGGTTTCAGACATATAAAACTTCACAGGAAATACTTCAACAAGGAAATTTTAGAACATCATAAAACTGGTTCACCATGTATTCTTTAGCTTTAGAGGATAAATACACGCAGTACATTTAAACATAATCACAGAAAAGTATCATACCGAATGTGGTTCCCATCTTAGTAAACTTTTCTCCTTTTGAAATGAGCGAATGCATTTTCAAATCTATTTCGCCTACATGATCTATGTTTATAACAAATACGATTTTTTAAAACAAGTACAATGAAAGATCATGTCGCACAGAGGATGCTGTCAGAAGGATAGACACATCTCCCCATAAAACACTGTAGCGAAAAGTATTCTTTGGGAAATTAAATTAGATAAACAATTGGCATTCAGTGGCCAAACAAATAATTGATATTGGTTCGTTCAAATACGTAGACTAATCAGAATTGCCAGGCATAAGCAGTAAGTTAGCTAAAAATCCACACATGATACCATTTCCAAGAACATAACAAATGACCCAATCGTCTGTCCGATGAAGAATCTTTAGTACGTTTAGACGCGATATAGCACTTCGCGTTTCGGAAATGGACACTTGTATAGCCTCGTTGAAACATTCACTTTTAGTTTTGTAAATGTTGGTTTTTGTCTAAAGAAATACTTATGATTCTGATTTAAGCTCTAATTATTCCCTAAATTAAGCATACTTGTCGATACAGAAATAAGTCTAGACTGTGCAAAATTAATTATTTTCTTTAACTACTATAATTCCTCTAATTGAATATAAATCAATGGTTTTAAATGAATTTCCAGTGTTCATAAACGAAATAGTAAAGTAGATGTTTTTCAAGTCATTGACTCATCATGCGTAAATACACGGAATAAAACATGTATAGTTCAAACTGTTTTTCTTTTATTCAATCTTTCAAGGAAACATGTTTGGTACTTTGTCAACTAAGAACCACAATGTATGTAACACGTTTGTTCAGTGAATATTCATGGAGTAAAATGTTCCCTTTATTGGTTTTGAACTAAAATCAATAACATATTATGTGCATCAAGGTCTTGTGCCATTATCAAAGATCATTTGACAAATCGAAAACACAATTTCATTTCCTTGATTTTTTACAGATAAATCGATTGTCCGAAAGCTGAATGCACCAATTAAGGTATGCCATTGTACTTTTCTGACGCATCCTCCCAATGCTGAACGAAAAGGGTGACTATAACTAACAAAAAAAAAAAAAAAAATTATCATTATTTTTGGATACTTAAATTTATTTTACTACACATTTTAAAACTTTTGTAAGCGCTAAATAAAGCAGTCTGGCCAATACTTTTCCTTATCAAGTTCGATCGATACTGTCTTAGTGCATGCTTTTATCATGAATTTTCATTGTCATGGATGTTTTCTTTAATCTTTGAACAAATGGGTTCTCTAATAGACTTTAATGAAAATTTAATGGGACAGTTACTCGAATTTTTTTTTTAATCTCATGGTAAATTATTTTCTTTCATGGAAACCTTTACAATTTATCAATTTTTCCAAACTTTTTCGAACCCAGTTGGAGAAAAAATAGGAGTTAGTATCCTAATATCGTAAACAGATGAAAACTGCTTTTATCTGGCATTTAACCCCACAATAATATTTTCCTTTAGGCAAGATGAAATAATGAAATGATACATATTATTTACAGATAATTATCTTCAGTTCAAAATTATTTGATGATTAAATAAATCTAAGCACAACTTTTTTAGAATGTGATGTTTTACTTTCACATAAAAGGTGAACTTTTTTCATTGAAATGTCACACCTTATCATTATTTAACTTGATGGCAGTTCACCAACCGACTCCATCAGTTCTAACCGAGTCTCCATTTGGGATCGAAACTTTGCGGTCTCTGTATATATAATAACAACAATTGTTTCTAACGCCTAAAATATATACAACTATCTAGTCTACTAAACATCAGTAAATATCATTTAAATGTAAATATACGAGTGAATAACATTTACTAGATAGGAGCCATTAAAGACAATCGTCCAGAACTTGCCCGGTCGGGTTTTATTATGCACCACGATAATTCCTCCGAACATCTCAGACGTATTTTTAGGGCACCACTGATATGATTAAAAATGGAACATCTACAACACCCGCCGTACGGTCAAGATTTGGCACTCTGTAATTTCTGTATCTTTCCAAATATTAAAGATCAGTTGCGGGGTCACGCTTTTGATTCTTGTTTGGAGAGATGTACCAAGTGCATTAAGTAACACGTTGTCTACTTTGAAAGTGACAAGTTTTTTGACAATGCGGCGCTGCAAGTTTTGTAAAATTATTGTTCACTGTTCTTATGTAGAACAGCGTTACTCGTTAGAATCTTCCTGTTTCATATAGGCACTTTTCGTATTTACAACTTCGAAATTTCGACACGCCTAGAAAGTTTTTAATATCATTTGATCTAGATTTTAACCCTTTGATTTATCTTTTATATGTCGAAGTTACAGCTATGAAATTTGGACCTTATCAATAATTTTAGATGCTGAATAGAACGATATCAGTTGACATAGATTGTGACCTAGGGCCTGCTTTTTATTTGTAATAGTCAATATATTATCTATCTCGTCATTGAGAGCCTTTGTAGGCAGGGCCGCGATATAGGGCCATCATGGCCTTCTTGTTGATTACACAGTCATTTCTTATATTAATTTATTGCTTAATTAGTTACAAATATTTGTACACGTATACTAGTTTATACTATTGACAATTAAAAATCTAAAACCTGAAAGTCTAACTTCATTATAGCTACTGAAACCATCAATTGTACCATGTATGCAAAATCCAAACGGTTTCAGTTTTTCATAGCCATCAAAATGTTATATACCATCGATCTATAACCCACAGATTGCCAGCAAATTTGCAGATCTTTGTCGACTACATCAATCAAAGCTCTGAAGGTTCTGCTGTTGTTCGGAACTACAAAGCAGTCAAAAGTTGAATTTCTTTGTAGGGTGAGTTTTTGAATCCGAACGATAGTTCGCGCATGAATTTGGATGCAGACTTAAGTACTACTAACGCTTTTCTACACCCGCTATGTTGTTAAAATTGTTCCCGTTCCATGTGCTTTCAGTACTTTGATTTATGATTCCCATCTGGTCACCAGAAGTAGTTCAGCAATTAACATAATATTATATAGTCTACATTACCTGCATCTTTGTATACTTAACTTATGCAGAATGTAATATCTCATACATGAAGACACACTCGAAGAAAAAGTTACACGTTATTAGCATTTTATCAATCGATTACAATTTCCCGATGAACCACTTTTTTCAAATATCTGGTTGACCATCAGTTATCATCGCATCGTCCTTGAAATCAATGATGACTTCTATACGTTTACGATAGAAGCTAGGAACTAGACAAAATTGTCATATAAAGCACGAGGATTATGACGTCATCCTTCCTTGAAATGTGAGTACTGATATTGTAGTAATCCGAGGGATAGGATTTTATAGATTTGTTTACGACTGTTTTGTATTGCTCTTTTACGATATTGCATAGCCATCTGATTATGACTTATGTGCACGTAATATTTGAATTTGTATTTATGTTATTGAATTGAAAAAAGTGAACTTTGGCGAAAGGCTAATGGAAGATGTTCGGTATGCAGATGTATGACATCTGAGCGATTTTTGAAATACGGTAATAACTTGTATCTAATGAAGAGTATGTCTGCAAGCCCCGACGCTTCAGGTTTAACTTCTTTATTATTTTTCAAATGACGGTGTGGCAACAAAAGCCCGTGCCTTAACAACAAAAATCCAAACCTTATTTTTTACCTAAGCCCAAGATTGAAATGCTCAACAATGAGTGAGAACATTTGCTGGTTTTGATATGCTAAAGGCAAATAAGTCGATACAAAACAGATATGGCATATCCAGCAGTGCAAAAATGATCATAAGTATGTACCGTTTTAAAGTTGCCGATAACAAACGACAACTCTGGATAGAGATTGTAAAGTTGCAACTTATAATTCAAAAGTCATAATTCATAAGTCATAAGTACGTATTCACAAGTCAGAATTGCCCTCCAGGCCTTACATAAAATGACGCTTCGTCAGTAATACAAATATTACCGTCAATTTTCCGTGAGTTTTCCGATAACCAATGGATGGACAGCACACATATACGAGTACATAACGTAATACACATACATAGCAAAATGTACGGACGATTGTTTTCGACCCGTGTGACCTCACTAATAAGTGTGCAGTTCCGTTCATTTACGAAGGGTTTACGAAGCTTTCGCAAATGTTAAACGTAAACAATACACCGTCTTTTGTCCTCCATACAAATACTAAATAGGTTCTTCCGTTTGTTATTTCTCAATGAAAGAACAGTCAAATGATATCAGATATGGTCCTTTCTGTACTATTTTGGGAACACTTTAATATCACAATCTTGCGAAATCTTTGTTCAGTGAAAATAACACAGATTTTAAGACACAAGATGGCTTTAACAAATGAACTGGAAATTGGAAAAAACACAAACAGAAAGATCAGTTTCTGTTTTGATATATCTATTTCATGGTCAAATCATTCCTTTTTTTTTTTCGTTAATTATATTGTCCTTGTTCTTCACTATGTATCTTCAAAGTGCGATATCGTTTAAAACACACGCACATCCAAATGAGTCCAGTACTACGTCTTTTAGGTTAACTCTAATTTATAAATAAACATTCAGGTTCATTATTCTATGCGATATGAAACATACTTAAGGCATAGTGAGGTTTTGACTCATTAATCCTAAACAAAATGTACACAGCAGTATCAATTACTTCTGCAATACAGGAGGCCTGATTTATAAGGAATAATATCAACATGCATGCGTTTTAATTTGGGTAATGTAGTTTACCCCAATCGTTATATTCAGAGTGCACAGTCAATTTGTAACACTTCCGCCTTCATACTTGTTAACTTTTTGGTCTTGACAACATTTGTGTTAGCTAAATTAGAAGGATTTGGAAATATTTGCTACTTATGTTTCCCAATTTTCGACTTAAGAAAATGGTAAGTTAAATTATTATGCATTTTAGTTTAAATTTACTCTTTATTTTCATTATTTTATTGATCTTTTTAAAATCGACGTAAAACAATGCTTGGATCAATGTAAATAAGTATACGGAATAAAAAGTGTGCATTCGATAAGTTATTTTTGTTTTATGAAAAAAAAAACTAATACAACTAGGTGAAAAAGAATCAATGCTTAAAATACGTCTTTTTATGACAATACGCAGTTTTCTGTATGTCTAAGGTTGTAAACAGGTAAATTTCTTATAGGACTTAGATGTAATCAGCATGCACTCGGATACTATAGTTCAGTTTTCATGCATGTCAAGGTCGAATATTGGACGATACCATTGTAAAGGTAATCACTGTAAATGATTGCCAAAATAATTTTAAATCCGTAGTAAAGTGTCATTCACGAGTCACGTGAACCAGAGTCATGGTGTATTGTATAAGGTGGCATGTACACAAATAATAGTTTTACAAAATGAAGCAGATGTGGATGGTTCTAACTCAGTCAATGGAACTTTCTTTTTAATTTGTCATATACCTGTACATTTTATATTTTATTACTTGAAAAAGGTTTGTTCTTGTTACATGAATGATACCTTTTTGTATAGTAATTTCAAGAGAAAAGGGAAAGAAGAAATGCATTAATTTTGTTCTTTGATGTTTTTCTCAAATATTGTTTTCTTTTATACATTTTATTGCATGAAATCGCGAATACAAAAGTTATTTCAAATACTATATACACATTAAACACCTAAACCGGCTTCTATTTAATAGTTGTGAATGTGTTTTGGTAATATTCTTTATTCTAAGAAATAATATATATTTTGACATGCCACAATACATATGTTAAATAGTTACATAAACTTTCTTCAGTTATTATAAGTGTATTCTACCCGAATTTTTTATATTTTCTTCCCTTAACAACATAAAAGGTATTTACATGGTACGTAGGCCTATGGCAGAATAGTTTCCGGTGTTGATTATATCAATTTTTTAATTGTTGACTACTAAGAAGTATTATCAAAGTTATTAGATTCTGAAATACATGTAAAATATGAAGTAATATCTGTTGTTGCAGGTTTGACTGAGTGGGGCATTTAACATCTAGCATAACAGCAATTAACAAAGTTTACAAAATAAGGTCATGAGCGTAGTCATGTATATTTTTCTGTTTTAGGAAAGCACTAAGATCATAGGTAGTGCACAGGGGTTTGGAAGCCAGCGAAACAAAATAAATATATAAACAAATATATAAACAAACAGCAATAATTGACACGGTTATGAGTCAGGTCGGCATGTAGTCCAGACGACAGAAAAGGAGTGCCAGATTTTAAGGAAAATATCAGGTCTATTAGCTTTATGAATGGCATAATATTTTTTCACTTAAACGTTTGAAGGAATACACTTATTTATACTACCTAACAAAATATCACATTTCGACCAAGATGTATGAATATTAGAGAAATTTTGAGAGAGCCAAGTTTTAAGTTGATTCCATAATTGATTAACGACTCTACAGTCATAAAGTAGATGTGAAATTGTTTCAGAACTTTGTTTACAAAAAGGACAGTTTCTAATATCTGTTTTTCCCATTTTGAATAAGAGCTGATTTGTGCCTAATATTCTATGACTGATTCTATATTGTAGCCAATGAAGTTTGGAGTCCTTGGTGAATTAAATTTATTAACCGCATTCCAATTGAAGTTTTGGGGTAAATATAGTTCCTCTATCCATTTACTTTGTGTTTTAAGTGGGAAGTGCGGCTTTTGAAGAAGATGATCATAAACAATTCTACAGCCTTTATTTGAACAATTTATTATTTGGACAATATGGGGTTGTATAGGTTGAGGACCTGTCTATAAAGGAAATTCAATATTGTAGCATGGTTTACACATTTTAAGATGCCGTTATATTGTAAAAAGTTAGTTTTTACATTCCATTTGTTCTTGAAACTCTCAAATGACAGACAGTGACCATTCTCAACCAATAAGTCATTTATATATACAGCACCTTTATCATAAAAGTTCTTATAATAAACACTGTCACCTCCAATTTTGAATATTTTATTGTGCCAAATGTGTAAAGAATAACATGTTCTAGCTGTTACTGATAAGTTTTCACCAACAGAAGATAGACTTTGTAGAACATCATGCCAAAAATATTAGAATATTGGTTTAAGTTATTCTTGATAAATTCATTACCAAAGGATGTTGTCTTAGAGATAAATGGATATGTGTTTAAGATAAATTCTAAGTAGTTTGATTTTTTAGTTAATATTCTTCTCATCCATGTACATTCAAAGGAGGTTATAACCTTCCTTTATATCAATCATCCTTAAACCACCATTTTCATACTTTTGTGTTAGGTAACTTCTTTTAACTTTGTAGGGACCATTATTCCACAGAAATTTATAACATACATTTTGTAAGAGATTGATTATTTGATCAGATGGTGAAGGTAAACTGATAATTAAGTGATTACTTTTAGGTAATACCAACGTTTTATAACTACTATTCTTCCTATAGGGGTTAAGAGTATTTTAGAAAAATGATTCAAAACTTTTTTTATTTCATTTATTGCTTTAGTATAATTTTCATTGATAATAGTATGAAAATTTGTAGATAAATTTACCCCTAGTAAGTTAAACATATTTTTCTCCCAGATAAGACCTAGCTCTGGACATAAAGTAAGTTCACTATTTTTCCTACTGCCTATCCACACCACCTTCGTTTTATCAATATTGAGGCACAAACCAGAGATTTTAGCATACAATTTTAGTATTTCCATGTTTTTTTCTAAGTCATCGTTCAAACCCATCCACAAGAATAGAAGTGTCATCCGCATATTGAGATAATACAAATTCAGTATTATTATCATTATACCTTTAATATCTGGATTATGTTTATTAATAAAGACATAATATCAGCACACATGATGAATAGATATGGTGAGATTTTTTCCAGTCAAAAGTTTATGAAACTTTAGCATTGTTGGAGCTAATGACACATTGTAATTAACATATACCAAATCTAAAAGGATATATGACAGCAATTTCAGTTTTAGTAAAATTAATCAGTATGCATAAAATGAACGCAGAATTTTTATATATTTTTGGAACTTCAATTCATTTTAAATTACCTCGATCCTATGTAAAAAGTGTAACGCTGAAACAAAAACTTGCTTTTATTGGCAGTTTGATATACATACAATTGAATTATAATGTTAATTTTACTTTGTTTAACATGTTCTTATGAAATAAACTCAAATAAAATGTCACAGAGTGTTTGTAACGTACATTTCTTGTCACTATTGCTTATCACTCAGTCACTGATTTCCAGTTGAAACCACGTGTTTAGTTTTACGTTGATGTGGGTTTTATAATCTGCATACCTTAAGTTATCAGTTTCTCGTACTTAAACAAAATAATTTACATTTTCATTTTTTACCATTTTTCAAAATCAAATGTTGCAATGGTGTGAAAGTCTTATAATGGTTCTTAGTTTCCTGTATAATGTCATCATGGTTAGTCAAAAGTTCACCAGATTTTGAGTATAGTTTGTTCATTGTTTTTTATACAAAACTTCTGATTTCTAGGTAACAAAACTAATTAGTAGGTTTTTCACCTTCATGGATCCATTTAGCTCTATTTCTGATCATTTTGTCTTCGAGAGTTTTTTTGTCAGAGAGTATATAGTTCTTTCTTTTTATTTTCAATTCAATCAGAATAAGAATTACTTTGGCTTAATTCCTCAATTTCTTTAATGAGCTGTAACTGTTTATTAATTTCAAGCTTTTTTGTATGATGCAAAAGAAATGGTTTCAACTCTTATTTCTAATAATAAAGTTTCATAAAATAATCTATCATTGATGTCAAATGAAATATCTTTATTGAAAATGTTTTCTAAATGGAGATTATTTAGTTGAATATTTGCAGCATATTATTGTTTAACTCTATTTATGGTATCTTTAACCTTTCTCACATAGTTTATATCTTTAAGAAGAGAATCATTAAATTTCCAATATGATGAGCCTTTATCTACTTTTTCTAATAATAAGCTTAATGTAATTAAGGCATGGTCAGTTTTATATCCAGGTAAAATATCTGTTTTATCAATTTTATTAAGGAAAACATTTGATATCAAGAGAAATTAAAGTCTTGCCTGCTTAACAAGATTCTTTTTAAACCATGTAAACTTCTTTTCTTCTAAATGTTGATCTCTCCAACAATGTACAAGGTCATATTCGCTCACAATTTCAAGAACTTTGTCTCTGGAATTAGGGTTATTTACATGTACATAATTAAAATAGTCCATTTCAAGACACATAACTAAATTAAAATCTCCATCTATTAAACAGCTTTTCTCAATTTTAGATATTTTATCACTGATTGCATTATAGAATGTTGGATAATCTTTATTAGGGCCATATATGCAAAATAGAGACATATCAGTTTCATAAGTACCTTTTAGATATAAACTTCATGGATTTCAACACACAACAATCTACATGAATGAAAAACAATGCTGGCTCCCAACGTGCTAATCGAAAGATGCAAAATAAACAAATTATCCATCTAATAAAAATTCAGAATCAAATCTATGAAAAAAAAACCTGAGGAAATATATAACACATACATAAATATACTGGTAAGTGCGATATATGGTGGTCTTAAAACTAGCGGAAAAAATAATAAATGGAGCTATTTTGACTCACAGTTAACAAATCCAGACTTATAACTAAATGAAAGTACAACAATATATATATATATGTATATAGTCTTTCAAACCTATAAGTACCAATAATATACATTGTTTAAAGTATATATGAACATATCAAATGACTGTGATGGTTAAAAACAACACTTAATCTCCTACAGATGTCCAACAGTAATGAAGAACAATCACACTTAAAAGTATGGAATGAGGGATAAACAAGAAGAGGCAACTTAATCAAATCCTATGTGATAAACAGGGGGGGGGGGTAAATACATAACATGCATCGGTCATACTTAGTCTAAAAAAATGACACTTTTGTTCATTGCAGACCGTTACTGTTGTAAATTTACGTCAAAGCAATTATGGTAATACACATAAATAAATTATTACTACCTTACAAGTTACATACCTTCATTCTACAAAACGAGTGCGAAATACTATTATTGTAATAATACGTAATAGGAGGATACCGCTACAATTACTAATGAATATTCACAAAAAAGCGTGCATGTTATTAAAATATCTTTTAGACATATTTCATGGATTTGAGTAAGTCTTAACAATTTACCGGTCCATGTTGACATATCTAAAACGAAAATCGAGTCCACCGTATGCTTGTGAAGTTGAAGCCTAGCGGCCTGGCGGCGTGAAGTTGGCGGCATGGCGGCGTTAAGTTGGCGGTCTGGCGGCGTGAAGTTGACCGCCTGGCGGCCTAGCGGCCTGAAGTTGGCGGACTGGCGGCCCAGCGGCCTAAGATATTAAACACTCAATCACTAAAAAAATGTATCTGAATCACGATCTACAAGCATTAGTAACTATTTTGGAGAAGAAGCAAAACAATCAGTTCATCATACGTACCACCGTATGGTAGCACTGTACGCAAACAAATCAATGGTGTTTACAAGACGGCAGACGCATAAATGTGATGAGGTGCTGTCGTCTTTTTCCTAAACGCTTTAAATACGACGTCCTCTACACAATAATATACTTGAAATCAAAGAACTTTAGAATGGTAATCGGCGGCTAATAATCGGTTTTGATCAAACCACGCTTTTTTCAAAATCAGTGTCTGAACATCACGTGTTGAGTTTTTTAAAAAGCGAAGCGAGGAAACTGAACAAAACCGAAGATAATTCCGTAAAAATGAATGAATCGACAAAATTTTCTGTCCACGTTTATAGAGACGGTAAAGCTCCTCACGTATATCCATTATTTCCTCATCAAAATCCCTTGTAGTAGATGTTTTAAATCTTTTAAATTTTGCACCCTGTACGCAACGGTGTTAAGTGTAAACATTGCACTGTACGCCACGGAGAAAACAATTTCTGTACACAACGGAGCTACAATTTTAGTCAAGATTCTGTACGCAACGGAGCGGTCAAGAAATAGTTTGTTTATGTGTGTTTTAAAACTTGTCTTTGTACTTTGATTTCAATTTAAGTACATTGCAATAAAATAATGCACGGTTCGATTTGGGAAAACGGCGTGGTTTAATCAAAACCGATTATTAGCCGCCGATTGTTGTTTTAAAATTCCTTCATTTCATGTATACTATTGTGTAGAGGATGTCGTATTTCAAAAGTTTGACAAAAAACAAACGACACCTACCTCACAACATTTATGCGTCCGCCATCTTGTAAACACCGTTGATTTTTATGCATACAGTGCTACCATACAGTCTTTAAGAAGGACGGTGTTCTTGAGTCCGATTTCACTGTTCGACTAAATTTTGTATGGTCAAATGCGTATGAACATAATTATTCTATTGTTACTAAGTATTAATTGAAATGTATTAGAACCACGAGGGAATAAAATAAAAACGTATTAAAACGTTACAGAAATTTAGTTTTTATTTCAATATACTAGATAGAAAATTATAGAACATTTGGTAGCAGAGCGAGGTTTTATTCAATCTAGTTGATCATAGCATAGGATTTTGTGAACTGCCATTCATTTTAATCGGTGTATGTGGACATATTTGGTAAATCAGTGTGAAAATCGTATTCGGATAGATCAGGTATTCGGACAGTGTTTCATGGTGGCTTCAGGAGAAGATGAAGAAACTTCAAACTATCATTAAATTAGTCAACTTTGATGGATATTAAATTTAAAAAGTCTCGGTTAAAAACAACATTTACAAGGACTCGTAACAAGTTTTTTAGAAGATGAAAATTCAGATAGAGAATTACTGAAGGAAACGTTAGATAAATTAGAATCAACAATGGATAAAGCCATCGAGTTAATAACTGGTGTTGTTGAATTGTACAAAGTGAATAAACGGACAGTTGAAATGGTAAAAGTTTCACATGAAATTGAAATCATTGAAGCACAGTATGATGAAACCATGAAATTGTATCATCATTTTGGGAGTACATCTAATAAATCGTCAGTTAGCGACCCTGGTGAGCTTGTAAAACCGAACGTAAGTGCAGATATGTACAAACAATTGCTGCGTGTCTCCATACCTGTGTTCACCGGTGTTAAGGAACAGTATCGGTTTTGGAAAACTGCATTTGACACTTGTATAGACAATACAAACGCTACCCTAGAGTATAAATGTCTGCAGTTAAGACAGTATCTTGGTGGTGAAGCATTGAAAGCCATAGAAGGTTTGGGACATTCTAAGTTAGCCTATGAAGCAGCAAATGAAAGGCTGAATAGGAAGTTTGGATGATATTGCAGGAAAATCAGTCGTATTCTCGAAGAATTAGATAGGTTCCCAACGATTAGGTATGAAAAAGCAAAGATGATTGAACGATCGATTCGCTGATATCTTGGACATAGCTGTAATAAATCTCAAGGAAAGTGATGAAAAAGATTTAAAGAGTGAGTTTATGTATTTTCAGTTCTTGAACAAATTGCCAGAAACAATGATATCGAAATTCGAACGATGGGGTTTTGAACATAAATTGTAAGAGACGGTTGAGACATTAAATGGTGGGTAATTCAAAAGTCTGAATGATATAGTCTAGCTGTAGAGACAAAACGCGGTTTGGGTTACAAAGGGAACTATGACCATGAAAGAAATAATGAACGTTCACATACTCACGTTACATCTAACAATGCTCCGAGAAGGAAATGTAAACTATGTAGTTCAAGTCATGGAACATGGGAATGTGACGTAATGAAAAGTTTAACTTTTAATGAAACATGGAACAAAGCCAAGTTGTTGAAATTATGTTTTCGCTGTTTAGGCGCTAATCACTCAGGAGTAGACTGAAAGGAGTAGAACAAAAGTTTTTGGAATTAACGATTCATCAAAAACTTCATCATAGATAACTCCATGCAAGTACATTAAATCCTACCTCCCAGGAATTTAAACCTTTGAGAACTGAAGAGAATCAGTCTTTTACAAGTGTACAAAACAATAAAAAGTATATTGCATTAAGAACAATAACAGTTATTCTAGAATCAAATGGAAATAAACTGAAAGTGAATGCTCTTCTCGATGATGGAAGTATTCAAAGTTACATCAACTCTAGTGTCGTAGCTGAATTGAATGTACTACTTGCAGGAAATACGTACAGTATGACAGTAAACACATTAAATGGTATACTGCTCCAGTAACAGATAGTTTAGAAAGCCTGAATGTGGGTGTAAAATTGCAGATCATGGCAAATGTAATAGACAATAGGACTAGATTATAGTGATTTGCACCAGTCGTTACATGAGGTAAAAGGGGGTCAGGGTGAACCATGTAGCTCGCTTAACCCCTCTCGGATGGACATGTGTGGGACAACTCTGTAAGGATTTCCGTTCTACCAACAGCTATCATACATTTTTCCAAAAGAGTAACTCTGTATTAATTGCTACACTTACTCGGTTTTGGGACCTTGAATCTACTGAAATCTATGAAAACCAGCTGTCGCCAGAAAATATGAAAGTAGTTCAATCCACGTAAGAGTCTATTAATTATACGTCTAACAGATATGAAGTGAGCTTACCGTGGAAGGATAAAGCTACATAATTGCATTGCCAGACAACTATGAAATGGCATAGAGTCAGTATCAAATTTAGGCAGATTTTGGACGAGGGAAATTTTAAATATCGGTGCATCATAAAATGACGAAAAATGGTATTTTTCTGGTGGGAAAATGCATTTAGAAATGTGAATCACGACTGTCAACACTAAAAAAACATTTGCAAATTGTTTTCCTGGGTTCTATCAAACATGACTACCACTAGTGTGGCCTTAACGTTACGATATGGAAAATGCTCAATATGTTTGTTTAATAATATAACTACGACCTGACAACACTAATAGTAATCTTTTTAGTTAACTCAGTATATGCGTACCAAGAAGCGAAAAGAAGTCTGACATAACTTTTTGTCAATATAGCAATACGTCAGGCAGATAATCAATGCCTCTTAGAAATGAATATACAACCATTTATCAAGTGACCTGTTTCTATTTCCGTCGACTTAATACATTCAAGGTATAAACCTCAAGTTATACTTTGAAATCAGGAGTCTTTATCCCTTTAATTCATAACTTTTACTATCTTTTTCACCAATTTTATCATTGTAACACTAAGGGCATGTACATAACACCAAGGACAATTTATCATAACTGCAAAGATAACTGGTGGGACTTCATTGATTATTTTTGAAATTAAAACTGAAGTGTTAAACAACAACAAAACATATGACGAATAAAATATGTTTGATAAACCATGTAAAATAGTATGCTTATATATTACAGAAAACTTATAAAAATACTCTGAGAAAGATTATTTGTTATTGCAAGGAAACAAATGTAACAGTAAAGACATTTTCAAAGTGATTTCTGGACTACTTTAAAGTGACTTCAATTAAACAAATTATGCTTCATTGTTAGTGCTCAGAAATATTCATTTTTCTTAACAATCACAGACTGATTCAATTATAAAGATAACTCAATCTGACTAGACCATGTGTACTGTAAATACATTATCCATTACTTTACAGACAATTCAATAACTAATGACATGGATAACATTGACACCTTGTTTACTTGATATAAACAAAACTATTCGTAGTATTAGTAATAGTGTAGCACAAGAGCATAGAAAGACTGCCATACAACTTTGAAACATGTTTAAGTACTTCTTCCTACGCATGTTTTACTACACTGATGTGTTTTAACTGTTCTATTAGTTCGGGTTCAGTTGATCTCTTCATAGTCATATGTCACGACAGATCCTCCAGTATCAAATTTTGACAATCTCCAACTAGTTTATGCATACACAATACCATTCTGTACGTCAGTCCCTTCAATACCTTCTACACAACAAAAGTAACATCTTCATAACAAAGGATTATTTTTACAGTTAGGGACCACCTCTTTCAATTATGTAAAGCATGTTGCAATAAGAACGTTTGGTGTTTTTTATTATTCAGATTTATATGTTCGCGTTACTCTTTTCCTATAACATTGCTATTATTTTCTATAAGGTTAAACTAGCTTCTGTATTAATCGGCTCCTTTAACCTGTATCATTGTTTACAGTCAGTATCACAGTAGTTTTTCTATCAGACTGATCACCATCTATGTTTCATTTACACTACATTCTATGTCTTCGCCCTGTACATTCACGTTGCCTGGTGTTTTCCATAGTGCAGTCCTGGAATGCGCGAATGTGTTTGACTCTTTTCTTTATTTTTACATTTCTTTGTTTCTAAATTGTTATTTTTAAGATTTTAGTGTTTCGCTCCTGAGTAAATCTCATTATACTGTTTAGCATCTAAACCCTTTGTTGTATTATTGTATTCTATATTGTTATAGCCAGTATATGTTGTCGTAGCTGGGTCTTGAATACTTTCAAACAGCAGTAATGTTGAGGTTAAAACGCGCGCAATTTAACAGTCAGTAAATGCAGCAAAGATGCAATTTAAAACAGGCACAGAGTATCATTTCGCCGTTACATTGTTTAGAGCTTGTGAAAGTTGGGTTATAAGGATATATTAGACAGTGTGCAAGTTTTCAAGAACAATGAGTTTAACTGAAACAATTCTTTGTATAATATTTCTATCAGACTTACTGTAGATCAAACATGTGATTTAAGTAATAATTATCTGTTCTTACTGTTACTGAATATAGTTATTTTCCACCGTTTTTTAGTCCCCTGCCATACCGGAAGGGACTATAGTGTTTGTTGTCGTCCGTCCCTCTGTCTGTCCGAAGTGGTTTCCGGGTGATAACTTCATTTAGAATTGTAGGATTTCAATGAAAGTTGGTATATGGATAGGCTTAGGGAATAACCTGAAGTGGGACTGTATTTGGGGTCAATATGTCAAATATCTAGGTCATTGAAACGAAAAATAGAAATTTGATTTCTGGATGATAACTTCAGTTAGGGGTGGTGGATTTCAATGAAACTTGGTGTATGGATAGCTGAGAGTATAACCTAGGGTGGGATTGCATTTAGGGTCAATATTTCAAATATCTAGGTCAGTGTTGCTAAACATAGACATTTGGTTTCCGGATGATAACTTCAGTTAAGGATGATGGATTTCAATGAAAGTTTGTGTATAGCTTAGGGGTTACCTAAAGCGGGATTGCATTTGGGGTCAATATGTCGAATATCTAGGTCACTGCTACATGTACTAAAATAGAAATTTGATTTCAAGATGATAACTTAAGTTAGGGGTGATTAATTTCAATGAAAGTTGGTGTATGGATAGCTTAGGGGATATCCTAGAGTAGGATTACATTTGGTGTCAATATGTCAAATATCGAGATCACACACGGTATAACCGGACGAATGTCCAACAGAGTGATGACTACCCAACAGAGATAAACACCGATGACGGGTGAGTAGTGGTGTTCTATTTCTTACCAGCAATTCTCGATTTCAAGCTTTCTTTTGGATCTAAGGATATGTAATTGACCACAAAGGTTGAAATGAACTATTCAAACAGTTTCGCATGCATTCTTTGCGGAATAAAGCTAATAGTGCCTGTTTATACACGACACGCAGAAAATGATGCTCAAATCTCACATTCATTCTCGAAATTGAACAGTTTGCGATGATGTTTATCTATTTAACCTCACAGATCTAACGAAATATCATCTATGAACAATTTTGTAAAGTTACAACTATGTCCATGCTCTCAGACCGATGTTTGACCCTTCCAAAGAGACCCTGGTATGCGCAAAAGTGGTGACGTTTACCGCCGAGGACATTTTGTGAAGTGAACGACAGATAATAAAAAAGATAGGGATAATCATCTTTCTTGGAACTGTATGACTTGTATCAACTAATACTCTGCTATAAAAGTTCATTGTAACTACAAGGACATGGATGTTGGGGACACAGGTAAATCGTCCGATATTTAATAAACTTATGACATGTGAGGCATATAAGATTGTTTCGCAGTGAAGAATAAAGATACTGCTTTATATATTAGGTGAAAAAAAATGTTGAAAACTCATTAAAAAAAAGTTAATCATGATAACGTATCTGGCTTGGTTAAAATCGCTACAATAACGTTAAATGACATTTCACGTTATTTATCACACTTTTATACCAAGCAACAAAAACTGTGTTTTATGCGATAGATACTGCAACCCTTTATCGACGTTTCCTTATCAGCGTTAAACATCTCTAACGTAATGTGCATTGTATATGGTACTATTAATTCATTAATGACAAAACATTATTATGAAATCTCTTACTACAAACCTGGGCGTGGTTTCAATTATTGTACCGTGAACATAAGCGATTTTGATTGGCTATCAAAATTAAATGGGGTGCGTCAAATTCGTTGATTTCATGAGACGATAGTGATCTGACACTTTAATTGTTAATTGCACAGCTTAAAGGTTTTACGTTGGAATGTTTGAGTAGAAAGAACTTTAAAAAAGTGATTGTATACGTTATTCTGAATTCGAAGTATATGGATTTCACTTGGAGAACTGAAACATACCCATTTTAAAACACTTTGTTTCATTATTGAATAGGTATTTCCTAACTAGGGTGCGCACCCTAGATAGAACTATTTTAAGACCCCTGCCAAAAATTAAACCTCGTTTTCTAAACTAGGCAAATAAACGAAAACTACATGTTATGGTGGTGTTTAATAAACACAAATAAGGCAAATATGTTTTAATACTTAAGGTGGGTCGCGGGTTTCCTTCCGAAAAGTGTTCAGTTTCTAGAAGTCAACGCACAAGAAAATCTTTTTGCAGGAACATCCTTCAAAATATTGGCTGAAGCAAAAATGATGTATTCGAATGATATTTCCATTGAAACCGCTCAAAAAACGGCCACCTAGTGGAGCAATATGTTGTATATGTTTTTTTCGCGTTATTTCTTGTACTGCTCCGATAATTTTGTATATTAACCTATGAAATTTACTGTGCACTATGCTGAATCATTTACAAATCCGAAAAAAGTTAATATAGCTTCATTTTGCCATCATTAAATCTTAAAAGTTTTTGATCGAACTCTGCAGTGGTGGCAATTTTTCGGGAGGAAACCCGTGACCCACCTTAACTAAAACCTCGTATTGATAAAGAATATAAATTAAAACACGTTTTTCTTACTGTGCACGGCCTGTCTGACATGCTTCGTTGTTTACATAATTAAAAATACAAGTCTATTCCTAAAAATAGACTGAGGATACCCGTTCGGTTACAATACAGCAACGAGTAATAAAGGTTTCCTTCCACAATTGATAGCAATCTTTGCCGAAATACTTCAGCATGTCCTAGATATTGTCCAAATCCACTTGTCCGTCAGTTCTTTTCTACACATGCATAATTTGAGAAAGGAAAGCAACTGACCTGCTTTAAAAAAACACAGTGGGTGTCATTTTCGAATTTACATTGCCTTCTTATTTGATGACGTATTTCAAAGCGGATTTCGGTATTTTGTAGCGGAAATGTTAATCAAGGGAATATTGCCTCAGAATTTTTATACCTTTTTTCATTCAGTTCTGGGTACGGACTTTCTTTAAAGTCAAATATCTAACGAACGGCGGACGTTATCTAAAAACTGAGGCACGGTTCCCTGTATTATACATTTATAGTCATTTTAAGGCTATTTGTTGTAATATATTCCTATATACAGAGTATTTATCGTTGTTCAAAAATTTGTAAATTACGTGC
The DNA here is from genome assembly GCA_964023205.1 of Lutraria lutraria. Taxonomy (NCBI): domain Eukaryota; kingdom Metazoa; phylum Mollusca; class Bivalvia; order Venerida; family Mactridae; genus Lutraria; species Lutraria lutraria. Next base: position 24,399,637 of record OZ026847.1, read on the forward strand.
GATATTGATTTATAGAAGACCAATCAAATATAATGTTTGTTTCAAATTACTTGCAATGCACTTAATACAGTGGGTTTATTTTAGTATATAATTATGGTTTAGTTTCTAAATCTATAAATTGGTGAAACTTTATTTGACCTGACATCCAAGCCAGATACCTCAAGAATTGTTATCTTTTGTAGCGGAATTGTTATTTTTAGGACTTGGGACAGCAAATATTAAACAAAATCAGTTATAAAACAATCTAGATGACCCATAAATCTGACCACAAACTAAGTTATGCCTGGTTTAATCTCTAAATTGTATTACCATTACCTTTGTTATGTCTTGATCTTTTTTTAGGATCAATCTTAGTTTAAGTTATACTGACAGAAAATCTGCCCAAATTTGACATCGACTTAAATACGATTAGAAAATACTGAAACACACTTCCAGAAGGATACCAACATTCATGAAGTATACTCAAATACAATCGACCGATATGTTGAATTGGGATACGTGTCTAAGGTTAACAAAAATAATGAAAAAAGATGGTATCTGTCACATTTTCCGGTGATACGACCTAATAAAGCTACTACAAAGGTTAGAATAGTCTTTGACGCATCGGCCAAAAGTGATGGATTGTCCTTAAATGATGTTGTGCATTCAGGACCTAAGCTTCAGAGAGATTTGTTTGATGTGTTGTACAATAAAGTCTTAATATACTAAATACATTAATTATATTGAATGTAATACTAACAATTCACATACAGTCAAACCTGTGTTAAACTGATTGCTGATACTGATGCCTCATAAGTTTTAATTCTGATAATTTATGATGTCATATGCTTGCTAGTTATCAATAAGTTTACATAGACTTCTTTTAATAAATTCATCCAGTAAATCTAGAGAATTGCAAACACAAAGAAATGTGTTTGTTGTGGCTTTCCATAAAAGACGTCTTCAGCTAGCTATTATTAGCTACAATTTATGACCCGCTTGCATTCCTTACTCCGTATATACTCGTAGTTCGTGCTAAAATACTTATGCAGGAATCTTGGTTGAATAGAACTGATTGGAATGAAAAGTTGGGTGAAGAGTACATTTTTGTTGACGCGTCTGAGAGAGCCTATCGCACAGTAGCATATAATACAATATATTTGGATGGAACTCCTACAATAAGATTTATATCAGCTAAAAGCAAAGTAGCACCTCTTACAACAGTTAGTATACCTTGATTAGAATTAATGGATGCGTGTCTTGGACTGAATTTAGCAAATAAATATGTAAAGGGCTAGAAGCTAGCTTAAGTTCAGTAACTTTCTGGTCAGAAAGTACTAGTGTTCTGTGGTGGATTCGAGGACAGAGCAGAAAAAGGGACATTTTGTAGCCAAAAGAATTTGAATAATACATAGTGATAAAGCTCCCGAACAAACGTTGGGCGCCAATGTAGCCTTATGGCATTTTTGGGTCGTGGTAGGCCAAACCACGGTCGTGGGTTACTGGGTATTAAATACACCAGGTATCTTCGAACTCATGGGTAAAAAACACAACAATACTACAAACGTCTTGGTACACCTTCTTATGTATTCTGTGTAATTCTATACAGCAATACTCAAATAAATTCATCGTAATCATCAGTATAACATATACGGTGTCCTACAAAATATGAAATATAACATACTAAGTGAGATGTTAAATAAACATAGCTTACCACAGTCATATTTGTGCGGACAACAATTCATATACTTAAATATACATGTATCTTTTACATGGCAATACAATATAAAAACATATTAAGCCCTATTCATTCTAGTGATCAGTTCATTCCAAATTTCCTGAAACATTGTTTTAAGTAATAAAACAAAATAATACAGTCAAAAACAATGAACAAATAATAGTGTCAATTAGCCAAATCACTAGTAGATTAGAATATCTATTACCAAGTTATTAATGTAAAATAGCCACCATTCTCAAATCGCGAAAACTAATTACAAAGACACGCCAGTAAGAATTATTCTAAAATTACAATGCGCCACGTATCAAACAGCATTAAAACATTTCGAACAAACCATGACTACTGAAATGGAGTCACAAATCATCTAGCTTCAACAGAATACTGAAGGCAAATACATTTTCCAGAGCGGGCTTTTTTTACGACTCTGACTGGTCATCCAAAGCACGGACTAACTGGTACAAATAACGGAATGACAACAAGAACGAAAAGTACAGAAAATACTAGAGAAACGAAAAAAATCACAATAAATCGGAGCTAAAAAAAGACATTCAAAGAATTACCGGCCCGGTTACATTAAGGTATCTTATGTGACATGTGGTTGGAAAAAGAGATTTGTTACTTGCACGGATACCGTTAAAGATTCTGCAAAATCAGAACGACCGGTGACTGCAACAGGATTAACTTATGTCCCCAAAGTCAGGCAAATAATTGAAAGGGATGGCAGATATACGATTCGTGATGGTGCCAATGCTGTTGGCATTTCACTATCGAGAATAAATTTCATTCTGAAGCGTATTTTTAAAGTACGAAATATTAATGCCATATGGATACCCCTCTATATCAAAAAGGGTACGCGTACAAACGGCAAACAATTGCTAGAAAAGTTGTCAACTTTAAGCTATAGACAATTTGCAAGCATTAACACTGGTGATCAAACTTGGGTTAATTATATCAATTTAGGAATACTGGAAACAAGATATGGCTTATCAAACGCAGCAAACGGCATGTAGTTGTCAAAATGGCAATGAGCAAAGAAGGCCATCTATGCCATATTCTTCTCATGTTACGGAATAACCAAACAAATTTCTATGCTTAATGGCAAACATGGCACAGGTCGGTATTACTGTGATTTAATTCTTGAAAAGTTCAAGATATATTATCAAAAGCGACGTGGTGCAGTTAATGGCTTTCAACATGTTTGCCTACTCCATGATAATGCTCCAGCACATTTCATCTGGCATTGTAAACCAGATTCTGAAGTCTGAGAATGTAACCGTCTTGTCGCACACACCGTTCTCACGAGATCTTGCTTCCTGCGACTTTTTCCGTTTTCAAAAACTGAAAAAAGTTCTTATAGTATCACTCCAGACAAGCCCTTGGCTCATCTGTTTGTCAGTGTATTTGAGGTATATCCAAATCAGCCGTCCGTGACGCATTGCAGAGATGCATTCACGGACCGTAGTTTTGTATTTCTAACCACTGGAAATACTTTTAGAGGATGGAAAGTTATTTTGACAATTAAAGTCGGTTCTTTTTAAAATATTACACAATACACATCACTTATCACCGAACATCCCTCGTACTTGAAAATTCTGAGGTTAACGACGAAGAACTTGTGACTGCGTTTGTCGGTGCAGAAGGCTTGATTAACAGTAGACCATTGACTAATCAAAGTGCAAACCCAACTGATAATTGTGTACTCACCCCTAACCATTTTTTAATGGTCAATTAGGAGGACAATTTGCTATTGATTATATTGACGTAGCTATTTTAATTTACGTAAAAGATAGCAAAGAGTACAAGAACTAATTACACATTTTAGGAAACGATGGATGCAGGAATATATGCTTGGGTCTAGAAAAATATGGCAACAGAAATCCAGATATTTTTAAGCTGGAGATGCAGTGTTGATAATTGAACCAGCTCAGACGAGAGGACAGTGGTTAGATCAGAAGTTATTGACAGGGTGTACTAACCCACACCTACTATGTTCAATATGTGCAGTATCATACTAAAGTGAACTAACTGGTTAGTACATTTTAGAAATCACTTAAAAGTGAACTAACCCCAAAGAGGTATTCTAATGTTTGAAGCACTTTGTATTCAACAAGATGCCATCAGAGGTTAAACATCTGACCGATTGGTCAGACTCATGTGGGGGACAAAATAGAAACATCAAAGTGTGTGCGATGTGGCTTCATTTGCTGGAAGTTTCACAACTTGAGTCAATAGAACACAAATTCCTCGAAAGTGGACACTCATGCTTACCATGTGATTCTGCCTTTGATGACATTCGAAAGTATGCAAAAAGGATTGCTCATGTATAGCCCTGGAGAGTGGTACAATATTGTGCGTAAATCTAGGAACAAACACACATTTCAAGTGATTGAAACGGAAACGATTTTGAGTCCACTTCTGATCTTGAGAAAGCCTTTGTAAACAGGAAGAAAGATGAATCTGGGGAAAGGTAGAGTGGCTTAAAATGAAGCTTATCCATTTTGAGAAATATTCGTCAAAGAAGCTATATTATAAATACAGTCATACGCAGGATACCTTCAAGAGAGTTGATCTCGAACCAAAGAAGAACGCAGCCAATAGTCCCAAATTATCTTTGAGCCAACCATTATTACATCCTAATGGACGAGCAACAACAGAAGAGAAAACAGCTGATCTTAGAGCACATTTGCCATATGCACCACCAATATATAACCACCATTTCTGTAAAACGCTTAAGGCTGATAAGGATAATGAAGACTTTCAAACAAGTCTTCTCCAAAATATAGGAGAAATAGAGGAATATTTTCACTACAAATTTTTTTGGATATTTTTTAGTCAAAATATAGGTTTTCCAATTGAAAGTCGCTTCATTTGCAAGCTCATTACACTTACAAATACCTGTACACTTAGGGTTTCTACATAAGTCAATGTCTAAAATGTGTACATTAAAGAAACCAGAGTTGAAACCAGGATTTCAGGCTAGGGTGACGTGATATTTATGGAAGTGGGTTGAGTGGGGTGTGAGGGACCTCACCCGCAAAAATAATTAAATTGAAGAAGTTAATGGTACATTCTGGTGAGTTTTGGGTCTGAGTATTTTAGTATTGAATAATTTAATGCTATTTCGTTGAATAATATTTCATTTCTATCTATAGTCAGGGACTTTTTATAACAGAATGTGCCAGTGGAAACCATTCACTTCAACAACATCACAATCCAGGCAGAAGGCTGCTGCATAGCACATAGCAGGAATAATCTTACCTGTAAAATAAAGAAGCCAAAGGCAGAATCAAAGCAATATTACTCTCTCTTCATTTATTGGCGACAAATTTACTAAAAAATTTAGGAATGTTTTTCAAAATATAGGAATGTTTTTCAAAATATAGGAGGTGTTTCAAAATATAGGATTTTCATCCAAAATATTGAAAAATATAGGAATATAGGAATCAATTGACAGCCTGATATTGTTGATGACATACATGTGGAAATTCAATAGATTACGAAATAGAGGAAGGGTAAGAAACAAGTTTCAACATTTGATTTTATATCTAAATTTTAACAATTCGACTAGTTATGTTTATATTCATAGCATTATTATCTAACGTTTGTAATATAAATTATTATACCTCACTCCTGTTTCCAATGTAAAGTCTCCTATACCTGAGCGGGCGTTATTTTTTTGTTAACGCATGGTTATAACACATGGGTAGAAATAAAGCACGCGTGCAGTTCAAACAGATTTTCGGTTATTAAATATTTTTCCATTTATTTGAAGAGTTGTTCATAATAAAATATGTTCTAGATTGTACATTCTACTTACTTTTAATTAAACCAAAACTTCGTTTACTGAGTATGATGCGCTAGTAAAAGCTTCATAGTCTATGTAATGTCATTGCTTATTAAAATATTGTGACATCATATTTTTATTTTTGCATTTCTATGAAATCTTCGGTATAATGAAATAAATATCACATCAATAAAGCTCTGTGTACAATTATTAAATAATATGAAGATCTTTTAAAAGTAAAATATTGTATAAATATCGCATTTCTGAGAGGGCGTTATTAAAAATTGTCAGCACGAGAAAAATTAACATTACTTTTTCGAGGGCTGGCAATTTCTAATAAGTTTTCTTTATAATGCAACAAAAATGACTATATTAATACAGGTCTGAAACATGAAGCAAACAATAATTATTTTGGTGTTTTCTTTTGCAGAATGAAAACTGGGGCTTCCAGACGAAGTCATTCTAAACATTTACATAATTATATCTTACACAAACTGAATGTTCACATCTGTCTCTCGTATGCAAACGGTTGAATAACCTTTATCATGACAAAATACTATGGAAACAATATAGATCTACTGTGTTTACAAATTTCTCTCATATGGTCCTCAGCAAACACAGCAGTCATTTTAACAAATTGAAATATAAAACTCAACATTTGGTACATGCAAACTTTTTAAATTTAGCAAAAACATTGCAAAGTGTGAAAATCTTAAAGAACTTGATTTGGAAAACAACCTATTAGTAGAGACACTGTACTTAATTTTACCAGGACTTGTGGAGCTTGATATAGAAAGATCTGTTTATATGTGTCCAAAGGAATGTGAGGAACTTCTATCAAATAATTTTTGCCTTTGTGTTTTCAAGTTTTCTCCGAAATGGAAACGACCGCCAGTATGGTTTGATTTTTCAGCAAGTTTAAGCATGGGTAACTTTTGGTGAAGATTTTATGTCTGTATTGCAACGATATAATGGTTTCACATCTAGCCATTTTATAGATATGAGTAACATAATGCCACACATAATGCCACATTGGGCTTTATATGACTCATCCTCATCAGATAGCGGTTCAATTTTTGTGTTGTCATTGGAAGCATGTTATCAAGTTATTTGTCTGAATAAGAATCAATAACTTTTGTAGAAGTTCCTTTTTTAATCATATTAGTCAATACAAGTAAGTACATTTGTTGTGTAATGAAAAATATTTATGTATGTGCATACTATTAAAATAATTGATGCATTAAGGACACATGATTGTAAACAAATACTGTAAATCATGTTTAAAATGATAAAAATAGTTTTTTAAATGTTTATTTCAGCATTATTGTTTTTTATTTTTTCAAAACATACATTAGTGGTGATAGTTCACCTTTGCATGATTTCCTTTAGCATTAAAATTGAAGCAACGCAATAGTGAACTATCCCACAAAAGCCAAGTTTTTAAAAATTCATAACAAACTGTTAATTGGTTTTAATTGCTTTAAATGTGTTTGAGACAATATTTACTCATAATTTCCATTTTAATTCAATTTTAATCAACATACTTTAAATGCCATTTTCTCAAAATGATACTTTTGTGGGTTGGTCCACTTTAGTGTAGGACCATCCAATTATTTGGATACAAAGAACTGGCAATCTCAAGAAGAGCCCAGTCAATAGTCTTCAAATAGATAAACAAACTTTTTTGATAATGTTTGCAATGAAAGGTTGTTTATCTTTGAATCAAGTCATACTGAAATTAAAATAGCGGTATGTTAAAACCAATTACACAAGTAAAACTTTGATTTTATACTGCTGGTATTCAATGCGGCGTTGCTAGGAAACTAGTGGAAAAACAGAAAAAAACAAAACGAACAAAAACCAACGAACATATTGTACTACCAATGCGCGAAATGTTAGAACAATCGGGGAAAAGTCGATTTTTGACCCATGACGTCGGGAAAGGTGGCATACTACCTTAAAACTTGTAATTGTTAAAGATCATTATATATTGATGCTAAGCTCATAGAGTGAAATTAACATGATCCAGTACTAAATAGAATGCTGTTATCACCTTCAAATAGTCCGATATGAGATAAAGTTTATAGTTATTGTATACATGTTTTGTATTATGCATATTGACATTCAGCATGTTGTTGATAATGCATAGCATATCAAGAAAGGAAAAAATGTTCTTGAGTCCGATTTCACTGTTCGATTAAATTTTGTATGGTCAAATGTATATGAACATATTCTAGTGTTACTAAGTAGTACTCGAGTTGTATTAGAAACACGAGGGAATAAAAACGTATGAAAACGTTACCGAAATTTAGTTTTGAGTTTACTATAGATAGAAAATTATTGAACAGATTTTAAATGTACCAAAAAAAAACACGTCAATCAAAACATTTAACTGTAAAATGATACTCTTCATATGCACTTAGCATTAGAAATATACGGCGAAAAATCATAGCATGTTATAATTGTTCAAGCGGATACCCAACCAATATTGCGGCGCTCTCGGACCGGACCGCCGAAATCACGTGATGTCGCCTTTAGTGATTTAACTGTATGAGGTAGTTTGATATTGAGGTGAACTAAATATTGATATCTGAAAAAAGTTCCGGTAAAAGCCGGATCACTCTTTCGTTTGATTTTAGAGCGTAGGCTTGGGCAACGTATACTCACATAAACTTAATAGGAAATAAAGAAACAAATTAAAAAGTAAGGTTGCATAGAAAAGTACGTGTGTTACGTGATCGTTCGATATAATTCTGCCCCCTACAGTCTTCCAGTGCAAATATTTTGCATGTACATATTAAGCTTCTGCAGATCCTCTATTTCATTTGAAGTTTCTTAAATTTGCAATCTTCTTACCGTAGTTATTGATGATGACGGATGCATTGAATTATACGTATAAATCGAGCGTATTGCATATGGAATACCTTTTTTCATTCACTCGCATAATAAGTCCTGGTTATTCTTATCTTAAAGGCACTCTACCATTCTGTCGTTATTGAAGACCGAACATGACTTCAGATTAAAGATAACAACTTTTTAAATCTCCGCCGGTTTGTTTTTACGCCGGTCTTTGGCAAATCTACGCGCTTTCGGACGACAAAACATCATTAAATTGTAGCATTTAGCTATTTATTTAATTGGTAAGTCTCGCCCTGTAAGTTTCTGTTTTTGCTATAATTCTTGTAAAAAGCAAATAAAAACTGCTTTTTCCATAGCAAGAATATCACGGCAAGGCATTTTCTAACATCTAAAAAATACAATATAAGTGAAGAGGCGTCATAATACACAAACCCTCATTGTTTTAACCAATAAACCTAAAGTTTGCATTTTTTCAAGGTAAGTTCATGGAAAAATGCCTTGACAAATTAAACAATTATAAAAAAGTTATAAGGCAGTATCAGTTACTTTTGACTGACCCTCTTATATGGAGACTTATTGGGCTTGTATCTTAAATCACTACATCAATTGAACTTTTCGGTTTTTAACGTTTTATTCGTTTTGACCTCCTTCAACCAGACATACAGGGTTTCCCATAATATATGTTACCATTTGAATCACTTGTATATCTTGTCATGGAAAGTGAATATTGTACTGACAACAATTTACTACATCATAAAGTTTTATTTAATATGCCACTTGTAAGAAATGTATTACTCATACCCAAGTTATGAGGCAGAATTGTTTATAATACATGTTCCACTTGACGTACATTTTGCGTGATGACGATGTGGCAACGTTTTTAGACATTATTGATTAGGTTTCAACGTTTATCTGATTGATTTTCTGTTTGATGTTCAACTTAAGTTTAAGGAGAGGGTTTGTAGACTCAGTCCTTCAAGTAACCCCACAAGTAAAAGTCTAGTAGACTCAAATCTGGTGAATGAGGTGGCCACGCACAATTTGCTTTCAAAGAACTGGCTCTGTATATCATGATCCTTCAGATGATGCATGACAGATATTGTGTACGAGGGAGTTAATTTCAAGTTCAAGCCTAGAATTCTGTGTGCACTAGTACGACTTACAGTGTTAGTTATGTCACAGAGTAACTTCCGTTCCGACCTTTGCTGAGTTTCCGTTATAGCAAGATGAACAATGAACATCAGCTACATTTTCAGCGCTTCTCACTGACTGTTTTTTGTCTCTCTGGATTAAAATGACGGCTATCTTTTACCGATACTGCTTTTTTTAAACCTGTTGACATAAACTTTATTGCATTATCGATATTGCTTTTCTTCTTGGGGGGCGTTTAGCCATTTCCCTGATCATCTTTGTTGGAAAAGAGGTTAAATAATACAATTTAACAACTTCAATATCGAAAGTACATGACGACAACATCTTGAAAAACATCTGACGTCAATGACGTCACTTCCTCTTGAATGACGTCAACTACTTTCCCGTACTTCCTGGAACAGAAAACTTCACTCTTTCCTGGTTCATTTGTTTCTTACAAAATGCAACGTAATGACACTAATTTGAAATGGTAACAGATATTATGCGATATATTCACCAACATTTAAAATTGTACTTTACTTCATTTCAGATCGTTGAAAAGGAATAATGTCACGCGTGCAGTATATATTCGGAGCATTTATATTAACTTGTTTATGCGCATACAAGGCTGGTACGTATAAAATTGGCTTCGTTACTTTTTTTTCGTTCCTATTTGTCCACGATTGTCGCATTCGGTACTAAACATGACATTTGCATTTATATTAATATACGAGTCTGATACATGTGTGAGTTTGATAACATGAGAAAATTTGTAGTGAATTTGCATGATATACTCTGTTAAAGTGATCACTTGGTTGTCCGTTATATCAATATGTTTTTCTGTAATTAAAACGTGGTAGGGCCCCGTCAACCTGAAACAGATTGTTTGCAATTATGGTGTATTGTTCCCAGATTATGGTTAATTCTTGTGCAGACACAGAGTCAATGTATTTACCTGGGGAAGGCCATGAGTTGGCAAGCCATATTGTAAATATAAGGCAGGAGGGGGTGCCATTACCAAATACCTATGAGAAGTGCTGACACCGAGGAAATTACCAGCAACCAATCTGGAGACGTTGGGTTTCTCACCTGTTGTTCATTCTGCCGCAATGGGTGGGGTGAAACAGTGGGTGGCACAGGACCAGACGCCAACTAAGACTCCAACCTCGCATCGAAGGGCAACTAGGGGTATAGACATGTATTACATCATACTGGTCCAAAGGACAGGAAGGCAGGATAAAATGCTGATGATCTCTCAGGGGGACGGGACCCAGACAAGCAGTGTTTTGGACACTCATGATTTGATCTATCTGCTTTGTGGGAGACTGCGGCTACTGAAGTAGAGCAGACAGTCGTGTGGCAACATTTACTGAAGAGGTAGGTGGTGTGCAGTTCTATTTACATGGAACTAGTGGGCCCACGACCAGATGGTAGCTAAACACAGGGTGACGTACAGAACATGGCAGTGGCGGCTTGTATAGCAAGGACTGCGACTTCTGATCGGTCACGTAGTGAAGCAGGCCATGTGTCTGACTCGAAAAAGCATAGACCGGATGGTAGCAAAGCACGGGGTGATGTACGGACCCGGCAGTGGATGCTTGTGTAGCCAGGGCTGCGGCTCCCGATCGGTCACGGAGTGATGCAGGCCATGTGTCTGGCTGGAAGCAGCTTAGTAACCATGGGAAGAAGAGATCCTATATGCAGTAAACAATCTGCGAAAACAACAAACAAGAATATGCCCTTCCAAGCGGTCTAGAAATTTTGGTGACTGAAAATAATAGTTTTTCTATCAGAATGAGATAAACGTGGTCTTTAACCCATGCTTCTACGACAAAGCAATAGATAGGAAAACTGGCAGCGGAGGCTTGTGTAGCAAGTACTGCGACTTCTGATCGGTCACGTGGTGAAACTGGCCATGTGTCTGACTCGTAGAAGCCTAAACCGGGTGGTAGTAAAGCACGGGGTGATGTACGGGACCCGGCAGTGGAGGCTTGTGTAGCCAGGGCTGCGGCTTCCGATCGGTCACGGAGTGATGCAGACCATGTGTCTGGCTGGAAGCAGCTTAGTAACCATGGGAAGAAGAGATCCTATATGCAGTAAACAATCTGCGAACACAACAAACAAGAATATGCCCTTCCAAGTGGTCTAGAAATTTTGGTGACTAAAAATAATAGTTTTCCTATCAGAATGAGATAAACGTGGTCATTAAACCATGCTTCTACAACAAAGCAATAGATAGGAAAACTGGTCAGCACTTGAAATTTGAGGGACCAAAGATCATACAGGAAATCCCAAGAAGAATCACCAAGCTTGGGGTCCACAGGGGGAGCCTGCGGAAGCTTATGTGGGGTTGTCCATGGATAGAGGGGACATGCATGTAAGATGCTATGTCTCTAAACAGGATGAGGCCTTAGCCTGATTCAGTGCGCAGAACACAGGAGGCAGATCCAAATCTTAGAATAATCTCGGATTGGTTGCACAAGTTAATCAGTCCGAGTGAGTCAGAATTCTTTTATCATGTCCAGGTGCCAAAGCATACTGGGGTAACAAAGAACAGTTCATTCTAGTAGGTGAACTTCTGTTTCACAGGAGACAGAATGAAGAGATGGATATGATGAGGCCAAGTAGCCTTACAAACGAAACTATAAGGTTTAACCATGGTTTACCGTCTGCTGATCACCTGGGGGGTGGCCAGGATTAAGGCTAGAGTGATTGGAAGGTTCTTTTGGAGAGGGATAGGTGACGATGTAGCAAATTATGTCGCAAACTGCGCCAAAAGTAATAAGAGAAGAGACCTGGGAGGAGGTCCTGGGAAAATTGGGCGAAATTGCACGGCTCCCCACTCTCTAATACGAATGAACAATACGTGAAGAAAGAGCCAGCCCTTTATGGCACCCTTAGGACGGTGCCTACCCAGCAGAAGAAGATGTCTTCGCGTGGTTGTCACCTGTAGCTGGGTGGCGACTCCTTAGATCATGTGGAACCGCTTGGAGACCCGTCCAATTTATAAAGTCGGGGAGTGTGTAGTGAATTTGCATAAGCGGCCGATTCGCTCTTCCGGAAGTCGGTGCGTGATCTGGATCGATCTCGTAACTAGAGACGCTTTACGAGATGGCGCGAAGTCATTCGGTAGCCTGGCGAGCGAGAGACAAGACGTGTTTGTGGTTTTAGTTATGTACACTTAGTGTAACGATTACCACCACTGAAGACCCAGGTAATAATTCCCGCCCTAAGGCCCAGTGTAAGCTTGAATGAATTATTACAATTACTTAAAATTCTACTTCAGATGCCACTGTTGTTTTCAATACATCAACATCAGAATACAAAGTTGGTGATCAAGTGGTATTGACATGTCATATAAGTGATTCGAGTTGGCTGACTACTAAATTACAAAGGAATGGCCAAGACATTGCCACATGCTCATCAATAACATCATCATGTGGACGTTCTGTGAATTCTAAGGCTAACTATGGCTACAGTATAGTCGGGAGTGTTCCAACAGTCACTATAAACAGTGTTACACTTGATGACAATGGTATTTCATTCAAATGCAAGTGGACAAGCTTAGAAGATACTGTTTCCTTTCAAGTAAATGGTGAGTGTTACCTCAAACTATGCTAAGCTTTTATCCTCACAAAATGCGTGAAATGTCCTTAGTCACATGGTCGCCTGAATAGAAAAACGATGACATACTTCCTTAAGTGAGATTTGAACCCAAACATGTGTGTTAAAACCTAGGGATTTGTCTGATTATGAATATCCAAGTCATTGGTCTGACAATAAACCATGATTAATATTTGATGATTAATCTAAATGACCCTTTTTTACAAAATGAAAGACAAATAAGATGATAGCCTTTGTTTTTGATTGAATAAATCTTTCTGACAATTAAAACAAATAACTCAATTGGAAGAACAAGTAGGCACGTTTCATAGGTTCCAAAGTTCAGCCTAATACATCTATCATTACTCTCAACAATCACATTGTACTAAGATTAACCTTTGGTGTATTGATGTAATGAACTGCTTAGTATCGATACACATAATAAATGAGAATGATGTAATGACGTTTGAGGCAAAAGGGTCATATTTAATTTCAGACCCATCTGCCACAGATGACAAAAACAAAACTGGGAATGATAATGGATATAAACCACAGAACAAAACAGGAAATAATTCCTTTTTAACGTCTCCTTGGTTTATTCTATATAGTGGTTGTGCGTGTATCATACTGCTGTTATTTTCCTGCGCCGTATATTTACGTTTATGCCAAAGACGAAAATGAAAAGGGACGAGTGTTTTCAAATTAATTGGATTTTGTATTAGTTCAGACTAAGTACAATGGTATTTTGACCGTTTGATTGACTCGAGAGATAATTATACAATCTCATTATGAAATCATGATTTGATTTTGTAAGAGTTTACTTTATACCTTAATGTTATCGTTTGTCTCCTCGTTGTTACACATGTACATATTATAACTTTGTTCTACAAGCGTATATGATAATAGTATAATGACTATCTGTCGGTATATGTGTGTACATATGCATATGTCCTCTAGCTGCTTCAGTAGTGTAACAAGGAAAGACATCGGAACACGTACCATGACTCTATGTAAACGTATCTCTTAATAACTAATATTAACTAATTTCTACCAAAACCAAACTTCATGTACATACTCTCACCAGCCTCTTACAAAACTGCTAAAATGATTAATTCTGCAAGAAAGAAACAACTGTGAGTATACAGTGCAACCTTTTCAAAGCTACAATCCGTGGTAGTAGCGGAATCGCGTTGTTGTTGAGAGGTTATTGCTCTAGAGAGGTTAGAATTATAGTTACTATAGTTAAATGGTGCAATGGGAAAATAGCATGCTGTTGCTGAAAAGAGGTTATTTCTCAAGACAGGGCCGCGCTGGAAAGACTGTACTGTATATGATATATTTATCAAACAATTTGATACAGTCATTTGATATTATCACATCGTAGACATCCGACTAATGAAAGCTTATGGGCATGTATGGTATACATCTAATTGTAACATCTAACGCATTCTGGCTCATGCTGTCGAAATATATTTTTATATCGATGTTGCTATATTTTAAACTATAGTTAATCTATTGTGTTTTAATAGGGTTAGTTAAATGTTCCATTTTATAGAAAAATACAAAAGAGGTCATAGCTCGGACTAATTGATTACTTAAAGTACTCAATGGAAACTTAACAAAATAGACTTGCGCTGCAACATGGATTCCATTAAACAATGTAAAACACGTTCGTTCGAACCATTTGAGCATGTGTACAGAGTATGTTATTGCCCTCTCTGTGAGTCTGCGCGTTGTCACTGGTATATGAGAATACTAGTAGTATTTAGAAGCTTTCATGAAAAAAATTAACTAACATAGACGTAAACATGTGCCGCTACATAAACAGGCAAACTCAAGTGGATTCTTTTCAAGCAAAATTTCGCTTCAAGTAATAAAGATGCATTTTAATCAGACACTTAATATGATTACAGAAAAAAAACGTTATTTGTGTTTTTTCATTAGAACTATCCTGTATATTATGTTTTGTCATTACTATTGTAAAGAAACATGACAACATAATGTAGTAATCCCTTACGATGGAATTCTCTAATCCGACGATATTCGCACCAGAGAAACATAGAAACGATGGAGTTATGAATCATGTGTTGTATACTTATTGATCTCAAACTTAAGGTAAAGTTTAGAATAAATATGCCACCACAAAACGATAAATCCTTCCATGAAAAAATGGAGGATTTCGTGCAAACCGAAAAAATATCATGAAACCAGACACCATTTTCAAAAAAGAAAAACAATTATGTTTAATAACAAAAAAAGCTGCGTGTAAGTGCTTTACACTGCCACATCTTTTCTCGAAAAGTTATCTGTTTTCATGAATTATTTTACCATTTAGCGAAAGAACAATCGGCACGCTTCTGAACTTATTATGCCTTGAATATGTTTTCTAATATCTATATTAGATAATTGGTGTCATAAAAAGATTTATCGAAAAAAACGTTCACGAAAGTTTTCATGAAACGCACGTAAGCATGAATACGCCATCACATAAAGATAAATCCTTTCGTGAAAATAATGGAGGGTTTCGTGAAAAACAGAAAAAAAGATCATATCGTGGTGGCGTATTCATGTTTTTGTACAATTAATTTTGCTCTCTGACTTAAATAAACTGCCACATCATTTCTGCAACTTTTCGTGAAAATAGACACTAACCTTTCGCGAAAAAATATCTGTTTTGTAAATTCCTTTACAATTTCGTGAAACAATAATCGACACGCTTTGTCACACCCTATAGGGATCATTTCGAGTATAGCTCCCAGAAAAAGCTCAATTCGCCGAATATAGCTCCCGTACTAAATAAGAAGCTGTATTCGCAGTGATTGTTGCCTTTTCTTGGATCGAGATCCTTAATTATGTTATGCAATATAAATCAATTTAATTGCTACTGATGATAAATTTATTCATATACAAACACATGACGACAGTAATGCATTAACGATGCAATATCAATGTTAAAATGATATTTTTGCTTGCAAAATGGCTGACTTACAGTCTGTCTGCTGCACCTACCAATATGATATGACATTTTGAAGTTGTTGGTCATTACGGGGTTAAAAGTTGTATTCTGGGGATGAGAGTTACATTGTGGTTTTAAATCAAAATCAGCCTTGTGATAGCGTTTGTCTCTTTGTCTTTCTGCCCATCCTTACTATGAAAATTGCTATTTACAAATGCATGTACATAATCAAACCTGTTTGGAATCATAGGCCTACATGAATAGATCCTGGTCATTCCACTCGACCAAATGACTCAAACAAGTCAGTGTTTTTTGATAACATCATTATTTTGTTACCAAAGCTTGAGGTCCTACATAACAAATATCTTCTGATTTATTTTAAGAATGATTTTTAAGTTTATTTTTTTCGGCATCTATGGCAACCAGAGTTCTGTCTGGAATATATTTCTTTGAACAACTTTATTAATAACTTTATTATTGTTCATTGATCCTATCCAACTTAAATAGTTATACAAGTTCTAACTTCTGCGTTTTAACATATAAGATCTAAGTACTAATATCTAACTTAAAATGGCACCAGTAGGCTACCATAGGTTTCCGATATCTTTTTTTAGATAACTGGTTTCATGAAAAGATTTATCTTGTTTCATGAATTTATTTTTATGAAAAACTATAATTTTCGCGAAATTTTTTATGAAAACTGGTGGTATGTGGTGGCAATGCAAATCACTAATTAGCAATTCTTCGCGTTACGATAATTAACTAGCTTTCATGAATATTTCTCATTTTTCTTGTTTCCTCATAAATTAACGTGAAATCCTCCATTATTTATACGAAAAACGCCATTATTTTCACGAAAGTTTTCATGAAAATTTATCGTTATGTGTTGGCGTATACATGCTTCCGTAGTTTTCCGACATATGCATTGAATATGTTTTCCGATATCTACTTTTAGATAACTGGTTTCATGAAAATATTTATGTTTGTAATGTATGTGTATTGCCAGTACATTCTATTATCAATTCAATTCTTTAGTGTTGCTTGGCCACCGGCACATACACATTATTTTCAACATAATTATGATACAATAGTAATGAAACAGTGTGTAGTCACGTTACATATTTTACAATATACACAAATATATATCACAATAAATAGTCAACAGAATAGAATTATGACAACATAATTACCAAACATTAATGTTACAACATTCAGTCATGCTACATGTTCACATTACTAGTATCATAAGTATTCATCAAAGTAAGCAGTCAACGGAATTGAAATGACACAACATTACTATGATACACAAATGTCACATGAAGTCATGTTACATGATTTATATAATTATAATGATATATCACAATAAAATGTCAACATAATTGGATTGGGTCAACATAATTATAAAACACAATAATGATAAACAAATGTCACGATTACATGTTTTAAATAATTATAATTATATACATAATTGAAAAATAAACAGTCAACAGAATTGGATTGGGACAACATAAAAATATAATTATGATACACAAATGTCACAACATGTAGTTATGTTACATATTTTATTTTTAAACATATAATTATGTATCACGATAAGCAGTTTAACGGAATGAATTCATACAATAACTTAAGTCAATTTAAGACACTGTAGTCATCCATGGCAGTCCTGGGTGGACCTTGTTGTTCTGGCGCTATCGGGCAATCAGTCCCGTATTTGTTAAAACGTTTAATATATAATACAACCATGGCTTACCGGGAAACTATTAAGAACCTGTTTAATCCTTAAAGTTATCGGGGCAGAACCGATGTAGGACCGGTGTTGTACCTGGCTGTAGCATGATATACACAAGGCTATTAGTGTTCCGGATTATTGGACTACATGCACGGTTGACATTTAAGGTCGATATACAGGTTATATGCCACAGAGAGGCCCCGGTGTGACGTTTTCAAGCTCCCCCCGTTTCAAGCTACCTCCCGGTAACTAAAAACGTTTTCAGATTACCCCCGGGAATTTTTAAGTTACCGGGAGGGGTACATTTAAAACGTTTTGAGATTACCCCTCCATTTTCAAATGCCCATGCAACCCGGTAATCTAAAAACGTTTTCAGGTTACCCCGTGGCGCTTTGAAAACGTTTTCAGATTACCCCGGGTAATAATTTGAAAATTCATAATGAGAGAGAGAGAGAGAGAGAGAGCTTGCCACGAATAGGGATATTACAAATACATAAATGCATGTACTACAGTTATTTAGCAACAATAACGTGAAATTTTATTATTCATCTATGTTTTTTATATATTATTGCATAATACAGTCATATTTTAAAATATGAATATTAATGTTAAGTGCTTTCCTCTTATGTGTGTGTTTGGGGGGTTCTGTGAACCTCTAGTTTAACCAAAAGGGGTCTGAGTTTAATACATGTGCTATGAAAAAGGGGGAGCTTGAAAACGTTACACCGGGACCAGCACAGCGACAGTGAGAATCGGGCTTACACGTGAACGTTCTAATGACATCAATTCTGAAACAACGGACTCGTTTTTTGTAATCATGTATATATTTGTCACATGCTTTAGCAACCATCTTCGCTTATATTAAGTATCTATATCATAAATCGCAACGGGGTCGTAACTCTGTTTTTTATGAGTCATAATTCATATTTACCCCAAAAAATAAACATACATAGAATGCATATCATTAAAACAACACATCTAAATAAACTTCTGAATCATAATATAATAATTACTTATTATGTAAATCATTGAACATTGTTTTTAAACCCAAAAATGGAATTAAAAATCACAATTATCTTCCATTTTAGTTCACTAGAGCGGCCAATTTTTGCAATTTTGTCATATTATTTGTTTACGCATATGTACACAAAATTAAGCACGCTAAAATGATAATGTAATGTGTTTATTGTTATCTGAAAAGAATGGCAATATGATTAGGGTACCTGACAGACATTGCATCATTAATTCCAGAAAATCGTTTTAGATCATTGTGTACAGTAAATAAAAAAGATGTAAGTATGCATTAGACACCAAAACCAGACGTGTGTTTGAAACGACGTTCTTGAAAGCGAATGAGCGCTTGATAAGGTAATGCTATCATTTAAAGCTTTAATAAGATAAAAACGGCTCGATACATTTTCTTAAAATTTATGAGAACAGTAGATGACACATCAAACTTTATTCTAAAGAAAAATAAAAAAATCCCTCGGGCAGAATTTTAATAAAAATAATTTAGGTTTAAAAGTGAGAAGACAAAAACACTAAACTTTACATTTAAAATCGTTTTATTTGCACTTATAATTAAGTCATGAACATCAAATTTATACCTACGTGTAGGTAATTTTATTCTCCGCTATTATTATTTTATTTCATTAATTATTTCCAAAAACTGATTCAGCGATAAGTATTTCAGAGAGGCACTATAAATACGGCAAAAATGACCGTTTTGACGTCGAAAACGACGTTATTTCAATCGTTTGGTTCCACCTTAAATGCATAATATAAGTACAATGCAATATTTCGAATAACACAATTGTTTTCGATTGACATAAGGTAATAGAACTTTTGGACAGATGGATTATTAAAATGACATTCAGGAATATATGTATTGTGTACATTTGCATACAATGGACAAGTCAGTACAACATGATACTCATCCTCGATAAAACATTCACAATCAGGACAATCTGTATAATTTATAGAAATTCCAAAATGTCTACCTTTCTCAGTCATAAGCGAGCGAGAAGAACTTCTAAAACTAGCTAGGTTTTTTCTTAACTTGTTCACATCAATAGCATTAAATTTTACATATTTTTCTACATTGTAAGATCTTTTAAAATGAACATAGTGACATAATTTTACATTGTCAGAACAATTTATAACCCATGTCTGTACATAAATATCTTTTAATCTGTGTACATAATTAATTTTAAACAATTCTGGGTTGGCCACGTCTTGTGCCTCCCATATATAAACATACCCAAAAGAATAAAAGTGTTACCTCACTTCAGATACCCACTATTTATGTCCTATAGAATCAAAAAACTTATTCATTTCGTAACACAACATAACATGTCTACTTTTTGGCAAGCATAATAAAAGTAGCCAATACTTAATACAGCGTTTAGCAGCATAAATAAACATTGTAAACCTTCCTAGATCAGCTAGTACGGAGTCATTGCATGAATATAAAACAACATTCATATCACGTTTGCAAGCATATATATGGACATTTTCAACACATTGGGCTTTTTTAAAACCTCACATTTCTGATCCGTATAATAATACAGAGGCAACTTTGGAATCATAAGGTTTAAAAAAGTTTTGTAAGGTAAGCAGAGAAATGTTCGTGAACATTACTTCCGCCATTTTAAACATACATGTAGATACTCTAATTGAAAAATATAAACCAATCTAATTTATTAATTTAATATCAGGTAAAACCGTTCACGACCTCTATAACAATAAGTCTATTTAGAGAAAAAATTAGAACGTGTTGGTTTATACTTGTTTATTGGTTGAACTACATTGTGTCTACGCTATAAGGGTTATAGCCAGACTCCCTGATCTGGCGGTACATGACATATATGCATTCTATTTAGACCACGCCTACTAGTTTATAATTGGTTAAGGAATACTACAATGTTGTTTCTTGAATTTATGTTCATGAAAAACGAAACAATTTATGAAAATTGATGGTATGTGGTGGCAATTCAAAGCACTAGCTAGCATTTATTGCGTTAAGATAATACACTATTTTCCATGATATTCCTAAGTGTTCTTATTTCTTCATAGATTTACGTGAAATACTCCATTACTAACACGAAAAACTCCATTATTTCAACAAAAAGTTTTCATGAAAATGTATCGTTATATGGTGGCGTAAATGTTGAAAAGATAGTTTGAAGCTTGAACTGGTGTTCTGTTCAAGGAGTTGAAATTTGTTCAGCTTTAAATACTATATTAAATCGAACCAAAGTGATAATTACACGAATCTGTGTACTATCATCATCATTGTGTGTGCGTTTAATCAAATATATATAGATTAACAAAGTGTTCGAGCCGTGACGAAATTATTCAGAATAATTCACTAAGTCAAATGGAGATTCGGAACAAATCTGGAACTGACTTCCTATCTGTTGGTTCAAGAGGTTACGTTATAACCACCGCACCTGCGTCACGTACAAATTCCGTTGTACTAAATTATTCTTATACGGTACAACCTATCAAGAGCGGCCCACTGTAAAGCAAAAACCTCTCTATAACAACATCTTTAGAATTTCCCTAAGCTGATATTTACTATACATTTAACCTCTGTAGAGCAACAGCCTCTAAACAACGGCCAATATTTGCAACTCCCACACGGTGTTACTCTACAGAGGTTGTACTGTACATGTATACAATCCGTAAATGCCTTTTATTCAATGGCATATTTAAATGATAATGCACTTTCATCCCCCGAACATTCCATCTGTAGACTCACAGGTAAATTGCCTTATTTTTGTATGAAATCATTTACGTTATTTAAAATGATGTATTGCACCAAGGGTTTACTACTGTATACTATGATGTTGTGAAGAAAGTTTGTAGTTAACTCTTTGATAAAGTCCTGAAAACGGGATGATTTTTTAAAAAAACTTTCGTGGTTTCCACGTCTAGATGAGATATTAACATCATGAACTGTTTGTACAATTCTTTAAGTTACAATAGTCATTCCCTAGTGCGCTATATTATTTTCCTTTACTTTCACGAGTATTTATAATAAAAACGCAAGTGAGCGATGACGTAGTATACTACTATTGTATTTGTGTTTCGACTTTCAACATCCCCCAGTTGATTTAGTGTACTATTCCGTCAAAACACATGGTAAAACACTTTTTTTCACTGACATATGACAGGTAATATTCAATATTCATAAAATATATACAATAATAAGTATTATCTAAAACTATTACTTAAACGTATTATACACGTATTCTAAAAACATATACATGTACATTGTAATACCGACCTAACTATTTAATAAACATATTCTTTATTATAACCATCTTCTGATTATCTGTGTTATTCAAGACCCTAAAAAAACAAATATTTCTTGTTTGTCATTCTGTCAGTTTATCTAAAGAATTCTGATACTGAAATACTATAAAAACTTGACATCATACGAGATAAATATAATCAATATTCAAAAAGCCAAACAAATCTGATTTGCAAGACCGATTGTGAACATGTATGCTGTTTCTTCTCAAAACCGTCTGGTAGAAAGAATCAATTTACAAAACTGTCGTATGACTACAGGTTCACTTAAAGTTTTTGAATATTTTTTTTTTGTATTATAAATATATGTTTTTGTCATAGTATATATATTTATGTGTGTAATCTTTATAGTACATGTAATGTAAGTGTATTGACTAGTGTTTAATGTAATATGTGTATGCATTTCAAATATTTTCAAGTTATTATATGTGTTGTATTGTAACGATGTATATGATGAACAAGTTATAAATAAAATTAATTTCTGTTATGTTCTGCTATACTACGTAACGCGTGAAATTAATAATCTGAATTAACCAGAAGCAGATTTTTATAAAACATTAAAATATTATTGACCAAACACATAGGTGGGCTACCTAAACCGCCATAAGCAATGAAAATTGCGTACCCACCCGAACACATTTGTATTGATTTCGTTCAATAAAATCTATAAAAGAAATACATTGAATGCTTGAAAAAAATGAATGATGAACTTAATTTTGCTTCATCAAAATATATTGATATTGATATTGTGTAATTGCATCATTTCACCATGAGTTTTCATTAAAATAAATTTGTTTTTAATCTACTCCCATTGATTTCACTGCAAATTCAAGGGGAAATATGTCTGCCCTATTTTGAGATAGTACTTCTGGGAGTTAGGATCCTAATATCTTAATTAAACACTAAGTATACTCTTTGTGAATTTCACTAACCCTGTCTACTTATTGGCATAACCAAATTATGAATTTCCTTAATTCGCAATGCATTTGAAAAAATAGCAACAAATAACAAAATTATGGTCATAGACCTACAACACAAACCATTACATCTGAGGTTTGATTGATCTATACCCTGGTACTTTAAATTAAAAGTGACCAATTTGATAATGAATATTAATCTTTAAACACATACAATATAGCTACACAAACCAATGAATATTAAAATAAACAGATAATTAAAAAATATATGCATGCACTACATGCTTTTTTCAAGAAACTGAACTAACAGAATTTTATACATTAATTTGATGATCTGCGTGGGAAATAATAATCGAATGTACAAATTAATGTACCAATTTACTTTTTATGTAAGAAGTATTTATGAACTGTTCAGTTCTTCCATGAATAGTCGGGTATTCAATTTTTTACGGTATTGACTGAGCTACAGAAACACGTTTCCTCCTGTCTTAAAATAATATTCTGACCAAGAAATATACAATCGAATTTGGTTTCCGTCATGCATGTTTTAAAAACCTCACACACATTTAATTCAGAAATCATTTTAGAATGTTTTGATAACTGTATTTCTAAATGATCCTTAATCGCTCGTTCGATTGTAGCATGCTTGCATTAGAAAGAGGACACACTATATAATTATATAAATTAAAATGTATTACATAGTATATTGTTTATACATGATATAATCTATAAAAGTCACACTGGTAAATGTATATTCTTATTACTTGCTTTACGAATGTCTACTCCCTAGTTGAGAGTACCAATAAATTCGTGTCTCGCCTTGCAATTATTGTGTTATTATGTTTAGTGCCAGTTTAGACTAGCATTCATTGCATATATCATTGATAAGTGGAGCGAGAACGCTTCAGACTAAAATGTACTGAAAGATCATCAAACGTAACATAAGTATCTGGAAACATTTTTGGCTAAGTCTCTGGAATTTCGGCTCAAAGTTTTCTCAATTGACTTTTAGGTTTGTAACTATATCTCTGCCCTGATATTTATCACACTTATTAACAACGCGTTTTTACTATTTAATAAACTATAGCATGCACCCTAAAATTAACTATCTACCACGTTACAAAACCTTACCTTTTGATTCAAATGTAAATGTGAAAACGATGCAAGGTGGATAATGTAACTAATTTTAGACTGATCACGCGCATTACCATAGCATGTGTGGAAAACATGACTTGTACAGGTACGATGAGTCCAAATTTCAAAATTGCAAATTAGTTTGTTTAGAATATAACGATTATGATTAAAACATTTTGTTTTTTAAGATAATCCCTTCTCAAGTAATTTTGTGTAATAGCAAATGATTGTATAAAACATTTAAATTATTCATATCTTGTTAAATGACACACAAGTTGTCAATTAGGAAAAGTACTCATTCTATTTCTGGTAAGGACGTATCATTCATTTCATAAATGAAACTTTGTGGATAATGAATGTTCTTCAATAACGATGTCCATTTATACTATAATTATTGTATATTTAAGTGAACTGTGCCGTAGGCAAGATTTCATGCCCGGACAAACAAACCTGTGCCAGTAGATGTGATGGAAATAATGACTGTACAGACGGTTCTGATGAAAGTGGATGTGATACAGATACAGGTAAAACAAATAATTGGACGTTTGTTCTGTTTGTGTTTTCTGATACGATCACTTCTCTGAACCAATAGAGTTTTGGAATCCTTAAAACATGACATGTGAACAAATTGTTTCCCGAGTTAACTTTTCTCATCTTCGAAGAGCAATGTTATGTTACTTCAAGCACACTGTACATTTTAAAGGACGAAAGTTGTTCATAATATGATGTTTTAAACCGGACATGTAGAGACAGAATACATTATGACGTCGGTGAAATTCAAAAACCTCGTAAAAGTGTTTAGCAACTTTTCAGGAAAGCAAAAAAAACTGTTTATAGCTTTTCTTTTCTTGCCAAATGAAGTGGTATTTCGCATCAACACATAAAAATGCATTCTGATTCATTTTGTGAATAGGTCTTTTAAGCATGAACACCTCTTATGCTCCATTTTAGACTTGCGATAATTTTGCACTTAAGTTTGGACAAAAAATGTTGACATACGTGCTGTACAAGAATTTCGAATTGATATTTCCGTCCAAAATTTGTTTTACGCGTTATTTGAAGTAAGGACACAGTCAAGAATTTTGAAATATATTGAAAAGAAAATATCATAGTTTGTCTTAGTTTTGATTCAAGACGTGAACTTATTTCATTTTTCAATATTTTAAACGTTCATAGTGTTATCAATGTATACGACGGCACCAATGTATGTAAGTTTGAGCATATATTATACACTGTGGATGTATTGCCGTATGCGCACTGGAAACCAAATATAATTTTCATTATATCCTTGTGGTGTTACAATACCAAGCATTATTATATATAGTTGCCAGCATATTCTGTTGGTGTTTTTGTGAGAGCAATCAAGTAATATTAATTACCTATAACAGAACTGCTTACATACATATCAGTAGTAGGAACAAACAGAACATATATATAGACTAAAACATGACAACATCATACTTAAAACTCAACGAAAATCTATAACACTATTAAATGTGATTGGAAATGGAAACGACTTAAACAGCCTCTCCAATGCTTGATCTGCAGCAATATTTACGTCAGTTAAACATCTTGCATAATGATGAAATGTAGCTACAAACCTAAATGGCAAATAAAGAATCTCTTGCAGAGTTCTGCGTTATCATATCAAAACTGTACAATCATGTGCTATTGTAAATAGTAAAACAAATGCACATGTGGTTATTCCTTACTATCTTTATCACGTTGACTACATGCATTCAGTGACATCAACCAATTTAATGCGTAATTTTATGCTACGTTATGACTCAGATATAATATTATCTTTATGTTTAAATACATATTGTATGACCTTGTACTTTCCCCTACGTACTGCTATTGACGAAAGTCAAATCTGTGTCGAAGTACATTGCTCAATTCAAGCCGTTGCGTAAATCTTTCTCTGACCATTTCAAGTAATTCAAGAAGACATGAAGATCATTTTCTGTCATAATTAATTTATCTGTATTAAGTTTATATTGTCTATTTTTCGCCATCTATCTTACTCTATATCATGTTTTACCAATGATTCTTTGTGGACTGGGTTCTGAATATACCTTATGTCCATCAACTTATCAAATCCCTTAACAAGAAGTTCCTTGTCAGCATCTCAAGTCAAAGTTTTGGGACCGGACAGCCCACGTTCGGCCCTGTTTAATTTCTTCATTTTTTGTTCGTTCGATAATACATTTGTATGTTCTATTTCTATTTAAATTGCTTCTTCATACTCGACTGTTTCAGGAACATTAATTGTTAAATCGTGGGATTGTTCTGTTAAAGATCCTGTTGAAGTTGAAGTTCTTCTTCTAATTCTTCATTCTGTATAAATGTTGCAGGGCATGACATCAAGTGTTTCAGGCATATTATCATCATATGTTAGATTGTCGCTTTCAGAAACATGTGGTTCATTGTTGCAATAATCTTTATAAATTTATCCTTTTGTTCAATCTCAATTTACCTGTTTGCTTCGAATAACATATCTGTTTTATCCGAATTCATTTGTAAAGTTATTTGACATCAAAGTTTGCTCAGTTGCTGTGTTGTCTGAATAATACGAGTCGCCACTGTCTTTATCAATATTTGATATATATCTGTCTTAATGCTCGGTTTGTTACTGATATACTTTTCGAACATTATTATCATTGCTATTTACTCAATCATTATTCTTTTTTCTGATTATTACTTTACCATAATGATATTTTTAATGATTGACTTGTTCACTTTCATTGTTGGCTTTGTATTGTCTAGCATATATTTCCAGTTAAATGTCTCCTTGTAACTTATACCTTTCTTGTTCATTATCATCGCTGTCATTTACTTAATCATATATTTCTCAGTATTGATCTAATTACTTTCATCGGTTGCATTGCTATCCTTTGCAGCTTCATATAACTTACTTACCTGGGCTGACTATGAGAATGCAAAAGCTTGTATATCACTTCAGAATTGTTTTTTCTGTGAACTTTATTTAAGACAATTATCGGAAATATCTTGAATAATAATGAATTATCTGCAATACGAACTTATTACAATACCAATTTAGCCAAATACATACCATACTACTTAAATCATATCACAAAAAAAAAATGTAGAACACTTCTACGAATGAAAAGAAATTCACAAGACTTACGCGATTTTCGATTTTCACTTTTGATTACCAAATGACATACGCGGTTTTCTCACATGATCAAAACTCCGACTTGTAATAGGCTTTGAAATATATGCTTTTCGCAGTTTATGTAGTTGGACATGTTGATTCCGATGGCGCGAAAATAAAAAAGCGCGAAAATTGACTTACGAGGTTTTTGAATTTCACCGACGATGAAATGTTACGATGTATTTCAATTATTTATATACATTCATATTACATGCAGTTTAATTTCAGCATATTTTCCGGTGTAAAAACAGAGCGTTTACCTATTTCAAATCAATGTTTGTATATGGAAATAGAAACATCATTTTCATATCAATTATATCGACAATCCTTTATTCACAGGAAATATCTTATCGCGAGGCATCCTTGCAGCAATCGTAGTTCCACCCATCGTGATTAGTACTGTGATTCAAGTTATTGTGGTATGCTGTTCACCAGGTACGCACAGCAGTAATTAAGTTTTCGTTTTTCACATTAGAGTATTGTTACAATTAGCTGAAGGCTGACACAGTATATCAGTCGCATATACAGGGAAGAATGGTGAATACTGCGTTCTAAAAAAGAAGAAGAACGTATTTTTCATTGCTATGTCAAAACACATAATATCGTGTTTTCTGGACTTTTCATGTTGCTGAATGAATACCCTGCGAGGATGATATCGTTAGTACTGTTTGGAATCCAATAAGCATAATGAAAGGGTTGTACCGACTAGAACTGTAATAATGATCATGAAATCAAATACAAATTTTACTGCCAATCCGACATTGAAGTTGACAAAATCATAAAGATTACAATTATTATAGAGGGACGTGAGCTGCACGATACTTAATACGTATATTAATGTTTTGTTCCTAATTTCAGACTGGCTTGCCAATCACACTTGTATGAGTTTGATACCCGTGGTAGGCCTGCTTATTATATGTATATTATGTTTGTGCAGCAACAGTGATATAGGTAAATATCAAATGATTGTATTAACAACTTTGATCAAATTTAATGATAAACAATATAGTTTGCTGAATAGTCGGAAAAGTGTCATAATTTTTGTTGTTCGGTACGCACATAAAAGTTAAGACCATTTCTCAACAGTCTGTCGGTTTTAATTTTCCTACATACCAAAGAGCTTCTATTAACCTTCCTTCCGCCTATTTTGGCATAAGTACAAATTCAAATATTTTACATGCATTCAGTCAAAATCGGATGGCTATGCGAATTCGTAAACGAACAATACAAAACAGTCGTAGACAATTCTAAACAATCCTCTACCACGGAGTATTACAATATTTACTGTCAGTACACACATTTCAAGGAAGGATAACGTCATAATTCACGTGTTGTATAAATACTAATTTAGTCTGGTTCCTAGTTTCTATTGTAAACATATATAAGTCATCATTGAATTCATTGACGATGTGGTGATAACGTGAGTCAACCAGATATTTAAAAAAGTGGTTCATTGGGCATTTTTAATCGATTAATTGAATGCTCATAACGTGTAACTATTTCTTCGAGCATGTCTTCGTGTATGAGATATTACATTCTGCATAAATTAAGTAAACAAAGGGGCAGGTAATGCTGACCATATATGTTAATTGCTGACAGAACTACTTTTAGTGACCAGATGGGGAAATATAAGTCAAAATACTGAAAGGACATGGAACAGGAACAACTTTAACAACTGCATGGCAGGTGGAGAAAAGCAATATAATTTGGTGTGCAGCAAAATCCATGCGCGAACTTTCGTTCGGTTTCCAAAACTCAACTCAATACTCCATCCTGCAAAGAAATTCAACTATTGACTACTTTGTAGTTCCGAACAACATCATTCGGAGCTTTGATTTATAGTTATGCTTATAAAATTGGGTTTGACATATTGGCAGGCTTAAATTCCCTTGACCTACTGCATATAGTCAATTTAAAAGTGTTATGTATATTAAATCAATACATCCGTTACTAAGGGTGAGAATTGCGTACATCGTTGTCTAAATAAGGTTTGTACGCATTCATCATTCATTACAATATTTTCGTATATAATTCATTCACATTTCAGAAAAATGGATAAGGCATTATCATCCTATTACAATGAATGTACAACAGCAGTTGGAAGATATTCAGAAACTACTGATAGAAGATGAAAATATGCCAATGTGTGGGTACATGTATTGATACTCTTATATGCTGACAGCATTCTCCCTTTACTTGACATTACTTGGCTAAATACGATTTAGTCTCATAATTTGTCAATTATGCAAGTACTGAACTGCTATGCTACTTATTAAACAGTTACACATATTCATTACATTTATTGATATATATGTTGAACACACATGTAAGTACTTATAATTCTATGTATATATGTACTTGTGATGATGATAAATTATTATACAATCCTTTCCTCATGGATTACACTTGTTACTTACCCATTCTGTCTAAATGCACACTTTAGAACCATCAAACAACAAATCAAAGTATGACGACGAGCTGTTATGCTTGAGTTGATATTTTGTATAGGGGCTTTCTGTGGTCGAGTGTAAATGACTAGTAATCACTAGCCTATCACCGCTGTGGATTTGGTAACCCGGAACTATTTAAATGTGATGACGCAGTCCTGTTAGTTTACTACTGATCGGTAGTTCTACCCAGACTTTTGCCTTGGGTCTTCCTCTATCGTTAAAGCGGAAATGATCAGTATCGAGGACCACAACGGAAATACGGATTAATTCGTCTATTTTTGTTCATTGATGAGCTTGGTACACGGCATCTTAATTCATATGTTTTTGTAATAGCTTTATTTATACCGAATAACATAAATATTATTATAAACTGAAGAGTCGCAAAATGACCCAACTCTTCGTGTGACGTTTAATCCCATGCAAACAGAAATATTATGTACCAGTGAATACTAGTATGATTATCTTAATACATGTCAAAACATCTAACAGATATTATCAAGATATAAGAACAATGTATTTTTCAGGTTGCTACGGTGAAATTGAACTTCGTGGAAAAAATAAAAATCAAGTAAAAGTAGAACAAAAGTGTTACGCTGTTCTTCAGGGTCTTGATGTTCATATAACTGATAGAACAATCACAGTTAATTTGACTTCTTTTGCACAACTCTTAGAGTTCGTCAAACGTGTACAGTCAGAAAAGTGGAGCAGTAACTCGACTGAAGTTGATAGAACACTGAGAGATGTTTATATTAGACTCAGGATGGATTGGAATCCAGTACATGATTACATAGATCGACTGAAAAGTAGGTGAACTGTACACTGTCATGCAAAACCTATATTTAATGATTTGTGCATAAAATGCACAGGAGTGTACTTTATACGTAGTTATTTATATTGTCATCTATAATTCAACTGATTATGCCTATTATACTTGGAATAACGTATGTTTCTGAATCTCCTCAACAATATATATATTCTATGCGCAGGTATATGGAGAAAGGAATTTAATCAGAATAGTAAGATTGTATATCTTAGTCATGTCGCTAAATTACTAGAGAAGTACCCAACTGTTGACACATCTGGATGTAAGTATGTATGCACCTTACACCGCGGTTATAATTACTGGACAGTCTCGAAGCTGCTCAACTTCTTTCAACTTATTTGGTTTGAACAAAAGTTCACTGTTTTAATGTTAAAAAAGTCAAACAATTATGCTGAAGGAACACTGCATATATATATATTCATCAATATAATTATCAATTTCGAAATATTGAACGACAAAAAATATGACATTTGAGCTTGGAGAGTGATTTCACGTTTTATAACCTCAGAGCATATTAATTGCAAGTAGTAAAGACGTTTTAATATTCTTCTCAGACAATCAAATATCTTTAATTTCTGTTCAACATTTGTATGTTCACGTTTCCGTATCAACTTTAGACAAAGTGACATAAATGAGAATTACTTATTGTTTAAATAACATATACACGACTTTTCTTGCAATGTGTTACATATCGACCGGTTAATATACTTTCATGTTTTAGATGTGCTGTGCGAAATCCAGATTCGATCGTCCAGATCGCCAGAAAACTCAGAATTTCGAGTTTTAGAACTTGTAAAAGAACGGTTCATCATTGAACTCCATAGTCATTGTGAAATTGAGTCAGGAAAAAACCAAATCATGGCTAAATGTCACAAAATACAAAACATGACTTTTGTTACTGAGTTTCTAGAGAGCCCGGAATGGTATAAGCGCTTAAGTGAACAAGAGAACGTAAATAAACGTGTTTACATTAGAACACGTGTAATTGCTGGAAAACTTCAACAATATATTGACGAGCAAGTGGGTACGTATATTCACAAACATATTACCGTTATTTGTAAAGAGGTTCCATGTCTTAATGTTTTTTCAAACATTGATTAAATTTGAAACAGTCCAACAATGATGATCGTACGTCATGAAAAACTTTGAACGTATTTCTCAAAATATAGACTAATTCAAATGATTGGTAAACAAGTAATGAATATTACTATGTAAAATTATGTTAATTTAACATAATTATTCAAGCTGATTGGTGGTACGGTTGATTTAGATTCGATACTCATCTCTCCAATATTTGCAGGAGCGCATCCAGTCAATTAAATGTGCTAACACGAATTGCTTCTAATCATTGCAAGCATGGTAAACTAAAGATTTATTATTTTTATCATGTCTATTTTTAACTTTTGTCCTTGAACTTGGCACTTTTGGGGTGAAGCAAACACTAAAAAGATGGAAAACCTTAGCTTCAAATACAAATACTATACATATACTTAATAATTAAATCAAAGTTATTCATTGAAATTGAGACGTCTTAGAGCAATAGTGCTCGAGTCTTTTAAGATTACTTACAAAATTCCCTATCTACTTGCAAGGATTTCTGAATATCAAAGAACAACATTATCAGATAAGATATGCAATGTTGTACCACCGGTGTAAGTGCAACTGGATACGGTATCAACTCCTTCAGTTACAGGGCTGCCAAACTATGGAACATGCTTCTACATCATTTCATAGTTTGATCAGCTCTTGGGATTAAAAGCACTGTTCCTGTGTTTTTGCCGATATACAAGTTATAATATGTGTGTCAATATGTTATTGCATATTTAGATGAAGGGTATTATGAAGTTCTCATTTGACAAACATACATGAAATACGAACAAATGTTAACTCGTCAACATGATATACGAACTACCATTGTGGCAAATTAGAATATAACAATGCAATACATAAAGTAGTATACGGGATTTCAATGCACTGATGGTGAAAACTATGATAAAAGGCGCATATGAACATAGAAGTTATTCATCATCTATACAAGTTTCGCAATAAAAACGTTTTCTATCACCGGAAACCTATCCATCGTCCTTTCTCTATCAATACACCATGATATGATGAATTTGGTGACCCAATGCTTGATCATATTATAAAATAACATCAACATAAGATTAAAACTCTGTTGGTTTATACGTTTGGTTATATTATAGGTAACTGTTCCCTTTACATTTATAGTTCCATATTTGGATGTCGCAGATCATGAGTATCAGTATGGGAATAACATTTTTGCACTCTATGATTTTCCCAAAGTCATTAAGTACTACATGTATATTCTTTTTATGTGACTTATTCAATATATGTAGACATGTCATTGAGTATCTAGTTAAATAGATTATGATAGTACTTCAAAAATATCAGTCAAATGGCATCCCTAATATTCTAAACCTGTACTTAATTCATATCTAGATGATGCACCTATGTATGTTTTTTGGTCAGTCCGATGTTGTACAAAACACATGAACCCATGCAGTAGCTGCCACTGAATTATGATGTCGGTCCCACATAGGTCCGATATCATATTTATCACGGAAAACATTTATTTACATGTATTAGGCAGTTTGTTGATTATTGATCTTGGTTTATCCATTTTTCACGAAAACTGCATATACTTATGATTTGGACTTCTATGTAGATTTGTTTTTTATTTCATTGAAATACATTTATTTTAATACAACTATACTTTCTCTTTGATATCTTAGCTAATTATTTGGAAAAAAAATCAAATATATATTATTATAAAATTATACAAAAAAATATATGCTACTACCGAGTATTAAACCCAGGACCTCTCAATCCGTAATCGAGCATCCTTACCACTACACCACCAATCTCAATGTCATGATACAGATCGTTGTTCTTATAAATATAAACCGACTGTTAATAGTTCAACTGCGCATTAATTTCATCATGTTCGACTTTTGTTTTAACGTATTTCGATTGATTCCATTCATTAAGCAACATATATTTATATTACATAATCTTTACATCAAAGTCGTTTTATATAGATGCATGTAGTGTGAACCAGATATGACCGAATACCGTCTTCTCCTTGGAACTATTTGTTTGGTTGTGATATGGGAAACCATTTAAGCTATTTTTAGATTCTGCTACAGATTTTGATTTTGTGATCATCGAAAACTGGTAATAACCAAGCATAAGGTTGCAAGCAACCCTGTTAAAAAATAAAGTAACACGACTGATAAGAAAATGCTAAAATCGTATACGGCGTAAAATAAGCGGAAATTAAACAAAGGTTAGGTTCATTCAAAATTGTCCATTATCATTCATAATTCGTATGGACATTATGCTTAATACTTTGATGTATACATGTGTAGTAACATATCATAATGTACAAATGTATTAAAACAACTTTTTTGTCAATGAGAAGATGTTTTATTCATCAATGGAGTATGATATTGCATCATTGTGTTGCAATCAGTCTGTAATACATTCAGTTTGCTGGTAATTGCATACAGTAAATAGCGTTATGCAATAATTACTACTTCAATTAAAGAATATAAAGTTGGCATTCATAACATTTTGTCAATACATACCTGACTCTTCTGATACTCATGAAACGACTTGAATCACAAGCTTGGTTGAAGATGCTACAATATTGGATGACGTTACTTATTAATCATGTCTACACTACAATATTAAAACATAAAAGCGCTTATTGGCTGTACTAAAATGTCACTAAAGACATAAGACGCACAAAGACATTCCAGTAACTTGAACAAAAGTAGAAATCTATTCTGCCGTCCTTATACTTGTCTGACATGTCTGCTCATTGCTATACATAAGCGTTCATATTAAAATGTATATCCACATAAATGTGCGTTATTTCTTCGATAGTTACCATAGATCCTTTATCCAATTTATATAACGTCATTCTATAAGTGTAGTTGCCTAAAACATCTGTAGTTCGTGTACGGTTTATTGTATTAATGTCCATTGCTTTTATGGTTAGTAACACATTTGAAAGTTTTGTAAGAGTTGTTGTCCGTGTTAAAAAATTACACAGTGACCAATATCTAATAACTCAAAGGATGATTTTTGTTTGGAAAAATGCATGGTAATAATTATTGGTTTATAATTATTCTATCGTGTAAATCTGTAAATATTCGTAAACATTTCCAACATTTGTCCGCTATTTTTTGAGATAATAATTTTGAATAGTATGCGTGCTATACCTTAGATCGTTAAGGAGACTACTTCTTTTTGATAAGTTTGAATCGATTTAAAATCATCTTCGTGTAAATTATTTATCAGATAAGAAATCTTTAAAACGAAACTAAAACAGAATAGATTTGGACTGTACTAAAATAAATTAAGCATAGTGAGTGAGGGAAATTCATTTTATTTTTAGGCTTACACTATGGGCGTAAATATTCATGTGCAGTGTCTTGTAATGTCCTGCCAATGGCTTGAAGTCTGATGAACTTACAGTAATTATGTGGTACTCGTATATAAAAATAAAACAACGAAACCAATTACATGAGTGGTCAGCAAGATATTAATAGAAACTTATATCTTAATTATCTAGAAAAATGGAGAAGAATAGAAGATGATAATCGGAAGGAAGAGTTTGATAAAGTAAAGAAGATGGACAAGTTATTGCTAAGAGAAACAATCATACCAACTAAATGTAGTGAGTAATAGTTACATACTAGAACTGTATTATAAATGACCAACTGTCCGCGTTATGAGTTTAGTTATGGTTTATTTTCAACTGATAACAATTAGCATGCTTTTATATACCACTTAAACCAAACAAAAAATATAATTACTGATTTAAAAAGAAAGTTTCAAACTAATTTGTTTCTATTTATGTAGGTGTAGCATGGGAGGTTGACATTGAGACGTTCGGTCTGATAGAAACTAATACCAACTTTGTATTAGAACAAGTGTTGGGGGATTTAAAGAAACGTCTGAAGAGTCATGGGTTTAATGGAGACGCGCCTTCACTAGAATTAGAAAATAAGATCAATGTTAAAATCGGTCCAGAGGAAAATCTAACTAGAGTCATCGAATCCATATCAAGAGACGATAGGTACAGCTGTCTTAAAAGAATAGAATCGGACCAGACTGGTATCTATATAAGGACGTATGTGCGTAAAAAAGAAATAGAGAATTACATAGATTCAAGGATGAGTAAGTAACAGATTTGTAGCCAGACTATATTTGTCAAAATTTCTGTGATATTCATGTAGTTTTTATTTGCATGTATTACCCATCATCGTAGGGCGCGGTATTCATTTTGATTCTTTGAAAGACTGAATGCTTTCACAAACGAGTCTAGATACATGTTACGAGTAAAATTTCTGCAGTCCGGGGCGTAAATATGCACAGGTTATTCACTGCAGTATACACCGGTACATTTTTGTTACGGTAGGTGTGGCCGTTTTTAAAGACCACAATAAAGTACTCAACATAATATTTTATAAAGAAGATAACGAATGGAACAGAGCTAACCATAGAGACAGCGATAAAACATATCTGAGTATTAGTCGATGATAAGAACATGTATGGTGCCCGTAAAGCTGTGAAAACAGTGTTCATTCATATATAACAATGGGTGATATAAGATATACACAATCCCTTTCTGTTTTCCATGGTTTAATTGGCTGACTCCTTACAATCAGTAAGTTTATCACCGTGAACATGATCATGATTACTGAGCGGCATTTCAGTTGATATTTCGGCGAGAGCTCAGATTAAACTTATGCTGTTAAGTGAAGTCCATATTTCAAAATAGAAGGGAAAGCGAATGTCATAGGTAGCAAAAATGCGGATGAGCTGTTGTCCGCCCCTAT
This sequence comes from Lutraria lutraria, assembly GCA_964023205.1. NCBI lineage: Eukaryota > Metazoa > Mollusca > Bivalvia > Venerida > Mactridae > Lutraria > Lutraria lutraria. Next base: position 24,436,105 of record OZ026847.1, read on the forward strand.
CAAATTTAGCGGATGGGCTATCAAACTAAACACTGCGAAAGACACGAAAAGACAAGTCAAAGACTTTAATTTTGCTATTTTCTTTTGCAATGAAACAATCAAATATTCGATTTATGATGTTTTTTGTATCGTAAACTGAACTTTAGTCTTATTATTACTAGTGGAGTCATCATTTTAACCTTGGATTGATTCCATATATCCAAAATGATATAATATAGTATTGAAATATATTGCGAGTAGGTATGTAAGTACAGAGGTTTTTGTTTCTAAAATAACGATGAGTGCAATGTTTGGTTTGCGATGATGTTTTTAATGCACCAAAACTTGGGAGTTAAATAATATTTTAATTATTGTGAATGTGTCGGCTTTAATTATTCCCGCTCTGTATAATGTATGATTTAAATTTTCGGTATGTTTTAGAAAATGCGGATTATCAATAAAAAATGCGAACATTATACAAAATGCTGTCAAAAACAATATACGATGCAGGAAATTGCAATAAGCAGTATATATAATATCATTTCTACCGTGGGCATAATTTAAGTTAACGTTGTCTACATTAAAATTCCATTTGAATTAATATTATTGTCTTGTCAAATTTGTATTTTGTTAATTTAAAACTAATCGCCGCAATGTCTTAACTTGTATATATTATAGGCCTGTCTCAATTGTGGCAATGTTTATGAACTTTCCACAATCAGAAGATAATTTTATACAAGACAAATGTTGATGCAAAGCATCAAGACGACGCACCTGTTTTGTTCAAGCGTAATTTTTTTTTTGCACAAGGATCAATCATGGGTTTATAACGTGACCTGTACAGAGAGAACAAGATTTAACTTTGGTTTGGCCTTCTGACCCCACATTAGCCAGTAATGAATTTGAACTAGATTTTATATATATGAACAGTATGATGAAGTTTGCTAAAGGTTGGATCAATACATACTATGACCTCTGGTATTTTCACAAGGTTGTTCTACTAATCAAACACGTGACTTACTTTTTCACCAAAATTTACCACATTTCCCTGTCGAAGATAAATATTCAGACCAAACTGACTGAACTGGTAGAAGACATGATAATTTGTGAATAATTTTCAAAAAGATTGTATCAAATTGTAACCTGTTCAAAAGTATTTGCGTTGACCTTATGACAAACCTGGCATAAAATTTATAGATGATCTCCATAAGTTGTAAAAAACATAAGCACAGCAGCTTAAAAGAAATACAGTTGTCACATATGAGTAAATGGAATTATAAAAAATATATATAGATATCTTCTACCGATGCTTGTCAAATTTACCATTGAAGATGGCCACCAAGGGTGGTAAATATTGTAAATGTGGGAACTATGTATACAGGTCTTCTACAGATGCAAAGCTTTAAAGTTTGAAAACCTTATGCCCAACCGTTCACAACTTACTAATTGTCAGGAAACTGCTTTGCCGTCTTGAGTTATTGAACGAAAACTGCAGACATTAGACACAGATGGCTGTACAGTGTTTGGTACACACAAAGAATATCCCGTCACTGAGCTTATAATACTATCAAGATGAAAAGCGTGCTATATGTCTACATGCCAAACAATGTTGAACATCGCATCTCGTTGGTGCAGCATAAAATACGTGCGCTGATGGAGAATAGCTATACATGTCATTCAGATAAACTATAAGATATTCATCCCCACCGAAAATCTCATTCAATTATATCCAATAACTTAAAAAGTGGTAAAAAATGTGTTCATTTCGGTATTTAGCTATGATGCAGGCAATTTTGAGTCAAGTGCGAGTGATCTATCAAGCGATCTCATTGGTGGGCATGAAATGAACAGTCTATTGTGCACATATATCCGACCAATCAGATCGCTTGATACACCACTTGCACGTGACACACAAACCAACCGACACGTGCAAAGCAAAATTCTCCCACATCTTTCTATGGGGGCATAAAAAGAAGACAGAATAAATAACAAGTGTTTTTAACAAGTTAATAGAAATTTATTTTAAAAAAAAAATGTATATTTATGCAGCCAAAAAGTAAGGTGAACTATATTAAGGAAAATATCTAAAAGCGGTACAAAAATAGTTGCTGCTTGCACCATGTGGAGGGATGATGGCACGATTACTAAAGTTTAAGTTTAAAGAAGAAATATGTATTAAATAAGGTCTAATTCAAAAATACACACGGAACAGTACAAACACAATGGTATTATATATTCATATAGAACACTGACACAGTTGATCAGTTGTTTACAAAGCTTTAGCAATATAGCAAAATAGCATAATTAGGTGAATGTAGCCTGATTCCTGGCGTTGACTTACTAATGATAGTGCTAGGCATACAACCCTATCTTTTGTATTGGCTACTTTTTCCAAATTCAACTTTGCTATGATAAAATATGGTTGAATAAAATCCTACATTGTAGAAAAATATTTGTATCAAACATCATTTATACGAAGAACTACTTAAATTTAAGTTGGCATCACGCACAAAAGACAATGAAAATATGACTTCATGAAAACTAATTTTAAATATAATTTTGTTTAATTTACAATTATCATTTTTGCATCTTTCAGTGTGTGATATTAACGTTTTTCACATGATAGCCAGGAGGGCTAAAGTATCCTACATTTCGATAGCCTGAGCTATCTGTTATAGTCTGAAGCCCTTCTTACCAATTAAAAGATTGAAGAGATGTACATGTAAAGCTGTCATCAATGTCACACTCTAATCTGTTAAAGGCCCATTAGCTTTTCGAATAAAGCAATACATAACACAGACCATTATATTTAATAATAAAAAATATAACAATATAGTTTATAATGCTCTAAAATTATGCCTTTTTTGCCACACCTCGCAAAAATGTTGCCAAGCGCATTTCCTTATTGTGAAATATCATATCATATGTTGTACACTTATATGACATATATAGATCTAGGTAAAATAAAACCTACTTTAATTTTAACAAACTGAATCCAAAAAGCTAATGGGGCTTTAAATGTTCTTACATGTCAGTGTAAGTTAAAACGTTTTTAAAAAGTCTAAAATGATAACTTTATGTTATGACCATTGGCATATCAAATCATTGTAAATTAATTTCACTTCATTTTGTTATAAATAAATTATCAATACCTTGTTATTCAAAAAAATTCCATTTTAAAAACTGTCCATGTACAAAAGTAGATTTACTTGAAGAGATTTAAGGAATATCATATAGATAATAGTGAAAAGGAATGAACTCAATACAATTTAAAAATGAAGGCATGTGCTTTGAAAAAAAAACAGAATTGGAAATTAACAACACAATGCCATTATAAGTAATACATGCAAAACTATATTTATCATACAATATTACTCTTTTTCATCAGTTACTGTTTAACAGCTTAAGACACATGGGCTTTTTGTAAACAGACATTAACCAATTAAACAGACATCAGAAGTTGCTTGCTTTCTGCATTATACATTATACTTTACATGCTGCAATGAACTGGTAAAACTTTATAGCTTCAGTGTCTTTTATGTTTCAGTATGTAAAACAACAACCAATAAGTCTTCAGCAAGAACGGATTGTTTCATTTAAAAAAAAACAGTATATCTGAAATCTGACTTGTTAAGCGCATTGGCTTTATTGCAACAGTCTGATGGTTCTATTCCATACAACAGTTCAGAACATTTCCCTCAATGGTGATGTCATAAGTTTTACTGTTAAGTTCATTGATACAGGAGAACAATGAAATAACAGAAAAACAAACATATTAGCACTGTTTCTTTAAGAAAAGAATTTACTCTTGGTTAAAAATGTTTACAGTCTACCTCACCTGGCGAGTCACAAACATTACAACATAACAAGTTTACCAACTGTATGATTGACAACTAACACAGAAATGAATATATGACATTCACAACAATTGTCCATAAAGATTTTACCCAGTACATGCCAACTCCTTGTTTACGTTGTTAGTAACCTGCAACTAACTATTGAAACATAGTTTGGTGACAAAAAGTGTCAGTGTCGGGCCAGTCAGTGTTTGAACGCTAACGATTGGTACACAAGCTTGTGGCTCTATCAAATGAGTCAGTTGAACAAGTCACTGATTGTCAAAATATTTTTTCTGTAACATTACTATGCTTTTACACACCAGCAAATCCAGCATGTCTGGCTTTGACCTTTTGGCTGTTGTGGATTCCAGGAGATTCTTTTCACTTTGCTGGTATTTTACCTCAAAGGCTACAATGTCTAATTACAAAAAATAATAAATAACATACCCATATACAATTTTCACACAGTTGCATAATTATGTAAGATTTTTCCCCAATAGAATCATGCAAGCTGCTGGTGAGGGGCACTTATGTCAGGATTGAGTGCCAAGGATAAAAGTTGCTTATGCCAGCTGCTACAAGAAACAAAATCATTGTTGTAATATATATGTGTCATTGAACATAATGATATAAGCAAAAGATCAACGGTTTAACAATTAATATACAACAATAAATCTAAACTCTCAGTGTTGGTCAGTTCTCCAGAGATTTGCGAATTTGTTCCAGATTTAACAGAAACTAGAAAAGGTTCCCATTTTTTTGCGTAATATATTTCACTTAGAATATAGTGTTGCCGATAGCTTGTAAAGTTTATAAAACTAGGTATCTTAGTTTTACAATTAAAAATATGATATTTTTCTAACTGTATGAAAATCTTCTATTACTGAATATAACATCAAGACTAGGGAGAGATACAGTATTATTTAAAAATAATTTTTCAAGCCAAAGTTTAAGTTGTCTCCAGAATGTTTCTACATAATTACAATAAAAAATTGATGTGAAATGGTCTCGAAATGTACACAAAGTATTGTTTTTCATTCTCATTTTTAAAAGTAGGTCATTTGTATGGAAGGGAATATCCGCCAGTACATTCATGCTGTTAAATGACAATATTATGTTATTTACTTGCATATGCGTTCTTCTACTTGACAACTGCATTCTGGTTTCTTACAAGTGCTTTCTACGTTATTCATGTTTCATATTACTTGATGCTAAGTGGACACTCCCTTCATGTATATCGTTTATTCTTGCATGTAATTTACAACTGCGGTATGCCTTTTTTTATCTTGGAATGTTTATTCACACTATTTCTAACTGCTATTGTTACTGCGTTTTGGAGTCAACATTATTCTTGTTGAAGTATGATATAACATTGGGACATTAAGAACATGACTGGGAACCAATAAACTCTTTAGCTTCTTGCGCAAATTACTATACACGGGAAACAACTCCGGATATTAAATTTACACGTTTGGAATTTTCCGTGGTTTAAACGGTGCGATAGTAAAATCGTCAATGTTTACGGAAGTGTTATGACACATATTGATTTTAATGAGACATCGAGCTGTCTCGTCGGTCTCGACGATCATTTCAGTGGCCGTGTGTTAGAAATGGTTTCTGTTACATCCAATAAGCCAACCGAGAACGGCGAGAACAAAACATTTTGTTGAATGTTGAAGACACTGTGCTACAACGAGGCGGTACGGCAATATATTTCTCTGAACATCGTTTCAGGTGAATATTTTAGTAGATCTACATAAACATTATTTACTCCTATATTTACCGTGTTACTTCTCATTAACTCAGGTCTGTCTGGAACAAATTCAGGTTCGGGGCTCATTTTAGATTTTTTCAGACGGGGGGGGGGGTAACTTGTAGTTCTAAGCAATATTTGATCATGCATAGACAGGTGAACATTTAGTCCAGTAAAAGATCTGGTTCTTATTCACGAAGACTGTGTTTCGCACCTTTGAACCTGTATGTAACGGTCTATTGACTTTGATTGAAATGAAGGGGTGTGGTATATTGTTTAATTGGTAATGTATCTGACTTGCAAGCAGGAGGTCGTGGGTTCGAGCCCCGCATCGGGAACATTAAACTTCCTCCTGTTACATTTGGTGCTGTGAATGGGATGAGACTAGCTTCGGAATCCTAGAGCTATGGTGAAGCAAAGGCTAGCCGAGTTAGTCAAAAGAACCTATTGTTGCCGCGATTAATTACTTTGAATAAAAAGGAAGGAGGAATGTAGCTGTGTGGTATATTGTATTAAATTTTATAAATTGGCTGAGATATTCACAGCCTGATTAGCTCAGTTGGAAGACCATCTGACATGCAAGTAGGAGGTTGCGTGTTGGAGCCCCGCATTGGGTACAATATTTTCCTCCTCCCTATATCAGAAAAAAATGCATATGTGAAAATATGTTTGGTATCAAGAATAATATTATGGGAATGATTAACTTTTCAATTACATACAGCCTAACAAGTAACATACTTCTTTTGATGATGTTTATAAAATAAATCTAACTAATGTCAATGGTCTTCAATTTTCAGTCAATATTGGAAATGGTTAGACTACTCACAGTGGTGCAGTCAATCAGCCTGGAGAGAAGACTTAGCAAGTGTGTGTTTTTGTTGGTGGGGCTAATTAGTTTATACTCAATGATATGTTTGTCAGACTGGTACACAAGGCTATCACAAATGGGTTTTCTCAAAAAGAGGCTTTCCTGACAAAATTGCTGCTATATAGATGGAAGTTATAAAACATAATGAACATTACATAGGTATATTATATAATATATAAAGATTGCCAACCGGTTTTGTCCTCAGGGCAGTGATTAATACAATAACGGCGTCAAAATCTGAAATGTTTATAGCAACATCACATTTTTGCGTACATACTGGTTGACAATTTAAGTCTAAATGATTAATTTATTATATAATACCTATGTAATGTCATTATTCGTTATTATTAATTTACTTGCCACGGTATAATCTTTAACAGTTAATAATGATATGGATGGAATTATATACTTATATGCAGAAGTTATATTCATATTATTCACATCACAGGACCTGCAGAATTTTGTGACTCATAGAATATTTAGGAAAAGATACCAATGCATTCCATCTATAGGGTGTTTGTGACAGCACATTGTCATTCTGACTTACTAGTATCTGTTTTTGTTTGTTGTTTATAGAATATATGTGGAAGTGAAAATATAATTTGCATAACTTATTAAATCTTATACTATTAAGATCTTGTTATGATGTAAAAAGTATTTAGTTAGATTTATTTCAATATACAAATTACAATGTGTAAATAAACTGGCATACATAAAGAAAATATACATATATTACAAGAAACATGTGTATAGCCATGTTAGATATTTTACATAAAGGATAACACAAAAAAGTGAAAAAAAACTTTGTTTCCATTTTGGTCAACAGCTATACATAGCTAATGTTTAAATGAATAAATAAATTTTGTATCCGTGGTCCTTAGAATAAAGTAATGAGTTACACCTAGGAAGATATTTGATTTTCATGCATATCAGAAGTTATAAATCACACTATCCACAGACAAATTGTATAGTGTCATATTGAAAGAAATTTTAAAACTTAGCAAATTTAAAGTTGAAGCTATATTTTATGTCACTTCTAAGAAGTTGACTTATTTGATGTAAATGCAAATTCATGATAATAAGTAATACATGTGAATTAATTATTCATCATTTGAAAGCATCAGTCTATTAGTGTCAATGTAATTTCTAAATTGTTTGTAAAGATATGTTTGTATTTGAATTTATCAATATTCTAGGTTCTTCATGTTAATTATTAACTAATAATAATTGTAAATTTTCAGTCAATATTGTCAATTGTACATTGATGTTAAATATCTAGATACTGTCAAACCTCCGAATAAAGGTCATCTTGTGAATAAAAGCCTTTCTTTCTAAACTGTCATTGATTATTTAGAACAAAATAACTCCTCATTAAGAGATATCTGTTAATATAGGCCAAATTTTCTATTGCCTAAGTTCAAAGTCTTGACTGTAGTCCAAAATACATGTACCTGTAATGACTAACTAATTCATATCACTTCATTTTTTTGAAGTTTTTTAATTTCATTAAACCTCATTTATAACAGTGAAGCATTGGAAGACATGTACAATTATATGGTTGTCAGTTATCAAATTTCAATTAGTTGTACTAATGGACAATAATCATTTTTTTGTTTTTGTTAAAATTGAGACATTATTCAATTGGTTACTTAATTTATTGTTTACAGAAATACATAAATAAACAGCATAATAAATAAACAAATGAAAAAAATGATAATTGTTGTATTTCATCTATTCTTTGATTCAAGTAGGATGACTAGTCTTTTCAAGGTAGACACACACCTTAGTTGGATCCTAAGCTATCCTCACGTTGTGCATATGCCTATGTTTCTCTTGAAATATCTCAAACCATCTAGGAGTGTCATCATCAAAGCTACATGGGTGGTCCTTTCATTGAACTCAAGCGGAAAAAGTATTGGCTGTTCATCCTTTAATGAATCAACAATGGAGCTGATACCCTTGGTGAAGTTGTGATAGAAGACACAACTGAGGTAGAAATAACTGTTGGATCACTAGCAAACATAACCTCTATGCATCGAAATGCCTCCATATCTGTCGACTATCACCAGCTTGATTTTTTTCTTAAATGCTTTATACCTGCAATAAATAAACAGACACATTAAAATACCTACATTTATGTTTATCCATACTGTAATGACACTGTTTGTGATTAGTGAAATTTAGATAATTTTTGTGTGGTACAAAATGAAACACATTATCTTAATACATGAAGCCATACAGAAACATGATGGGTATATGATATACTATACAGTCACTTGTACCCAACTGTAGTGATATATGAAAAACACAAATGAATGTCGATGCAAATGAACAATTTAGAACTGTTCTATATAGTATAGGTCTTTCATATTGAACATTATTGAAACATGTGACATTGATTGCTTAAAACAAAATGACATCCAAATATAGGTCATGCACTTGGTAATCAACCCAATTATGTATTTTCCAAGGATAGCCTTTGTTCCCAGGTTTAACTGTATATGAACAGGTATGCTATATAACATTGTTATATAGATCCCTGATAGAAATAAAATTCTTCTCACACAACAGCAATAACTAAAACATCATTTCACATGACAGAGTACATAATAACTGTTATTTTAGGATAAAACTTACTCTGGACTTATCTTGGTGTTTTTCTTCACCTCCACCAATATAGTATCTGCTGCTTTAGAAACGATGTTGACACCAACAAAATTTATATTTAAATAACGATGCACATACGTATCGTATATGGACATCGATGAAGAATGACTACAAATCTACAGTAACAATTATTTGTCTTTCGCTCAACTTACACTAATTCGTCGAGTAGTTTTTTGTGTATGCACCGTGCATGGTTGACCTTTTTACGGAAATAATCGAAAAAATCTGGATCCCAGCATTGTATGAATTGAATATTACAAATGCATTCGTTTAAGTTCATGCTAATTGGTTTCGCCTTGCTGAACTTGCAATCATTGATGTTAACATGCATGTGTCGGAATAATAATAATGAATAGAATGGGTGCATTTGTCATTTACACGCAATAATATGTAATTTATATACATAGAGTAACGAAAAGATTCAAGTCATTTGCCACTTACTGATGGAAAGAAGCATAAAGACACACGGCAGTTGTAGTGAGTTTAAAACGAATGAAACAAGGCAAGATGCAATTGTCATTTAACAGCATGCATGTACTGGCGGATATTCCCTTCCATACATTTGTACCCAATATTCAGTGGTTAATGCGAAATTGTAACCAATGCAGTTTTGAATCCTTTGTAATAAAGAAATGTGTTTCATTAAACAACTTTCCAATTGAAGTTGAATTGGAGTTTGATATAAATTTGTCATATATTAATCTGCAACCTCTTTTATTGCCACAAATAATGTTATTTATGTATGGTTGAGTTGGTAGGGGTAATGTATCTAGAGGCATAACAATTCTGTGTTTTGTAAACACTCTCTTTAAGCAATTAACAATACCATTATATTGTAGAAAGTTGGTTCTTACACCAAACGTATTTCGAAGATGTATTAATTATGTAGACAATACTTCCTAATGGTTTCGACATACCTTGTTATTTCACAATAACTATATATAAATACACCTTACATGATCACATCACCAGAATGTACCTTATACGCTTTGTTAGGAACATGTTAATGATGTACGTCTGTTGTTGTGTACAGTGCAATCTGATGATACGACGAATTCGTGACTTGTGGATGTGTTTTCCAGTAACTTGTAACAAACAATGCTATCAGCCACTATTTTTTATCCAAAACATATCTTAGAAGTGTTTTTTTTTGTTTTACGGGTTATGTATGAGTTTATGTGTAAACATTTATGTTTATTCTTAATATCAATTCAAAACAATTTCACTTATTATTAGATGCATGGCGAAGACGATTTGATCTGTGTGAAGAAAAGAGTGAATTAGACTGTCTTGTAAGACTTCTAAATATCAGAAATAATACAAGGGAAAAGACTTGTGGTGAGTAGCAATCTATAATTAATACATTCTTAGCTTTGAATAAGAGGAGGGAAACTGAACGTTTCCAATATTTGGAACGAATCGTTCTAAAGACATTCTATTGGATAATAACCTTTATCACGTAATTGTTAAATATTGTTTGAAGCCTTAAACAGAAAGAGAAAAGTATTTGTGATTTTGTTAGAATAAAATATCATTAATACATGTATTATATTTGTTTTAAAAGTGTAGGTATCTGTACTACATGTATTTATGTCTCCTATCAACCTAATAATAGGTATGTTCGGAAGATTTATGCTTAAATATTGCGGATAGTTGTAAAACTTTACCCATAAATTCTAAAAAAATGACTCCATTCAAAGATTCCCCGAACGGAGAAGGTCCTGTACATTCTCGTATAATTCATAAATGTTTGTACTAAGGCATTCTTTTGTTTAAAGACCTATGTTTTAACACTATATAAAATTTATTAAGGATTTATATTGTTTAAAGACCTATATTCTTGCACACCATTCGTAAATTTCAGATTTCAATCTGGTCTTAGAAGCATTTTCTTTAACTGATGAAAGTTTGGACTTACATGGAATTGTGGCCAATAGCAAGTCCAGTATATGCACACATTTACGTGAAGTACTGAAGGAAGTACATGTTGAAATTGATAATCCAGACACCAAGATACATGTTCGTTGTTCGTCCTACAATAAACTTGTAAAAGTTATAGAAAAAACGCAACATGATAAAAAGTGGTATAATAGCGTGCATTTTACCGTTTCAAGCGTATACTTGAGGACACAGATAGAGAAAAGCACGCTACATACATGTATCAATAACAGCACAGGTGTGAATAAATTATTTCTTCAATTGAGTTTGGCATTTTTAGTCTGACGCATGCATCATGTTGACTTCCGCTTTTGTTTGCAAACAGTAACATTCAAAGTGTTTCAAAACGCTTCCATGATCTACATATTATCTAAGTAAATAAAAGTTCATGTTATTAATCTGTTCATGACGACAATATATTCTCGGAGCCTTTACTGAAGGCGATGCAAACATTGCAAAGTCACTTTAAAACCGAGTGTATCAATTAATTGAAACGGTTTGAGATAATGCGCTTCAATCAACATTTCATTATTTAGTCATTTGTAATATAATATAAATAGATAAACACACTCATTTAAATAATTATTTGAAACTTATGTACTTTTTATTTGTTGATTTAGAACAAGCACTAGAGAACGGTTACACTCGCCTAGGAGAAATTTCAAAACTTTTTCAGAAAACAGACTATTTCGTGGATTCTGAAATGTTCAACATTCAAAACTCAACAAGAAAGATGCCAAATGAACCACGGTACAGGTTATTGACTTGTAATGGTACGTAAATATAATTATGCAAACATACACATCTTGTATTTACGTAGACAATCATAATAAGGATTTAGTTTCATTTTGCATTGATCAACTCTTTGAAGAAATCTATTATCAGATGCTCGGAAAATATCCATTGACAACAAATGACATCCCGTTCTGGTTAAACCAAAGTGACCATATATAGTAACCTCAAACATAATTTAAACTATCTTTAAAGTATTGAAAAGTAATATCGTTATATTCAAATATCACATTTAGTTGCTTCGTTTCAATGCGTTTCAGAGATATGTACAGCGGTACATGAATGGTCTGGGGTAAATGAAGAACGCGAACATTCGAGAAAGGTTTGGTTCGACAAATTTGTTGCAAAATTAAATCACCAACAAGTAAAATACACGAAGAAAACTGACTCAACCGTCGTTTTATTTTTCGAACATGTATCGGTAAAAACACAAGTGGAATGGATTTTGTCAGTAACAGATAAAAAGGAAATAAATTCGTCAACTCCAGGAAATGAATGTTGTATAAATACTGAATCTTTAACAAGAACTCTTCAAATAGCTGAAGGTAGTTATCATAAATCATATATTGTACCTTTAAATGGTACACAATTAATATTGTATGAATTGCCAAAATTTCTGTTTTATATGTTCCACTTTATAATTTAGTACATACGCTGAAGGTTTTAAACATTTAAAACATTATTGTAGTAATAGCTTAGCTTATGGCTATTGTTATAGTCCAGTCAGTCGTTGTGGTCTTTTGACCTCATTATCTGACTCAATCGAACATTACGCGAATGCTCAGTGTATTGTCTTCTAACATGATTGTTCAAATTAATCCCACTAGGCTCAAACATTTGACAAAAATTCATGGCTTTGAGATATCTAGTGTGTAGCATAGGCTATGAGTACTCAAGGGTGCACAAATTATGCTACAGGGAGCACAACTGGTATTGTCCCAGGGACACCAATCTTACACTGGTCTATGTAGTAACTTCTTGGACGAAAATGCATAGGTTAGAAATTAGATATTTTTGTGTAACATTCTCTTGTTGTTCTCTATCAAGCCTGATCGAAGTATGCTCCTGTCGTCGAACATGACACTGCTCATAGAACCACTTCAGTTTCAACTAATCAGTTTACTCAGGTGAAAAATTTTGATTAATCATGACCCTCTTGTTTTCATTACAGATACGTGGAAATGCCGATTTGAACTGAGGAAAGAAGAGAGAAAATTGTATAAACTCTCTTGCCTGGATAAAAGCAATGATGATTCATATGGTATTTAATGTGATAATGGTCGTACGTTTGTCAATACTATAGTTAAACGCTCTATTTAACATTCTATTAAAACAAGCAAACGGATCTACAAAATTAAATTAATTTTTAATGATCACAGATTCACACACTGTCTAATTTAAATATACGTAGCGCCTAATATAACTCAAAGTACTAAAGATGAAACGAATGCATTTAATGTATCTGGCTTGGTTACACTCGCTAAAATAACGTAAAATGGTATTTTACGTTATTTCCAAAGATTAAATATTATACTTTAATACCAAACAACAAAGGTTCTATCAGAACGCTCAAAAATGTTTTTTCATTGCGATAAATACTGCACCCCTCTATCGACTTTTCCTTATTAGCGTTAAACATCCCTAACGTAATGTGCATTGTATTGATACGATATGATACTATAAATTCATTAACGACAAAAATTTGTTATAAAATCTCTTAATAGACTTCAAACCTGGGCGTGGTTTCAATTATTGAACCGTTAACATAAGCGATTTTGATTGGCTATCAAAATTGAATGGGGTACGTCAAATTCGTTGATTTCATGAGACAATAATGATCCGACACATTAATTGTTAATTGCTCAGCTTAAAAAACACATTAGGTGTCATTGTCGAATTAGCATTGCCGTCTTATTTGATGACGGATTTCAAAGCTGTTTTCGGTATTTTGTAGCGGACATGTTAGTCTAGGGAACCCTGCCTTACTTGTTTTCATTTTTTATCTATGAAGAATTACGTTATAACTATAGCGGGGTCTTGGATTCGGAAAGTCAAGTATCTAACGAACGGAAGACGTTATCAACCAAACTGAGGCACCATTTCCTGCTTTATACATTCATAGTCATTTTAAGGCTATTTGTTGTAATATATTCCTATATTCAGAGTAGTTATCGTTGTTCAAAAATGTGTAAATTACGTGCGATATTGATTTATACAAGACCAATCAAATATAATATTTGTTTCAAATTACTTGCAATTCACTTTATACAGTGGGTTTATTTTAGTATATAAGTATGGTTTAGTTTCTATTGTTTAGTTTTTAAATCTATAATTTGGTGAAACTTGATTTGACCTGATATCCAAGCCAGATACGTTACTAGTTTACTAAAATGTATGCTGATAAAAAGCTCATGTCAGATGAGAGATGATTCTTATAATTTTGTTCTTCCCAAATATGACTTCCCTATTTTATGCAAAATATGGGACATACCAGACTTATTCAAAACACACACACAAATGAACTTTCTTTAACGAAGCCATATAATTGTCTAGCAATTGGATACAATTTAATGTAAGCGAATGTTTTAAATATATACCGCATCTGATACGACAACCTCATGAAACATAATCAATCGTTGTATGTGCATTTTGCAGATGTTTGTATTTTTTACATATTTTTTATACCCAGTGCATACTTTATAGCAAGAAAAGTTGTATCCGAAACCATCATCGTATTTTTTCAAAAAATACTATTTGTAGAACAGCTGTGTTTTTACTCAGTCATGTTATGCACACGCCAAAAGGCGACGTCACGCGTTCTATATATTTACAGTTTTCAAATTTTAAAGCAAAAGTCACTGCGAAATGAGTGTTTTTAGAAGAAAAGGGGCTCGTTTTGTCGGCAGTTATTATCTTGGGATAATATCAGCAGTTGCTTGTTTTTTTCATATGTTTATGCCAAAAAGCTAATGGGACTTTAAACTAGGTGAGACAATTAACAATCATGAATGGATAGGGAATCAAGATCGTATAATATTTATAGTGCGTAGTTGGATTAAGGTTCAGACGGGCAATCACTGTGTTAATCATTTTCATAAATACTTCTTTTATGACTAAGCATTCATAAGATACACTATGTTGATTAAAAATTGTGTTTGCTATAATAACGCGTCAGAAAGGACGTGAACGGATTTCGACAAATTAGGCGATGTGTCGCGTGCATAAACATACATTGCGGGAGCAACCAAGTCTTACGGACACTAACATTAAAATTACTCGGCACATTCGGGAGGTACTGTACGAACATAAGATAGGTGACTCATAAGCAAACTTGGCTGGCTCTTTCAATAGGGCTGACACTATAGTAAACAAAACATTTACTTTTACTAATCAAGGCGATGTATTGCATGCAAATCCACGATACTTTGCATGAATGTCAAAGGCACACTTAGAGGGCAAATGTTATGGTTTCTTGTCATGAATGAGAGGATATTGCGGGGACATCTGCGTCCATGACATATTTCTAATACATTAATATAATAATGTCGTCAATCGAAGTAATTGAAGTTTATGTTCATAGCGGATCGAAAGTCGTTAACAAGTCTCTTCAATTTAAAGCTTTTTGGATTTAATAAATACTAAACAATTAATTAGATAATAGTAGAACATAAGAAACTCTTTCATCTTCTCTAAAACATCTCGTAAAAATGTTGGCATATATTGTTTACTTATTTTTGCGATATCATTGAAAAAATACTGTGCTACATTTTCTATATGTACTTTTTGAATAAAATTAGAACATTCCGTAATTTGTCTCTTTATTCCAAGTAAGAGTCAGTTTCACTGATAATACATCTGTCTAGGTAAAATAAGACATACTTTATTTTCAACATAAAAAAGTCAATGGAGCTGTAACGAGTCTGTACTTCATATATTATGATTTTATGGTTTCATGGAGGTATTTAGATGTTATTTCGGTCGGCATTGTACAGTAAGGGACGCATGGCGTAATAGCGAAACGCCCATGTTATTACGGTTCTCTTGTCGTTATAAGCACGGAGTTTTCATAGTTTAACTATTATTTCATACAAATCTCTTGACAACACAAAAGCTTTATTTTCAGTCCTGGTTTCTACAATTGACGTTCATTTCGCAGAAAATACGGATGAAGATGATGTTATTAAGACATCGATATACGAAGACAAAAAACTAGATGATGGTTTTACTTATATACTCCCAACTCAAGTTGACTTGGTCATTGAAAAGGACGAAATGAAAATCCAATGTCCGTCCTTGCTGTATGTCCTAACAGTAATTCGACTACAACAAAAAAACGCTTGGTATGAACATTTGCAAGAAGTCGAAGCTAATCACGCCGGCGTTTACATACGAACGAGAGTGAAGAAAGATTCATTACAAAGCTATATTAAGATTCAGTGTGGTAGGTTGTAATTATATTAAATATAAATGTTGTTATAACAATAGCAAGTTGTTGATAGCATGTTGTCGACTCAAAATATCTTGAACATGCGTACGTACGTGTATTGCATTCCATATGCATCTTGTATTATCATATACGTTATTAATATCTGACAATAGATATCTTCTATGTATCTTCATGTATTTTAAATTATCAAATCGATAACAAATATATGTTGGGTCTAGAGTTACACTAGTACACGTACGTATGGAATCGTGTGAGGTACACCCTGGTGATATGATCATGTAGAATCATTTTATGTCGACTTAAGCGCCGGTCCCAACCCGCCGTACTTGCAAGTACGTGTTGTCTACTTGCAAAAAACGAGGGCAAAACTATGCGAACCGTACGTGGTTTTAACCGCCTCCGTACGGATTTGGAAGCACGAAGAAAACGCCGTAGCACTTTTTGTACATGAAGCGGTGGTCTCAATCCGCCGTACTTGTAAGTGCGTGCTGTCTACGTGCAAAAACGTGGGCAAAACTTGGCGATCCGTATGTGGTGAGTACCGCCCCCGTACGGATTTGGATGCACGCGGACACGTCGTAGCACTTTTAGTGCATAAGGAATTTTCGCTGCGTTCGGCCTGCGGTAGGGCTACGGATTTACCCTAGTACTCGCGTTCATCGTACTTGCACACACTTACAACATACGAGTGAGGAAGGACACGTTTCGCAAACAGCACGTGCAAGTACGGCCTTCGTACGATAACGCTGCAATCGCACGACGATAGTGCGTTGTAAGCATGTGCAGGTACGATGAACGCAAGTACTAGGGTAAATCCGTAGCCCGGACGCAGCGAAGATTCCTCGAGCACTAAAAGTGCTACTGCGTGTCTGCGTGCAACCGCTTATGGCCAGGTGCGGCATGCGGGCACGTACGTACAGCTTACGCAACCGTGCGAGTGACGTGCATACAGGTTCTTCTTCCCTGCTTTTGCCATGTCCTTCCCACGTTGTCAGAAAAACGTGGCGACCGTGGCCTCCCAAAAAAAGTACGGACTTAAAACACGCACGGTGGATTGTGACCGAGCAATTACTGTGAAATAGCAATTAGGAGGTATTGTCTATATAATTAATACAACTTTCCATCTACATTCAATCCGTCATATCTACATGAAGTAATATTTTCAACATAAGTTAATCCGACATATTCATAAAAACTGTGTTGTCGACTTAGACGAGCTTATCTATAATGTTTACGGGTTCTACCATGAAATTTTCACGACCTAATAAGTTTTTGTAAGCGTGTTGACAAAAGTCATCTTAACATTGTCTAAATAACATATTTTGTGAAAATACGTCAAGTTTACTTCCTGACATATTTTAAGCGTCTGGCGAGGTATGTTCAACTAACATGCATGTTCACATAATTCATATTGACATACATTACTAAACTAAAGGAAATAGACAAACAAACAAGGCGACAAACCTACGTGATTATGTTATTTCTACATGACGCTATGCCTACATGCATATTCTTTATTACTTGTTGTCTTAGCTTTGGACACGCTCTTTTTTAATTACTTGTCAACATACTTTTAGACGACACTTAGAGTTATTTCTTAACGTCTTAACAAAATTTTAACAAGTTGTCTTCATAGGTTATGACGTTTTGCAGAGGTATATGTCGTCATGTCGTCCTACACATCCCACATGATCACATCTACGGATGTACCTGCTAAATATTGTATAAATAAAGGGAAACGTGTTTGTACACATGCATAAAAAGACTAAAGAATGCTTAATTAGTTGCGTTCCTTTATTAACAAAACACTCTACATTTAAAGTGTCATATTGTTAGGACAACCATGTTTGAGAACGATATTCGAATAAAACAATCACGAATAGCTTTTGGCACCCACTGAATATAATTCTAAAGATTTATTATGTTTGTTTATCTAGATAATAAAAGGTGTATGTCATAGTTATGCCCGTGCTTGTAAAGTGATTAATCAATGTTTGCAATTAATATATTGGTGTTTCATGTTCTAGAAAATTGGAGAAGGAAAATGGATTTAAAGAAGGAAATGGACAAACTTAAACACATCCACAAACTTTTGGGCGAAGACGCGAACAAGAATCATACAGAAATGAGTAAGTGTATATTGTTATACATCGTTTAGATCATGTCAAGGGGTGTTCGGTGGTCTAGTGTATGGAAGCGAATAAGGTGCACCCTGTTGATGTGATCATATAGGATGTATTTATGTCGACTAACTGTGAAATAACACGGTATGTCGTAACAATTAGGAAGTATTGTCTATATAATTAATATATCTTTCCAACTACAATATATCAGTCATATCTACATAAACAATATTTTCATCACAACTTAGTCCGACGTTTTCAAAAAAACTATTTTGTCGACGTAGACGAGCTGATCTAACCTACATAATGTTTACGGTTTCTACCACATATTTTCCCAACCTACTTAGTTCTAGTAAACATGTTGACAAAAGTCTTTTTTGACATTTTCTAAATAACATAGTTTGTCCAAATATATCAGGTTTACTTCCTGATATTTTTAAGCGTCTGGCGAGGTATGTTAAATAAAACGTCGAAACGACACATATAGTTTTTAACGTCATGCAATTTGTCTTCCTATTTCATGACGATTTGCAGAGTTATATGTCGTCATATCGTCCTACACATCCCACATGATTACATCACCGGGTGTACCTTATACGATTCTATAGAAGGGCGTGTGTTCGAATCTCGTCCCCGTCATTTAATATTTCAGACACACGTTGTTAGTGTCCCCATCCCAGTTATCGAGCCAAGCAAGTAATATTTTTAGAAAATCACAGAAAATGATGAGGCTTTAGACCGGGCAAGATAAAAAAAACCTAGAAAACTATTCTAAAAGCAATATAGGGATATAAACACCTGAATTCCCCATATCTTATCTCCCATCGTATCGTGTCCCCATCCCAACTACCGTGCTTATTCAATAACTAAGAAAAACTATTCAAAATACGAGTAGGGATATCAATGCTTGGTTCCCCTGTATCTTCTGTACCTTATCTTCCCTTTCATTGAGGCGTATCTGCATTGGCAATAGATGTCAAATATGCCGTGAGACAATAGATAGCGATGAATGTAGGACGTTTTGGCTGAGGGCGTTTTGGCCAGTACCTTTTGGCCACGGACAGTTTGTGGAATCTTTAAATCACGATTAACGAAATATAATGATGATAATTATTACGCTGTTAAAGTTAGTATTTTAAAGCTTAACATTTTATTTATCAGAGCGACTTGCGTGCGACATCGACTTTCAAGCCTTGGATGAAAATGGGCAAATTTCTACAGATGATCTAAAAACTGTATTCAAAAATAAAATATGCAAAAACAATGGATCTTTTAAAGAAGGGCAGTATGAAGTGCGGAAAGAAGAAAACAAACATAGACTTTACATTAGTTTTTCATCAACAACATCACTCGTTCAAATCATTGAACATTTACATAGCCGTGAGTGGCATAATCGACTTTGGGAATTCGAGGCAGCCTGGATCGGTTCATGCGTAAGGATAAATATAGACAAGAATAAACTGATGGAGTATATCAGTGAACAAACAGGTAATACTGCTTCAAATATTCATTGTATTGCCGATGTGATTATGATATTATTAACTGTAGTAGTTTCTACAATGTTCGTATCCTACAGAAATATTTAATTTGTAAAATATATTACACAATTCATGTACATTGAAAGTAATTTCATACTCTTGGGTGCCTTATTTTAGACATATGGAGACACGGTGTTGATTTGAGACAAGAAAGGACAGCTTTGAAGCATCTAATACAACTGGTTGAAAAAGTACTAAATAAAGATCACTCGGAACACAGTAAGTTTTGTTGATCAATCCTTAGTGACGCATTTTCATTATTGAAATCGGTTAATTTTACTTATTTATATAAATTCTTACCATTGCGACATCATATATGATAGTTATTACGTATATAAATTGCATTTGTTATTGAATGCAGTATAACTTTTTCTAACTTTTTAATTCCGAACTAGTTCGGACAGAATTTTCAGATTAGAAAGTTTTTTGCATAAGAAAGCGTTTTCACTCGTGGTGACCTGAGCAATCTTATTTGAGAATTGTACTGTAAATATCAGTCTATTATATGTTTGTCTAGGAACCATAGTTTATAATACAATCAATAATGTTACTAAAGCTTACTAGTATTAATAAAGATTTTTTTTTTTGATTCTGAGTATCAATTGCATAGGAGTAGTGATTAGACATTCACCTTTACCCATGCGAGAAATACGTCCTCCTTTCAGAAGAAATTATGATTGATGCTGGATGAATATTTACTGATAAGGCTGCATTTATTCGCATCTGTGTGTAGGCTTGCCTTGAACATTTGAGGGTTAAAAACAAGTGACAGGAATAGTCACAAAACCATGTTTTTCATGTATACGCTTATATCCCTTGAGGAATGTAGGAATAATTGCACGCAGAAGAGTATTTTCTACATATCACATGCGCGCGAATTATATGCCATGTTTGCGCCAAAATGACCGAACCGCCTAAACCCTAACACTATGCCTAAGAAAAACCTGGTTAAATTAAAACTTAAAACAATGATGTTGCTGTTTCATTACAGCAAAACAAGGCATCTTCGTCTGCTTATAACTATGCTCTATTGACGTGCACACAGCGGCGTTCACTAAACTTTATGATACACCGACAACACAAAATTGTTTTATACAACGAGAACCGAACGTCCAATTCGACTACTGTCCTTGTGCGTTTCAAACCCATATGTGCACCAATTATGTACACAATTGGATCATTGTCATTTAAGCTGACAGTACCATCGGACATTAATCCCGACACATTATTGCAATCGAAAACTATAGCCGGTTGAACGTTACTTAATGCAAATGCATTTCCGTATTTGATTTAAGTTAAGGGTAAAACTATTCTTAAAACTATTTATTACATTGGGAAAAATTATGATGTTCATACTTAGTGTTGATATTTTAAAGTACGGGGAATGTTGACGTATTACTTACTTAAGGACTTAATTATCCTATAGTTTTCGCATAGACATATAGGCGGGATGAAAACTGATGGACATTTTTTTTTAAACTTTGCATGATCATAGCATATGACAACACATAGTTTTAAGCCGAAAAATGGGGATTACGGTTTGTTCTCGTTTTTGAGTTATCTGACGTCAAAGCAGAAGCTTCTGAGATAGTTTTATTTCATGACCCATTCAATTACTGTTTCAATTACGAACATTGAAAAAAGATTTATACTACTACACAATGTCAAATCCACCGCCTTGTGAAGAACTTTTACCAGACATGATCTGTTCAAGACCAATGCTACATTATGTGCCGGTTAAGATCTGGCCAAAATGCCAAGATCATTCATGAGAGCACCGAATGATTGGGGAAACACCTAAAAGATCACTAGATTATACATGAAGTTCTTCGAGACATCACTTATTCACCTAGCTACGAAAGTTTTCCAACGAATCACATTTCTATTCAAATGCCTTGCATTCGTAAATTTTGAGTATGGGTAAAAGCGAAAGATAATTACTATAAATAATGATCGTAGTGTCTAAACGTTGACAATATGGACTGCAATGAGTTCTATCAGTGTCACTGTTCCATTTATCTTTGTATTAACAATAAACAGTGATCGGTATTTAACAATGTTGAAGACAGTTCCTTCCAGCACTTCACAGAACATGCATTAAAATTATTTTGGCTACACCTGATACCGCAATAAAGGACATTGGATTACTAAACAACTTGTTGGACGTTCCGAGACCTTATTTAACTGGATGCCTAACTGTGGCCATAGTTTAAAGACAATGATACACATTAAAAGCTCTTGGTGAGCTAAACATAGCCTGCACAGAGGAATTCGAATATTAAGACAGAAATGTGCATGCATGTTTTTGATGTTTTTAAAGATCGAAAAACACAAAGTTATTACTAAATATAGCATTTTCTGCGTTATACGTATACATTAACAATCGTATACAATGTTTAAGGAGGATATGTTCGCATTGTTATTATTTACCATTTCATTCTTGTTAAGTTTGAAGTATTTTTAAATACACATATGTGAAAGTTATAATATTATATTCGTACGCGACGAAGTTCGCGAAAATCATCATATCAGGGATTCGTTAAACTTATCTTTAGATAAAAAGAGTTCAGCGCATTCTTTTTACGCTTGTCATTATACTTATGAAATTATGCCATCTATTTTATTAAACAGTTTTGGAATGTGATATTGATGTTCGAATCCAGTCGGCAGACACAAAACAAGACATCGTCATTGGAGAGTTAAAACAAACACTAACACATTCGTTAGAAACACATGCTTTGGATCAAGTAAAGCTAAAAGAGAAACAGTCGAGTAAAGATGAGCATAAGATATTGCTTATTTGTACATCGGCAAAATCACTTCAGGAAACTGTAGAATATTTACACAGCTCTGATTGGCATCTAGCACTTTGGAAACTAGAACGAACATGGAGCTGTGTTTGTACGAGAATAAATATAAGCAGGGATGTCTTAGGTGTTTACATCAATACAAAAAAAGGTATAGTAGCAATAGTCGATAAAACATGTTGATATAGTAGCATAATGATATAAGTTGCAATTTTTAGATTTGAAAATCAAATATTGTACCATTTAGAATTGATTACAATACTAAAGTATTTATTATCTGATGATTAATAGTATTGGTATAACCATTTGTTTAGTATCTATTATTATAATACTACACATGGTTATTAATAATGACCATCAATTCTGATTTATATTCCAATTGTTATATCAAAAGGTGAAGCTAACGACATTGGAATCAAGTATTTGTTGTCTCTGATTGAGCAAATCGATGACAAAAAGCAGAAATTCAATACAGGTAATTATTATTTAATTTCATCAATCGAACAATAAACACATACTACTCGTACAGTATATTACACATCGTATATAACACATATATTTTAATTGTTTGTTCCTTGCATACATATGAGGTATTCACTTCAATGACAATTGTAATATTCATATGTACACTACTTTATAATGATTATGCTATAGTATACAGCTCATGCAGAGTACTTCTGTCGTGTACATTTGTTGGTTGACTTCGTATACATATTATGGTGAGCTGTATTCGTGAGCATGGAATATTATACAGCTGACGTAAGAAAGGTCTGTCGTGTTAACGGATATAGCTCACATGGTCAGTGACCATTTCAAGAAATAATTGCGATTGAACTTAACTAAAATATATTACGGAATCATTATCATCGTCATCATTATCGTCGAAATCATCATCCACGTGGAGAAATACCTCAATGAAGGCACTAGAGGGCACCTCGGTATAACCACCGATCGTACCGTAAGCCAGTTGAAGGTGAGAACTCAACGTCATGAGCGGAGTCCGTATCAACAGAGTCAACGGGTAAATGTTTTGAAGCCAGCGAGCTTTATCACATGGCCATGGAGCCCCCTACTCTTTCATCGTAGTGAACATAGTATGCTAAGCTCGCCAGAGCAAAAACGTGCTCAAGGATCGCCCCCATGTCCGGCGTCCATCGTCAACTCTAACACTATTAAACCCTACATGTCACATTATCTCATTTATACCTCGGACGAGTTCAATATTTGGTCATGTAGATCAACAAAAAGTCACAAGGTCAAATTTTAGGAAAACTCTTTCATCTCCCGCAATTTGCTTCGTCTCAGTATTCGGTAACATCAATAAAGTGGGTCGCGTTGAAAAATGATTTTGAAAACCATTTGTGACGGAGCTGCAGCCTTCAGGACATGCACGTTTGGAAAGGCCTTAAAGGCATTTGTAAAAGTAAGTACTTCTTGTCTTTTAGAAAAAAAAATGTTCATGGTGAAATAGTGTCTATCCCTATCCAGCGTAGGCGACAAAATTCATTGATACGACGATTGAGCCTTAAACGTTTAGCAAAATGTGATTGATTTAGTAGGATGTTTATCAAGGAAACTGTTTATTGCAAGGTACAATTTAAACTTGTTTTAAAACTTCATATAAAATTCTTATTGTCAAAGCGCACAAAAAAAACGCTTTTACTTTCTGTATTGCTCTCGCTCAAATGTATATTTTTCTGAACAACTGCAATATATTATACATGTGAAAATATTCTAAAATTACTATAAATATCAGCACCAATATTGTGACATGTTGATAGCAGTAATTTAGCCATGTCATGTATCCGTCATATGTATCATGGCACCTGTAAGAATTTTGAAATAATCTTTTACATGAGCTGTTGATGTGCATCTTTAAAAGTATTCAATTTGTTAATTTTTGTATATTACCGCTTTTGTATTGTTATTCATTTAAGGTAACCTAAATAAGAGCCCTAGTACGGTACTTTTCTGATGTTTCTTCTCCATGCTACTCAAAAATTAACATTACAAAAGTAGTATTGCCATTATCTTTCGATAGTACCTCAGATACTATTATTGAATTTACGACACATTTTAATTTTTTTCTAAGAGTCGGTGTCCTTTTTTAACAAGAGGGCAAAGATGGCCCTATATCGCTCAAATGTCAATCACTGCTCTATCATTAAAACATTGTTTTGAACCGCTGACCTAGTTTTAGACCATAGATGACCCATGTTAGAACTTGACCTACATATGAATAAGACAAACTTTCTGACAAAATTCGGTGAATATCCAATTAAAACCATGAAAACTACAGCATAGAAAAGGTTTTCTTAAGATTCGACCTCGTGACCTAGTTTTTGACCCCAGATGACCTATGTTCGAATTTGTCTTACATATCATTAAGACAAACATTCTGACAAGGTTTGGTGAGGATACAATCAAAATTTGACATCTACAGTGTTGATAAGGTTTTCCTAAGATTTGACCTTGTGACCTAGTTTTTGACTCTAGGTGACCCATATTTCAACGTGTCCTTAATATCATTAAGACAAACAATATGACAAGGTTTGGCTAAGATCCAATTACATGACAGTTAGAGCTTTTACAAGATTTTTAAGATTTAAGATACACTTTTTGACCCCGGCTGACCCATGTTCAACCTTGACCCACATATCATTGAGGCAAACATTCTGACAAGGTTTGGTGAAGATCCAATAAAAACTGTGACATCTACAGTGTTAACAATGTTTTCCTAAGATTTGACCTAGCGACCTTGTTTTTGACCCCATATGACCCATGTTCGAACTCGTCCAAGATATTCTGAAGACAAACATTATGACAAGGTTTCGAGATTATCCAATCAAAATATTGACTTCTAGATTGTTCACAAGGTTTTCAAGCAATTGCCCAAGTGACCTAGATTTATTACGGAAATGACCCATTATCAAAGTTGACCTACATATTATTGAAATAAACATTCTGACAAAATTTCATGAAGATCCAATGAAAACAGTGATTTCTAAAGTGTTCACAAGGTTTTCCCTTATTTGGTCTTGGTGACCTAGTTTTTGACCCCAAATGGTTCAATATCGAAATCGTCTGGGATTTTGACGAAATTACCGTTCTGACCCAATTTTGCTAAAATTGACTAAAAATGTGGCCCCTAGTGTGTTCACAACATAAAGTTTGACGACGCACGACGCCGGACGGAGACTCATCCTAAAAGCTCACCCTGTCACTTTGTAACATGTGAGCTAAAAATAGAAACACATGAATTGCTGGAGATATTGCGAGATGACCTATATTTTTCGGTATCATATTAGACTGTGCTATTGCATCTTTTACCATGAGTTTTCATTGAAATTGGTGTTCTTTTAACTTTGATCTTTAAAAAGGTGTTACTTCCATAGACTTTAATACAAATTCAAAGGGACAATAACGTAAAGGAACGTCATTGTTTAAAAAACAATCACGGTAAATCATTTTCTTTCATGGAAACCTATAAAGGTACATACATTTCCAAAGTTTGCCTGCACAATTTTAAGAATACATTTTGAGAATTAGGATCCATGTTAATTAATAACAAGAATGTGCTAGCAGCAAATAAAATGTCAAAACTAAAGATTATTTGTCAATATTTCCTCGGTGCGTGATAATAAAGTGTTTATTAAAGTTGTATTATTAACTCTCTACATAAGAGCTTTGTAATACTGAGAATTAAATGCTACATTATGTTTAAAGAAATACATACAGAGGACGCTGAAATTTACTGGACAAGAAGCCCTACAACGCAAAATGTACTAAACAATTACTATAGCATTCAGAAAAAGTCAGTTCATTTCTACACTCACTTAGTAACCTTGATTTTCTGATATAGCCAGTATGAGTCAAAAGATTAAATGTTCCCAACCATTGACAAGATCTATAGT
The DNA here is from genome assembly GCA_964023205.1 of Lutraria lutraria. Lineage (NCBI taxonomy): Eukaryota > Metazoa > Mollusca > Bivalvia > Venerida > Mactridae > Lutraria > Lutraria lutraria. The sequence continues at coordinate 24,462,770 of OZ026847.1, forward strand.
AATTGCTTTTACTTTAAAATTTAGGAATTTGATTGAAATATGTAGATAGTTGGCACGTTGTAAAATTGTTCTGTAACTTATGAGTTTAAATTTTCATATTAGGATTACTTTCTTAGGAATTTGTATGGTTACTGGTTGAATATAGTTTACCACTGTATATCATTTTTAGTGCTGAAAATGTGATATTATGTGCATATAATGTTGTCCTTTAGAACAAAATAGCGGCCTTTCGTGTACAGAAAGTATGTCCTATTTGAAAAACTAAAACAAATTATTGTTTCGGACTCGCTTTATGTTAAAGTCCAATGAGCTTTTTGCTAGATAATTATTACCGACGAAACGAGCCCTTTTTCTTCTTAAAGTGAATTTTGCTTTTGTAAACTTAAAATATATAGAGCGCGTGACGTCACTTAATGCCGTGTGCATAATATGACTGCGGTAAAACACAGCATAAATAGTATTTTTCAATGATATTGAAATAATACGATAGTGGTTTTGTAAACATTTCTTGTTATTAAGCATGCACGGGAGGAAAACACACCGGATTCCTCTGTTATAGGACTATCAAAAACTATTACGGCCGATACATTTATATGCTTATGGGACTTTAATAGATTAAACAAAATGTGAAATAAAGTTTTCAATACGATGTCGCTTTAAACACAATTGTTCGTTTGTTTGTTTGTTTGTTTGTTTGTTTCAGAATGCCAAACCAGCGGTCAGAAACAAAGTATAATGATAATCGTCGGCCTTAAAGACATTGAACCAGGAATGCGAGGCATGTGACGTATGGATCAGAAAGCCCCTAATTCCACAGTAGGGGGTAATAAAACAGACAGGGTCATTCATAGACTAGCACCTGTTTACATATCTGTTACTCTATACTTATAAAAACAAAAGCATTTTAGTCATAAACTTATCATCACTGTAAATCAATAAAAAATATTACCCCACTTTTTGACTAGGTGTCAAGTCTACAGACCGTGACCAAACTGGTTTTATCTGATTAGGGGTAAAAAACAATTAAGAGATTAGACCACATGTGGATTTTGGGGGGGGGGTCACTTGTATAGTAGTTGTTCAATGTCTTTAAAGCTGATTGTCTTGTGTACCGATTGCCGTCGGACTTAGTTGAAACGAGAAATGACAACTTACAGATGTCCCTAGTGCATTACAATAGCTCATTATCAAAACGAAAGTACGGACTTCAAATAAGCGATACGACATTAAGACAATTCGAAGTTAAACATATTATGCAAGCTGTACCACATTATCAACCATACGTCATTGGTAGCTTACAGATAATGCACCGAAGAAGTGGATTGTGTGATAGAAAGCGTTCATATACTGCCATTGCTCATTTACTTATAAACTTATAAGGAAATGGGAACCATACAGCGGTATGTTCGTTACTGTGAAATATACTATTAACGGACCAAGTTGGGTAAAAATAGGGTGATATTGCACTACCGACGTATGTTACATGTGTTGTTCATATTATGATAAGATGACATTAATGTTTCAAACATTATGATAAGATGGCATGTTGTGTTGCACGAGCGATAGCGATTGTTTATATATAACAAACGCTATCGTTCTCACATAATTAATCTTTTTAGAATGTTACCATGACATTGTCATCTATGTGCATGAACAATACCTTTACCTGCGACTTGTTGAAAACTAAAGCAAATTCCAATTTGTGATATAGCACACTTATGAAATTGGATGAACTATTTACATATGCAAGAAATTGTAATTCTATCTGCCATAACCATAGGGTGCCCAATTCGCTAACATATGAGCAGAAACAAAATAGGGTAAGACTTGCATCACACATGGTAAACAAGAAGGCCTAGCAAACCGGTGACCTAGTTTTTGACCCCAGATGACCCATGTAAGAACTTGACCTATATATAAATAAGACAAACATTCTGACAAAATTTGGGGAATATCCAATTAAAACCATGAAAACTACAGCATAGACAAGGTTTTCTTAAGATTTGACCTCGTGACCTAGTTTTTGACCCCAGATGACCTAAGTTCGAATTTGTTTTACATATCATTAAGATAAACATTCTGACAAGGTTTGGTGAAGATACGATCAAAATTTGACATCTACAGTGTTAATAAGGTTTTCCTAAGATTTGACCTCGTGACCTGGTTTTTGACCCTAGGTGACCCATACTTGTCCTTAATATCAGTAAGACGAACAATCTGACAAGGTTTGGCCAAGACTCAATTAAAACCATGACATTTAGAGCTTTTACAAGATTTTTACCTAAGATTTGACCTGGTGACCCAGTTTCTGATCCCCGCTGACCCATGTTCGACCTTGACCCACATATTATTGAGGCAAACATTCTGACAAGGTTTAATAAAGATCCAATTAAAACTGTGGTATCTACGGTGTTTACAGAAAGTTTTCCTAAGATTTGACCTGGTGACCAAGTTATTGACTCCAGATGACCCATATTTATACTTGACCGTTATATCCTTAAAACAAACGATTTGACAAAGTTTGGTGAAGATACAAATATAACTATGAAATCTACAGTGTTAACATGGTTTTTCATAAGATTTGACCTAGCGACCTAGTTTTTGACCCAATATGACCCATGTTCGAACTCGTCCAAGATATTATGAGGACAAACATTCTGACAAGGTTTCATGACCGTCCAATTTAAACAGTGACTTCTAGAGTGTTCACAAGGTTTTCCAGCAATTTGCCATAGTGACCTAGTTTTTCACCGAAAATGACCCATTATCAAAGTTGACCTACATATTATTAAAATAAACATTCTGACAAAGTTTCTTGAAGATCCAGTCAAAACAGTGATTTCTAAAGTGTTCACAAGGTTTTCCCTTATTTGGCCCTGGTGACCTAGTTTCTTACCTAAAATGGCCCAATATCGAACTCGTCCGAGATTTTATCGATATTAACGTTCTGAGTCAATTTTGCTAAAATTGACTAAAAATGTGGCCCCTAGTGTGTTAACAACATAAAGTTTGACGACGCACGACGCCGGACGCCCGGACACAGACTGATCCTAATAGCTCACTTTGTCACTTTGTGACATGTGAGCTAAAAAGTAAGACAAAAATGGTCCAAACCGTTTTGCAGAATTGGTTACAGTTATAGAAACCTGGATAATACTACTTTGAACCAGTGTCTACGTTTAGCAATAAAGTCTGGATTGCTTCCTAGGGCGAAACTTGTCATTGTTTGCCAAACTATTACCTCTAAATACATAATCATAATTATGTTCATATATGAAATTTGCTTCGAAACGAAAGGTCCTATCCTTCAGGTCCAAGTCCCCAAAGGCACATTTTGTAGATCTGTGACTTGGAAGTTTTATATAACAAATGTTCTCATGCGAGTTGTAGAATTCTGTTTGACCACACAACGGCGTCTGCAGCATCAAGTTATTACACGATAACATATTGGCACACACATCCGTCACGGTAAACAGGTTTTGGAAATTCTCCATACAGCCCATACCTCTGTGCGTGTGTCTCCTTGTTGTTTTCTTGACTTAAAAGAAATGCTAGCAGTAGGATGGTTTGACTCCCAAAGTGGTATACTAGTAGGTTGTGTAGTTTACCATTGTCTATAATCTATACCTAAGATGAGTAGTGTGAAGCCGTCAGGAAGTGTGTTGTTCGATGTAAAATATGTGTAGGGGCTGACGGGTTACTTTAAAGTACTCAAATGAGCTATTTGCTTAAAACATCCTCGTATGCATATGTTCGAAATTATTTGCATATCAAAAAATACATGACCTGCTAGGACCGTAAAGTGTACGTCTGCAAATATGCTAGAAAACATGATGCAATTACCTCATTGATGATTATCAGCGACGACAACGATCCTTGTGGCGACAATGATGATGCTTATGATGTTGAACACGACGAGTGTGGTTAGTAATTGTAATGATTGTTATACGGTGCTGTTTCTGCCGCTGATAATGGAGATGATGATCAATACAAAAAGTATGATTGTGTTGATAAAAATGATGAATGTTACACTATGATGATACAGATGATCGTGGTGGTTTTCATTCTGCAGATGGTGATGACGACGATCACAATGATGGTTATCATATTGTTGACAATGAAGGGGATTAAACTGCATTCAATGATGACATTGTTATTGTTTTATTTTGAACTGTCAACACGAAAATGAACTATATACGGGATATGAATCATCATGACGTATACAGCTTACCGTGAGCTGTATTCGGCGTACGCTGCATACGGCGATACAACGCTGAAAATTTTAATTTAATAATAATTTTTAATTTACTTCATTGCAGTTATGAAGTTGGTTGATGCAGATTTGTCTCTGACCGAAGGAAGGAAAAAACGTTTGGAAGTATTGCGTGATTCCCTCGACAAGGCGAAAATTAATGCAACTTTATGCGGAGAGGCTTACGTTGAAAGTAAATGCTCCTCTGCCGATCAACTTATTGGTCTGATGCATTTTATTGAAAACATAAACCGTGAACACAAATATGTTCAAATAAACATTGAATCGTTGAATTCAACAATTCAGAAAGTCGAAGGTATGTAATAACATTTATATTAGTTTGTGAAAAATACAAAACACGACTTAACCTTAATAAAGGTTTAAAAAGTGCGACCGCTTATGAATTTGCTGCAAATATAAATGTTTATTTATTGCATTTTAAAATCTTGCAGCAGCCAAGGTTAGTTAGTCCTTGGTAAAATTCCACATTACGTTGTTGTCTATGGAATGAATGATATGTAGGTACAAATTACACAATGCCCGCTTACAGTTACAATTTACCCATTGGCACTGCTAGTATGCGTACTGGTATGGTCAGAATACGTGGTGACAACTTCACCACGCTTGTTGACAATGACATCATGCATGCTGGAAGTTACATATTGCATGCGGTTAAGACCTTGATGTCTTTATCATAATTTCATCTGGCCAAATGACAGTGCAACGTTGCCTAGGCTGTATTTAAGGATCGATAGCTTTACATTTCACAGTTACAATACTTTCAGAACAAAATACACGATGTGATCACAGAATATGAAAGATGAAATCAGCCTTTAAGGTGGAACCAAACAATTTAATATCCACATAAATTGATAGAGCGATAATGTATTTTCAGAGAGGCACTATAAATACCGTAAAAATGACCGTTTTGACGTCGAAAACGACATTATTTCAATCGTTTTGGTTCCACCTTAAGCAAGTTGAAAGTAAGCATAATTTTACTTGCAAAATTGCACGTCACATTTTGATAATCACTCAATTCTGTAAAAATATTTTGGGAGTTAAGCGAGTTACACAGAATAATTTTGTCTACGGTGAGTTAGGAAGACACCCTCTGATAAATGGGAGATATTTAAGAATTATTAAATATTGGTTCAAAATTATGGAATCAAAAGAAAACAAATATATTAGATTAGGATTGTATACAATATTTCTAAAAGTGACTGTGATCGTATGCCTCATGTTAAAAACTGGACCAGTTTGTTATGGGATTTATTAATATCATCTTTAGGTTTTTACGAGGTTTGTTTTTTTCAAGGCGTTGGGAATAAAAAGATATTTTTTAATTTATTTAAACAAAGATTAAATGATAACTATCAACAAGTCCTACATGGCGATCTGTGTAATTCGTCTAGGGCAATATTGTACAGAGAATTATTAATAAGTTTTGATTTTAAAAAGTAGTCATTATAACAAACCATAACCACAGAGTTGCATTAAGTAAATTAAGAATGTCGTCTCATCCATTATCTTTTGGTAGAGACTGGCAGATGGCATAAACCCGCAAAAATTCCATTTGATGAAAGAAAATGTCGATTTTGTAACAAACTAGATGATGAATATCATTTTATTATGGAATGCACTGTTTTAAACAATTTAAGGAAACAATATATTGACTCATACTTTTGGAAAAAACCGTGCATGCAAAATTTTTTAGAATTAATATGTTGTGAAAATGAAAATATCTTTAAAAAAATAGCGTGTTACACCTAGTTGATACAGATTACTTTTGTTTAAGCATTTTTCTATTCTTTTACGTATATATAATATATACTGACTATTTGTTGTCGATAATTTGTTTATGTTTAATAACAATGCAGTATCGTTTTAACTACATGTATTCATATATAGTTCAGGGAATTCATTTCTAATCTATAATAACCAACTTATATAATAACGCTTACTCTGCAAATGTAAACATATACTAGTATTATCCTTTCATTGTGATGTTGATTGTGATGTCGCAAAATCATCATTACCCTTCATTTTTGTATGATTTATACAGTTTTTCATATGCTTATTGTATTTTATAATATGCTTTGTCAAATTTTGGAGCTGTTATCGAATATCAGGTTTTACATTATGTTATAATATATCTTCTCCGTTACATTTCTTTTAATAATATGTCCTGTATATATCTGTAAATATGTTGTCCTCATGGGCCGCAAGGCTTAATGGACTTGTATTTCATTTTGATACCAGGGGCGCACGTTCTATTTTTTCACGAAAGATTACGGTTATCTCCGGTTTGTGACGGACTACGAACGTGCGCCTCCTGGTATCAAAATGTGACGTACAATTTTATCATATGCTGTGGTCACATCGTGTATTTTGTTCTGGGAACATTGTAGCTGTTGAATGTTAAAATGTCGATGCATATATACAGTCCCGGCAACGATGCACTGTAATTCGGGCAGATGGAATTATGATACAGACATCAGGGTCTAAACAGCATAAAATATGTAACTTCCAGCATGCATGTTATCATTGTCAACAAGCGTGGTGAAGTTGTCACCATGCATTCTGACTATACCAGTAAGCATAATATCAGTGTCGATGAGATAATTGTAACAGTGAGCGGGCATTGTGTATTTTTTACCTAAATATCACTCCATTGTTGTCGCTGTTGACACATCTGTTCATGAAACACATACTTTTTCAGGGCGTATCAAGAAGCAGACGAAGAAATAGAGATGGTAAAATGGTAAAATGTTCTTTTCTGTTGTATTATTTTTTTTATTACAATTCATTTCAATATGCCCTTGACCGAATGTGATGGGGTATAGGCAGTTATGTGATGCATATATTTACGTCACATTACTTAGTTTCTCTGTTGTACGGCCAGTCAATTTAGTTTACTATTGCCCCAATCCCACTAAACTAACTTAATACAATATCTTAATAATATCACTTTGTATCCATGTATATTTAATTAAATATCATGGACATAGTGCATTGATACTAATGAAGCTTATCTAATATACGCAATGAGAAAAAATATGACTCGTACGGACAACGACGAATTAAATAATCATATTCGTCAATTAATATTATCCTTAAACCAATCAAAAACGGTGATTACATTCTACCAGGTTTTATTGTCTACATCAAGAGGAATATTTTGGACAATGATAATGTAAATACTATACTAAGCGGTCGATCACCGCAGAGAAGCTTTCGTCGTTTCTGCTATCATCACCACCTCATGACTTCACCGTTGGAAGGTTACTTATTGCGTACACAACATAGCTGTGGTTGTAAACACAGAAACGGACAATTGCAACAAATAATTGTGTGTAAAGATATACACCGTTTCAATTAAGCGAAAATCTGATTTGTCGCCCCTGAATGACGTCATACGAGGATACCGGCGGATAAGACAATTTTATCAACAGGAGATCAATATCGTCAAAAACTATGACAAGGAAAGGTATTTTTACTACGGAAACGGTGATAATTAATATTTAGATATATGACAAGGTTGCTGTAATGAACAATTGTTCCGTTTATATGTTTTATAATAAATATTCGAGCCTCGGATTGATTTTATCATATGTTTTCGCGATCTCAATTGTATGTTCGTTTTTAATGTATTTGTTTCGCACGGACTGCAAACTCGAGTCTGTTTATATGATACAGTAAAATTATGGATCGGGAAACAAGCAATGCTTAAAATATGAATTTCTTTCCACTAGCATGCTTGTAATTTCTGTTTGTTTGTTAGTTTCCATTCGTTAAAATGTTCATGTAATGTTGCCAATGTTTAGATTTATCAAGTGAATGCTTTGCGTATACGTGTATATATATATTTTACATATTTATTGTACAGATCATATGGGTATTAGTGAGATTGATCACGACTATTCTGAACCAGATAACATACAACCAGGATTTTTCATGGCAAGTTCTCTTGAAAAGTCAGATGGTTCTGCCTTAGATTTACCCAATAAAATAAAGAGACAAAATGATTCAGACTGAACATTCTTACATTCATAGGACAGTATCATTATGATGAATTGACTGAAAATGAGGTGAGGCAAGCTCAAAGCATTGCTGCAGAAAGAATTTATAATGTGGAAAAGGCAATAAATATATAAAATGAAAAACTTTCACATGGATTTACTTTTGTGACTGATGTAATGACATGCAAATATTGTAATGACACATCGTCGAGGTGTTAATGTTCATATTATCATAAATATTATAGCTGTTTGTGTGTAAGCCTACTGAATTGATGTAATTAAATGTCTAATACAAATGTAATTGTTAATAACTCTGTCTTGTGTTACAATTTGCTTGATACTTTTCGGACATTCGGTCCGACAAGCTCGAAATTCTGTTGGACTGAGAGGAAATATGCCAGGTGGTTGAACGGATGAGACAAGATTCTTCATCAGACCAACACCAATCCACCATTATTCGCAAAGTCTGATTCTTGTTGGCTTGATTTGTTTTAACTCAGTATTAAAACCATCAGCTGATTAGACATCCCACATTCTCTAACATGTAAAAAGCATACTACAGGAAACAAAAGGCCACGAGTAACTTACAAGGATAGCAACAATTGTCAAGGGGTTAATAACTAATATTACATTCTGACCTAGAAATAACAAGAGACAAGTCGACATTCAGAGTAATCTAAGACAGAGATGTGAGATATTAAATACCCAGTTTCAAATTTGACCTAGTTATGGTTATATTAATACAGCACCAAATAATAACTGAAAAATATATTTATGTATAGAAGAGACAACTTGAACAGGCATAAAAAACAGGACTATTTCTGTTCACAGCTACATGCCGTACATTACATGTATACAGTACAACCTCTGTAGAGCAACACCCTGTGGGAGCTGCAAATATTGACCGTTGTTTAGAGGTGTTGCTCTAAAAGTTGTTGCAAATATCAACTTAGGTAACTTTTGAAGGTGTTGTTAAAGAGAGGTTGTTGATCTACAGTGGGCTACCCTGGAGAGGTTTTACTGTACATTAATTCAGCTCGACTGATATGACCAAATACCAAACAGTTCATGAGTTTAGAAACTTGGTATATAGAAATGTGGCTGCTATTGGCAGTAGGTCTTTATTCAGAGGTCATTTTGTTTTAATTAAACAACTACTTTAAACGAATGGCCTTCGACATTCACATGATGGTCTTTATTCAGAAGTGACCACTAACACAGACTTGACTTTGCACCTAAAGTAAAACATTTGAAGAATATCAAGATATCTAATTAAATAGATCATCTACAATGAGTCATAAAATTTAACATACATTTTTATACCACAAAAAGTCATTAAAGTTTCAACTTTTCCAACTTCCTGATAAAAACGTGTAGATGTATATCAAAATAAAATGCATTATTATCCGTTATCAATTTTTTTTCTGCATAGGTTGTGGCTATTTTTCAGACTTTTTTAACTACAACTTTGAACCATTGCTCAAGACATATCTTAACCCTGAAACAATATAAGAATAAGACAATGAAATATCATACATTGTAGTACAAAGCACTGCAAACTATCGCCTATTTATATCCTGTCTTATGATTTCATTTTTTCAACAGATATTAATGAATATGTTTTTATCGAATTAATCAACAAAGAGAGATTGATATTGGTAATCGTTTTCATGTCACTAATTAATGCATTGGTTGTTGGACCCCTATTATTTTTAATTAGTTTATCACACCCACTGATTACATCTTGAAAACACATGTTTGACCCTCAGGCGACTGTGAAAACTATTTACATACGTAAACAACGGGTGCTATATACGACCCCTTGTCGTTTTTTCACAATTGCATTGCTTATCTAATTGTTATCAGTAAGGATCGTGTCAACAATTTTACGTTATTTGACAAGTAGACATGCAATATATAACACAGCAGATTGGACTGAGATCAAACCTTATTGAGAAAGACTGCAGACTGTGATTGATTCTTAGAAATATCCATATACAATTGTAAGCAAATCTCATTGTTGATTTCCACTGAGGGTAAACAGTTCAGTGTTAGCTTATACGTTCATTCGTAGAACTGGCTTGAAAGAATGCAACATTGTGTAAGAAAAGGGAAATCACTCTCTGAAGTATCATACATGTACATGAGTGTTTAACCACACAGGTTTAGAGAAAAAAATATGACTGCCGGTTTATAAACTTAAAAAATATAAGTACATGCAGATGCTAAATATGTATTGTTTTATTGTCTAAGAAATTGATAATTAAACGCTATGTTGTTAAGCTTTTTTTGTAATCAAGAATATAGTATAACATTAACATCGTCTGTTATTTAAGACATTTCAGAGTTTATTATCAGTTCAACCAAATGAAATTAAACTATGTGTGACATTATTGATAGCCCTTTAGCCAATGGCTTTTAAAATATACTCAGGGCTGTTAAGTGCTAAACCGTCCATCGCTCAATGCGCAATCAAAATCCAAAGTAAGGCAGTTGAGAAATTTACTACATCACCAGTCCAATTTATTACGGAAAATCTGTTCTCATAAGAATGTATGGTCGGAGAAGAAGTTGAGTGTATCACCCTAACTCCCTATCAATATAATATCCAGTACCAGAATTTAACGTTAAACAAAGTTTTTATCAGATAAATTATGTATACAATCTTAACATTAACAAATGGTGGGCTGTTCGATGCTTATAAGTGTCTAAGATGCAATACCTATCGTCGTTTGAGAACTTTTGTTCTATGTCCAATTTTTTCCGAAAATGAGATATATACACCAATGGACTTGGGATGACATGTTCTATATCCATGCCAAGTGATTTGGTTCTTTTTAGTCCTATTATTGAGATAAGATAGAATTATTCTGTTCAAACAGCCTTTTTGAAGAGAGACTGTTGTAACTCAACTGACCAATCACATCGCTCAAACGAATCACGTGATATGCATTGTGTTTCAAACATACTGTTCTAAGTATTTATGACCGGAGTGAAGTTAAAAATGCCCAAATTTTCTAAGTCCAAATAGACGAATCAAAACGGTGTAGAGACACCACGTGATAGTATAATCGGTGCCATGTTGACAGTTTGTTGAGATTCTGTTGTTTGTATTTGTAATTTGTCAAACACAGGAAATATAAATGTAAGAAGAAAAACATAATATATATTTTCCACATTGGAACAAACCTTATCATATTTATTACCGCACGGTTACATAAACTGCGTGGCTTAGAAATATTTTACTTTTATATATTTACGCAAATTTCGGACAAGGTTATCCGGACAAAATATTACGATGGTGTCTATACTAGTGTGATGATACTGAAATAATACCGTGTATACACCCTTCTCCTTGAATATTATGACAAAATTACTTAGTAACATAATTTAAAAGCATTATTCATATCGTTGAAATGTTGAAGTCTAGTACTCAGAGTTACCATGCATGTTTATTTACATTGGTATGAAAACGATATTTTATGACATTGGGGTGTGCGATTCTGAACAAACCGTGTGAACTAGTCTTGACTAAACAAAAGTGATTGTACCTTATCTACACTGTGATGTTAAAACGATACCGAAATGCGCAGTTTTGTCGGTTGATGGTTGCTACAATCTGGTTGACGAAGATTTCTTAGCTATAAGCTATTGTTGCAAGTTGGATCACTAATATGTTCTGTGAAAATATTCTCTTCGATGTATATATTATAAACCAAACAGATGATGAGAATAAAAATGACAAGCTCGATGAAAACAATACAGTGAAAATACTGTTTACATTTCAGAACTAGATACAATACAATAAAAGATACTTTGGATGTTAACACTGCAGTTAACATTGTCACTGAAGACAAAGGATATGTTCAAACTGTGTTCGGGTGAACGTTCAAATGATTAAATAAATAAATAATATTAAATTAAACTCTTTAGGAAAGCAGTAAAGGGAAAGCTTAGAGCCAGACCAAGCAGAAAATATCATTGGCTAACTATTATTAGATATAAGCAAAGCATCCGGTATTGTAAATATTAATGAGGATAGTAAAATACTCTTAAACAAAGATGATCAAAAACGATGATGTTGAAAATGACATGAAATATACAGTATTGTCGATGAATCGGTGAAAGTCTGCCCTAGGAGTCTACAAGCATTAACAACGATGATGGTGATTCAGAAAGTATTAGTCCGAATGAATCAAAATAGGTTTTCAAACTTATAATATTATTGTTTTATAGTTAAGTGGTACATGTTTACAGTTTGCAAGGTTTTCACATAGTTTTAAAAGTTGTCATGTTTTATATCAAAGTTTAAGTGTGTTTGTCTACGCAGGGGACATTGCATATTTTGTGGGAAGCTTAATATGGTAAAAGTTCTAGTATTGTATTCAATGTATTCCATAGGAAAATAATTTGCTTTCGAGAAGATTTATGTCATTACACAACATTGGGATTTGAACCCCCCCCCCCCCCCATCCTTGTCATTGCTGCTTGGAAAATGCAAGACAACATAGTGCGCCAAAACTAAACACTGTGCATATGTACTTCATATTAAGATATGTACTGTTCTACGTCACAACATTGATCATTATTTTACAATTGTAATGTTCTATATCGCATTAAACATCACAGTTTTCCTAAATTTTGGAAAATAACGTTCTACCTCAAAATGTTTTTTCTCTCATTTTTTGGGGTAATTGGAAGGAATAAAACGTTCAAAATCCTTTGTTTCCGATACTCCGAGATATAAAAAATATATTAGTTTTTAAACTTTCAAAATCGAGCGTAACAGAACAAAGTTATTCAAAGCAGAATCTTTAAATCGTTTTTTCTCGAAAAGTGTAAATTGGCACTTAGAACAAAACAAATCTCAAGCGACGCTATGTCTGATTACAGTGCTTCTTCACAAAAGTTCTTTTGACATAGGTGATAAGCCTGAATCTAAGTCAATTACTATTTAGCTATGGATGGGCTATCACAAATAGCTTGGGCAATCAAAATTTGGGAGACCATAGTCCTACTGGTTACCATGTTCTAAAAGTTAATGTCACACACTGTATAATAAGGTAGCTTTAGTCAATGAGCTCAAATGTGTCACTTTGCTCAGTAAGGAACAGTTGAAAACTCCTATTTGCTTCTACAATAGACAATTTGCATAAAGTAGTAAAGATACTGCTCTGCACATACATTGTATTAGTACCCTGTTCCTAGAAAATGAGAGAAACTGTATGTTAATTTGCTCTAGGGGCAAGTGTAGCAAAGCCTTTCAGTCTTCAAGTAAAGTCAGTTTAGAAAAAGAAATGCATGTATATGCAAAGTAAACACAGTACAAATTTTACTCAGACAAATGTCAACAATGAATATCTCAATAAAAACATAAAAACAAGTGTTAATTTGTAACACTTGACAACTGTCATAGTCATACTTTCTACTGTTTTTATGTATAATTATACAAGACAACTTTCGAGCTTTGATATAATTTTGTCCTGACTTTTCACTGACTTTTCAGGATTTCTTTTTCACCGACCAATGTTCAAAATTCCCAGACAATTCACTGACCTTGAAAAAATCATTTTCCCCTGACTTTTCCAGGTCGCTGGTAACGCTGTTATTATTTTCCCGGGGATATGTATGAGGATGTGTTCACAAAACTAATTTAAACTTTGCTATAACCGTTCAGAGACGGCACCTTCCATGTAACTGTTTTATTCTCCATTTTTGGTATGGTCTACTGCTACCTCTGTTTTAGGTTGGAGGGTTGTATTTTGGGACAGGTGTGATTGTTTTCATGTTTTAATTTCTCAGAATCCTTTTCTTATGTTAATGTTGTTATTTACCATTGTGGTGATCCATACACCAATACTATCCTTAATTGATTTGAAATTACTTAGTACATTTATATTCCGTCATAGGCAAAAAATGACAGCATATTAAAGTGTTTTGTAAAAATGATGAAAAATATATCAATTTCAAATTTACATTTTCTTAAATTAGCTGCTCATTTGCTACTTTTATTTCAGACAAAAGAAGTTATCTGAATATTTGGTATATACGATTTGGATTTTTTGTGTGGAACATTTGGCGATAAACTAATAAAGACGATGCAGACTTCACAAACACAAATAGTGTAGTTATCCTTCCATTGGACATTTGAATTTATGCACATAGCTACTAAATACAAATGTTTGAATCCAATCATTGAAGTTGAAGTAGCATTTTTTTGTTTGCAAAGACTTTGTCTTATTGTCATATCTTGATTTATGTTTTGTTTATACAACTTTTAAGACAGGTTGTTCTATTTATAGTTATGTCTTATATCACCTTAAACACTTATCAATAATTCTTTTTATTCTTCCCATATAATACACACTAACTTGTTCATCATAGTAGTGAGAACGTAACGGACAGATACAAAATAAACTACTATTACATTGAAATGTTTATTCATACGAAACAGTTGATAATATGTTAATGAATACATTTACGCATCTATTAATCCCAGTTATTAATACTCAGAACGTTAACACGTTAATCGTATCTATATTGCTTTCATAGTGACAAGTTTAACAATACTACTACTCGTTTTATACATTGTAATTCTCATTCGTACGTTGGTGACTACAATGGAATGATTGTGAGTATTCACCAGAATCGTTTGTGGTTTATAGTTTTCGATAAATGCATTTTCTGCTCATTACAGGCATGTGCAATCGAATTCGCATAATTTCGGCAAGACAACGCGGAAACGCAGGATATCCACGACCAAAGCTTCATTTTTATTGAAGCAGATTTTCGTTCATTCATTTCCAAATATTATCCTAAGCGGCCCCTGGTATCCCGTTTAAAATATTTTAAAGTTGCTGGTTTTTCTTCACTCACATGCCTGTAATTAAATTATATTTACTTAATGTAATATTTTTTTATCAGGAGTTGTTTCAAATAAATGTATTATATTTTGTGAAACAATCAATGAAAATAAAAGTGTTTGCAAGCTTGTGTATCTTCTCAACATGTATCCGTTGTTTGAACTATTATATATGTATTAAGACGTCTACTTTAAAGCAACTAGAGAGCACCATGAACTGAAAAATAGCTTTAATGCCCATTAGTGGATGTTATTCAAATCACCATATTTATATGACTTTGTTAATGAGTAAATTTAATTTAGTAGTATCGACGGTAGGACAGCCGGTATGGTTTACTAGCCACCTAAATGTAGCGGAAACTCTGTGGACAATAATGTCAATGTTACCGGCATGATTTTAGCGTATATTTGCATTATCTATTTTATTTATTTTCATTCTTAGATACTGGATATGACTTCTGGGCCCGAGGTTATAAAACTTGAGGTCAATCTCTAAGCTCAAATCTCATATTTTCTTTGAATATTTTAAGTTTATTATGATCAGATAATAGTTTTATTTTCGAAACAATTGAATCACAGCATAACTATTCTGAACATATATTTAAAGTTTTATCAGCTTCATCTTTTCAACCATAATACTTAGAAAATTAGATTGGGATTTGAGCTTAGAAGCTGTTCTCAAGTTTTATCACCATGGGGCAAGAGTTCCATGAACCTGTCTGACATCTGACCTATGAGAACTCCAGGACGTCATTCTTAATGTGCATGCAGCATGGTCAATGCTCTAGCAGAAAACAATCCGATAAGAAGCAAACAGCGTTAACTTCGCTGAAATGAATTGTGTTATCTGCAGTGTGTGATTTACAAAAATTGTAATGCGTTTTGGTTTACATTACCGACATGCTATAAACTGATACGTCTAGATCAGTTAGTGACTTAAAAGCCTGTGTTTTAAAAGGTCAGGCGAATAATCACGCAACTTATACCATTTACCTCAATAATTTGATACTTATAAGCGCCAAAAAATCATAACAACGAGTATACTAATTGCATTCACTCATAACGTATCGTCTGCACTTGATTATGAACTCGTATAGGATAGATCACGAGTAACTGTTGTCTATGAAATTTAGAGGCGAGCGTAGCGAATTTCATAGTCAACAGTTACGAGAGATCTATCTGACTTAGACCACAGGTATAGCTCGACCATGAATTTTGAGCCTTGACGAAATTACTCAGAATAATCCACTAAGTCGAATAGGGGATGTGGATATTCGGGACAAATCTGACCAAAACATATTGATAAGATAAATTTAACCTGCTCAATAAATGTCTGTAATCCTGGCGCAATAGGTAGAGCTCATGCTGTCGTATTAAATTAGGTCTGAGTTCAATTCCAGTTTATAGAGTTCAATTCCAGTTTAAAGCCCTCTTTTTATGCATGCTTTTCTTGAGTGAATCATTCAATTGATTGATACCTAAGGCATTTCGATTCATTATTTGACGATTCAAATTCTCTTTGGCAAAATGACTGCTATATGTGAAGGTTGCCAAACCTCCGATTTTGACAAATCGTTGAGACGTATCTTCCTGGGACGGCACGAAAATGGTACGGCGTTTAAACTGTGCGATCATCGGACGAAAGCGTGGAATATTGAATCGTAATGCCTTAGGTATACATTGAATGATTCGTCGGCGGTGAGTGATAATAAATTTGATTTTCTTTCGATTTACACCGGAGTGGGTATGAAATCACGAAGGAATAAAGAAATTTACTATGTAGCTAATGAAAACAAACTTAGGTCACATCGATTGTAAGAGGTACTTTTTGTAGGTTGAAGGGCTTGTTGCTCCAGTTCAGAGCAATATATGGATATAAGTTTGGATGGTGGTTATTTCTGCGTCGAATAAGACCAGACTTTTAAAAAGCGGTTCAGAATTGTTACAACAGGGCCTTGATGAACATGATAGGTGCGATTTCTTAGCCCAGGAGTTCTATACCTTTACTCTATAATATATATATGGTGAAACAAACTTTTTTTAAACTTTATTTTGCTGTTATCACACGCCGGTAGCCTGTGATTCGACAGACACAGCGAGTGAAGTAAGAGATCTGTGAATGAACTGCATTGTGCAATATGAAATTATTTATTTAAATAAAACAAACAAAGATAAAAAGAAAAAAATCAATGAAAAAACAACAAAAAAAAAACGATAACAATAAAATATACAGTGATATAAAACATGTTCATACGTACTGACAGAATGTTTACAATAATGATTAAACAAACTTTTCAAGTATATATAATTTGCTCGAAAAATGTATGGTGCAATCTGGAATTGAACACATGCCGGTTGGCTCATAGTGAATACGTACGTTCTACCCACTGCGCCAGCGACACTTACTGAAAACGTTGTGCAATATTATTCTGATCTATAATCCGTACATGCCTTCTATTCAATAATATATGTTCCGAATATCCACACCCCCAGTGGATTTAGTGTATTCTTCCGTCATGGCTCAAAACTCGTGGTCGAGCTATAATACTGAATGTTTTTACAACGACTAACTGTGATCTACGTGTTTTAGAAAACACTTTTTCTGTCCCGTGATTGGTCAGTTGGAGTCAACTGTGGTCTAAGTATAATACACATTGATTATCGCTCATGTTAATTACACCATATTAATATTTACAATATCTAGGCGGTGATTTTGACAAGCAGATATTTGTAAATTTTCCTATATACTAGTAAGCCTACATTCAAGGACAGATGAACCCAAAACTTTTTTCGCTTAAAATGTTTCTGTTATCATGCAAAATTAAAAAAAAACATATTTTCCTATATGTCTATGTGCAATAAACTTGAAACTGTAGCAAACGTCTTTAAACAAGTCATCTTATAGCGACAAAAACAAAAGTTTTTGTCGAGTTTTAGTTGTACACGAGGACGAGCTTAGTAATTCAATAAAAAAGACTATGGATTTAAGATGCTATTCATTACGTACTAACAAAAACAGTTGATTCCTTTCAAAACATTACCTTGACACTCAATATGCAATTAATTCAGAACGGTCCGATATTTTCAGTTTCATATATACCGTAATGAATGTATTACAAGTGACCAAATCATACGAAATATTCATATTTGCTGTGAAGAGTTATGTCCCTTGAATGCTAAGCTGCACGTGAAATCGTGTCTCACAATAGATTGGAAATAATATGTTTTAACCATGGGAATAAGCACCGAACAGCGGAAAGCTGAAGTTGGATGTTTTAGTCAACCGGATAAATCGAAAACTAGACTTGCTAAGTGCTAATTCTTAAAGTGAAAAGTGAATGGAAATTAACAATCAGGTTGGTCATTTGTTTGGCAGCCATCTTGATTTCATGTGGTGACGTGGAGGTAAATCCTGGACCAAGGACAGGGACATGCAGCACGAGAAGAGGTGCCTCGAATAAAGAGTCTACAACCCCTAAAGCCCCGAGTGAGGTTACACAGAGTCCCTGTAACAGAATAACTTCTGACAATCATCCTCAGCGTACAGTCAAGAGGACAAGGCAGCGAACGATATCCGCATTAACCGTGAATTCATCCCAACAGCAAGACCGAAACGACCACCACTTCCCATCTAGAACCTCGGGTATTAACAATGAGCTACAAGGTACTGATCATTTTGCATTTTTACGCACAATAGAACAAGATTTGACTGAACAAAATAAAAATGTCACTTCTGAATTTATTTCAATGAATGGTAAAATTGACTCTCTATTAACTACTGTGACGATCTCAAAACTGGTTATGAACAGTTACAACAAGAAAATGCGTTACTTCATGATGAGATATCTACTTTGCAAAATAAACTTGATCAGCACGAGAATAATTCTAAAGGAACAATTTACGTTTTCATGGCATAGCAGGCAAAATAAATGAACAATGGTCGACGACAGAGGAAAAATTAAGGAATTTCCTTAGATCAACATTATGTTTAGGCGACCTAGCAGATCGAGGGCTGAACGTGAAACTAGTGCCAGTGACATTTTTGACAAAAATCACTTTTTTCAATAATCAATTGTAAAAATACCTTATCCATCTACTGTATAAATATTTTCTTTGTGTTCCAATATTTCACAAAATAATTGCAAATTATAACAAATGATGTAAGTGAAAATGTTCCCATGTTTAATTGCGAAACTAGCCTAAGTGACATCATAATGCACTTACACTTGTTTCACGTTTAACTTTTTTCATTTCGCTTCATATGGAAAATGTTTTATTGATAAAAGTACAGTAAAGTTCTCTTAAAGTATTTATTAAAACAAAGCATTTGACTCAGTATAAGTCTAGGTAGCAATAGATTATGTTTTTTTTCTAAAGATGGAGGATATAATAAATTAATTGTTCCTATAATTGATAAAATTGTATGATAGAAGATGTAATCATATATCATAGTTCCTTATTGATAAAGTTGTATGATGGAAGATACAATAATTTAACATTGTTCCTAATTGAACGTGTTGTATGATAGAAGATATAATTCTTCACATTGTTCCTAATTGATAGTGTTGTATGATGGAAGATACAATAATTTAACATTGTTCCTAATTGAACGTGTTGTATGATAGAAGATATAATTCTTTACATTGTTCCTAATTGATAGTGTTCTATGATAGAAGATATAACAATTTACATTGTCCCTAATTGATAATGTTGTATGATAGAGGATATAATAGTTTAGAAATGTTCCTTATTGATAGTATTGTATGATAGAGGATGTAATAATTCAAACTGTTCCTTATTGATAGTGTTGTATGATAGAGGATATAATAATTTACATTGTTCCTAATTGATAGTGTTGTATGATAGAGGATATAATAATTTACATTGTTCCTAATTGATAGTGTTGTATGATAGAGGATATAATAATTTACATTGTTCCTAATTGATAGTATTGTATGATAGAGGATATAATAATTTACATTGTTCCTAATTGATAGTGTTGTATGATAGATAGAGGATATAATAATTTAGAATTGTTCCTTATTGATAGGGCTGTATGATAGAGGATATGATAATTTTGAATTGTTCCTTATTGATAGTGTTGTATTATAGATGATATAATAATTTAGAATTGTTCCTCATTGATAGTGTTGTATGGGCCCTTATTGATAGTGTTGTATGATAAGGATATAATAATTTAGAATAGTTCCTTATTGATAGTGTTGTATGATAGAAGAGATAATAATTTAGAATTGTTCCTTATTGAAAGTGTTATATGATAGAAGAGATGATATTTTAGAATAGTTCCTTATTGATAGTGTTGTATGATAGAAGAGATAATAATTTAGAATTGTTCCTTATTGATAGTGTTGTATGATAGAAGAGATAATAATTTAGAATAGTTCCTTATTGATAATGTTGTATGATAGAAGAGATAATAATTTAGAATTGTTCCTTATTGATAGTGTTTTATGATACAAGAGATAATAATTTAGAATAGTTCCTTATTGATAGTGTTGTATGATAGAAGAGATAATAATTTAGAATTGTTCCTTATTGATAGTGTTGTATGATAGAAGAGATAATAATTTAGAATTGTTCTTTATTGATAGTTTGGTATGATAGAGTATATGATAATTTAACATTGTTTCTTATTGAAAGTGTTGTATGATAGAAGTTATATATTTGTTTCACCTTGTTCCGTATTAATTTGATAGTGTTGTATAATGGAGGTCATATTCATTTATCCAAGTTCCTTATTGATAGTGTCCAACTCATTGTTTTAGTTATTCCAAGTTTGTCAAAATTCAGTACTGATTAGTCCGCCAAACATCAAAGTCTTACAAAAAACTTTGCAGAATGACTTTTTTTCTTCTTTTTTCCATGCTTTTTTTCCAAAAGAACAACAGCGAGATTAACATGTCATTAAGAGACACAATATATTCATCTCTACTTCAAAGCAGGTTCACAGCCCATGAGCAAACAATGAGTGATCATGAAACACTGACAGTACTAGAGCAACTTGTACCTATCATTGTAAATCCTGTTTGTGTAAAAGAAGATGCAATAATAGGAACAACAAAATTTAATGAGATGAAGATTATTTCAATATTTAGTCCTATTTGAAAGTTAATCATTATCATAGTCTTAAAAAATATCCTTTATTTTTTGGAGTAGAGTATGTAACTGACATTTAAAAAAATTAATATGTCAGTTTCTTAAACGCGAAAACAGTGTAAGTGACATTACATGCAAATATTTGATATTATTTTAAAAAAAGCTATGAAGAACTAAATGTATATGAATAAACCTATAAGTAATGGAAACTGTGATTATGAATGACTGCACATACACACTTTTCGCATTTAATTTTTTGTACAATTTTCTTGTTTTTTAAGTGTGAAACTGTACTAAGTGACGTTAATACTAGTATCTTTTTTATGGTGGTGTAATTTTAAGATCTGAAATATGTGGATGTGAAGAAAGCAATTGTTCACATATATTCAAAATAGAAGTAATTTTTGTAAGGTTACAATGAAAATGGAAAGTTTTTTCCTTCTCCTGAACAATTACTGAAAATGCACTTGCACTAGTTTCGCTTTCAACCCTCGAGATGTAATTGAGATCGACCGTGCCCATCGTTTTAAATCTAGAGACTCTAATACATGTACAATTATTGCACGTTTTGTTCGTTTCAAAGACTGTCAGCACATTTTGAATAAAGCTATTGAAGCCCTTAAATCGAACAGGTTCTATTCTGTGCAACAAGGCTATTCTGATCGTATTCGACGTCATCGTAAATTTTTAGGTGATCTCATGATACAGGAACGCAAAAATGGAAATTATTCCTCGACTCGTTATGATAAATTGTATATCAACAATCATATAAATATGATGACTCAATCCAACAAATTAATAAATTGTACGACGACTTCAGTATCTCTGGAATGCTTATTTTTAAGTGGCAATGCAAAATCGCAACTTCTTGCACCGAAGTAGATTACCGACAGTGCCCGAAATATCCGCAATGGTCATCACGTGATAAGTGGCAATGCAAAATCGCAACTTCTTGCACCAAAGCAGATTATTGACAGTGTCCGAAATATCCGCAATGGCCATCACAAGATATAAACAAAACAGAAATAGAGCGAGGTCACGTGTTACTCACACCAACTAGTGTTAGCTTGATGACGCAGTCGCTATTTGTAGTTTAAGAATGGAGCGAGCTCGATAAACAATGACGGGAATGAATCTGCCCATCTGTCAATAAACGAACCGAATCCAATCCTTCTATAGCAAACAAACATGGCATTGAATTTAGTACACTATCAAGCATTGTGTTATATTACTGAGGATGAAGCAAAACTGCTTTTTAAGTGGTGTTCATGTGTAAATACAGACTGTGTATTATTCAAGTAATTAATAGGACTCGCTAATAGTATCAATGATCACGTGACATTCACCGAATACTAGTAGCTGTTTCATATCGTTGTCGTCTCGTCAATGTCAATCACCTATAAATTACTAGAAACGTGTCAATATTTCAATAAAAGTGGTTTCAGTTGACTAGGAATTTGACTCTGCCTGGTGCGCTTCAACGAGAACTAGTTTAGTATTTATATGGGCACTGTGACGACAGGGTTCGGCATTAAGGCAGGTCCGAACGACAAGCAATAGCTTACTGGTCCAGTCTAGTGCATCTTGCTATTTGGTAGCCCGAATGGTCGTGCTCTTGAAAATGCAGCCGAAACTCTTTATATCAAAGGACTTAGGAAAAATTGTTCGATCTAAATGAACTTCGATGTATAAATTATAAGAGAAATTCGCTGTGTTTATTACATTTTGGAGCGATCGTCGGTGTGTTGTAATAATCATTTAATCATGTTATAAGATACGGAACACGGTATTTATACGTTTCGATGTATTTATTTTAGCAACATGTCGCAAATAAACAAAACATTATAAACATATTCACACAGACTAATTTTATAATCGCGAGCGTGGACACTGACTTGTTTATGCAATTGTCATTAATTAAATATCGATTTCGGAGCTCAATACAAAATGTCCGATCAAGTGAGAAATGAAGACTTAATTGGTTCGACATAGACGGTCACTTTATGGTTCGATGTAGATGGTCACTTTACAGTTGAAAATCTATGTTTGTGACCGTTATACCAGGTTTTTACGACAACGTACCCTCAGAATAACGGAGTATATTATTTTTGGAGACTTTATTTAAATATTTTAAATGCATTCCAGCAGATATTGCAACGTCTGATACATCGAGGTGATAGTTTCCCCTGATTTTAATTTTAGGGTGGAAACAGGTACTACATATAGAGTACCTCGTGAACTGTAGATCAATATGACCAGAATCGTGAGATTCATGGAACAACAACGGCTTGTATTTTTGATGGAGTAGATGATCACTTTAGTTTCGGGATCAGTTAAGTCAAAATAACAAATTCGTTTGATCTGAAACTTCAAAAATGTAACATAGGCCACATTCTAGAATTGAATTGCCGGATGCGATTTTGCGCCGTGCAAACATTTAACTTGTACACACTGGTAGACGAATGCGTACTAGTAATCCTAACGCAGTAGTACTACAACACAACCACGTGACCATTCTACACAGAGTTAGTGATTGGTCTACAGTCAGCGCGGGAACGACGAAAGGAATGATCAGCCAATCAACGCACGTAATACTACAACTCAACCACGTGACCCTGGGAACTATGCTGATACACAGAGCCAGCGATTGGTATATAGTCAGCGCGGGAATGCCGCAACGAGTGACCAGCTAATCAATGAAACACCAAATATTTCGGACGACTCAGACCGTTAAGACTAGGGGCGTGGCCAAGGCCTTACAAACAGTACATGTGCAAAATATTGTCATGGAACATTGGCGGACTGAATAAGTATGTTGATAACCCTATAATTAAATCATTTCTTAATAATTATGACATTGTCGCATTAAACGAAACTTGGAGCAAATATGAGGGTGAATTTGACTCTTTTTTAGATTCATTTATTCACCATGATTTTGTCCGTGATTTTAAGAACACTGCGTTATGAAATAGTGGTAGTGTGAGTTTATAGCTGGGCAGATTAAGTAGAAAATATCTCAAAATCTTTCAGTTGGTGATACAAGCACCAAAATTGGCAAAGATGTAGTTCAATGTGTCTTTTTCCAAAAAAGCGCGTTAGCCATTTGATTTTTCAAAATGACGGCCATTTCATGTTGGCGGCCATTTTCATGTAGGAATTCGTTTCTTTTTACTGCAATACCATTGAAAATATTTTATTCATTAATCTCTCACACTCCGAAGAAGTGTTGAGAGGTTTGTAATCACATGTAAGTGACTTCTTTTAGTTTTGAGGTCAGTACGTCACACTTTGAGGTCACGTTGACCTACAACATAAAAATCTGACCTACGTTCCTCCGCCACAGTGACATACAACATGAAGACTATATCTGCCAATAACAAGAGAGTAATTTTGCCTGTGGTCCTACGAATAGGAAGGGGGTTGTTCATTACAAGATGACCCTAATTGATTACGAGATCGGAAGGTCAACGGTCAAGTCCTTGACCGATTATCCAGGTGGCGTTTAGCAGGCTCATGTGTTTGAAATACACCTCTTGTTTAATACAAGTTGAATGGAATTGCACGCACGTTTTAAGTTGACTGTTTGTTATGCTGAAGCCTAAACAAACCAATTCTACTGCTTTTAGATTAAAAAAGGCAATGTCAAGTCACAACCAAAACACGTTGATTTCATCATTGTCGTTATACTTGGCATGGGAACCATATTTAGCTAAACGTTTATTGTCCATGTTTTAAGCATTTCTAATGCTATCCTGCTAGCACAGTACATGATTACTTTAATGGTGCGTGGCTGTAATCAATAGGGAGCCATCCCTAAATAGACAGGATGTACCTGTGCGGGCGTGGATTACCTGAATGGTGTTCATATAGCAGGGGAATTAAATTTGTATGTCTTATAAATGAAGTGACTCGAAGGTGAAAGTTCACAGCATTCAGTGATGAGTGCTGCTGCCATTTGCCTCTACTACAATATACTGGCATCTATGCTTTAATTGAGAGGATGGCGACATACGCCTTCACTACCCACGCCTTGATGTTGATGAGTTAGCTGTACACTAGACATCTATGCTAATCACATTGATGTTCAATATGCCCCAAATCTGTCGAAGACGCCCCCAAAGCAGAACTTAAACAACATGTTGGCACAGGACTGAATGTGGTCTAGCAATGTGGTCTTGAAGAAAGGGTACAATGTATCTCTAGGTCGTAAGACTGTCAGCTACTAGCCAATGTGGCTTGTATTGCCATGATATGCCCGACTATACTAATACATGTACATCAAATATTATTGTTTGATGAATACATTATATGTAATGTTCATCTCGATGACGCCATACCATACACCTTCCATCCATCAATTTATGCGAAAATCTGGATACATCAGTTGACAGTACAAACTTGCGTTGACATGTGGTAGATGATGCATAGCTGTTGATACCCATGTGTTTCCTTGGTAGTCTTAGTTTGAATCAAATATTGGAGGTATTTGAGGAAAATAAGGTCTTGCTGATGATACGTCAATCTCCGATGTAATGGGAGTAATCAGGTCAGAACCGGAGCCGTTTGGTTTTCCTATCTATTCTAAGTGCATGACTGTTATTAGACAGAAAACATTGTATACTGGGGGCAACAGCGTGTTATGACATGACCCCGTTACCTTACTGACAGTTTTGTGGTGTTGGGCATCATTGAAACTCCCCCATAATGTAAACAACATTTTGATGGATAAACAGGATTTCACGGTTACATAGGATAAGCAAATAATTATATCATGTCTAGTTTCAGAAAATACCAAAGATAACACATGTGTACTTGTGTAAACACATATTATAACCTTTTTTGATTTCTCACTGAGAAACATGTTGCTCTGTGTCGAACCAATACCTCTTAAGTAACTTGAAAGTTTAATGCTATTCATAATCGAACAGGCAGTCTTTAGGGGCTTAATATGTCATATAACCACGAAGACGCTAATATATCATCGTACATGGCTACACCAGTATCAAGGTAAAGGTTAAATTATTGTGTTCGTCCTGTGACAGCCGACAATGTTTTCTCTGATCTGCCTAATCTCTAGAAAAACTTTGGATAGGATTTGCGCATGGTCAAAATCGCAGATGAAGTGTAAAACATGACATTTATTTCTATGTAGGCTAAGCAATGAAAAGTGAATTTCATTTCATTTTCTGGTTGTGATATTGTCTCAGCAGACGTTGAAAGTGTGTCCAAACTCCAGTATTAGTAAAGCTAGATTAGGAACCGGTGAATATAGATGATCATGAACAGAGTATTAGATAAATTGGTTATAATTTTGTATGATAGGAATAGTCACACAGCAAATATCTATCATGCATGACTCGATTAGTTTGCCGAAAAAACTGAGATCATTCAGAAGGACCACCGTGATTAAGTGATTATGGTCGGTAATCATCTGCATCTCATCCCTGTGTGTTCGAGTCTCACCCGAGACCAGAAAAAATCACAAGTGAGGAAATTGTCCAACTTAATTATGGAAGGTCAATACTTCTATCTAGGTCTGTCTATGATAGGAGGAAATTGACCACTTCTGTTTGTGCAACGTGCTAGTGAAAATGATATCACAGGAATCTTCCTAAAACGTGTGCTCCCCTACTTCAACGTATAAAACCGCTGCTCATTTAGCATGCTGTACTTGGGGTTAGGCTACAATTTATCAGATGGAAATGTCCAGGTGACAGAGGGTTGAAGAAACACAATTATCTTTTGTTGATTTTAACTGAACTTCATCCCAATGTACAGAGCTGTAAAAATTGAAAAATGTGATTGCAAAAGTGGATGTCGAGGTAGATTTGGTAAGGCCTATACATGTACTTCTATATGAAACAGCAGTTTTGATACATACCTTCATGTGTCAGTATCATAATAAGTAAAGCAATAAAAAAAGCAAATAGAAAATAATAGAAACACAATAAAAAGGCAGGAGAGCTACAGAAAGCTGAAAAAGGATATTTGATAGGAATTTGGAAGAGAGGAGATAAAAAGACACCTAACTTCACATTTAAAATCGTTTTACTTGCACTTACAATTAAGTCATGAATATCAAATTTATACTATACCTACGTGTAGGTAATTTTATTTTCCGCTTTTAAATGTTTATTTCATTAAATATCTACATAAATTTATAGAGCGACAGGTATTTTCAGAGAGGCCCTATAAATACCGTAAAAATGACCGTTTTGACGTCGAAAACGACGTCATTTTAATCGTTTGGTTCCAACTTAATTCGAAATTTTAAGCCGTTCACAGCTTTTTTCACAGATTTCTATCAATTTCAATCATATATGAATACGGTCTAGTCCTTGTTTAATGATTAATTTTACCATCGAGTGAAATAAGCAATATTGAAATAACCATGGCGGCCATTTTGAAAAATATGGCGGCCATTTTTAAAAATTTAAATGGCTAACGTGCTTAAAGAGTTGGCCTTGCTGAACATTCATGTCAAATTTGGTGCTTGTATCATAAAGTGAAAGATTCTTTCAGTTATCGGCCCAGCTATTTATTTATTAAGAGCAATTTAGAAAAAAATGAACATAATTCACCGTATTGTTTTGTATTGTATATTCTCATCTATATATGACTGTGATGATGTAGTTATGTACTTTACGTATATCTCACCAGAACACTCCTGTTACTATGATGATAAGTATGAAAAGAATGGTATTTTATATATGAATGAGAATTTGAAACTATAAGAATTGATTATCCTGATGTAATGTTGTATATAGCTGGGGATTTGAACAGCAGATGTAAAGATTATATAGATTTTATACCCAATGACAATTTATTTAATATTTTTGGTAACATAGATTATGAAGGCAGTTCTGTTGAACTTCCTCGTCGAAGTAAAGACTCTCTTAGAGTTAACAATTTTGGTAAGTCTTTGGTCAACTTTTTTATTTTTTATGTTCATTTCCTATAAGGAAGATTTGAAGGTGATCGTGATGGAAATTTTACATGTTTTGCCAATGATGGTGCTAGTTTAGTAGACTAAATGATTGTTTCATCTTCTCTTTTTGATTATATAAATAATTTGTATGTACTTGAAAACGACGATTCAGATCATTTTCCCATCTCATGTGAGTTAGTGTTTCCCAGGAAACAAGATTCTGTATCTGCAATGGATGATCATTGTAAACTTTCTCATAATTGGAAGTCAAATTTCCAAGCTTTGTTCACAGAAATGTTTAATGATGTTTTTAATCGTAATTTACATTCATTGCATGATGTTATTACTTTTGATGTTAATGCATCTGTTAATATTATTACTTCAATTTTTCATGAAGCAGGCCGTTGTATGTTAACGCAGCGCCCTTATGCTTCGTCTCAACCTCCTTGGTGGGATCAGCGATGTAATTTCTTGAAACAATGCAAGTATAAAGCTTTAAGACTGTTCCGCAAAACTAATGTTCATACTGACTTACGTATTTTTAAAGATAAGCATAACGAATTAAAAAAATATTGCACAAAGAAATCTCTTGAATTCCAATGTTCAAATAGACAATTATCATTCAACAGTTGTAATAATCCATGCTCCTTTTGGAAGATGTTGAAGAAAGGTAAATTCCATAAGAAGTTAGATTCTAGCATAACACCAACTGAATGGTTTAGTATTTTTTTAGTTTATTGTTTGATAATAATGCAACTTTCATAGATATTAATGCTGACAACATCCACGAACATGCAGATGAATCTGCAAGTTGTTCAAATTATTTGTTTACACTAGATGACGTTAAAATGTCTATATCTAAACTTCCCGTTGGTAAAGGTTGTGGTATTGATGGTATACCGACTGAATTTTTTAAATGTACTGTAGTTGATATAGCTCCTGTTCTCTTGTCAATATTTAATTTAATACTTCAGATTGGTTGTTTTCCTTCTTCGTGCGTGGGGAACCAGTAATATTACACCAGTACATAAGTCTGGTCCTACTAACGCGCCTAATAACTATAGAGGAATCTCAATTACAAATACCATGTATAAAATATTTTCTGGTGTTGTGAATAATAGACTTTATAATTGGGCTGAAGATAACAATAAAATTGATGAATCACAGGCCGGTTTCCGGAGAGGTTATTAGGCTGTCGACAATATTTTCTGCTTGTAAGCTATTGTCCAGAAATATCTTTCTAAACAGAAGGGTCGTTTTTATTGCTTATACGTTGACTTCCGTAAAGCATTTGATAAAATTAACCATGACCGTTAATTTTTGTCCCTGAAGAAAAAAGGTATTCATGGTAATTTTCTAAGAGATCTTAAAGCAATGTATTCAAATTTAAATTTTGTATTAAGGTATCAACTAATAGTATAACTGAATATTTTCCATGTAATATAGGAACACGTCAGGGTGATAAGACAAGCACAACAATTTTCGATCTATTTATGGATGAGTTGTCTAGCCTTCTGAGAGAACAATGTAACTCTGGTATTTTTATTACACCTGATATTCCAGATATAATATGTTTGATGTTTGCTGATGATGTCTCTAATCTAGTTGAAACCTCTATTAAATTACAGCAGCAAATTAATATTATCTATTGTGTTTGCCATGATACAGGTATGGAAGTAAACCTTAACAAAACAGAAGTTATTGTACATTTATTTCGGAATGGTGGACCACTCCGTAATTACGAGCGTTGGTTTTATTGTGGTCAACAGATTAAGGTTAACGAAAATTACAAATACATGGGCCTCTTGTTCACTTCACGTCTATCTTGGTCTTCAGCTCAGAAAAAATTAGCCACTCAGGCTCAGAAAGCCATTTTGTCTATCAGATCATATCAAAAACCGTTCGGTTTCTTTAATATTTCACAAATGTTTAAAATCTTTGATACTATGGTGAAGCCAATTTTATGTTACGGCTCCCAAGTTTGGGCATATGAACATGCTAGTTCAATTGAATCTGTGCATAATAAGTTTTGTAGGAGTCTCCTCCATGTACGTAAATCTACTAATGCAAGTATGGTTCTAGGTGATTGTGGAAGACTACCATTATTTGTAACATACTACACAAATTGTATTCGTTATTGGTGCACTTTATAAAGAATGCCAGCTAACAGGTATCCAAGATAGTGTTATCTTATGCTTAAATCCTTAGATAAAGCTGGTCGATCATGCTGGCCAGGAAAAATTAAAACCCTTTTATTTTCTTATGGATTTGGACATGCTTGGTTATCACAAGATATTGGAGATCATATTTGTTTCATTAAAATGTTTATACAAAGAGTTACTGACTGTAGTTCTCAAAATTGGCATACTTCTATCAATATGTCAAGTAGATGTCATCATTATTGTCATTTTAAATCGTTGTAAGATGTTGAAAAGTATCTTTCACATGATATACCATTTAAGTTTAAATTTGCTATGTCAAAATTTAGATTATCAAATCACAAACTTAAGATTGAAACTGGTAGACAAAATGCTATAATAAACTTTAACGAAGAACGTATTTGAGATCATTGTTTAATAATTCATGGTACAACTCAGCTGGACTGTGAATTTCATGTTTTTTTCATTGTTCAAAATATACAGAAATAAGAAATGAATTTTTATTTACATGGTATAAATCTGGAAGAGACCTTTATGACTTTTATTCACTTTTGTCTATTAAACATCCTACTACACTACATAAAATTTCAATATACATATACCATCTCATGCTTAGAATTTGTGAGTAAAATTTTATAAATCTAATTTAATTATGTATATGACATAACTCTGTAGGCCTTTATTTACGAAATAAATATTTCTGTTCTGTGCTGTTTAGACATTGTCCGAAGCATTGAGCGTCGCATACTGTTTTGAATTTTACAGAGCGTGTTAATGTGTCATTAAAATAAATGTGCGCAAACAAACCACTCACAGGCCGTTCGTTATATTATTAATAGTTTCTGGGCTCTAGAAACAATTTGCGTAGACAGACGGACACATAAGCAGACAGACGGTGAAAACATATTATTACGTAAAACTTCACTTTTTTGTCAACACAAGGTTAGAATGTAAAATACCAACAACCTTGAGAAAAGCACTGCGGTTGTACATTAAAGTATCAGTTACAACCGATGTACTAATTGATTACAATCTATGGACAAAAATAAGCACGGAAGTTATAAATCATGAATTTGATATGCCTAACTTAATGTTCTAATCAGCGGTATGTTTTTAAAGGGGTCGTCTCACAAGAGATTTGTATATATATGTTTTGTATAACTTTTAATTTTAACGTCCATCTCGCAGTTTAAGTCAGTATATGAACTATTTTGTAAATATCAGACAACAAGATTCGTTCTCGAAATTATTTACTAACGCAGATAAACTAGTTGCTGTTTTTCTTGAATGCCTTATAAACCAGTTTGACATGTACCCCGCCAGTTAATGTTTGCCTAACCTTTGTCATTATGCACAATTCATGATTGTTTTGCCAAATTGTAATTCAAATATGTTTAAAAAAATGTATTTTTAGAAAATTGATAATGCATTGACCGACTTTTGCATATAAGTGTAAATTATAACAATTGCACACCGTATACCCCGAAGAGCCGAACACAGTTGCTCAGGCGAACACAGTTGCCGATAAATTTTACAGTTTCGAACAGAAAAAGAATATCGGCTTAATTTATAGTTATCTTGAAGGATCCGAACAAAACCAATCATGTACATTTATTCGCTTTTGAAAAAGGAATAAATACTCCAAATTGTGAGGAAAACCGTTCATTTTTCAGCGAGAAATCGTTAGAAATGTCTGCTATTGTTAAAGAAAACGCGTGATCTGATGAATCCAGATCCATAAATGCATTTTTACACAAAAGTGAACCATCATTTACTCCAATCTATTTTCTCTCAATATGCGAAATCCCAGCTTTCCATTCCCATTTTCCGCAGAGATATTGATGCATAAAGTCGGCCTGTCCTCGTATTTTTGAGAACGTCAAGCACAGTTTATTGTAAAAGTTGCGAACCTCGAATACAGTTAGAACGTTAGATATGATAACGCTTGACACAATCGCCATACACTTCTTACAATATCCTTTTCTAATCGTTTGATGTTGTACGTATGTTTACTGATATTGATTTAGACCTAAAAGAAATACAGTTACGTTACATATAGCATTTAGAAATGGATTCTTTTTAAATATATAAATCAATTTAAGACTGAATGCCAATAATTTGTAAGTCTATACTATAGTATGTGAAGATATATTTGGTAACCGGACTATATTCGTACTGAACATATTTATAGACGGTCGAATATAACAGTCTTACAGGAGTGATGTAATTACTCACAAAATTCTAGGCCCTATATACTTTTTATTTCAATGCACTTTAAATACTTACTAATATGCACGAGTACACCGCTAGGAAAAGGCCATTATTTGGGCACTTTCCGAAAAAAATCATTGAAATTATGTTTCATCAAAAAGATCTGAGGGAATTATATTGCTTTTTCACTGGTGTATGTTGTTATGTCCGCTTGTCTTCTAGTATCTGTCGGTCTGTCACAGATCATTTCCGCTCTGTAACTCTTTACCCTTTCGGAGGGTTTTCAAGTAAGTTGGCTTATATGTGAACCATACCAAGAAGGTCTGCATAACACATTCAAGCAGCTTGGTTTATTTAAGTCAAGGTCACAGATAATTGTCAAATGTCATTTTGCTCGATTCTTTTGCTATTATTTGCTATAACGTTGTTATTAATGAATGGACTGCCTTCATACTTTTATACAACCCAATGGACAAAACCTTTTAGAAGACCATAGATGACATTGGCCTTCAATGACCAAATAATACATTTTTGTATGAATATTTTTATTAAGATTGCCATTAATTTTGTTAACAAAAACTGATAGATTAGATAAATATTTGAACAAAACAACACTAATGACATTCCGCTTTCTCTTATGTTTTTAAAGCTACAAGCTTCTCCAGTGTCCATCACCACACCACAAATAAATAATTGAATGCACATTCCACACAATAAAAAATAATGCGATGCTTTACATGTCACCGAACACAACAAAAATGAAAACGTTCATAAGTTCATTCATAAAAACAACAGTTACAGTGTAGGATTTACAACATGGTCATGAATTGTACAATTATGGCCCTTATAGGCACTGCTCTTTCTTTCGCTCTCATTCACTATGGTTTCTAATCTAATTTCTTGAATACTTAACGTAACTGAAACTCACAAGATCTAAATGTTTCAACCCTTATCCAAACCCTAACTCCACAACCAACCTCTTGTGTTTCGAACAGACAGACTGTGACGAACATTTTTACTGTTACCTATTATCCGTATAGCTATCTAATATTCATCCGTTCGCTATGACGGACAGATGGACGTACAAAGCGGCATCTATATACACGTATATCTTCGCCCGGACAGACGGACGGACAATTCAGCGACTACATACTCAGCTTTCAAGACGTATAAAAGTACATGACTAAAACATAATTTCTGAGGCAGTTTTCATATGCATGTAGTTTTTCTATCAGAAAATTGTGTCTATTCATA
Organism: Lutraria lutraria; assembly: GCA_964023205.1. Classification (NCBI taxonomy): domain Eukaryota; kingdom Metazoa; phylum Mollusca; class Bivalvia; order Venerida; family Mactridae; genus Lutraria; species Lutraria lutraria. The sequence goes on from OZ026847.1 coordinate 24,496,575, forward strand.
CTACGTATAAAAAACACAATGAAAGTCGCGCTTCATTTGGACTTAGGTCGACAGTATTATATCATCTTTGTAAAATGTATGTACGTATAACACAGATAGTCGACAATTTTGGGTTTAAAAGTCTAAAAAGGGTGCGGTAAGAAGTGTATGGCGATTGTGTTAAGCGTTATCATATCTAACGTTCTAACTGTATTCGAGGTTCGCAACTTTTACAATAAACTGTGCTTGACGTTCTCAAAAAAACGAGGACAGGCCGACTTTATGCATCAATATCTCTGCGGAAAATGGGAATGGAAAGCTGGGATTTCGCAAATTGACAGAAAATAGATTGGAGTAAACGATGGTATTTTTAAAAAGGTTCACTTTTGTGTAAAAATGCATTTATGGATCTGGATTCATCAGATCACTGTGTTCGGCTCTTCGGGGTATACGGTGTGAATTGGAAACTTGGAAACTCGCCAAGCGTTGCATAAATTGAAGTGCTTTCTAATAACGTAAATGTGTGCCATAGCCTTTGGAAAACATAGAACAAAAGTCAATCAAATCAACATTAAAGGTCACTCAGCTGAATAGATATACAGGGTCCGATATAACTGTTTTAAATAATACTAACTAGTTACTAACGTCAAATACTAAGAAAAACATTGGTTAATTCTCATTAAATGTCACTTAAATATAATTTCAAATACATTTACTATTATTATTATTTATTTATTTCAGTATAGAAAAGCATATAAAACATGGTACACATACATTAGATTGCCAAAAATGAAAATATATAGAAATATTATATGAATATAAATATTGAAATAGTGTATTAAATGAATATAAATATCATCAATTTTAACTGTAAAAAAAAATCAAATTTAATAAATAGTGGTAACCACGATTGTCAACTTTACATACCAAAACAAATAATATATAAATTTGTTCAATCTATATATATGTATCTTGTAAATGATTTATACAGCGTCTTGTACAATCAATACATGTCAGTACATGTCAATGTTTAGAGTTTAGTTCAACGAGCAAGTGTTACGCCCCCCCCCCCCCCTAGCCTGAAATCCTGGATCCGCCCCTTCTGCATATATGCTAATAGAACTCATTGTTTGTATTACAATGCTGTCATTATCAGTGGCATCATAGAAAAATTTGCAAATTTTAATACATATATTGCATGGTAAGGGGAATATAAAATGGCAATTTGCTGAATTGATTATTGATTTCTTTTATTCAAATATATGTGTGGGCGTGAACGTGATAGAAAACATATCGGTTCAAAATGATTTTACCAATAGTGCTTAAAAAGAAAAACACATAACCTCTATCATATAGAAAAAGTTATGGTCTTAAAATACAGCATCGTATTGAATATGATATTTATAATGGATGGGAAAGAAGTAAAATTTTGCTTTTGTATATTACAACAAAAATTGGAAGAATATTATGTTGAAAATAAAATAGGTATACGTTACTGTTCTTAAAAAAAAAATTGTAAAAAAAACATTGGTATGCAATATGAAATAGAAGGTAGTTAAAGTATGAACTTTATTTTTTGTTAATCAAACAGTAGAAGTTACTATAATCAAAGATGAAAGAAAATCAAATACCTGAGGAATGTTTAACTAATAAAAAAGATAACACTTTGCTAAGGTTGAATGTCAAGCATGATGCTACTGTCGTGTATTTATGTCACTAAGGGTCAAAACAAATGTCACATAACTAATACCGCGGGTGTCTGTCACAGGACTTTCTTTGTGTCCCAGGTCTGCCTGTAGAGTGTATTAGTATTAGTTGGTATCATACAGACAGCCTTCGATCTGATAGTCATGCAGTTCTCAGCGCAAGTGTATTATTGCAGAAACAATAACAAGTCTGCAAAATTACAACAATATATTAGTAAAACAACGATGAACAATCGATGTTCAAGCCATCTATCATTACACAAGTTATGATTACATGTATCACCATGTAAAAATGGCGACAACGACAATGACGGGATGACGGACGGTTTAAAACATGGTATATACATACTAATATCAGTATTAACTTTACATTTAGACAACCCAAAATGCAAAAAGAAAGTATAAGAAATAAAATGATATGGTAATTATCTGCAATATATATTACAACAATATATTTTACTAATACAGTTAAACAACGATGAACAATCGATGTCCAAGCCATCTAGTTATGATTGGTGTCTCGACATCGATTGGTCACTCACCAAGGTTAATTACCATAACAATAGAAAGAGAGTAACAAGGTGTTAGTATTTAGAGTGTACTACGTGACAAGGTCTTACAGTCAGTACTGTGCTAAGATGTACCCTATAACTACATTTGTACCACTACCTACAACGGAGATCGGGGTGGTCGGTCAAGGGTTGGTGCAGGACGCGAACCCGATACATGGTTAAAACCAAACTGTGACTTGTCTACCATTTGCATCAATGCATCTCCGTCGCATTGACCTTAACAACGTTGTTAAAACAGCTGGGGAATGTCATTCCGTATTCTGACTATACAATCTGCCAGTTATTTCAATGTCTATGGCTGGCCGTAACATGTACTTTTGAAGTAAATTTCTACGATGCACACGTTTTAAATTCCGTGAGTATAATTATTTACAACATAGGCTTTCATATTTTCTCGATTTTACTAGTAGACGTTTTCACTTTCACTGTATTACGAGATCGCAGATTGAAGGTGGCTGTCTGTCGGGACCTTGCATAACTGTTGAGAAATATTTTGCTGCACGGGGTGTATATAAACGACGAATAAAACATTAATGAACCATTAAAGGGTGGTGAGCATGTTTTGCTACTTAAAAGTGAGGCACCAGTCATTTGTTTGTGATTGTTTTTCCGGTTGGAACGTACTTAATTCTATCCTGTTAAAATTACTTTATTTAAAATACCTTTATTTCAAGTAAGCATTTACATAATATATTAAAAGTACAGCAATTACAAAACGTTGTAGTTAGAAAAAAATAGGTAAAATAATTGTTACATATTTTAGAAATCACTCACATATTGAATTTATTTTTCGTCTTAGGTTGGCACTGTATTACGAACAGGCGTTGTAAAATTCGTTTGCAAAGCGTCAACCACTGGACGCTCATTCAAAATAAATGTTTAAGGAAAGCGCTTGCGTATGTCACAGAGCAAGACGAGGGTCGGCGGCTATTACCGATGGTAAACACCAATGGAATCACTTCTAGTTGAGTGAACATCGAGGGATTTATATATGCCATGATAACATTAAAATGTATCACTCCTGTCTTCTCTCGCACTGAACCAACAACACTTTTTAATCGACGGGGGTTATGTCGAATAGTGACTACGCAATCTATATACTTGGGTTCTCATAGATAGCCTAGCTATCGTGAGAGAGTGCTAGATTAGTTAGTCCAAATACCAGGTCGTGGCCGAAAGATTGAGCTGAGTTGGGACTTATTGTCAATCTGGCAGTTATCCTTACCAGTCTCATTGTACTTCGTTTAGGCCTTTACCAGTTCTAAACCCCATTTTATTTGCAAGCGTCCGCCAAGCTGCACCGCATAATTCAGAGTTGGAGGACATTTTAACATAGGATGTGATATCTTCAGTCAATTTTGACACGGACAGTCTGAGCCTAGCCTTGGATTCGAACTAACAACCTCTTGATCGGTTGACCAACGCTCTAACAAGTATGCTAAATGGGCGGGCTGAAATCAATTTAACTTAAGGTTTTAGTGCAGGTAGTTCTTCTTGTTGAACTGTATAGTTCATACGTTTGGTCCCATGTAATAGGTTCCATCCAATCGTTTGCAAATATTACGTACATATTGTTGTCTAATTACTGGTCAAGGTAAGCCGACTGTTCATATTAAATTACAGACCATTACTAAGGTTTGTCCATGTTACGACGCTCGGTACATGTTACATGTTGATAAATTAGATTAATCGTACATGGTCAATTCATAATGAAATCGCATTAAGAACCTACCTTCTTATTCATCGGAAGTGTGTTTAATTTTTTGGACCTCGGACTAGTGAATTCAATATGGGCTCGGTCATATCGAACACATTATGTCAAGGGTAATTTCTTTTGCCCTGATTCAATTGATTAAATGAAGAAGTGCGCAAGTACTAGCAGAAAACTAGGTTAGTTCTAGTACAGAAATCAGGAACACGATTCAACATTAAAACTTTTTATTAAATGAAATAATAATCATAAGTTTTCTACAATGGCCATTCGGAGGAATTACTTACTCGTAATCGCTGTAGTAAAGCTCATGGTGAGCAGATTAACATTGTATTCAGTATTGGATTACGTAAAGTCATTGTTGTGCCAGTCACTGTACTGAAAAATCTAACTAATACGTTAGGTTATACCCAAAACAGACACATGACATTTGCATGTTTCTAACATATTGAGTAAAGAGCAATGGTATTGTCACTTGATAAACATGTCCATCTTCATACAATGACTGTAACTAATGGCGCTCTTGTTTGGCGATTATAGCATTGTTTATTGTTAAGAAAGATTGACCAGGATAACGAAGTATGGTCCACCGACGCATTTTGAGCTTTTATACCGAACAAACTTCTAAATGATTTTGATAAACATTAATTAACATTACTGATTGAACGTAAACTCGGGTTCACTTGTAAAATGGGATACTGTCATTTATCTGAAGCATACATATATGTGTTGATTGCCTAAGTAAACCGTCGTAAAGACAGAATATATAGATAATTTCTAATCTACAAATAATAAAAAAAAATGTTGATTTGTCGTGCTGTTACCTTGATAGTATACTTTTCACCCACCTATCCGGTTAACTTTATGTTGCCACTTCATCCAAAGATTGTAAACATGAATTTATTTACCGTATTGTCACCTCTCTGTATGTTATTTACCTCGTCTGAACTCCATTGCCTTATTGTATGCATTATACGCCACACACAAGGTTACTCATATCAGACTCTCGACAATTAAGGTATATTTCAGTATTAAACTTAATTTAGTGTATTCATGCTCATTAGAAAATGGATAAGACCACCCTATTGAACTAATAGATATTAAATGTTGACTTACTTCCCTTTAAACGTAAACCGTATTCAAATATTTGCATGTTTATTCTATAATATAGCACATTGCTTATACATTATGTTTTCTAGAAAACTATTCTATCCATGTTAATTTATACTGGCATAAATAGAAGCATATAAAATATTTACTTGTATTTTATTCTCAATGTTAATACTAGTAAAATACATTAACTTATGTTGTTTGATAAGTAGTTACTCGTTCATTAGTTATTAGTATACTAAATAACGAATCATTGTTTATCTCAATGTGATTCCAATTTACATAATCTATTTACGATCCATATTTGCCTATTGCAACTTTGATGTTCAAGTCACTGTTATGTGACATTTTGATTCAATCCGTCATACTACGGAATCGGGCGCATTTTATTTTTCTATCTTATCCATTATTTCATTTTAAACATACTGGACATCTCTGAAAATGAATGCAATGTATTAATTTATTGCTTGGGATATAGATTGATTAATTTGTTCTTCGAGTGATAGTTCCATTCAATCGTCATGACAATTAGAATAAAATGAATTACGTTGATAATCTAAATATCAACTTCTCATTTTATCATATTAAAAGGTACACCAATTTGAAACGACGACTACAATGGGATACAAATTAACGAAAAGAAAGCAAGCCACGTTTCTTTCTGACAGGATAAAGCCAAGTTTATCAGGTCACTTTTTTATTAGGTCTAGATATAATGTAAAAAACAGAACAAAATGTAGTATATATATATCTGACAGGTAGAACACCGAGTGACGTATACATTTGTCAATGCATGGTTTAACAGATTTCGTAAAGACCTGTTTTTAGATTTTGACATTGGTTCATTTTTCTGTACTACATGTTTAATACAGACACCATCCGTGCACAAAAAAACATGGACGTTATTTAAATGTAAACATCCTTTGTTCATATTTGACATTGACCCATAATACTTAGTCAATTTAAAAAACAAAAACTGCGTGCTGACTACGAGTACAATGACGTTTCTTTTGTCACTTTGTTCGATTTTTGTTAGTGTCCGTTGAGACGGTAAAGAGATGGTTAATAAGGAAGTTAATATGTGAATGTGCATACATTTTTGTTTTGTATATGTGAATCATTTCAAGCAGTTGAATAATACTAATCAACAGACATTGGAACTTGATAACCATTTAATAACACTAATAATGTGAAAGCTAGGTTTACAATAAAGAATGATGCAGCATCTTAATAAAAGAAAAATACATATATCTCCAAAAGAAACAAGACTTGAGAAACATAATAGCAGCAATAATAACATAAATTATATCTTTGTTGGAGTGATATTCACAAATATACACATATAAATGCACAACCAACCTTGAACATCAGCACATATAATTATATGGTACATGTGTATTTAACATTGGAATTCATAATTATGACTGAACACAAAGTACACATGTATGTATGTACTTGCCAAATCTCGTCAATAACACATTTGCCAGAAGACAGAATGATCAAAATGAAAAAGTCGCACAAATACTCGTATGATAAACAGGATTCAATGGAACATATTGTTGTGTGCAACAACACCAGTATATGCAACAGGTACAACATATTGTTTTGTGCACCAACACCAGTATAAACAAAGGTGCACCAACACCAGTATATACAAATGTTACAACAAATTTGTATGTTCACCAACACCAGTATATACAAATGTTACAACATATTGTTGTGTGTACCAACACCAGTATATACAAAGGTTATAACATATATTAAGTGTGTGCACCAATACTGGTGTATACAAACGTTACAACACATTGTTGTGTGCATCAACACCTGTGTATACAACGGTTATAACATATTGGTTGTGAACACCATCCTAACTGTATGCAAATGTAAAGAGATATTTGTGTGCACATCAGTAAATACAAACTTAAGGTTATAACATACAAAATGTATTATTGTCAACACCATCACCACTTTATACAAAGGTTACACTATGTTGCTGAGAGCATCAACACCGGTATATACATATAAGAACTTAAATGTCTTAATATCTAAACGTATATTTCATCTGCTATTATGACGTTTTCACGTTGATGTATGCGTTGACTGCCTGGTGACAAAATCGAAGTTGTTCCTATAATGAAAAAAAGACTATTATCAAAAATTAATGTCATAATTAGTGCAACAAATATACATACAATACTTAAGAATACTAGTATATTTTCGTTGAACTCTTAGTTGCATTAAATACTACCATAGTCTTCCATCGATAATCAACGCTCAATAAAGCTGATACATGTATGTGTGTATGATTCATTTGATTCTTAAGAAAATCTAAATCAGTTAATATCAAAATATATATCTGCTGATGTTAAGCTATGCAAAATGACACACAGAAAACAAAGATACAAGACGAATGATATAGATCTAATGTGTTTTTAGACAAAGTCAATAGAAGCATGCATGATTGTTACTACGGGCTAGTTACCTCAAACTAATACATCTCTCTAGGTTTATCTGTCGTAATCAATACAATTCTATATGCAGTTTAAATGACTAAATACAGCATGTATGCAATGTATGTAAAAAACAATCATTTATGTTTAAAGTATAACATTACCATGTTTTGTACAACAGTCATTCTCCTTGATCGTATCTGTCTGATTGTATTACCAATGTTTACCTGACCTTCACATTCTATTTTCTCAATCAGTGAGGCGATACAACAAAACAAGCCACTTCTTTCACTTGCATCCCTTAATATATTCAGTACAATTAATTGATAAAAACATTATTCTTATTACATTGATAGGTAGTTCGTTTTATCAATAACACATTAAGTCGAAATGATTTCTATGCCTCGTTACAAATATTTTTTCTATGGGGCATCATGTCGCACCTGTATTCAGGGCAATTTGTCCAGCGAAAGACCTATGGATCGAACTACCAGCATTCAGTAAGCAAGCTGGACAACTTCTTTACATGTGATTTTACCAGTCCATTTTGGTTTCGAATCATCATCGACGAGGGTCTAGTGATCACTAGTCAGGGGACTACGGATGCCGTCCGCTACAAAGTTAACAAATAAAATAACAATGTGTTAGTCACTTTAGACCAGTAAATGGATAATGTTAGATGTGTTTCAATAAAACTACTCACAGACAATGAACAAGTACATGAACTTCGTCATCACCAAGTTCATTCACGTATTGGTCAACATTCCTGACAAATTGCGCAAACTCGCTCGGGTCGTTTGGAACACTTTTGTCGCTGTCCCATTGAGTATATTGGAAGTGATAGGAAATCTTTTCTCCTCCGTCAAACTGTAAACATTCATACACATATTTAAGTTTGTTCTCGATTTACAGTTTATACTTACAACGATAGGTAAGTTAAAGCAGGTTTAGATACAGTTTCAAATAGATCATGTTTTCTAAAAGGTATACGCTTTCTTCATAACTAGTTTTACATTAATTTTATATTCCTTGTAATTCATGATCAAAAACTGTGTATATTCGTTCGTTAATGGCAAATAACAATGCATTCAAGTGTATACCACTATGCCATTTCATGTATCGCAAGATCAATGTTAGTTTTCCAAAATTGACCTACATTTTCATTGATTGGTACAATGAACTGTATCAGGAAGAACAGTTGAGTTGTCAACATGTTTAATACTTTTTTCATTTGAATATTATCTACATGTCATAAAATATCAACACTTTTTACCAATGAATATCTTCATCAGTAAGGTACAAATATACTTCGTATTCCTCATACTATGTATTCGTATTAAAACTACCTTGCCAAAATTTTCTATTTTTAAGCGCCTGACTACATATTGCGAATTGGTTTCTAGACTTGTACACGAGACTCTGAGCTTCCCAATCGATAAGTCAGTGTTGTCAGGTGGTAAGTAGACTCCAACATCCTTAAACAAACATGATGTTTGGTATTTTCAAATCTACGTTATTTGATTGCCGCAAGTTTATAAGATAACACCAAACTAGTGAACATGTATTTGTAAAACTATTAATTGGACAATATTTCTAAAATAATAAAAGACAATAAGTATACATTTAAGCCTGCATATTACTATTATATAAGAAATCACTGTTATTTCAAAACCCAGACAGTCGGGAAGCATCCAGAACGAATCAGTCATTATATTTTTAATAAAGCCGCCAAACCTTATCCGTCAGTACAGTTCCGTGTGTTACAGATACATCTAATGATACAATACAAAGACAATCTTCTTGAAAAATCAAACTAAGGAAGTCCTCCACTGATGAAGTTCTGGGTGTTTGTGCGGAGATAAAGTGGTTCTTTTTCTTAAAGCTCTACAATACAATGAAGCGGGGGTAATTTATCGCAGCATGTTTGTTAGTGTATTTGAATATAATAACCTAATTTTGCCATGATGTTTAATAAAAAATTGAGCAGCTAAAAATAATTAATCTCAGAGGATATCATACAATAACTATAGTCGTTGTTACACCATGTAATTCTAACATTCAATAATACAGAATCAACTTACATTTACATAAACAGCGTTGATGTAGTCTACATCTTCTAATGATTTATTGAGGTACAGTTTAACACTGTGTTTGTCTCCTGAATGCAAAGACATTGATAGTATGTTAGATTTTATAATCATAGCTTTTTCATTAATGCGTGCATACTAAGTATATAACATGTTGTTTTATGTTTTTTGGGTCGCATATTTAATTTCCAACAACCCATCTATTTATACTACTGGTGCTTTGTTCATCGTTCAATAATATCGAGGATCGAATAGATAGAGTCATTCAAGCGTGTTTACAAGTGTATTTGTTAGTATAAAAAGTCAATGATGTGCATACCAAAACGGTCATGGCTAGTGAAAGATTAAGTTTGCATCACGAAGGAGTCATTTTATTAATCAATAGTATTTCAATATGTCTGCTAAATCACATACACTAAATTGTTAAATAAAAAAAAATAAAAAGTTAGTCAGTTACGAGAGAGCCTCGTTAAACCGATCATCTCTATAGTACAAATATTACACCTTCTTGCTTATAAACATTTGTGCATATCGTGTGGCTGATAATTCTAACGGATCTCTGTAGTAGGAATGCAAAACTATAATTCAGTTTTATTATTTTAAGAAAGTCTCACCCGGGATGTCTGCACCAGGACGATTGATGTTCTTGTATTGTTCGTTGTTTCTTCTAGCATTGTCTTCATTAATACAGGATACATTTAGTCGGATTTGCTACAAATGTACAAAAGGAATTGTTTTTTGTTTTACCAAATTAACATATTTATTTTTTACATTCATTTATAGATGACTGCATTCATTGATTGCCTGTCTGGCTGCATGGCTACCTGCATGCATGCCCACATTAAACAAGTTACAGACATGTGTGAAATGTTAAAACTAGAGCTCTGTTTGTACAGGTGTAGATCTATACGCATATTTACCTATATCAGTATAACCAAGATAATTAATATAATTTTTATACAATGCAATTCAAGCACATTTTTGTCAATTTATCAATACCATTCTTACCTCAAACATATTGTCAAAGAACGTGCTTGATTTGGATTCTAAATACGCCTGGAATGTTGCTGTGTAAATAACGTCTGACTCAAATGGCAACGCGTAAACCAAGGCCTTGTGGAGGTAGTCATACTCTTCCTGCAGACCGATTATATTCAGATTTTAATAAAGCTTATTGAATGTGCTTATTGCACAAATAAATGGTTGATACAAATAAAAAAATACGAATGTTTAAGTGGTATACATGTTGTTTGTGTGAAACTGTCTAATACATGTATAACAAAACGTACAGATAGATAAAGCATGATTTCGACTTTTCTTTAGGCTTAAAAGTTCTGCTATTATATTTACCTGTGTTTGAACCATGTCCACTCCTTGTTTTCCCAATTTCTTAACGCAGGCAGATACATTCACAGAACCTTCAGTCTTACCTTCATCAATCAACACATCTAGTGCTATCAGTGTTCCTGTTCTTCCAATTCCTGTACTTTAATAAGAAATAATAACACAAAGCACATGTAACAGTCAACACACGTAAGTTTACACACAATCAAAATTTGGTATTCGGATGAGAAGTTCTTTATGCTAAAAATTGATCAATGTGTGATTGCCTTCATAATCCTGTCATACAAATTCATGGTTTTGTCTTATCATGAATCGACTGAACGGATCTATTGATTCGTAGATGGGTAGATACATATTGCATATTATTTGAAGTTTGTTTGAAAAGCTACATCATATGAGTCATACCTGCAATGTATAATGATAGGACCAGCTTTGACACTGCATGTTGCTTTAAGTTTTCGTCTGAATTCTAGAAGACTCATAACATCATCTGGAACATTCTTGTCTGGCGGCCATCCAGTGAAATGTAGCTGGGTCAATGTTCTAACTATGTCGTCCTTGAATCAAAATATGCATGAAGTTTCAAAACTCTCAGATCCAGATAAATAAGTACATATTTCTATACTATTATTATACGTTACAACAAGTTTTATTAGATTAAGACATTTTTGATTGAAAGCATTGGAGTTTGAAACAGTTTGACATAACACACCTTCGATACATCGAACGTTCGGACTGTGTACTCGCTAAAAGTTCGAATCTTCTGACACCTGACCGTCACGCTACCATACGTCATACTTTCTCTTAAGCCTGGCCAGTACTTTTCGCATTTAATTCCCTTTGGTAAAATATAGCAGAATGTTATTTATAATTTTTCCAACCTTATTATTGTTTTTCATAGATAAAATATATGAATGATTTTATATAATGTATTTCAATAAATTTGACTATTGTGTAAAGCAACATGCCACTCTTAATCATTCTAATGCACAGAGTTTCTCATCATTTTGTTTATTATTACCGTGACAAACCATTGTCATAGTTCACCAATGAACCTAGTAAAGGATTAGACTAGAATTGCACAGCTACCCACTTTGGGAATGTGTATGTACAGATGTACAATATCCCATTTACAATTGGGCAACTATACCAAATACTTGCATAACCACTTTTGTCATAGTTCCTTTCAAATCACATAAAACAGACTTACCGAAATATCACGAAGACTTGTAAGCATAACAATGATATCCGATTGTTCATGCCAGACCATTTGCCAGAATGTTCAATAACCATTTGTTGTGTCAGATGTAGGGCCTATTATGAATAATATGTGTTGAATCCACTTCTACTTAATATACAGTCTAATGGAAATATTTAAAAGTAAATGTTTGAAGTGCTAAATTCTTAATACACATGTATCTTGATTATTATGGTTACCCTTTAAGTGAAAGATCGTATTTCTTTATTTCAGCATTGACTTACCTAATAATGCAATATACTCATTATTCTGGCTATATCCCTGCAAAAAAAACTCAAACTTATTCGTTTGGGTACTATGAAGGGTCCTCACAAAGTTATAGAAACAGGTTTGTACAGACTGTTTGTCCATCAGCACAGTTGTAGTTGATACGCTATTAACAAATGAATCAAGTCAAATTAAAGCTATGGACAAATGTAGGAAACAAACACACAAACAACCACACAAGTCATATACATCCAGCTTGTATTAGAACTAACTTGCTGCTCACGATAAACTGAACATATCTAAGAGTGGAGTCGTTAACATGTTCAGCAATTGTGCTTCAATTTCACATTTCCAGAGTTTCTTAATACAATTCCAAAGGCGATGCAGTTATGTTGAATGAAATCAGCTGTCATGTAATGTGTTGTTGTCAAGGGAAAAAATGCCGAGTAATAATAATGAATGATAAGAAAGTACATTCAGACTTACATCTATAAAGCAAGCATTCATAAAAAAGTTTGGATCGTCTGTTGTTGTCACTCTTGAGATATCGTCTGCAACGTAAGAAATTACGTATAACAACAGGGTTATTTAGGAAATAAGTAGTGCAATTGGCTGTCTGTTAAGATTTTGTTTAGATATCGCTAATGAAATACTGGTTTTGAAATATAGATGTATTAAGTAAATGGACATTTTTTATAGAATATGTACAGCAGTATTGTAATAAAATAGTGAATTAATGTCAATAAATAAGTGCACATAACCAGAGTAGAATTTCGGTTTATACTTACATGAATATATTCCTCCGTCTCTGTTGATTTCTATGTTTACTTGCTTCTGCTCAATTGGTGTTGAGAATTGTAGTTCTGTTTTAAACTCCTGCAAACAAGTTCATCATTTATTTCTGAATCAGCTCAATTCAATGACAAATATAAATAGATAGCGTATCTGCAAAAGTGTTATGTATTGAATGACATTGGTTCATGCATACATTAAAATCAGAAGCAATGGAATAATAATTTAATCCACGGAATAAAAATAATATATTTAGTAAATGTTATATGCGGTTATACCTGAAATTCTGGCTCATACAATTTATCGGTAACATAAGTGGAAAGTTCCGCTACTTGCACCCGTTCAATTCTTCCTCCAACGTTACCGTATTCAAACTCATTGTTTTGATTTTCCGCCTGGTTTTCATCTTCTTCAAATTTAAGTAGAACATTTTCTTTTGGTTCATGTTTCTCCATATTACATTGTTTGATTTTCTTAGGTCGATTTTCAGTTGTTTGCGTTGCATTGATATCATCTTCTGATTCAATACATATGCAAATTAATGTGATTGATATCTTTACGTATATATATAATGTCTAACAATGAGCAGATTAATGATGATAGTTGTAGGGTACTGATCGTTATACATTCATCATGCCGCTATAAACTCTAAACAACAGATGATCAAAGAATCTAACAAATCACAAATGCTTTCATATGCTGTATAAGAATATTCAATAGCATGACATATATGTTTCGAATGACGTGTAAATGCGATGTACATGTATAATACTTACTACTAAATCCAGCTAAATTATCATATGTTTTACTTGAAGGATTGTCTTTTGCCACCGATATTGTTCTTGAAGTAGATGGTATACAACTCAATGAAGACGTTAAAGGTTGAGCAACTGACACATTCTGGTAAACGTTCGGATTTTCTTTTTTTTCGTTTGTATTATCATATAAGTGGTCGAACACAGTTTCACAGATACTATTTTCGTATACAGCTCTAGACCTGTCTAGCTGGGTATCCCGGTAATATCCGCCATGTTTTCTACATAAATATTTTAAATTTGCATTTCATTAACATTCTACTTGGACATCTTTTATCTTCCGTACAGATGAAAGCGATTTATAATCATAACACTTTTATGTTCCTGATAATTCATACGGAAATAATACTTATCAGTAAATAGGGAATTTCGAAATGGAAATACAAATATCAAACTAGTCATACTTTTGTTAATGTTCTGGGACATGTGCCGATCTTAAAAGTTTCAATAATCAAGGAATTTAAATATTCTAACAAACAATCGTCAATTGTCAATCTTTTCTTTTGTTTCTTTTTTTTGTTTGAAGCATAACGCATGTATTAACAAAATGATGTTTTCTTCCATATGTATGGTTATAATCAATAAAATGTATATACCATTTTAGCAGTTGCTGCATACTTCTTGTTAAACTGCTTAAATTGCTCAGTATTTCATTGTTTCTGTTGTTTTCTGCATGTATTAGCATATGTCTTCTGTTGTATGTATATTTATAATAATATTATGTGTTCTGATGTAAATATGTATGTGGTGTTGTAATATAATGATATATGTGTTTATTGTCGACATAGAATGTTTTATTAAAACAGTGTACTACAATCATTATTATGTATCGCCTTCACGTTCCATAGTGCAAAGCGTATGGTAGTATGTATCGTGACATTTAAATCCCACATTTTTGTTAATGGGAGTACACTCGTTTAAGTTGTAAGTATACTGCATTGCAAGAGGAATGTAATAACACTTAGATTGATATACCTGCGTTTATAAAATACCAGGCCTATCACAATCAGACATATAACGACACCACTGCACCCAATTCCGGCTACGATTGGTAGTACTGGACTAGGTTCACTTGGTAACTGGTCAGCTAAAATATAAATTGAACATATTTATGTACAGTATTTGTAGCATGTGCTTATAATTGTACAACTGTCGTTTTATCTGGCACTTGTTTCACCACAAAATTGTTATCAAATTGTCTTATGTCAATGTCTCTTATTTACTAAGTTGTGTTTGGCTTGTCCATTTCTCAAACCTTACGTAAGCTATTTATTTTAAAAGGTAATCTTAATATAGAATTTACAAGAACAATCTCTCAAAATGTACACGTATTAAGCACTAGATTTAGAATATTCAACACTAATGAAACTAATGATGACAATAGAAAAATATTGCAAACTTACATAGTGTCTGCACTTTCAAAATATCTCCCTCTGAAGAGTTTCCTATGTCGATTGTTGCTATAATATAAACCTCATACATTGTTCCACTCTTCACAATAAGTGTTGTATTCATCGTACTTTCGCCGTTATCTGGTATACGTTTATCATACCAAATACTGGTTGCATCCTTCTCTCTATAAAGGAGTAGAAACGTTTGTAGAAGACCGCCATTAAAGCCAGGTGTCCAGGTAAAAAATATCGTGGATTCTGTTGTAAGTTCTGATATATAACGGAAGTCGATTGGGGCTTCTGGAACGTCTGAAACGTAATAGAAATTGTTTTAATACCGTTCCCCTCTTTCAGGCGTTTACTCTCATATGGAAGCCATTTAGTACATATCTGTTTAACAGTATAAATAGTATAAACATTATCTTAAAGTATGCCAAGGTAATATATTATATTACGTCGGTGTATCATCAAAGCACATGTCCTGAATTTCTTTTAATACTTCTTTGTAATCGAAAATCATTTTTTAAACATATTCAAGATCAAGAAGATTATAATTTTATTTACCTTCTGCTTTGAAATCAAACTGGTGAATGTATGTACCAACTCTATTTGTCACTTCTATTTTATATTTTCCAAAGTACGATTTTGTTACATTCTTCAAAGTGAGATTGGATTGAAAGTCTGATGACCGTATTTGTGTTATATCATTGTTTTCAAGTTTTGTCCAAGTTTGTCCATTTTCGACTTCTCTACTCCATACGAAACCAGCAGGTGTTGGAGCTGGATATGCCAACACTTCAAAGTGAATTGTCTTATCTTCAAAGAGCTTACCGGCGAAAATGGTTTCCATATCTCTGTTTGGTTTTGGTCTTGGTGAACCTTTCGTTAATTAAATCAATTTCGATAAATAGCAATGAAAGTAATATGTTGCTTGTTCGTACATTGGTGTTCCAACATACCTATAGATACACATATAAGAGGTAAAAATTTTCACAAAAAATCATTGAAATAATTCAATTATTCAACGAAATCTTTAATTAGAAATAATAAGTTTAATATGAATACGACACTTTAAACCTATGTATTGATAATACGATTAGCATTCCATGATTTCTTTTATACATAATGCATCTAGATTCTTAACAATAATAATTATTGCTGTTTGCTTTTCACTACGTATTGTATATACTTACATAAAACATTCAAATCCACACTTTTCATAGAGTGCCCTGAGTTGTATTCATTTCTAGCAATACATGTATATTGTCCGTTCTCGACACATGTTATTTTTTTAATAGTATAATTTAAGATCTTTTTAACTATATGTTGTGATAAAATATTGTCTTTATATACAATAGAGACATCAGATGCTGGTTTACCGTCAACACTGCAGACAAATGTTACTCGATCTCTTTCATTTACCATGACGTTATCAGTAGGATAACCTTTGACCACAAAACTGTCGATAGCAGTAGGATCTGTAAAATATAATGCTTTTGTTTCTATTTTCCATTAAACAGATACAACAAAATTATTTTTATAAATCGTGCAAACACATTTTAATAAATACACGCATGTAGTCACTTATTTGTTCTAATTTCTCTCACAATCACTAATGTAGAAAATAGTTATAAGCCGAAAGCTGTCCTCAGACACTCCAATATTTTACATGATCAAACTGAGTTTTATATTTTGATTTTCCTTCCTATTTTTTTGCTCACTAAAAGAAGGTTATTGGCTTTGAAACAATAGTTAGGGATTCATTTTTCTTGCATTATAATGACCAGACAAATAGATAAAACAGCATTTTAATTTAACAGCTTCAAAGCCATTACGGTAGATACCTTTAAATCAACTCTTTCAACCACACTGTGTGGGTAGCACGAGGAATGCACATTTCATTTAAACCTGTTCGCATCGACTCAAGCCATGTCATTCCTACTTATTCATTTGTTTGGAATGGGTTTTTATAACAGCGTGGAACAATGTGGGAGGTGTGAATAGGAACAAACAGTTTATGTAGGATGTCTGTGTAATACTTTTGTTTGATTTGATTTGTTATATCAAATGCTTAATTTTCTAGGTGTGAATTGTATTGAAAATGTGTTCATATTGAGTGTTATGAAATTTGATCAATTGATTATTCATATATATGTTTGTTGTAATAGGATGAATATAATGCAACCGGTGCGGGGCTAGAACCCGCGACCTCCTGCTTGCAATTCAGATTCTCTACCATCTGAGCTGATCGGGTTATTAATATTACAACCAAATCATAAATAAAAGTACAATGTACAGTACTGCTACATTCCTCGTACTGTTCTATTCAAATTAATTTATCGCGACAATCACAGGTTCTTTTTTTCTAACCCAGTGCTTGCTTCACCCTAAGTGTAGGATTCCAAGGCTAGTCTCACATTCATGCACCAAAATGTAATAGGAAGTGGACATTAATGTATTCGGTGCGGGGCTCATACCCACGACCCCTTTTTGCAAGTCAGATGCTCTGCAAACTGAGCTAATCGGGCTGTTAATAGTACAGCCTGTTTATAATTACGAGTACTATGTGATACAGTACTGCTACATTTCCATTAAAATCTTTAAAAAGATCATGGACTTATATACATATATACAACTCGACAAGGCTCGTTAGATATATTTATTTTCAGATCATTAAAGCATTCGAAAATCTTACGCATGCGTCGTTGTCAGTGTCCAAATTTGAGTTGCAGTCCAATATGTCGACTACACTCCAACATTACAAAAAATAACGGGCAGCTGTCCATTGAGAGCGATCCATTCGTAAAATTATTGGACAGTGAGAACAAAAGGGTGACGTCGCAGAAATGATTTCAAGATAGCGAATTTAATTCCGACTTTCATTGTGACATTACAATAATGACAAACATACTGCATGGATATGTAGAGGATTTTAATCTAAAAAAAGAGAAATATCTCTCATAATACTTGCACATCTTTGACAAAATGCTATATCGTCAAACATTATGATCATTTCGAGAAACATTGACTTACATAATACTACTAATTGTATAGATTCGGAGTTGACGCCTAGTTCTTCTTGTTCAAACGAAGGTTTCATGATGTTTTCTACTTTACATTCATATAACCCTGCTTGTATCCTCTTGATTCTGATAATTGTATATTCTCTATTGGAATCGTGATGTATCGATGTTCCTGGTGATCTTGTCCACGTATACTTAGCAGGAGAGGGAACACTGTTTGCCTTGCATGACATAGTAACATTGTTACCTTCTACTACATATTCCGAATTGTTGCTTGTTTTTCTATTGTTAACACCGATTTGAATATTTTGTGGTGGATCTAGATAAACAAATAATACGGATGAATTGTCTGAACATTTCAAATCTAATGAATACATCATCGGTAAATGAAGTACTTCAATTAAACGACTTTTGCACCTTAGTCCCTAAAAGCGAGTAATTCTGACAGTGTATACAATTTGCCCAGTCTTATTTTTTAGAAATGCCTTAATTAATAAATAATGAAACTTACATAAAACTGATATCTCTAAGGTGCTATTTGCTCTACCATTGCGCATTGTTCCAAAACTGTCAGTCATAACATTTTTCACCACACAGGTCAAATTTACATCAGCTGATATATTCTGGATCTCGATTATTTGTCCATCATTATCTAGGGAAACATTCCAGTGATACGTGGCTGGCATTGGATTTTCAGTAGAGATGCATCCTACCTTAAATGTGTGGTCTCTTATAACCTGCAATGTGTTCTTAGAAATCACTTGATCACTTTTGTTGTTGTAAACAAACTTAGGTTCTGTTGTATCTACAATATATAATGTGCGCATAAAGGTCATATGTAATCTGATAATATTGTACATTTCAACTGACTACTTAACAAAGTAAGCTTTATCATTAAAATTAATAAATGATTTTTTTAGAAAATATGCGGATTGTAATTTATCTTACACAATATATGCACGTCAATATGTGTCGTGTTGCTGCCTTCAATAGTTTCACCAAATGTACGAGTCATTCTGTTCCTTGCAGTACACGAGTAATTCCCTGTTTGTTGCCTGGTTACTTGTAACAGTGATATTGTATTAGAAACGTCATTTGTGGACCAGTAATAGCTGTATGGGATAGGAAAGCTTTCTGCTTTACATGCCATACTGACAGTATCACCCTCAATAATTTTTACAGAAGAAATATTGTTCAAAAGACCCAGACTATTTGTTTTCTGTATACTCACCACTGGTGTTGTTGGTGGATCTAAAAAATACCAATATACGCGGATGTTAAATAAGTGTATTAAATATATAAACATGTCAGTGTTCGATCTAGTATCATCTATTGACTTTCAATCAATTCAGCAATTCAATTTGATATATAGAGGTTAAGGTACTAAAACATAGGCATTATAGTGCGATTTAATTAAACTGTCAAAACTGAATAATTACACGGTCGCTGAATGTGTTTATTTTTTGCTTCGTGTCGCAGTCGATGGTTTTCGTTTATTTTACCGTTAGGGAATTTCTCATTCCACATATTTATGTAGTACATCAAAGATTATCGTATCACTTACGAAATTAATCGAAGGTAAAAATAAATGAAAGTATTGACCGTGAAATTATACGGCTTTGACAGGTTAATAATATCGCACTATACCATACACTTGACTTAATACCTGTTTAGTTTGTGATTTGATTCATGGGACATTCATTTACTGATTTAATGAAAAGAAAATATGATAGATCCTCTGAAACCTCACTACATACATTGTACAATGATTTGAATTGTTGTGCTGGACGACTGTTCTGCAGTAGTGCCGAACGTCTGAATCATAACATTTGTTGCGGTACATGTTACAGTCATGTTTTGTTGTATCCAATCTAATGAAAGTTGTTGTTCAGTGACAGTGCCTGCAAAATATTTAATCATATTCACATCGACCGTACATTTCTAATTGTTTTCGGTTTTCTAGGGTTCTAAACAGTTAACAATAGAAACTTCATGGTTGTATTGGTAAATTAACCTACCACGGACTTCAGGTTGCAAAGTCCATTGATATGCTGGCATGGGTTGACTGGTTGCTTCACAGATGAGAGTGAAACTGTCATCACGTACAACATGAAGTTCGTTTGCCACTGCGTGTATTGTATCACTGTCTTTATATGATAATTGGGGTTCAATAGGCGGATCTGAAAGATATTCTGAGAATATACCTGATACATACACAAATTAAAAAATGAGTATAGAAATACTGATATTTTAAAATAAGTTGACTAAAATAACTATGTACTGTATCCCATTACTTACATAGAACAGTAACAACGAGAGGTGCTACATTTTCACCCTTTGTCCCAGAAGGAAGTACATTAGTTGCTTTACATATGTAATTTCCATCCATGTGTCGTTGTAGTTTGGAAATATCCAGTCCTCGTCCTACTACGTCCGTACCATTTGGCGTGATCCAAGCATATTTTGGTTCAGGATATCCAGCGGCTGAACACATCAACTTGAGTGAATGACCTTCTATAATACTTATAGTCCCATCTAGTTGAACCGAGTCTTTTAGTATAACAGGGATATCAGGCGCAACTACGAATGAACAAATATTAACTTAATTTAGGGTCATAGAGCATAATAATTATGTACAGAACATAAGACTATCGCAATGTTTGCTAAAATGTCAGAAATGTTCTTAGAGAAAACAAGCAATATGTCGTAAAAATTAGTGATATTTTTACGTGACCAAGCTTCTGATTATATTTCCGTCAATTGATGTGAAATGTAATGCTACTTTAGTGTTATCAATGAAAAGTTAAACATAACTTACAATATACAATCACAGAAGTTTTGCTTGAATTTAACCATTTGTTGTCCATGTTTGTGGCTGTACAGAATAGTTCAGAAGAATTTTCAGATCTTGTGAATTTTAGTCTTAATGTGCTCTTTACAACAGTTGGATATTTGTTAGCTTCCACACTGGACGTTGAAACATCAACATTAATAAGTATTGAATTATCCTTGTACCAACTTATTGAAGCTTCTGGAAAGCCTGCTGATGTCACACACACAAATGTCGTTACTATATTCTCTGTTGTTTCTGTGTATTTTGACAAATTTTGGAGCACAACACGTATAATTGGAACTGGAATTACATTAAAAATAGCCACATAAATATATATAATGGGTTGGGTTTCATGTTACACATTTCCAGGGTAATAATCTCGAAAATCAGAATCAAATGACGCTTACCTTGCTGGTCAAAATAATTATTATAGTCAATTTGGTAAAATAAAGTTGTAGGTACGTTTTAAAGAAAATGTGAAATGCAAACGCAACCTTTAATGAGGTAAGATGAACAGATGAAAGTATATCTTGTGGTGACGTCCCTTGTATTAAATCAAATCTGCAGAAGCCGTCTAGACTGAAAACAATCTCGCCGAAAATCGACATGTGTTATATTTCTGTTAATGCAGTATAAGAACACATTAATTTTAAACTACAGTTTGACTCACTTCATCCCTTGTATGCGATATGAAATGGAAACGTTTTGGGTATAAACTAACAACTCTCACATCAATTATAAAGCTATAATTTGTAAATGCGTTATTTGTACGTCACTAAATATGAATTAATATGAAAAAAATGCATGTCTGTAATGTCAAGTTTGATAAAAAAACTCGATGATTTTTTAGTTTTATTTGATCGATGTTGAATATCTGAGTGCTTAAAAACGAACTACGTGCAACGACTTCACTACAAAGCTTACATCTATGAGGCGTGATCGAAAATTAATGAGACTCGGTCTAGTATTTGAAGTGTATTTGGAGTAGAATTTTGAAACAAAGACATCATTACTCCCAATCTTTATTCTGCCCGTATACCTAATATCAATTCCATTGCATAAAAAATGATCAAATCCCGCAGCGGGGCAGTCTGATATTGATATTCGACGTCGAGCGACGTCGTCTTTCTAATGTTTGCTTTAACGACGTCTTTCTTTCTCAAAATATTCGACCCGACCTAAGATACATTTACGGTGTCGATCAATCCATTGTGCAAACATGTCTTTATATCACTGTGAGTCAAGACTAGAAACAACATGTTTTGCTGCATACGAAAGTTCAGTAAAAGAATCGAATCTGTTACCCCTCAAAGCTGATTTAAGTACCTGGAAAACACGAAAATCGATCTGTTTTCCCGCCGATTTGTGACACGTGCCTTCTTAAGGGGGTGTGATTTTGGTGTTTTTCCATTGTTTTGATTATTCCTTAGTTTCTTGGGTCAAATAAAAAGAACCAATATTCATCAATGGTAGCGATGCGCTGTAGAAAAGTGTCAACTTCTTTACGATACCGCTGCAAAAACTTCCATGAGACATTCATACGGGTGTCTTTATTGTTATTAGATAATACACGCGGTATCCATCGAGCACTTACTTTGTCCATATTCAAGTGTTTTTTCAGAATTTTATAAACAGTTCAATAACTATGAAGAGTTAAGTCGCAAATTCTCTAATTGTCACTCGGCGATCCGTATAAATGACGTCCTTAATTGATTTAATCAATTTGACGTCAATAATTGTTTTCCGCCTTCGTCCCGATTCAGCTTCCAATCTTATCTGCCCGTCCTAAAAGCATCGGTGCCATCTAAAAACAAACGCCCGTGAAAAAAGCTGTGTTGCCAAGTTCAGTTTAAGATTTTATTACTACCCGATTTTCTAGGGGATTTCTAGGCGTCATTTGTGAATATTTGTCATCTCAGCAACGGTTGCCTGTTTATTTGTTGTTTACGTACGGTAACAAATATGACGTCAAAATTGTCAACACATATGCATAAGACGTCATATAAGTCACGTAAGAAATTGCACGACATTCGGACATGTATATTTCTATATTTAAAGTTCTTTTCATAGAAAATCTAGCCATTTATTTCACGTGCCCCGCTTATTCATTCATGAGTTACTATAGCAACGCGTCGGGTGCATTTATACATGTCAAAAGGTTTCTTTTTCAGTATATCGTAGATAAATATTTTATCTTTATGTTCATAGAGTATCCAAAGAAACAATTTTGCGAGAAAAGGTATCATAAATTTTCGATCACCCCTCGTTACTTACTATTCACTGTAATAGTTGAAGAACTTCTATACCGTTCCGTTCACATGTCCAGACTTCTTCATGACGATCACGTGTCACGTTGATTATAGTTAACTGAACATCTTCATTAATACGAGTTACTTTGTATTCGATTGTGTTATTTAGTGGACCTGACACCCTATAGTTGTCATGTGGATGATACACATATGACTGCTGGTTGTTCCATATAATAAAATACACTCCAGGTTCAGAATTGGAAATGTTACATGTCAATGTTGCATTATGGCCCTCGCTAACTATGACATTTTGAGGATGTAATCGTAGTTTTGTTGTGTCTGTGATGACTGTATAAAATAATAACACACATATAGAAACTCTTATATCGAAAATATACTACTAATATATTGATTAGTACTTTATACTCTAATTCACTGATGGGAAATAAATTGCTAGTGTTATGCTTTTGGCTGCTTCCTTTTGTGGTAAGTCCTCGTTTTGTATTTTTCAAAGTCGAACTGTTATTAATACGAAATTTGAGGACATTATTGTTTCAAGTTTTGATATTCATGTAATAAAAACATACATATAGAATTATGATGATTCCTTTATTACAAATGACGAGAAATGACATTTCACGATATATATGTGTATATAATTATCATACCTCCGCTCATTGACACCAAAGTTGCATTCAAAAGCACTATAATTCCGGACAGGATATTCATCCTATTTTCCTTTGCCTAAAATAGAATGGTACACGTAATGCATTAATTCGGCCGACGTTTTTATTATTTCAATAATAATATGGTCATACAATAACATTTACGAGATGTTACATGACATTTATGCGAGTTATTATGAAGTTAACTGGTGGTTAAAAATTCGGTAACGGCAGATGTACTATACAAAAGAAAGCTATACAAACAGTTAACTTGCACAACACTTTCTATCGTCTTCTTAGCACCGGAAATGACATAGAGTGAGTCGGAATAAGGAGTCTTACAGGGAATGGATTATGCCTTATAGTCATACTCAGGTAAATAATGGGTGTCATATACGTTATTTTGGCAAATCAACGACTTGTACTTATGCCTTTTAATGTTGGACGGAAACTGCTGGCGTACACTTGGGTAGAACCACCGACATTCCCTAAGTTAGTTGAACTGCTTCCTCACAGGTGACATTTGGATCCAGATGAGATAGGAACTAATCAGGATAAGCGACTTGTGATTCTTGCTCAGAGACAGTAACCACATCAAAATTATAACACATTATATATTAAACACTGTAACAAAAACAATAAAAACGGCGAACGCAATGACGAGGGAGCAGTCCAGCGCTGACGGCAAAACGTCTGCTAAAATTGTTGAAAATGACCTTAGTTATAATTGATGATTGTAATGATCTACGAACCAGTTCGATCGGTATTGAAATACAAAATAAAGGTTGCTTTTGCGTGCAACCGCATAAATACAGTGTGGATGACACACGTGACTTTCGAGGTCACAAATGGATAAGGCGGGAAGCATTCTTTGAGAAAAGAAGCTGTAAGTACTTTAGCGCAACTTTAGACCAATAGCGCATGTTAAGCGGAAAATGTGTATGTTGCTCGTATAGTTTTTATTTCTTTGTATTCAATACAGTTTTCTGTAACATTGGTCAAATGATTCAAAGCAGTTGTTTAAACTTTGGGTTAAGCAAGTAGCGTGTGTATTTTTCAATAACTTAAGCGGGTTTTCAGCCATTTAAAACTAAGAGCATAAAAACCAGGTGGTCAGAATTACTTCAGGCAGCAATTCTTAACATTTTGAAACTAATCTTGTGTACAAACGTGTAACATGTGAAGTACGACACCAAAATTGACGATAAACGACCACAAAATGAACAAGGCAATATACAAATACAAAATGCATGATATGATTTACAAAAAGTCATCCAATATGTTTAACGCAAAAAGTTGCGCCTAATTTGTTTAATAAACGTTTACAACTAGTTTAAAGCGATATAAACCGCTCTGTTTTACCTGAAATTGGAAAATTGAATTTAAGTCTGCAGGACGACATTTGCCGACATTAAATCTATGCATTCCGGAAGGTAAACATAAACAAAACAAAATGTAACAGAATTTTGCCTCCTCGTGTAGTTTTTCATCTGGGGTTAAGCCTCGCACCATCACCCAGGGTTATGAGGCATTTTTCCAGCATTAATGGTGGAGGAAGATCCAATCATACACCTGGGTAGAACCAACGGATTTTGTAAGTCAGTATCACAGCATCATAATATGAGGACATTTCGATCCGGATGTGATTTTAACTCATGGCGGTGAGGTGCTAGTAATCACTAGTCATAGGACATAACCATGAAGTGATATAATTATCAATTATGTATACAGAACCCTACATAAACACGTATAAAAGTAATAACAAATTAATATAAACGTACTAATGAATACTGCAATGTCAGATAGCAGTCAGGCAAAGCAAGTAGTGAAAGTAAAACGTGTACTTAAATTGATTCGGAGGCTATTGGTGACGACAACACTGATACAGCTGTTGAAATATTTTCTGTTGTGAATTTATCACTCGCGTGATTTGTTGCGCACGTGTGTTTGATAACCTTGAATTAAATGCACAAAAAAGAATTAATTTGAAAAAATGCATACTAGATTTAATCGGTAATATTACAATTTCCACCGGTTGTGATCTGAACCGACAACCTTCCAAACTCAAATTCTCTTGAGATTTCTTAACGCACTGATGTTTAATCATCGAAATAAGACAAGTGCGGAAAAAATCTTACGAATGAATTTTTGACGAATTAGTTGACAAATTAGAAAAAGTGTTTTTTTTTTGCAGTTCTTAGATGACAAACATAAGCTAGATATATCTTTAAAACAAATATTCAAATGCATTTGAAATGGGCTATTCGCGTGACATTTTTTTCTGACAAAATGACTTACTACATGTAACCTATCTCTGTATACACATTGAATTTTTAGAATATCATCAATATTTTAGGTCCTTAACAAGTGCCGTTTGGCTACCTATACGTTATTTTCCTTTCTCAAACTAGTAAATAACTATTTTCCTCTTATATTGCGTTGATTAGTGCCTAGATTCAATAAATTACATTGTAGTATGATAATTGATATAATTAGTATGTCCCTTATTAATTTATCGAACCCACTGGCATTTTACAAACGTTCGTTTATCACATCTTAGTGAAATGTCTTAAATCATTTCGCTAGAAACATTAACTTAATATACCACAGTTGTATTGAACTTTTTAAATGGGTATTCTCTCACTGACAGAGAGTCATGGGTTCGAGTCCCGCTACCGACCATGTATATTTATGTGAGAAAGTAGGCAGTTGCTTGCGGAGGATGGGAGTCTATCACTGGTTCTTCCCAGGAGCGATGCTTAGGTGAACTGTCCGCCTCATTCGGCTCTGACCGTTGAAAAGGAGCGTAAACCTCGATATAAACAAACACCCAAACATTAAAGAAACTTTATAACAGGATGTGCTTACGCTTTTAATATAGGTTAACAGTCAAGCCAAGATAACTTTCTCCCAACAATCTCAGTATGCTTAGGTAAAATGCAAATAAATGTGAAGGATAATGACATATAAAATTACAAATCTTGATTATTTAATTGACCAGTGACAAAACAACACACACCAAGCAACGCATGAGTTCGTTTTAAAAGAAACAATGCAAACGTAATATTGACTTAAAAGCCTGTTAGTAAATAATTAGTGATATATGTATGTTTACTAGCTTTACATTATAATAGAATTAGAATGAAGTATTATTATTTAAGAATAAACTTGTTTCACATGCAATGCGTATAATGAACATACCCGTGCTTGATTTCTTATACTGTAATTTATTATGTTACTCGCATGTAGAAAAACAATGAAACTGTTAAGTAAAGTGCTTTTCTGTATATCGCTTTATATCCACTGTTTCATAATCGGAAACATCAGATCTTAAGGTCTCTAGATCAAACACTAATGTCAGGTTCACAGTCTTGTTTTTAGCTGTGCATACATACACACTGACATGTCGATTTATACACCCACTCACAACAGTACGAACCTTTTTAATTCCTAAAATATTTTTAATGTCTTTCGATAACAAACTCATTAAAAAGATACACGATACACAATCTTACATTAAGTATCCGAGATATATATTGTCAGGTTCAATATTCACTTCAATTCACTTTTATGTATTTGTGTAATATTTTTTTTATTACTAAACAGGAAAATATTGCAAATTTTTGGTCGGCAGTGACATGCATTTATTCACCAAGAATAAATGAAATAAGTTTAGATTAAAAGAATTAAAAAATGCATATGTCATTAGATTTTTTTATATATAGCTACTTGCTGTGGAAATATAGCAATATAACAAAACAAAACACTACTTACCTGTTCACCGTCAAATGCTTTTCAATATCCTGATAACTTATAAGGAAAATAATAGAAATGGTTGAATTACTATAACTGATGTGTGTACACTTAATTTACACGCATCTATCACAAGCATGATTTACGTTTGTTCGCCAAAATAGTTATCCGTCCTTGCCATCTGACATTATTGCATTTTGACGCTAGTAATAGTACCATAATGTGGTTGGACAACTCGAAAAAAATGAATTGTGATGGAAGAAAGCAAAGCGAATTTCATATCATAATTATTATGCTGATGAATATCATTCAGTATATTCGTCTCTCATAATTTGACATTCAGTCTGTGAATATCACATTCAATGTCTCACTGGTCAACATCTGTTAACATGAATTCATTACTTTAAAAACATTGAGATTAATATTCATATCGACTTTTAATTATTGTAATATCTGGAAAAGGCAACGTAATTAATCATAAAGGAACATGAATATCCCAAATAACGAATATTGACCTGATACTATTTACATACTGGGAAATTCCGAAATTGCAATTGAATTCGATATTACACAATTGATTGTGACACTTAAGTTTCACGATGAATTGGACTTTAGCCCAATCAAAATGTGTTTATGTTTAGATCATAAAGATATACATATCAAAATTTCGATTTTACAAAATGGCTCTGAATAAATTACATTTGCACGAATTTTCCCTACTGTATACTTTAAAAACATAAAACCACAGTGACTTTAATATTCGCAAGTATCAAACATTTATATTAAATTCAGAATAATAAATATATTCAACAACTAAGTGAATAAAGTTGAATACAATGAAACAATATTACCAAAGAAGGACAAAATGATATCTTAAAACACAAAGTATGGTTCTATGTTTAGTAAAGCGTCGAGATTTCGTTGTTCATACTTGTAAATAATTCATAGCTTAACACCAGAACAGTGTTGGTTCGAAAGGTCTGATGAAAAGTTGTAATTTGTATATGACCCTTAACATATTAGCTTAATATAGCATTGTTTGGCCTGTTAACAATTGTTTGATACATACATATATTGTTTGTTTGATTACAGTAAGAGAATGTCATAATCTAGCTAGATATAGGATCAGTCGGTAGACCGATATTTCTTTTGGGTCAAACATGTGGGCTTTTATAGTTCATATGAAAATAAAACTGTCAACAGGAAAAACAAAGTAAACCCCTATACTAACCCTTAAACCGTCATGACGATACTAATGGTGGTAATACTGGATAATTCGAGAGCTTACTTTTTCTTTTGCCAAACACAGACGATCGTTCTATTTATTTGTTTACCCTTAGTTGAATTAAAAAATGCACATACACAAACTTACATTAACATTAGTAAAGTGTGTATATATACAGTATACCTCTTTGTTTTAAAAAATGATATCAAACATGTTTAAATACAACATGATTGATATTCAAGAAAACATATCAATTTTTAAATTATGGAGTACACTTTTGTAGTTCAACTATGAACAACGAAATAAAACAATGATCACCTGACTTAGAAGTTTCTGTATGTACTTCTGAAGGAATATTAAGTATCGGTTTCATGTTAATATTTTGAACGTTTCACATATGGCTAAGACAAATCTCAGACGTTGGACATCACAAAATTACAAACTAAGTTAAAACTATCATAGGGAGGTTTATTCTGGTACATTTACCTAGTGGTCATGGTTTATTCTCAGGTGTGACTATAATCTTTCTTTCGGTATTGGTTTTTATTTTATGCTCTTTTAAAAACGTTTGCTAGAATCATTTTAAGCGAAAAAAGGGTCACTGATATCGTTTTTGAGTCATCTGCCCTTGAATATGAATGTTTTGCTTACTTTAAATCTGCTCTTGAACTGACCTAAAATAAGCAAAAATTCAAGGGCATATAACTAAAAAAATTATATTGTTTAGTTTTCATTTTGCTTATATGTCTATGTGAAAAAATGTAGCGAACTGTAGCAAACGTCTGTATCAACGTTAAGGTGGTATGCGACCTTTCCTCGACGTCATGGGTCAAAAATCGAATTTTTTCTCCGATTGTTCTGAAGTTTTACACACTGATAGTATAGCATGTTCTTCGATTTTTGTTTGTTTTATTTTTTCTAGCAATACACACATGCACACACCGGCGACGGCGATATATAATAAATGCCAAGATAAAAAATAAAATCCCCAATTCAAACGAGCAAATGTAAAAACTTAGAGAGGATAAGCTAAACATTATCATGAACGAATGAACAATTATTTATCAAACATATACAAGTGTGTGGGGGTGTAGCGGGAACGATAACTCTGCATTATAGAGGTTGATAAATGAGTGCGACATTTAGCGTTGATGTTGCGACATATAACGTCAGTGCTATTTGTTGCGACATTCAGCGTTACAGATGCGACATATAGCGTTAGGAGGTTTTGCGACATTTAGCGTTGGTTGCGACATTTAGCGTCAGCCTTGCGACATATAACGTCAAATGCGACATTTAGCGTCGATGAGACATTTAACGTTGCTACGAACGTCTTAAAGAATTCTTTGGGACATGAGTGGTTAAGATATTCAATTATGTTTATGTGGTTTGTCTACCTAACTCGGCCGTTCCTTACAAAATACTAGGTTACGCAAATGTTGCTACTCTGAAATGTAACCTTTAAACCTAACATCATCGCATCGATTTCGATCGGAATATCACTATCAAGTTGAAATACATTTCAAATGAATTATGTGTATACAATGAGAGGAGTATTGCATTTAAATCTAAAACTAAGTTATGCTCAACATGATATTTCAAGTATTGGTCTTACATATTTCTCAATTTGACATTACCTACTTTTCAGGCTTTTCAAGTAAATAAATAAAAAACATAATGGGAACAAAGTGAATGAACATAAAAATGTAAACATACATGGCTTGGGTTGTGTCAGTAATACAAAACATGTAAACATAATTATAAAATATTCACTACTTTATCAATAACTGAAGCTATTTATGGATGACTGTATAATACATGCTTGATTGTAACAATATATAATTTTTCTATATTTCTATCAAATGTAAACTAATGATGCATGTATTCATCTCAAATATTTTTGAATCTGCTACTTTGAAAAGATACTTGGAATGCACATTATCCGATATGTCTATGTCATGAACATACACTTGTACTACAAACATGATTTAAGTGGTTTCTGCAAAATTAAACTGAAGTATAACGTTGTTTATGAACATATTTAATTTAATTGAGTTATTTGTATCCTAACTCATTACCTCCACATTGAAGAGTATTTAAATAGGCTAAAATTACTGTCAACAGCATTGAAACTGAAGGTCGCGGGTTCAAACCTCAGTAGGGACAAACTTTTTTTCTTTTCCTTTAAACATTATTTTTGTATCTCTTAGAACATATTTAGGGTGAAAAAAATGTTTTCTTTTAATTAAGTGACTTTTATGGGTATTTATTGGCTAAATAATGCTAGTAATATGAACATTTTCTGACCCTTGGGTTACTTTAAGTTGTATTATGCAACAGTAAGCCTGGTGAGGTATGTGTTTCTTGCTTTTATTATGCTTGTTAGACATAGGGGACTTTTTTAAATAATAATTTATGCCAATTAAACATATTTCAGAGCATGATTTTTCTTGATTTTTTTGCAAAAAAACGCTCGTAAATAATACGTCTCCGACGCATTGAAAAAAAAGAAATGTGTTTCCTTTTCATACAATGCGCTAATATCTGATACCTTTTTGGTATACTTACATACAATTATGTAAAATACAACAACAAATCCAATTTCCTGTGCAAATTTGAAATTATGATCATTTATTGGTCTATGATACACTGGATTTAGCGGTATAGAAGGATATAGGCTTTTCTGCCAAATAAAGCATCAATTTAAAAAATTACATGGTCAAACTGTTTTATAACCTTGTTAAATAACATATTTTAAAAAGTTATCGAAGAAAACAATAAATTTGAACACCTTTGGATTTTTGGAGTTAGGATGCTAATACCTTAACATGGGTAGCGACATGCTCTTCAGTATATTTCAAAGACTGCGTTTACTTTTGTGGGTAATTTGGTTACTAGTAATGGTTAACTGACACATTCGTCTTTATTATTGGATTTTTGCGAGCGGTTTACATAGTTAGATAATGTAATCATATGAAGACATTAGCTTTACCTTTGTATTATTTGCTTGCTGTAGACTATTAGGTTGATAGTTTGTTGTGATTCTTTTTCATTAAATTGTGGCATAAGAAAATAATTAACTAAATCCGAAATATAAATAGTTTAAATACAATGTGTGTACATATGTTTCATATTTAAGAACACTTTTGCATGAAAACATATCTGTGCCGAACGGAGTTTATGAGAAAAGGGAATGAATATTTATGACGTACATGCTCAACGCTAAAAACTGTCAATGCTGTAAAATAGTATAGCCCATTTATCGTTATTTCTTTGATAGTTATCTACGATACTTCAATTAATTTTACGACACATTTTGAAAACATGGTAAGAATTGTTGTCCATGTTGAAAAAATAATTTATGTACATGTTGCTCGGTGACCTATAATTTATATATGAAATTAGATTGATACCATGTTTTGCATCATTTTACAGTGAGGTTTCATTGAAAATAACTATTTTGTTATTATTCTTTAAAAAATAAAAAAAATATTTTCTTCTCTTGTTGCTAGCCACTTTAATGAAGGCGCTCATAAAATGTCCGACTTTTCATTTATGCCTGTTGATGTTATAAACAATAATATTAATCGATTATGCAAGGAAACTTTTTGGATACATAAGTTACAAACGCTTCATCCTAACGGTTTGAATTCAAAAACCTTGTTTACAATATAAAATACATGTTAAATGTTTAATTTTTGTTTTAGTTAGGTACTATTACGTTTTTTCCTATTACCGGTTTTTATATATCATAATTCTATAGGAAATATTTGTATTTTATATCCGTATAGTACTATAACTCAATTTCTAAATGACACATTAATTTGTTCATTCATGCATGTTATTTTATTTTATACGTCACGTCCGTTGTTTGTTATTATGTATTATTCTGACGAAGGCTAAATGCCGAAACGTTAAGAAACATAAAGAAATTTTTAACACGTGTTGTTGTTGTTTTAACTGTATTGTTATTATTCTTTGAAATTCAAAACAAAGGGTCAAATACTCTAGGGTTTGTCAATGTTTTGTATAATCTCATGGTAAATCATGTTCTGTTATTGAAAGCTATAAACATTAAATGTCATCTGATATTTAGTCTTAAACTCAGTTGAATACGAAATCAAATAACTATTACATGTATGTTTAATGAATACCAGTACATCTGCGAATTCATACGTGTGTTACTGTGTCTCGGACATATTGTACTATTACTGCACATAAAGAGATATCATTAAACAGTAGTCCATTATTCATTTATTAACATGTACATTGTACATATAAATGTAGTGTTTTTAAAAACAAATAATGACACACGAAATATCTGGCGAAACTGTCCTGAATCAACTAGTCATTGCCAAACTATATCAGGGAAACTGTTTATATTGGTAAATAAGACAGCACCAGAATCAAAGTTGAAAACAATGATTTTTAATTTTCAACTCCCGCTGTACAGCAGTTTTTGTGATTTATTAGCATTCTCAAAATAAAAATTATTCTTTTTTTCAAGAGCATAACATTAAGATTTGTAGGAAGTTGATTTAGTATTTACAGTACTTTGGTAGTTATTGTTTGCTGACAGGTAATGGGAATAAAGGAAACAATGAATACAGACATTTCTAACAGACTGCTTCCATTCTGTCTTTGTTGGTCGCAAATCCGCTTAAACATGTCATAAAAACACAAAATACCGATTATTCCATAGCACAAAATATTCCCCACAGGTACATAATTTCTTATTAATTACTGATTACTTTAAGTGTGCATATCATTACCCTGAACAGTGTAATTTATGAATAATTGTATTTTCCAAATGGAACAAACTTGCTCAATAAGACGAACCAACATTACAGAACAGCTGAATTCACACACAAATTAAAGTGCTAGACACGATAAAATATACGTTTACCTCATAAAGTAATCAGGTGCAAAGTTTGAAACATTGACCTGGATCTTTTGGCGATATGCGAGCTTAAACGATGGAGGAAGACCCTAGGCGTACACCTGGGTTGAACCTTTGGTAAACTAGCTGGACAGCTTTCGCATAAATGATATTTGATCGCAATTGAGATTAGAACTTATAGCGGTGAGTGGGTTGTGGTTAACTGAAAGAGACTAAATAGAACAGATTTTCTGAACTCGTCGTGTGCATTCCGTCAATACACCTCGGAAGAACAGTAGTAAAGAACCACACGAGCCGAGTATTGAACAGTGCGATTGGCAGATAACGGTGCAAGTTGAAAATGCCCAGTCACAAAAAAGCACATCTGATGCATATTTGAAGCACAAATGAAGCTTCCTCCTGGAGTATCAAAGAAGTACTTTTTTAAAGTCTCCTGCTTCAAAAGTACTTCACAGATACAGATAAATTAAATCAAAGTAATGGAGAAGCCATATTGTGAAGTTCCTGCAGTTGTAAATCATTAATCTATACAAGAACTTCATAACCAGTACTTACCAGTGTATTAACATCATAGCTTTAGCAGTTTTTCCAACTTCATTACAGCCACACTTCATTTGGTTATGATATCAGTCAGCCATTTTTGAATTTACACCATGTGACATATGATGTCATCAAACATTATCATTCCTTGAAATTTACTGAAGTACCAGTGAAGCCCACTTTTTATAAGAATTTAGACTAAATCACTCCATCCCGAAGTCTTTGAAGTACTGCTGTAGAAACTTGCGCTTCAGTGAGAGCGGCGGACTTCATTTGAAGCATAATCAAGAAGTATGAAAGAAGCCCCGGGGACTTTAGATGAAGCAGGTCTTTGCAGCACAGATGAAGTACTTCTGAAACACAATCGAAGCAGAGGCTTTAACCACAGTCCTGGCAAAACAGTTTTTAACTAGTCCCAAACATTTGTTTTACCTACGATGTACAACTGTACATTTGATCAAAAACTGGTTAATTGATGGCTAATGTCTTGGTTTCTGTGACAAAGCTTTACATTTATAAAAAAAATATTTCAAGTCCTAGATTGAGTACATACAAAGTGAAGCTTCTCTAATTAAGCTGACAGATAAAATGCTGTTATATACTCATTTTAAATTGACAGTTTCTTCGTCTTGTGTTGTGCCAGCTACATGAGGAGTCTATTGTTCACATTTGGTGGAGTCAGATCAGTATCTTTATACTATTAGGTTGCGGGCCCAAAACATGCATAACATTAATAAAAGAAAAATGATATAATCATGATACTATTACAAGTTCAGTGCATGTGAAAACATAATAACATGTTCTTATTCTCTGACACTAGTATGTAACTGTTTTTAATCTGTTCATCGTCTGTACATTCAAATGTAGTTTAATCAGAAAAGAGGTACAGTATGATATTTAGTGATCAGTGACCTGATAGATAGAGGAAGCATGTAGCCACGGTGAGCGCTTTGAGTTTCATTATAAAATAGCGATTTTTCTCTTTAAATTTCACGAATTTCAACGATGCTGTTACGCAGGAAAATATTTATAAAACAAACGACCGAAATTACAAATTTCAATGTAAATGTTATGATCAAAAAGAAAAACAGGTGAAGTTTTTAATGTTTTCAAAATATCCTAGGTTATATGTATATAAATACACCTGGTAAACTGTTAACATCTATATAATGTCAACTGACTGTTCTTGATACAATATCAAGCGTTATAATAAGCTAACCATAAAAATATGATCACATTTTGTTATAAAAAGGCCTGAGTCAAAAATGTAAACAGTATAATTTACCAGTTTCTGCGAGTGTGATAAAATAGTGATTTTAATAGTTGATTATAAACATAGTAAAATCCAAAAATCTTTTGAAATTATTATTAAATGTTTATCAAATTCTGGCTCATTGTATGGTTACATACACTACACAACTTGTCAAGAAGGATCTCTTTTGGCAATATCTGTTTGTCTTTTTTTATTCCTTTACACTGATTAGTATTTGCCTTAAAAATTCGCATAATTTTAGTAGCTGGGCAGATTAAGTAGAAAATCTTTATGTTGGTGATACAAGCACCAAAATTGGCATAGATGTAGTTCAATGTGTTCTTTTCCCACAAAGCATGTTAGCCATTTTGATTTTTTAAAGTGGCGGCCATTTCAAGATAGCGTCCATTTTCAAGTAGGAATTTCTTTCTTTTTACTAAAATGTCACTGAAAATATTTTATTCATTATGCGTCCACCTTTCGGAGAAGGGTCCTGAGGTTGGTCATCACATGTAAGTGACTCCGTTTGATTTTGAGGTCAATAGGTCAAAGTTTAGGGTCACGTCACAGTGACTTACAGCATAAAAATCTGTTCTACGTTCCTCGGTCACAGTGACATTCAACGCGGAAACTTTGTCAACAACAGTTTCTAGAGAGTAATTTTGCCAATTGTCCTCAGATCAGGAAGGGATGTTAATGATTACAAGATGACCATTACAGATTTCTAGATCAGTAGATCAATGTTCGATTAAAAATTGGAAATTACAATCCAATTCACGTTTAGCGGGCATGTGTGTTTATAAACACCTCTTGTTTAAAGTCCCATAAGCATATAAATTGATTGGTCGTAATAGTTTCTGTTTGTTTTATAACAGAGGAATCCTGTGTATTTTCCTCCCGCGCATACTTTATAGAAAGAAAAAAATGTTCCAAAACCAATATCGTATTTTTTCAATATAATTAAAAGAAACACTATTTATAGAACAGCTGTGTTTTCCCGCAGTCTAGTTATGCACACGTCGTGAAGTGACGTCACGCGCTCTACATATTTCAAGTTTACAAAAGTGAAGTGAGTGCTTTTAGAAGAAAAGGGGCTTGTTTCGAATTATCTCGAAATAATATCAGCAATTGAATGTTTTTGCATATTTTTTTTCTATAGCAAAAAGCTAATGGGACTTTAATATAAGTTTAATGGAATTACCCTCAATATTTCTTATATGACTGATTGTTATGCTGAAGCCTAAACCAGTGTTATTGCGTGTAAATTTAAAGAAGCGAATGTCAAGTCATAACCAAAACACATTGATTTCACTTCAAATGCTGCCCTATTAATGCCTGTGCGGGCGAGGGTAAAGTGGCATTTACTACCTGGATGGTGTTCGTATACTAGTACACGTAGCAGGGAAACTGAAATTTTATGTCTTTTAAATGAAGTGACTAGAATGTGAATGTTCACAACAATCAGTGATGAGTACTGCTGCATTTGCCCTTACTGCAACATATTGGCATCCATGCTTCAATTGAGTAGATCTACTATTAACTCTTTATTTTGGGATGGGAACCAACACCTTCACTACCCGCGGCATGTTGTTGCATAATGAGTTACCTGTACACTAGACATCTGTGCTGATCCCATTAATGTTCAATATGTCACAGGTCTGGCTAAACGCCCACTAACGTTGAACTTAAACAATATGTTGGCACATGAAAGCAGATAATACTTTGACCGAACGTAGTCTAGCATTGATACAATGGTCATCAATGTGATCTCGAAAAACAACAACGGTACAGCGCACGATTCCAAGAGACAGTTAATGTATCTCTAGGTCGTAAGACTGCCTTCAGCTACTAGCAAAGATGTCTTGTGTTGTCATGATATGCTCGACCATACTATTACATCAAATATCACAGTTTGGTGAATCATTGTAGGTAACGTTCGTCTTGATTACATATCTTATTCCTTCCACCCAACCATCAATTTATGCGAAAATCAGGATACATCAGTTAACAGTATACAATTATTTCATGGGCATTTGTGGAACAGTCAAAACTGTCCCGGGGTAAAGGGCCGTAGGCCGACGGCAACAGTTTATAATGTCACCCCGACACCGAGGGCCACAGTTTGACTGTTCAACAAGTGCCCATGAAATAATTGTTTTATTACCCAATGCATTGTATTGATATGTATGTTTATTCAATACTTCCTCTGAAAAATCTTGGAAA
Source organism: Lutraria lutraria (assembly GCA_964023205.1). Classification (NCBI taxonomy): domain Eukaryota; kingdom Metazoa; phylum Mollusca; class Bivalvia; order Venerida; family Mactridae; genus Lutraria; species Lutraria lutraria. The sequence continues at coordinate 24,534,660 of OZ026847.1, forward strand.
CGATTTGGATTTGACATTTTCTACGAAATTACTGTATTGTCGTTTGTTAGAATCATATAAACACTTACAGAAATCAAAATCATATAAACGCTTGCAGTGTCTAAAAGACACTGTCATACTATCACCCTAACTGCCATCGGTAAGTTCCGCCTTAATGGAATGTACTGATTGTAACCGAATGTTCATTAGAGAAATACCCGATATCGAGGCAGTCAACGGTCAGCAGTTCGCAGTAAGACTCAAATTGCAATTCATGGCAAATATCCAACATTTTGTGGTAAAACAGCAAAAATAACGATTTTACATTAATTTTATATAATGCGTTGGGTAATAATACAAACTGGCGTTGACATGTACTAGACCAGCTGATACATAGCTGTTGATACCCCTTTGTTTCCTTGGCAGTCTTAGTTTGAAAACGATTTTGGAGGTATTTGAGGACAATAATATCTTGTTGACGAGTCGTCACTCTCTGGTGTCATGGGCGTAAATAGGTCGGCACGAGAACCGTTTGGTTTCTTGATTTATTGTGAATAAGAGCATGCTATATGAGGGAAAACAATGTCATATAATCACTATACTGTGTGGCAATAGCGTGGTGTGACATGTCCCCGTTACCATTACGGACTGTTTGATGGCGTTGAGCATCATTGAAACGTCCCCATAATGTAAATAACATCATTTGTCTTGACATTTTAATGAATAAACAGGATTTCACAGTTACATTAGGATAAGCAAACAATATTATCTCTTCTAGTATTTAGACAATACCAAGGATAATACATGTAATTATGACGTTTTGCAATCTTTCTTCCTATTCTCATCTATTCAACTATGAAATTGTATCAGACAAACAAATTCAATAACATTATCTTATGATTTTTTGTTTCTGTCAAATTGTCACTTTGAAGCATATTGCTGATTTAACTTATATACTCTCTGCACTGAGTATATGAAGTTTTATGCTCGTATTTTCAATATTTTTTCAGTTTGTATTTCTTGAAGACTCCACATTACCCAGTTTGCAGCAGTGAATATCAAGTCTGGTAAACGCCCAACCTCTAATGGAAATAACAGCTGCAGCCCAAAGATTTACTGGAATATATTTGGATGAAACAGGGAAACTGATTGTCTCTGAGAAACCTGTTACTTTTTTGTCTGCACTCAGTATCTAGTTGTTTGGACAGTTTGATCGGAAGCAGATTCCAGGACATGAAGATTTAACAGAGCTGTGTCATATAAGTATATCTTAAAGGCACACAATATTGATGCGGATGTGGAGCCTCCAAGTCATCTTCTTCAACTAAGTGATGAATCTGATCTTCTTACCGCAAGGTTTTCACCAGTGGCTGTTGAAATGTTCTGTGTTATTCAACACTGAAAAGTTTAAAACTTGAGGTCTATAGATCATCTCGTATGTTCTGAAATTTGTTTGCGGCCAACTGCAGAAATCATTACTGGCTCAGAATTGGATATTGAGCATCAAATTATATTTACACAATCTGGTGTGGATGGACTAAGAAATAGTTTTTCAGTCCTAAACATTGATGCGTTTCCATTTGTTACAAATGTGATTTTCTAGGGGAAATTACATTAATTATGAGCCAGTGCTTCGGATCAACAGATTCTGAATAGCTTCTAAGAGAATGAAATTTTGTTATAATTATACATTAAATTAGTTAATATTGGTACATTCTACTTGTAACTTGAACTGGTGAAAACTGCTATTAATTGTCATTTAACAACCACAATAACCTTTATCTTTTGGCTAGATAAAACATGAAGAAAACAGTGATATAAACCAAGTACATATACTTATTTTAAGTTCAATATAATTATGCAAAGCTATTTCACCGTCATATAAAAGGTAAATGTGTGTTTAATATTAAAATGACACCCTTATTGAATGATCAGCCTAGTTTGCTTATGAGACACTTATCTTTTGTGCGCACAATACCTCCAAAACCCCTTCTCTTCAGCCGGGCGCCCGGCTGAGATGGGCCCACGGAGCCATTATTTAACTAGCTGGCGACTCACGAACCGACCGTATCAGTTCTAACCAAGCTTCCAAGTGGGTTCGATCCTTCGATCTCCCGCATCAAAGACGGACACCATAACCACTCTGCCGCGGTTAATATAATTAAAACAGTTGTGTCTTACACCTCAAATATATACAAGTACCTACCAAAATGGCAGTAAATATCTACTAGTGAATAACATATACTAAGTTTATACAAAAATAGTTCATTTCAAAATTGAACTTAAAAACACAGGCAGAACAAATTCAGTTTTTGTTTCGATCCATTTATTTCTTTGTCAAATCATCGTATTTTTCTTCTTCCTTTAATTCTATTGTGTTTGTTACTCCTGGTTCATCTTCAGCGTGTGATATCATTCGAAACCCACAGACATATACATAATGAGTCTACAACTTGTAACATTATTCAATTTAGGTTACCAATAATCATTCACGCTCATTATTCTTAGCGATATCAAACATACTTTTATTAAATTAGTCAAATAAAATTCTTTTTTACTCACCAACTCGCAACAAAGTTAACATAACATTACCACTTATTTGTACAATACAAAAGGCCGGGTTGAAAGAAAAGAATAACATTGACATACATGCGTGTAAATTTGGGTAGTTAAACGTTATATTAGGAGTGCAAAATCTTTATACTTCCGCCATTACTCGTATTGTTCCGCGCCTGTGTTTACGATTCTTTCGTCAATGGATTCGGATTTGATATTTTAATCCCTTCGGTCTGCAGTCGATTGAATTTGAGTTAAAAAACATTTCGATTTGTTCTTTATTGAACGTCATGGAAATGGTTCCCGACAGCATTGGCTTTTTATTCCGTGATTTTAGTACCCATGTGCAAGAATCAAAGAAGTTTGGCAAGAACAATCTCCCTTAGTTTCCCGATAATAAATAAAGCCCAGTAAATTGGATTGTTTCCCTTTATTGAAATAAACTTGACCATTGCAATCGGTATCGCCTGAGTGATTTCGGGACTCGACGCCATTCAATGGTTGACTGCGTATTGTAAATTTTAGTGGCAAACAGCCAGGTGATACCGATTACAGTGGTCAAAGATTTACAAATTTATTTCATTAAAGGAAAACAGCTAACCAGTTTCCCTGTACTTAGTTCAGGTCTTAACCAGTACTAACCCCATTTATTTTGCAAGCTTCCGCGAAGCTACACCTCATAATTCTGAGTTGGGGGACAATTTAACATAGCATGTGATATCTTCAGTAAAATTGACACGGACAGTGAGAGCCTCGCCTGGGATTCGAACTCCGTAACCTCTTGATCAGCAGACCAAAGCTCTAAAAACTACGCTAACCAGGCGGCCTGTCTCAATTTAACTTAATGTTTTTTTAGAGTAGGTAGTTCTTGTTGAACTGCATGGTTCATACGCTTGGTCCCGTGTAATAGGTTCCATCCAATCCAATTTACGTACATTCTTTTAATAACATACTAATAACTGGTCAAGGTAAGCCCAATACTGTTCATATTAAGTTGCAGACCATTATGATAATTAAGGGTTGTCCATAATACGACGCTCGGTAATATAACATGTTGATAAATTAGATTAATCATACATGGTCAAGTGAACACAGTCATAAGAACCTATCTTCATATTCATCGGAAGTGTGTTTCGTTCTTTTGACCTCAGACTAGTGAGTTGGATATGGGCTCGGTCATATCGAGCACAATTTGTCACGTGCAATTTTATTTCCCTGATTTAATAGATTGAATGATGAAGTTTGCATTTACTAGCGGAAAACTTGTTTATTTCTGGTACAGAAATTCAGCATTTATTTAATCAAATGAAACAATTAGAATCATAAGTTTACTACAATGGCCATTTGGAGGAATGACTTACTCGTAAACGCTGTAATAAATCTCATGGTGAACATATTAACATTGTATTCAGTACTGGACTACGGAAAGTCATTGCTGTGCCAGTCACTTTACTGAAAAATCAAACTAATAAGTTAGGTTACACGCAAAACAGACAAACGACATTTGCATGTTTCTAACAAATGGAGTAAAGATTAATGGTAATATGTCACTTGATGAATATAATACTTAGTAACACATGACTGTAATCCACCTTCATACAATGAATATAAGTAATGACGCTCTTGTTTGGTGATTATAGCATTGTTTTGTGTTAAGAAAGATTGACCAGGATATCGAATGGCCCATCAATGCATTTCGAGCTTTTATACCGAACAATCTTCTAACTTTTTTAATATTTTGTGTATTCACACTCGTTAGAATATGGATAAGATCACTCTATTGAACTTACAAACATTTAATGTTGACTTACTTCCCTTTAAATGTTAAACCGTATTCAAATATTTCCGTTTTTATTCTATATTGTAGCAGACTGCTTATATATACTAGTATATTGGGTGGTCTAGAAAACTTTGTTGTATCCATGTTAATTTATACTGGCATGAAGAGGGACAAATCAAATACTTCCTTGTATTTTATTCTCAACCGCAATACTAGTATAATACATTTTATAGCTTGTGTTGGTATCTTATGTAGTTACCCGTCTATTCATTATTAGTATACTACTAGTATATTACGAATCATTGTTTATCTCAATGTGATTCCACTTTTCGTTATCTAATTACGATCTATTTGCCTTTTGCAACTTTGATGTTCAAGGCATTGTTATGTGACATTTTGATTCAATGTGTCATATTACGAAATTGGGCGCATTGTTTTTTTCTTTTTAATCCATTCTATTATTTAAAACATACTGGCCATCTCTGAAAATGAATGCAATATAATTCATTTTTTGCTTGGAATATATATGTGTGCTTAACCGATTAGTTTGTTCTTCGATTGATAGTTCCATTTAATCGTCATGACAATTAGAGTAGAATGAATTACATTGAAAATTTAAATATCAACTTCTCATTTTATCATATTAAAAAGTACAACAATGTCTAATGAGCGACTACAATGGAATACAATGTAACAAAAATAAAGCAAGCCATGTTTCATTTTGACAGGATATAGCCAAGTGTATCTGGTCACTACTTTATTAGGTCTAGATTATAATGTAAAAGCAGGACATAATGTAGTCTTCCAGTTTGATATATATGACAAAAACATGGAAGTTATGTAGAGGTAAACGTCCTTTGTTCATATTTAACATTGATCCATAAAGCTTCGTCAATTTAAAAAAAACTGTGTGCTGACTACAAGTACAATGACGTTTCTTTTGACGGTAACGAGATGGTTAATAAGGAATTTAATATGTGAATGTACATACATTCACCAGGTTTATACAAAATAACGATGGCGTGTTAATATGTACCATGGACATGTGAACTTAATACTTGATACAAGTAGGTTTTTATTGTCCGTATCTTGGCGGTTGATATTTTTCTTGTCTGTATCGTTTGATACAGTTTATCAACATACTCTATTACGGGTTTAATAATTGAATATACTAATGTGTTAAAGGTTATTTTTTATATGTGAATCCAATCAGGCAGATGGATAATAATAATGAAATAGAAAAAAACAGACGTATGGACTTGATAACCACTTATTATTGTATATGCAATAGGTACAACATATTGTTGTGTACATCAATACCAGTATATACAAAGGTTACAACATATTGTTGTGTGCACCAACACAAGTCTATACACAGTTTACAACATATTGTTCTGTGCACCAACACAAGTCTATACAAAGGTTACATCTTATTGTTGTGTGCACCAACACCAGTATATACACAGTTTACAACATATTGTTCTGTGCACCAACACAAGTCTATACAAAGGTTACATCTTATTGTTGTGTGCACCAACACCAGTATATTCAATGGTTACAACATATTGGTGAGAGAACCAAAACTAGTACATACAATAGTTACAACATATTGTTATGTATACCAAAACCAGTATATACAAAGGTTACAACATATTGTTGTGTGCACCAATACCAGTACATACAAAGATTACATCATATTGCTGTGTGCACCAGCACCAGTATATACATAAGTTATATCATATTGTTGTGTGCACCAACACCATTATATACAAAGGTTACAACATATTGTTATTGCATCAACACAAGTATATACAAAGGTTATATCATACAAAATGTATTGTTGTGAACACCATCACAACTAAATACAAAGGTAAAGCATATTGTTGTGAGCACCAACACCAGTAAGTACAAAGGTTATATCGTACAAAATGTATAGTTGTGAACACCATCACCACCGTATTCAAAGGTTACAACATATTGGTGAGAGCATCAACACCATTATATACATATAAAAACTTAAATGTTTTAATGTCCAAACGTATATATCATCTGCTGTAAAAAGATTATCCCACTTAGTAAATAATCTATGATGACGTTTTCATGTTGATGTATGCGTTGACTGCCTGGTGACAAAATCGAAGTTGTTCCTAAAATGAAACAGACTATAATCAATACAAGAATGTGATAATAAGTGCAACAGAAATACGTACAATATTTCAGAATATATTTTCGATGTACTCTTAGTTGCATTAAATAGTATCTTCCATCGATAATCAACACTCAATAAAGCTGATACATGTGTGTGTGTGTGTGTGTATGCTTCATTTGGCTCTTCTGAAAATCTATTCCTATCCATGTCTGCTGCAGTTATGTCATGCAATGACACAGTCAAGTTACAAGATCATTCACACTGAACTAATGTATTTCTTAAAAAAAGTCCATAGAAACATGTAAGATTATTACGATGGGTTAGTTACCTTAAACTTAATCTGTCATAATGAAAACAATTCTATATGCAGTTTATGTGATTAAATGCAGCATGTGTGCAGTTTAAAAAAATATTTAGATAATTGTAAAAAAGAACGATGTTAAATATTATTTTACCATGTTTAGAATAACAGTCATTCTTCTTGATCGTATCTGTCGGATTGTATTACCAATGTTTACCTGACCTTCACATTCTATTTTCTTAATCATTGAGGCGATACAACAAAACAAGCCACTTCTTTCACTTGCATCCCTTAGTATATATTAAACACAGTTTTATTTCAAACGACATTGATAGTTCGTGCTAACAGTAACATTCTTAGTCGTAAAATGTCCCGTTACAAACATTTGTTTTAGTGTTTAACGTCGCACCAGTACCCAGGGTAATTGGAAATTTGTTCAGCTTTAACGGTGGAGAAAGACCTCAGGCTGTAACACCTGCATAGAACAACCCACATCCCGTAAGCCAGCCTGGACAACTTCTTTACAGTTATGTGATTTTAACCGGTGCGTTTAGGATTCGAATCTTCAGGGACGAGCATCTCGTGATCAATAGTCAGGTACTACGGACCCCCCGTTACTCAGTTAACACATTAAAGAGCCATGCATAAGTCACTTTTTATCATTAAATGGCTAACGTAATGTGTGCTTTAATTTAAGTACTCACAGACAATGAACAAGTACATGAACTTCGTCATCATCGAGTTCATTCACGTATTTGTCAACATTCCTGACAAACTGTGCAAACTCGCTCGGGTCGTTTGGCACACTTTTGTTGCCGTCCCATTGAGTATATTGGAAGTGACAGAACATCTTTTCTCCTCCATCAAACTGTAAACATTCATGCACATATTTAAGTTTGTTCTCGATTTACAGTTTATAGATATAATGATACGGATGTAAAAACAAGTTTGGATACAGTTTCAAAGAGATCATGATTTCTAAAAGGTATTCGCATTCTTCATAACTAGTTTTACATTACGTTTTTATTCCTTGTAACTCATGATATAAAACTATGTATGTTCATTAGTTAATGGCAAAAACAATGCATTCAAGTGTATATCACTATGCCATTTCATATATCACAAGATCAATGTAAGCATTCGAGAATTGACCTACATTTTCATTGATAAGAGAAAAGTACAATGAAATGTATAAAGAAGAACAGTTTAGTAGCTAAAATGTTTACTACTTTTGTCATTTGAATATTATCCGAATGACATAAAATATCGATACTTTTTTTATCAACGAATATCTTCATCAGTAAGATACAAATATACTTAATTTACACATGACAGAGTAAACTTATTTGTATAATCACACGCGATGTATAGTAATGATTTGTATTCGTATAAAAATTACCTTGCCAAGATTTTCTATTTTCAAGCGCCTGACGACATATTGCGAATTGGTTTCTAAACTTGAACACGAGACTTTGAGGTCCCCAATCGATAAGTCAGTATTGTCAGGTGGTAAGTAGACTCCAACATCCTTAAACAAACATGATATTTGGTAGTATCAAATATGCGTAATTTAATTGCCGCAAGTTTATAAGATAACTCCAAACTAGTGAACATGTATTTGTAAAACTATTAATTGGACAATATTTCTAAAATAATAAAAGACAATAAGTATAAAGTTAAGCCCGCATATTACTATTATATAAGAAATCACTGTTATTTCAAAACCCAGAAAATCGGGAAGCATCCTGAAATAATCACTCATTATATTTCTTATAAAACCGCCAAACCTTATCCGTCAGTACAGTTCCATGTGTTTCAGATACATGTAATGATACAATACAAAGACAATCTTCTTGATATATCAAACTAAGGAAGTCCTCCACTGATGAAGTTCTGGGTGTTTGTGCAGAGATAAAGTGGTTCTTCTTCTTAAAGCTCTACAATACAGGAAGCGGGAGTAATTAATCGCATTATGCTAGTTAGTGTATTTGAATACAATAACCTAATTGTGTAGTCATAATGCTTAAGAAGCCAAAACATTTTCAGTCTCAGTGGATATCATTCAATAACTATAGTCGTCGTTACGCCATGTACTTCTAACATTCAATAATACAGAATCAACTTACATTTACATAAACAGCGTTGATGTAGTCTACATCTTCTAATGATTTATTGAGGTACAGTTTAACACTGTGTTTGTCTCCTGAATGCAAAGATATTGATAGTATGTTAGATTTTATAACCATAGCTTTTTCATTTATGTGTGCATACTAAGTATATAACATGTTGTTTAATGTTTTTTGGGTCGCATATTTAATTTCCAACAACTCATCTACTTATACTACTGGTGCTTTTTTCATCGTTCAATAATATCGAGGATCATTTCGGTACTATCAGAGTCATTCAGGCGTGTTTACAAGTGCATTTATTAATATAAAACGTCAATGATGTTCATATCAAAACGGTTGTGGCTAATGAAAGATGTAAGTTTGTATCATGAAGAAGTCATTTTATTAGTCAATTATATTTTAATATGTCTGTTAAATCACATACATTGAATTGTTATAAAAAGTTAGTTAGTCTCGTTAAACTGATCATCTCTGTAGTACAAATACCACACCTTCTTGCTTATAGGCATTTAATCATGCCATGTGACCAATAATTCTATCGGATCTCTGTAGAATAAATGCAAATTTATAATTCAGTTTTATTATTCTAAGAAAGTCCCACCCGGGATGTCTGCACCAGGACGGTTGATGTTCTTGTATTGTTCGTTGTTTCTTCTTGCATTGTCTTCATTATAATTACAGAATACATTTGGTCGGATTTGCTACAATATGTGCAAAAGAAATTATTTTTGTTTCACCAACTTAACACATTCATTTTTACATCAAGTTATATAGGATTGCACTCATTTATTGTCTGTCTGGCTGCATGTCTACATGCATGTATGCTCATATTACACAAGTTACAGAAAGGTATGAAATATTAAAACTAGAGCTCTGTTTGTACTTTGTAGATTTATGCACATATATACATTTATCAGTAGAACCACGACAATTAATACAATTTTGGTACAATGCAATTCAAGGACTATTTGAAAATTTATCAACACCATGCTTACCTCAAACATATTGTCAAAGAACGTGCTTGGTTTTGATTCTAAATACTCCTGGAATGTTTCTGTGTAAATAACATCACACTCAAATACCAATGCATAAACCAAGGCTTTGTGGATGTAGGCATACTCTTCCTGAAGACCGATTATATTGAGATTTTATTAAAGCCTATTAATTTCAGAAATGTGTTTATTACACAAATTAAATGGTTGAAACAAAAACCAATGTGTAAACGGTAAATATGTCATTGTTTTCATGAAACTGTCCCCTACAAGAAAGACAAAACATGTTCAGATAGACAAGGTATGATTTCAACTATTCTTTAGGTTTGAAGTTCTAATATTATATTTACCTGTGTTTGAACAATGTCCACTCCCTGTTCTCCCAATTTCTTAACGCAGGCAGATACATTCACAGAACCTTCAGTCTTACCTTCATCAATCAACATATCTAGTGCTATCAGTGTTCCTGTTCTTCCAATTCCAGCACTTTAATATGAAATAATACAAAGAACTTGTAACTGTCAACAATAGAACGTCTACTCACAATCACAATTTGGTAGTTCGGATAAGAGTCGCCGAAATATATGAATGGGCAACTATTTTGTATAAAATTCTAATTTCAATGTTATCATGAATCGATAATTGATACGGATTAATTTCATGTATCATGCATCTACTGAATAGATTACTTTATGAATTCGCAAATGCGTTGGTACATATTAAATATATGTTGAAGTTGGCTGCAAATCTACAACATGTGAGTCATACCTGCAATGTACAATGATAGGACCGGCTTTGACGGTGTATGTTGCTTTAATTATTTGTCTGAATTCCAGAAGACTCGTCATGTCGTCGGGTACACTTTTGTCTGGCGGCCATCCAGTGAAATGTAACTGGGTCAATGTTCTAACTACTTCGGCCTGGAATCAAAATATGCAAGTTTCAAAAAACCCGTCAGATCCAGATAAATAAGTACATATTTTATTTCCTATTCTTATACGTAAAAACTCATTCATTGGATTACAAAATCGGACTGAAAACATTTCTGTTTGAAACAATAGGACATAACAGACCTTCGATACATCGAATGTTCGGACTGTGTACTCATTTAAAGTTCGAATCTTCTGACACGTGACCGTCACGTCACCATATGTTATACTTGATCCTTCGTCTGGCCAGTACTGTTCACATTTTGTCCCCTAAGGTAAAATATAGCAGACTGCTATTTATTATTATTTCAAAGTTATTATTAATTCTCTGTATTGCCGATTATCATTTATTTTGATGAACTATTGCGTACCAACACAAGGGATGTTATAACGTGAGTAATTATAAATGAGGTATTTAAATAAAATAAATGTGATTTTGTCTAAAGTAACATGCCGCTCATTATGATTCCATGTTTACAGCTTTAGACGTCATTGTGTTTGTTATTACTATATCACATCATTGTCATATTACACTAATGAACCTGTCAATATATAAGAATAGTACTACACTCCTATCCACTTCTAGAATTCAATGTACAGATGTACAATATATGACATCTCAATAGGGCAACAGCAACATACATTTGCAACACCATTTTCGTCTTAGTTTAAATAAAATCACATGAAAATAACTTACCGAAATATCACGAAGACTTGTAAGCATAACAATAATATCCGATTGTTCATGCCACACTGTTTCCCAGAATGTTTGATAACCGTTTGTCGTGTCTGATGTAGGACCTATTATGAATATTTCTGTTTATTACACAACTGACAGCGCAATGAAAGGAGTGATTTGGTAATTATGTGCAAATTACATGTTTAGATATGTTGAATTGTTAATATCTTAATTATAATGGTTACCCATAAATAAAAGAGTTGTAGATTATTCATTTCAGTTTTGACTTACCTGATAATGCAACATACGCCTTATTCCGGCAATAGCCCTGTAAAATAATATTCTGCAATGTATTTTTTTTTCATTTGGAAACAGTTTCTTACAAAGTAAGGAAAGCAGGTTTGTACTGACTGCTTGTACAGCAGTACGACTTTGCTTAACTGTACAACGTGTATAGCTGAATTGCGGCTTACAGACGTGTCCAGTCGAAAGAACAGGGAATCAAACACAGAAACAGAAACGAATCCCGAACAACCAGCTTGTGCTGAAATACAGGAACTAGCGTATTAGATTCAAGAAGTGGATCATTAACATCGTCCAGAAATTATGCTTCAGTATCACTGGTGGTTATTGATACGAATTCAACGAAGTTCAGTGGAATGCAATCAGCCATCATATGATTTGTTGTTGCTCAGACAAGGAGTACCGAGTAATGATAATAAATGATGAAACGTTAATAACTATGACTTACGTTTATGAAGCAAGCGTTCATGGAACAGTTTGGATCGCCTGTTACTGTCACTCTTGAGAAACCGTCTGCAAATGTTTAATAACACATACGAACATACATCGTACATTTACATATGGGCTATTTAGGAAACAAATAATGTAACTGATTGTCTGTTTATATTTTGTTGATAGGTATCGCGAAACGTAATCGAGATGCATTTACTAAATGGACAATTTTAATAAAGTATGTACAGCAAATCAGCTCGAATAGTGTATTACATTGTAATAAAAATAATTAATGTCAATAAATAGGTGCATATCACCAGACTGAGTGTAAAATTTCGGTTTTTACTTACATGGATATATTCCTTGGTCTGTGTTGATTTGTATGTTTTCTGGCTTCTGTCCAATTGTTGTTGGGAATTGTAGTCTTTTTCTAAACTCCTGCAAACAAGTTTATTATCAATTTCAGAATCAACCTACTTAAGGATTTCGATCTCCATTTTGAAGTGTACTCAATTTCATGACTTTTACTGGTACTGACATATTCCTGAGGGTCATGGATTCAAACCAAGCTAGGACCATATTTTGTTCTCTTTTTTTTAGTTTTTAGGTAAGGTTTACACTAATATGGAAGAAAATATTTATTCCAAAATATGTTCTTCAGATTATTGGAATTTATACATGGCTAATTAACGAAAATCAAGTAACTATGAATTTCTGACACACTTTTTCAAAACCGGACGGTGATTATTTCTATTTTGGTGCAGACATTACACACACATAGTAGTTAATTTTTAGATAATTTCAGCTGTTGCCCTTCTTAAGTTCTTATTTTAATGATATTTATCAATTTGTTACTTCTTGGTAAAAGGCAAAAATCTTGACTAAATCTTTAAGGGGATTGGTTACATTTTTCACCTTTTCTTCAACATAATAGATCCAAACAACATATAAACAATTAGGATTGACTAAAAATTGGTTACCCTTAAATTTATACACGTTCTTGCATTTATTGTATGATAGGCCAGTTTTCATAAAGGTGGCTTAATTTGATTTTGAGGTACTATTTCACGTTAGGGTAGGGGAACAAAAATGATTGTAACTCTCTTAACTGACGGTAAATGTTTTTTAAAAAATCACATGTACATGTCTTAATGGATCTACTGAATAATGACAATATTAAAATAAAATCCTTAACACTTCGTATTAGACTTCGAAAAACTTAAATCAGAATTATAAGTAAATAGCATATCTTGTATAAATTGTTATGTATTAAAAGGCATTGGTACATGCATACATTAAAATAAAAAGCATTGTATTAATTATTTATATTAGCCAATAATTATCTATATTTTCTAAATGTTATAGGCGGTTTTACCTGATATTCTGGCTCATACAATTTACCGGTAACGTATGCGAAGAGTTCTGCTACTTGCACTCGTCCAATCATTCTTCCAACATTACTACAAACAAACTCATTGTTTTGATTTCCAGTCTGGTTTTCATCTTCGTTATGTTCAAGTACAATTTCTTCAACTGTTTCAGGTTTCTTCATGCCATATTCTTCACCTTTCTCATGTCTGCTTGTAGTTGTCAGCTTTGCATAGATAGTATCCTCTGATTTGAAGAATTTGCAAAATGAACGTGTTTCATATTTTACATCATGGTTGCATTGTATAAAAGTATTGTTAACAATAAAAAGTCAAGGTGGGGGGTAATAATTATATATTTACCATATTGCTTTGAACTCGAAATATAGCTGAGGAAAGTATCACACAGCTAACATATGTAAAGAGAAAGTTATTCACCATGATACGTGCATTCCAATACTTCTAATATATGATACTTACTGCCAATCCAGGCTAAGTGCTCATACAACTGTTTTGGGGAGTTTTGTTTTGGTACCGAGCTTGTGCATGGAGTAGATGGCTCATAACTCACTGAAGATGTTGAAGAGAATTGTGCCTCTGACACATTCTGGTAAACGTTCGATTTTTCGTTTTGTTCGTTTGTATCAGTGTGTCGATGATCGAACACAGCTTCAACAACACTGTTTTCGTATACAACTCTGTCTAGCTGGGTATCTCGGTAATATCCACCATGTTTTCTTTTATTCAGTCTAAATAAACATATTAAATATGTGTTCCGTAAACATTCTACTTGGATATATTTTGTATTCGGTAAGGATAAGGGTGATTAACAAACATAATGATAGTTTATACAGAAATAAAACTAATAAATAAATGGTGAAATCCAAAGAGGAAACCGAAATATTAAACTTAGTCTAGTCATTGTCTAACGTGCAAATTTTGATTTTCGATAAAGAGTGTTTTATCATTTAAACTGTGTATCACCATAATAAATTATGTATTGCCTACACGTACCGCGGCACAAAACAAATGGCCATTTACCTCGTGATATATGCATCCCAAGCTTTTCTGATTGAGAGAATATTTTGAATGGAAACGTTTTCGAGTAAAATGTTGTTAGGATACTGCACTGGACGACAATAGAAAAAACACTTATATTGACATACCTGCGTTTATAACATACCAAGCCTATCACAATAAGACTTATAACGGTACTGATGCTCACAATTCCGGCTACGATTGATATCACTGAATTAGGTTCACTGGGTAATTCGACAGCTAAAATATAAACCGAACGTACACAGTATAAGAGGCGTATGTAAATAACTCCAAAGGAATTATGAAATAAACTTTTTACTAGACCTATCTTCCACTACAAAAAGGTTATCAATCTGTAGCAAACTATCACAAACTTACCCAATGTCTGCACTTTCAAAATATCACCGTCTGAAGAGTTTCCTATTTCATTTGTTGTAATAATATAAACCTCATACATTGTTCCACTCTTCAGAGTAGTAAGTGTTACATTCATTGTATTTTCATCAGTGTCTCGAATAGACTTCCTGAACCAGATGCTCTTTGCATCCATCTCTCTATAACGGAGCACAAACGTTTGAGGTAGACCACCATTAAAGCCAGGTTTCCATGTCAATAATATCGTGGATTCTGTTGTAAGTTCTGATACATAACGGAAGTCGATAGGGTTATCAGGCACATCTGAAACATAATATAAATTGTTTTTTTATTATGCTTATTGTTCGGACGTTATTTACCACATCGAAGGTCTTCAAGTAAATAATTGTTAAATGAACGTTTACTTAATGTATACTAAACTACTTTCGTAATATGTCGACTTTAAATACAAAGCAAAGCTCTAAAAGTTCTGCTGTTGTTCGGAACTAGAAAATACTCAAAAGTTTAATTTCTTTATAGGGTGAGGTATTGGGTTGAGTTTTGGAAACCGAGGATAGTAAGCGCCTGAATTTTAATGCGGGTGAAAGTACTAACTACGCCTTTCTATACCCGCCAAGCAATTGTAAAAGGTGTTCCCGTTGCATGTGCTTTCAGAACTTTGATTTATTTTTCTTATCTGATCACCAAAAGTAGTTTAGCAATTGGCATATATCGTCTTCATTACCTGTCCCATCGTATATTCAACTTATGCAAAATGTAATATTTCGTTCATGAAGACATGCTCCAAGAAAGGCACACGTTGGTGAGAGTATAAATACATACATCGTAAAATTCAATACAATTACCCAAAGTAAAACAGATAATTTCTTACCTTCTGCTTTAAAAACAAACTGATGAGTGTATGTACCAACTTTGTTGGTCACTTCTAGTTTATAATTTCCATAGGTCGATCTTGTTACATTCTTCAATGTTAGATTAGATTTAAAGTCCAACGTGCTTATTTGTGTTCGATCGTTGTTTTTTAATTTTATCCAAGTAGACCCGTCTTCTAACTCTCTTCTCCACACAAAGCCGGTCTGTGTAGGAACTGGGTAAGCAAACACTTCAAAGCTAATTGTCGCATCAGTATAAAGTTTACTAGCAAAAACACTCTTCAAGTCGCTGTTCGGTTTTGGTCTTGGAGAACCTTTCATTAAAGACATTGAACCAGGAATGCTAGGCATGTGACTAAGACCCAGCAGTCCTGTATATTCCACAGTAGGGAGTCCAATAAAACTGACAGGGTCATTGATAGACTAGCTTCTAATTACATAATCAGTCACTTTTTATGGCTAATATATAGTTACTGTGTAGATACTTAAATTGATTCAATGTTTAATTAAAAATATAAATTATAACTTCTTTTAAAGTATGTTTATATTAAATGAAAAATATTAAGAATAAGACAGCTCATTTAATATGATTAAAGAAATTAATTACTCAAATAAATGCTCAACGCTTCAAACACATTAGCAAATATATGTATCTCGCACCAATTAGTTAGGTCTGGTTGATTTTGATAAATTAAATGTCTATTTTGTAAAATTAATACAAACCTATCCTAACACCTTTTATACCTGTTTAATATTTCTAACCAATATATTGTCTCAATTTATATTGTATAAACCATGGGAAAACATAGTCAGATTATAATAGTTATCTTGCAAAAAATAATTTCATGTATAAATAGAATTATTTGATTTAGAAATAGAAGAAGCATTCAGTAGCATTTTTCATGTATTAACTGTTTTTACATAATCTGGTAATTAAAGGACAACATTCATTAATTACACAAAATGCTTGTAAAAAACAACAGGAAGTTATCCATAAACTAATTATCACTAAAAATCAATAGAATTTATGACCCTCTTATATGCATGACTAGGTGTCAAGTCTACAGACACTTAACTGACCGTGAAAAGACAGGATTAATCCCTTTAGGGGCAATAAAACAATTAAGAGATTAGACCTCATGTGGATTTTGGGGGGGGTCACTTATATAGTAGCTGTTCAATGTCTTTAAAGAAACACCAATATCTCAATAATACAAGATTGTCAATCTTTATTATGTTGTACTGTGATATTTTAGGCAAGTGGTAAATAACGTATTAGTTGTTACACGTACATTATGATGTATGATATGTATTATAGTATATGTCCTATTATACGTTATCGTCAAGTCATATGAAGGACGGTCAGCTCTAACTAATTAACTATTTTACAATATCATGAATAAATGTAAAATCATTTCAGTTGTTTTAGCGTACACACACAATTGTGATGCAATGCCTTTTATTACACTTGTCAAAACTTAGTTAAGACACAGATAATTATAAAACTTACATTGTACGAATATCGTAATGTTTTTCATTTGAACTTCTGAAGTGTACGCATTATTCGCCATACATGTATATAGCCCGTCTTGAAGACACGAAACATTAGTCATAGTGTGTGATATACTTGTTGTCACTATTTGTTGTTTTAAAAGTGTTCCTTTATGCAGAATAGAGACGTTTGACGCTGGCTTGCCATCTACAGTGCAGACAAATTTCAGTTGGTCTGTTTCATTTACTGTTACACTAACAGTGGGGTGTCCATTTACTTCGAAGCTATCAATGGAAGTTGGATCTGTAAATCAGCCAATGTAATTAATGAAGTGTCTGTGCAAATTTGTTTGAGAACGTGTGCATTATATGCTTAATACTATTATATCAGGATTCCTTATCAATCACCAACACTAAAAGGCTGCATGTCAACAACAAACATTAAAACAATTTCATAGTATTAGTTCAATCGTAGTATCTTGATTTTTTCGGATAAGTTTTGCTATCACGTATAACCGTATATCAAAATTTTATTAAATGCTTTATGAATGTTTATTTGGCTCGGGGTACAATACTCACATAACACGTTTATATTAATAAGTTTTGACCTCGTTCCAATTTCCTCTTTCTCAAACGACGGCATCATGATATTTCTAACATTACAATAATATTGCCCTGCCTGTTCTCTTTTGATTCTGACAATGTTATATTCTCCGGTGATGGTTTCATGTAAGGTTGTTGATAGTCTGGTCCAAGTGTATATTGAAGGCAGGGGATTACTTGTTGCATTACATGACAATGTAACATTTCGACCTTCTACAACATGCACAGAGTTGTTGTAGATAATTGTTAGGCCATGATTCACTGATAGTTGAATAACTTCTGGGGGATCTACAAGACGATATTTAAACGAATGTGCAGCTGCTTAAATAGTGTATAGTGTTAACTATAGAAACTTTGTTTACACAACAACCAACAATCATCTTTTGAATATCGCAGAAGTTTTTAAAAAAATATCGAACGGGTTAAACCATCATCCGGTTTAATACATCATGCAGGATTTAAATGAAACACCTGGATTTACACCGTTACAGTAATTTACAACTGTGTCAGATTTGTCAGCATATTACAAAGTGATACTCTTTTGGAGCAGCAAAATATATTGTTTAGAGGTTGTTGCTCTGAAGAGATTAAATTATAGGTAAAACGTGCAGTGGGGAAAATGTTGTTGTGGAAGGGAGGTTGTTGCTAAAAGAGGGCCGCTCCGGAGAGGTTGTACTGATACTATGATTTATGTAGAACTTAACATAATTATGTACATTATGTACAAGGACAATCTTTCATAAATTCCGATTTTAAATTCAATCAATTTGTTTTGAATGGATGTTTACTGAAACGTAAAACATCTGTGGTCGAGTTACCTCTATAAAATTATTCACAGAACACCTACACATACTTACATAAAACTTCTGCTGATAACGTCCCGGCTGATGAACCACTAATGTGTTTACCAAAACTATCAATCATTATATTTGTGGCCGTACATACCAGCTTTTCATCACGTGTTAGCTTATCTATGTAGATCATCTGACCATTTCTGCCAGATAATTGCCATTTATACTCAACGACCGGGTTTCCAGTTGAATGGCAAACAATTTTCAAAGATTTACCCCTAATAATATGAACAATCCCATTATTAATGACAGGGCCAGTTGAGTTATTGAACGTAAACGTCGGAGTAGATGGTTGATCTGAAAAAAGTTCTAAAACAGTTTACCATATTTCTATATTATATTACTACTTTGAATTTAAATAAATGGAAGTAACATTAACAATATAGACGAGAAAAACATTCATTAAACTTAACATGGACGTGCATAAACATCGTATCAAATTCATAACCATGATAAAAAAATAGTACATATATTAACGCTATTAGGCTACATAATTTTATATCAGTGTAGTGTATAGTTCTTAAGTAACTGGTGTTAGATCCAAAATTAACAAATGGCCATAACTCTGTGACAACAAATGCATCTTTTATATGACCTTTATTAATGACCAAAGCACACCCTTTTTATGAAAGTTGATGGCACTTACACAATACATTTATGTCGAAAATCCTTTCATTTGTTCCAATTATTTGTTCGCCAAACGTTCTTTTCATGGTGTTTTTTGACGTGCATAAATATTTTCCTGCCTGATTACGTGAAACATTTGTGATTTCCATAGTTGCGTTGTTCAGGTGTGGACTTGTCGACCAGAAATAACGATCTGGTTCTGGTTTGCTGTGTGCGTAACATATTATGAGAACTGTGTCGCCTTCTGTAACATTCATTTTGTTCTTGTGTCGTAATACATTCCCGGCCATGTTTGTAACATTAAATGCTGGCTTCTCAGGAGGATCTATAGTAAAACAATAAAACTTGATAGATACATATTATAACAGTAATCAACAGTTTGATATATAAAAATCAAAGTTCTTAAAATACTGATTGAAACTGAACAAACATAGACTAACACTTCAACATGGAATAGGAACTAGTTTAACAACTCCATGGCGGATGTAAGAAACACACAAAAAGTACTTTATGTCCGCATGAAAATTGATGCGCACCGAGCGAATGAATGCTATGTACAGCTGAACTATCGTTCAGTTTCCAATAATCATACTTACAAAGCACAAATATGTTCAATGTTGAGTGTGCTGATTTATTTAATTTAGTTCCATGGGTTTCTTCAATAACGTTTTCAGCATTACATGTTAATATGATGTCATTGTGAATTGATGTAATTTTCAAGTCAGATGAGTTGTTTCCTTTTAATAGAAAATGATTGATAAAATAATCATATTTGTATTCATATAACTAAAGTATTTCACATTAATTACAGCTACACTCCGACATACAGGACCTGCCTTACAGCATTCTTATTTTAACATTACGATAGTCGATCTATCATGTGTGCCATGATAGGAGCAATATTTCGCAGGATGATTTAATAATCTTTATTTATTCACGTTCAATCCACATAAATATATACAAATAGGACATTACCACTTGTAATGTTTTGATTATTGTTTCCTGCCCAAGTATAACTAGCTTCAGGTACACTGTCTGAGAGACATCGAACAGTGAAGTTGTCTCCAATCACGGTATGCATTGAACTATTAAGTATATTTGCTGTCCCGTTATATAGAAACTGTGGCGTCTTTGGGGGATCTAAAATAAAACATAACGTTTTAATTCACATATAACTCTTGTTTGTATTTCAGACAACAGCAATGTATGCTGCCAAAGTTATACGAGTGTTTGCATTAGTTTTTTACCCTTAAGCATTTGGTGTATTTTTAAAAACATAATCAAAAATGTACTCACACATAACAGTTACATGAACTGATGTTCCATTCGCCCTTTGTTCTATTCCCGTTGATAATTCAATACTGACGTCCACGCTACATTTGTACGTTCCATTATTGTAGGATGTGTTACATTATGAATATTTAGTTCTTGTCCCTTCACCATGGACTCTTTTGGTGGTAGCCAACTGTATTGTGGTTTTGGGTAACCTTTACTGTTACATTGTATTTTAAGAGAATGTCCTGATATTATGTTCACAGTATCGTATATGGTGTATGTTCTCATTGATAATGTCGGCTTATCAGGTCCATCTAAATCAACGGTGATATAAACAGTTTGAACACTACATGGCATATAACTGTCTTTATGATTGCATGACAAATTTAAAGGATCAGATCGACCATATACATCATGTCAATTGATAAGAATATAACATCTAATTAATCAAGAGATCTGGTTTACATGTATTTTCATGAGTACATACCAATAATTGATATGATAACTTAATGGGCCGACATTGACATACACTGTCTACTTTGGATAAATATTTTAAACAACCATGAATTCCATATATCTGATAAACTGTCGATTATTATGTATTACTTACTGATAAAAGTAACTTACAAGCACTTACAATATACCAACACTGTAACATTGTCAGAATACAACATGTTTTCTGCAGTATTGTTTGCTGTACAAAACAAACGTGACGAATTGTCCTCTCTACTGGGGTATACTCGCAAAGAACTGTTTGTAGTCATTAGATAGGAATCAGTATTTGTATCAGTTGTATTAATGTTGGACTGTGAAGGTAATAGTCTTCTCTCGTTCTTATACCAGTGTATGGTTGATGTTGGATAGCCAGGTGATGTGCTACATTTAATAATGGTTTCCCTTGTCTCGCGTGTTTTCAAAATGCTCGATGTCTGGTGTAATGTTACACTCGTTACTGGGACTGAAATTTAATCATTATTCAGGTATTTATGAAGAACTGAAATATATCTAAGTATGTATTTTTATGTATACCGGTTTCTCTAAGTCGTTACTTTGTCGTTCATCCTTATTCAATGCAGCCTACAGCTGGAAACATTAAAGTACTTACACAGCATATGCATCGTATAAACATACAAATTTAAAACAAAAGCGTTTTACACATCAATAGCTAGACGATAAACACATCTGAGTGCTACTGAATTTTACATAATCTTATAAATACTAACTAAACGTTTGACTTCAAGTAGAAGTTTAAGTCTTAGACTGTGTGTCATTTGGTTAATATATTAATAACAGCATGTTAATTGGATCGTATTACGTAAACGAATTCATATCTGATTTACCATTCACATGAATAGTCACATGGTTGCTTGTTTTGGTTATACCATTCACCAAGGTTTCGCACATCATCGTTTTTAAATGACTGGTTGGCTGTACAGACTTCAATGTTACAACAACTGAATTATTGGTCGGACAGTAAACTCCAAACCTTGATTTGTCAGTCAATATCTCCCCTTCACCACGGCATCCGTTAATCACAATTGTACTCCCGTGGCCGTCAATATAAAATGTAACATATTTGCTGCTACTTTCATTGAGAGTACAAGTTATATTAACAGAATGATTTTCTATAACGCTAACAGTTGTAGGTCTAAGTATTATTCCGGCACTGGATTTCACTGAAAATATATCATATTCATAAAACTTAAATACACTGAAATAAATTGAAATATATACAACTATTGATATAACAAATGCGTTGATATTCTATGAATTAATCTTTAAACGTATAAGTTGTCTAGCATGATAAGATGTTAAGGGCTGAAATCATTGGTAGTGTAAATAGACTGCTTAATAATCGTTCTTTTGTAATCTCATTATTCGGATCGAATTTTATTGTTGTTGTGTTGAGTGTCCGTGTTACGAAACTTCTTTTTAACGATTTAACTAGATTTACCTGTGAGTAAAACACATCCACACAGTATCTGTAGTAACAGAGTGTTGTCCCACATATCTGAAACATGTAAGATTAGATACAATGTCATTGTCATAGAAGGAGACATTTTCGAGCGTTCGTGGGCAGCTCTTTATATTTTTTTTCATTGACAAAACACTTGCATTCATTTTTCAGTAATGTTCTATACTGCACCTCAGCAATGTTTCTGTTTTTATTTATGATTATTCGGGATACAAAATCAAGACCACATTAAAGATAAATTTAGTGTAACCAATAGCTGACGTTAGTGATCATGGTTTATTTTTCATGTTGCTAAGCTCCAATATTCTGTTAATAACGGGCTACTTTATAATCAGATATATCTTGTTTTGATTAACAGAATGAATACTCCTATGAAATCGCAGCACGATTTTACGACACGTGTTTCTAAAAAAGGCCCCGTTCACCTGTTTGTCATCCAGTTAGATTCAAATGTTTCTCCATGTACTTGACTATCATTGTTACATAATTCATTGTTGTCATTGCCGAGGTTAACCATCAAGTAATATAAAACGTATGCTACGTCGTTTGAAACTTATATTAAAATACCGAAGAAGTTCATTTACAATGAGCTTTCATCCCGAATGTTAAACGTGTTTTTAAACAAATAGGTGATTGAACAATTTATTGACATGTACATTTATTATTCTGTGAACGTATTAAATCAGTTAGGCATTAAATACCACATTTGAATTCAAATGGTTCACTTACAGTATGTTTGCTATATAAGTTGCTAAATTGAGCGAAAAACGCGCGAATTAATGTCATGTTATGTCGTATGATGAACTTCAATAATTGTGTGAAATATATTAAACGTGTACAACCACAGTGCAAGTTATAACGATATGATTTTTATCATTATTTCTTTGTAAAATAGCACTTAAATATTGATTTTCTATGCATTACATTAAAGAAATATATTACATACATGCATAGTTTAATGTGCTTATAAATATAAAAGAGATATAAAACTTCACAGGAAATAATTCAACAAGGAAGTTTTGGAACATCATAACACTGGTTCACATTGGATTCTTTAGCTTTAAAATATAAATAAACGCAGTCCTTTTAAATATAATCACAGAACAGTATCATACAGAATGTGGTTCACATCTCAGTAAACCAACTAATAGGGTCATCAGGCAACTTTTCCAGCTTTAACGGTGGAGGAAAATCCCAGACGTGAACCTGTGTAGAACCAACAAACATCCGTAAGTTAGCTGGACAGCTCCGTAACATGTAAAATCTGAACCTGGATGATATTCGAACCTATCGAGGTGAGGTGCTATTGAACAAAATATTCCCTCCGGGTGACCTTTGACCGACTGACCGAAAAATACACGGATCCTATAGATGTTGTCATGGGGAGCAAACATTATGATTGTAGAAGGAAGCGTTTTGATCTTATTGTTAAGCTTAAAAGACAAAAATAAACTGTGTAGCCCGTATCGATATAAACAACTAGGCAATATTCTATATTTGTGTCCTATATAAAGCGTTAGATGTTGTCGAATAAATAATTACAAGAGCAAAAGAAAAAAACAGTACTTACTTGTTCACCGTAAAAAATTGCACTTTGTTGATGGCTTAATGACTTGATGTGCGTACACTTCATTTATCCGCATCAGATTTTATTACAAACAATATTCATTTAAATCTCACAACATCTCGAGATAGGCGAGACCAAGCGGGACTATATTTAACAAATCCAAACAGGGGAGGTAATGACACATGTTGTACTGGAGACGTGTTTGGAATACTAATTTCAATATTATTGCAAGATTTACCGTTCTTAGTATTATAAATGCTCCTGATATTTAAATACATGTAAATGTACAATGTTTTAAGTTATACAAATATTTATCTTTTTCACATCCAAATTACATTGGTGATAGCTGTATTAGTTTACACACTAACTGTGTTTTTATAAATTGGAATGAACCGGTCAAATTTCAATGGATAAACTTCACCACGAGGTACAACAGTTTCTGGAAAGATCAGTTTTAGACGAACGTAGAAATACATCGGAAATTATAATCGTACCATGAACTTGACATGTTTAACCACCGTAAGTCATGCATACTACCACGTGACGTTTATACCAAATACGATGATATGCAGTGGAATATAAGGTGTTGTTCAATGCATGCTAAGTGATATGATTTAAAAGGTACACATATAATATGAATTGTATGCGTTAACTTTGTATATCGGTATACCATGGTTTTAGTGTAAACTGATACGAGTACATGTTGTGTTCCGTAAAATAATGGCATTTGTTCACTGATTGATAGGTTGAATTGGGCATGTTGCAGACGTTTGGTTTTATATTCTTCATTCACCAGAAATATAAGGATAACTAAATATAATAATAATTTATTGCTTATCGTTAACATGTTTACATTGAATAATTACGTGTATCTGTTATTATGAGCAATAAAAGAGGATTATATTTATTTGTGTGTTTGCTGTAATTTACCCTTTGTTTAAACAAATACAGAGTTTGTGTTCTTAAACACGTGTACCCACAAATATGGAAATATTACAGCCATATGTTGTTATGTTGTATACTAACGACCCGGCCTGTTATCGAAGTTTGCAGTGCATATAAAAATGCATACTTTTTAAGGTATTCTTATCAATTATCCACATTCAGCCCCTGCTTGATTTCGTGGTGTTCTGTAGAGTTTCATAATGTTAGGTTTAGTTTGAATAATGTTTCTCCTCAAATCCAGTACGAGTGTATTACTGCTGGTTAAATATAATGCTGTATTATCTTCTCTGGAGATATTTATCATATTTACTTGTTTTATTTCTGATAGGCTTGAGTATACGAAGACTGTTGGTTAAAGCCTCCGACTGTGCTTCATTACAGTTTCTGTACTTGTTTAATATATCTTATTCATTCCACTCTTTCCTTGTATGTGATATCTCGTTTTTATTTCACCATCTGTGTTGTCTAAATGTAACAGAATTGATTGAACGAAACCTTT
This sequence comes from Lutraria lutraria, assembly GCA_964023205.1. NCBI lineage: Eukaryota > Metazoa > Mollusca > Bivalvia > Venerida > Mactridae > Lutraria > Lutraria lutraria. The sequence continues at coordinate 24,560,374 of OZ026847.1, forward strand.
TAATTGAACCCGATTAGAGACACTTAAGTCCAGTCATACTTACTTATATAACTTGATAAGAGTACTTAATGTCAGTTTTGAATCTGTCAAATCTGTAAAATCAATTTCATTCATTCGTTGCTCTTATATCAAGCCATATAGTACGTAAATCGCGAACATTTCAACAGCGTTTATAAGTTCTTTTTTTCAATAGACAAAGACCCACTCACAGAACCTCTACTACCCAGAAAATCCTTTTACGCTCCAACACACTGTTAAATATTATGTTTATTGCAAGTTCCATAAAAGAAAGAAACACTTAAATTCAAAATAATATAATTCATCCTATATATTATATAGTAAAGGTACTGATCTCCTGGACCAAGAAATCACGAAAGATCACACCAATGGTGTTCATCAAGTCCGTGTTGCAACAGGTTAGCACCGATTTTCAAAAGCCTGGTCTCATTTGACGCCGAAATAATTTTTCTTTAAAAATCATTTACATTTTGTATGTTATATCAATATTTTGCTTTGAACCGGAGCAGCAAGCCTTTCAAAAAAACTTTCTTCTCGGTATCACTGTGACCGCAGTTTATTTACGTTAGCTACAGTATACATTTCATCAAACGTTTCGTTTGTGATATATTCGATAGATGATATATTAAACTATATGAACAAAGTGTATTTCATACCAGGACGTTTATTGGATCGATTTCCTATCATGCTACATGCTTGTTATAATAAATGTGAAAGCAAATCTATCATCGACCATCCAGGCATGATGCTTTGTTCTGTCAGTTAAATATTTTGTGCTTCTAGAGTTTGAATAATTTACAATGTAAAGTTTGAACTCTGAAAACAAGCATCGTGATATAAAAGATGAACGGTTAACTATGTAGGTTCACAATGGAACATTTATTATCAAATGTTTCATTATATTCTTCCACAGCTGCTTCTGAATACAAAGTAAACAAAGTGCTTGGATATGACGAGTTCATGAAAGCATTTTAAAAAATAATCCTGGTCAAGTAATGCTTAAAAGCTAAAGCCATATTTTCGTAGTTTCGTAGTTTTGATATTACTTGATTGTCGGCGAAGCAGATTTGTGAGTACGATCAGCTGAATTCTTTTCGGTTTTACTATGTTCTTCTGTGGTGTATGACTAGGTGTCACCACGTCACCGTGAAGTTGACCAAAATTTAATTGTTTTAACTATAACAATACTTCATAGCATGTACCTGGTTATTAGTACATAGATTCATAAAGCATGTTTAATAAACTTTCATGTAGCCCTGTGAGGCAGCAATCAATATTGTCAAGCATTTCATTGTTTTTTCATAAAATTCTATAGATAGTCAAGTATTCAGGATTCCTGTCCAGAGTCACTGATCACCTGTACTAGACATGGATGTTTTAATAAACACATTGGCAGGTTGGGTTACATTGGTTTGTTTTGCAGTGACCATTGTAAATGGTTGTATACAAAATGATTTCAACGCTTCAAAAGCCAGGCAAGTGATGTCGGACACCGGTACCCATGTTCCTGTGTTTACACTTTCTCCTAGAAGCCTTGTGCAGTGAGTGGATATTTGTTCTAGAGCTGGACAGTAAGTTTGGTTATGTTGTAAAGTAACGGCTTAGTTAACTTCAACTTGAAATGAAATAAGTACATACTTTAGAAATATTGTATTATTTGTGTTATAATTGATCAGAAATAGATTAGGTGCTTAACTATTTTGTATTATTCAGGTTAAATTTAGAATAGATTGAGTATAAAGATAATATCATATTGTTTTATAATAAAGGTTTTATTTTAAATACTGTAAGTGCATAAATATATTGTATTATTTACATGTAGGTTATATTTGATTTGGTATTTCATGCCGCCACTATCAAAAGATGTAGTATTATTCTGACGTGGTATATTTACTCACATTACAATTTCATGCAGTATTATAAATAATTCTTTATTATGTAATATAGAGAAAATTAATGATTGTATCAGTCATTGGTGGAATAAACATGTACTAGTACCAGTTCCCTACTTGTGTACAATGTTTTCAGTGTATGTTGTAAACAATTATCTAAAACAATATCGTTTGACTTACTATATTTTATGAACAAATTAAAATTGTTTACATATACAATTTACATGTTATTAGATTCAAATGTTACTTTTCATAAATCATGTTGAAACTTGAGATCCTGTCACATATATATTAATATTGTAAGCATAAGAAATGATTTCGTTTTTCTGTATCAGATGTACCACGATCAATTACAACAGCGAAAGTAAAGAATGTGTGTTGTTCAACATTACTGACCCGGAGGCCATTTCTTCATCATCTGATTGGGTTGCATTGACAGTGTCTGAAAAGACATTGGTAAGTATTCTGTTTAAACAATAGTCCTATTATAATGTTCATATCTCACGTACAAAATAAGTTGAAATTAAATGGTAGGTAATGGAATTACTTTGTAATTTGATAAAATGCATTATTGTACAAAAAAAAGAATCATCAAAATATAATAACACCGTCCTTGTTTTCTTGCTATTATTTTGTCAGAAATGAATTCAAAAGGAGTACTTTAAATACATTTGAAGATTTAGATGCTGGATTATTCAGGTTATTGCTTTATGTGCTGAATTGGATTCAAACTTACTATAACCGTTTTGTATCGATGATTATACTTGTAACATATTCACGGTCATAACGGTCTGTTTTTATAGCCACTTCACTATTGAAATGACACCAACATTGGAACTACACATTATATTCATTCTTTTAATATATTGTATTTTAGCATAATACGAATTACGCCTGTGAGACCAACAGCTGTGGTAACGGAGAACAGTGTATCAATTCTAACGTTGTAGGAGAAGTTTGTGCATCTCTTGAACTCATAACTATGTAATCACTCTTAACTCGTTAAAAGTCGTGTTTAGTACAGTCCTACATTATATTCCACGTGTATATCGCATTCTGGGCGTTTTATTATTTTCAAAGAGACACGCACTTCTTCATACACACTATAATTATTTACTTTATTCAAGGAAACCAAATATCTATTGTTATGAGTGGCCGTATGCTAGTTGAGTGTTGAGAGAGAAATATATTAACGAGTAGAAACGTTAATTGGCAATAATATACACATAGACCCACAGCATACAAGTTTTTTTTCAGAGCCTAAAGCTTCTTCAGCGAATACACTTGTAAGCAAAGTAGATTGCATTTTATGTATTAATTAATATTCGATTAACTGTCGTTGTTTTATTGTTCTGTTGCTTCACATGTTATTACGTCTTCTGTTTGTATTTAACGTAATGATGATTGCAGGGTAATAAATCCCACAAACATACCACGAACAAAACGTACGTAAGACTTCATATTAGTATTATTTAGATGTGTTTCATGTACATGTTATACTTAGTCTAATAAAAACTAAACATATGTATTTTAGAGCTTCGCATTCTTTAATGTATAATTAATTATTTAATGTACAGTGCTTTTGCTTACGAAATAAACCGTATTTGTTATTTTAAAGCCTTCATCAGGCGAGTTAATGTAATCCGTATACCTTGATATTGTTATCCCATTTCACATGTTCTCGATTTTACATGTATACATTTTAAATTTCGGCCGGTACCCCTGCTGAACTGTTAAGAAATGATTGGTGAAACGGATGGTTTTGCTGCGCTGTCCGATTTATACGCTGTAACATAGCTCATGGTGAACAAATAAGACATTACATTCATTACGGGCCTACGTAAAATCATTGCGCACTGTACCTATTCAAACCAAGAAGTTAGGTCGTATGCAGAAAGAAAAAACAGCCAGGAACGACTTTTGCGTGTTTCTAACATATGGAGTAAAGTGCACTGGTAAGGTCACCTGATATACATGACTGTAATCCACCTTCATACAATGGCTGCATATAATGACGTTCTGAGAACTATTGTGACTCGAATATTGCTTTGTGTTTAGAAACATTTGTTCCCCGTAATGAATCGTCTACCTACACATTTGGAGCTTCTATGTCGAACAATCTATTGAATTAAATTGATTAAATTGACTAATGTCTTTTTAAACTCGGGGTCGCTTGGTGAACGGAATGCTGTCATTTATTTGTAGTCCATCGTTTATTAATCATTTGCAATGAATAAAGTGACGAGAAAAATGTTGTTTTGTCATGATCGTTAGAATATGGACAAGACCACTCTATTGAAGTTAAACATGATAATACATGGAATTACTTCCCTTTAAACGTTATAACGTACTCAAATACATGTAATGAGTTTTCATATTTTGCCTGGCAGACTGCTTATATATGTGTTCTAGAAACTTTATTGTATCCATGATAATTTATGCTTGCGTAAAGGGAGGAATATAAATACTACTTGTTTTTTATTCTCAATCGTACTATAATACATTTCAGGGCTTATGTTTACGTTGTACGACACTTTGTAACGAGCGGGTTACAAAGGAATACAAAGTGACGAAAATAAAGCAAGTCACGTGTCGTACTTACATGATATACTCGAGATTATCCGGTCACTGCTTAATTAGGTCTAGATTATGTAGAAACAGTAAAAAACTATTCATGTAGTCGTCATGTTAGCTGTATACATGACATTTTATCAATACATTGTTTACGTAGAGATCTGTTGTTTTTTTAAATATAATTTTGCCACTGGTTCATCGTCTTATCTTCCTGTTCGATGCAGACACTATCTGTGCAAACGAAGCATTGAAGTTATTCAAACTTTAAGGTAAATATCCATTGTTCATATTTGACATTGACCCATTAAGCTACGTAAATATGAAACACTAAAACTACAAATACAAGTATGTTTCTTTCATTACTTTGTCCGATATTTTGTTAGTGCGTTTTGAGACGATATAGAGATGGTTAGAAAGGAAGTAAATATTTGAATATACATACAATAACCAGGTTTATACAAAATACTGAGCGCATGTTATTATGCATACACGGACATGTGAACATAATATAAGTAAGTATCTGTCATCCGTATATTGATGGACAATATTTTCCTCGTCTGTAACGTATGATTCACTTTATCTACAGTTCTTTTACTGGGTTAATTAATTGACAATAATAATGTGGTAAAATATGTTTAGTATATGTGAATCATATCAAACATTTAGATAATAATAACGTAATAAAAAAAAAACATTGCAACCTGATAACCATTTTTTTCATAATTGAACACTTATAACGCGAAAGCGTTGTTTACAATGAAGAATGATGTGGCATCATATAAGAAATACATGTATATCCTCATACAATTAGATCTGCGAACAATAAAAACAAGTTATTAGATAGAAGCAATAATTAATTAAAATGATGATTGCTGGAGTGATATTCACAAAATATACAAATACAAAGGCATAAACTACATTAAACATCAGCACATAATTATATGGTACAAAACATTGGATTTCAAGACTACTCTTCTAAGTGAATTCATGAAAGCATAATTTGTTTTGTGCAATTCTTGCATTCTTTATTAATAGTTCATGAAGTATGAATAACTGTTTCACACTAGGGTGCATTGTGTAGCTGAACAAAAACTATATATATACTTTCCGAATCTTGTAAAAAGAATATTTGACAGTAGACAGACCGTGATTAAAATGCAAAACTCGCACAAATAGTCGTATGAGAACAGGATTTTATATATTAAATAAAACAATGAAAACATACCGTTATACAAAAATGCGTTGTTCCCAAGTTATAAAAAATAATACAATTCAAATATAAACATTTAAAACAACAAAAAACATGATAATTTAATACCATGTTTAGTATTTGCTCGAAACATAAATCTAGTTGAGTTGACCGTTATCAGAGGTATTAGTAATAGTAAAAAATGAAAGCTTAATATGGAGTTGTGTAATGTATGGATGAAAATATTTATATGTATGTATAGTCATCAGAAAAATTAATATTCGACTCATGAAGAACAATTTGTTGTAACATGCAACTATTCAACAATGATGTTATACTGATGACACTTTTTGCAGAACACATGTACAATGACTGAAAGCACCAACACCAGCATGCACTAAGAATAATGTATCATGTTGTGTGCATCAATACCAGTATATACAATCGGCAACTTGAAGTCTAAAAATTATGTACAAGGGATTTTTAAAAACCTCTTGATTAATATAATATCATAACAATTAAAATCATGTACTAGAATAGTTACACTAATTACAATATTTTGCCTTATCCCAAACATCAATACAATTAATATATTTGTAAATAACTGCTGCATATACATGTAAGAATCTAAATGTCCGAACATACATATCATACGTTGCAAGAAGGTTGTTTCACATAGCATACATTCTACTGTGCCGTTTTCATATTGATGTATGCATTGACTGCCTGGTGACAAAAAAGAAGTTGTTCCTGTAATGAAACAGAATATATTCAATACATACATGTAATATCTAGTAAAACAAATATACAATAATTTATAATGTATTCGTAGTAAGACTCATTTACTTCTTATGAAAATCTAAACCAGCAAATATGTCTGCTGCAGTAATGACATGCATAATGACACACAGTAAAAATACACGACGGTCCATGCTGAACTAATGTATTTCTTAAGACAACGTCCATAGCTAAATGTATGATTATTACTACGGGTTAGTTCACAATGTTAATCTGTTTTATCAATATAATCATATAAACAGTTTAAGTGACTAAGTAAGGCATGTGTGCAATAATTGTAAATAAATGTTTAGATATTACGTTACCATGTTTTGAATAACAGTCATTCTCCTTGATCGTATCTGTCGGATTGTATTACCAATGTTTACGTGGCCTTCACATTCTATTTTCTCAATCATTGAGGCGATACAACAAAACAAGCCACTTCTTTCACTTGAATCCCTTAATATATTATAATATAATAAGCAAAGTCTATTGATAAATTTTAAAGATGATATTTAAATAACATTGATAGGTAGTTGTTCGTGTAAACAATTATAACACATTTAGTTGAAACATACCTCGTTACATACATATTTTCAATGGGGTTTAACGTCGCACTTGTATCAAGGGTATTTGTCATCTTATCCCGCTTTAACTGTGGCGGAAGAGAAATACCTCAGGCAGTAACACTGTGTAGAAATATACACTACATTCCATAAGCCAGCTAGACAACTTCTTCACATGTTTTACCGGTCAAATTTGGATACAAATCTTCAGCGACGAGGGTCTAGTGATCACTAGTCAGGGAATGTGGAGGCCTCGTTACAAAGTTAACAAATAAAAGAGCAATGCATAAGTCACTATTTAACATTAAATGGCTAACGTTATGTGTACTTTAATTTAAGTACTCACAGACAATGAACAAGTACATGAACTTCCTCATCACCGAGTTCATTCACGTATTGGTCAACATTCCTGACAAACTGTGCAAACTCCCTCGGGTCGTTTGGAACACTTTTATCGCTGTCCCATTGAGTATATTGGAAGTGATAGAAAATCTTTTCTCCTCCATCAAACTGTAAACATTCACGCACATATGTAAGTTTGTTCTCGATTTACAGTTTATAGATATAATGATAGGTATGCTAAAACAAGTTTGGATACAGTTTCAAAGAGATCATGATTTCTAAAAGGTATTCGCATTCTTCTTAACTAGTTTGACATTAAGTTTATATTCCTTGAAACTCATGATCAAAAACTATGTATGCTCATCAGTTAATGGCAAAATAATGCATTAAAGTGTGTATCACTATGCCGTTTCATGTATCGCAAGATCAATGCTGGCATTCGAAAATTGACCTACATTTTCATTGATAAGACATTAGTGCAATGAATTTTATCTGGAAGAACAGTTGAGAAGCTAAAATGTTTACTACTTTTGTCTTCTGAATATTACCTGCATGCCATAAAATACCAACACTTTTTATCAACGAATATCTTCATCAGTAAGATACAAGTATACTTTATTTACACATGACACAGTAACTCTATTTGTATAATCGCAAGGGATGTATAGTAATGATTTGTATTCGTATAAAAATTACCTTGCCAAAATTTTCTATTTTCAAGCGCCTGACGACATATTGTGAATTGGTTTCAAGACTTGAACACGAGACTTTGAGGTCCCCAATGGATAAGTCAGTATTGTCAGGTGGTAAGTACATTCCAACATCCTTAAACAAACATGACTTTTGGTAGTATCAAATCTACGTTATTTGATTGCCGCAAGTTTATAAGATAACACCAAACTAGTGAACATGTATTTGTAAAACTATTAATTGGACAATATTTCCGAATCAATACTTCAAAATAAGAAAAGACATCTAGAATACATTTATGCTAGAATATAACCAATATCTAAGAAATCATTATTATTTCAAAACCCAGACAATCAGGAAGCATCCAGAAAGAATCACTCATTATATCTTCAATACAACCGCCAAACCTTATCCGTCAGTACTGTTCCATGTGTTTCAGATACATCTAATGATACAATACAAAGACAATCTTCTTGATAAATCAAACTAAGGAAGTCCTCCACTGATGAAGTTCTGGGTGTTTGTGCAGAGATAAAGTGGTTCTTCTTCTTAAAGCTCTACAATACAGGAAGCGGGAGTAATTCATCGCAGAATGCTAGTTAGTGTATTAGAATACAATAACCTAATTGTGTAGTCATAATGCTTAAGAAGCCAAAACATTTTCAGTCTCAGTGGATATCATTCAATAACTATAGTCGTCGTTACACCATGTACTTCTAACATTCAATAATACAGAATCAACTTACATTTACATAAACAGCGTTGATGTAGTCCATGTCTTCTAATGATTTATTGAGGTACAGTTTAACAATGTGTTTGTCTCCTGAATGCAAAGACATTGATAGTATGTTATATTTTATAGTCATAGCTTTTTCATTTATGCGTGCATACTATGTATATAACATGTTGTTTAATGTTTTTTGGGTCGCATATTTAATTTCCAACAACTCATCTATTTTATACTACTGGTGCTTTTTTCATCGTTCAATAATATCGAGGATCATTTCGGTACTATCAGAGTCATTCAGGCGTGTTTACAATTGCATTTATTAATATAAAAAGTCAATGATGTGCATATCAAAACGGTTGTGGCTAATGAAATATGTAAGTTTGTATCATGAAGAAGTCATTTTATTAGTCAATTATATTTTAATATGTCTGTTAAATCACATACATTGAATTGTTATAAAAAGTTAGTTAGTCTCGTTAAACTGATCATCTCTGTAGTACAAATACCACACCTTCTTGCTTATAGGCATTTAAGTATGCCATGTGACCAATAATTCTATCGGATCTCTGTAGAATAAATGTAAATTTATAATTCAGTTTTATTATTCTAAGAAAGTCCCACCCGGGATGTCTGCACCAGGACGGTTGATGTTCTTGTATTGTTCGTTGTTTCTTCTTGCATTGTCTTCATCATAATTACAGAATACATTTGGTCGGATTTGCTACAATATGTGCAAAAGAAATTATTTTTGTTTCACCAACTTAACACATTCACTTTTACATCAAGTTATATATGATTGCACTCATTTATTGTCTGTCTGGCTGCATGTCTACATGCATGTATGCTCATATTACACAAGTTACAGAAAGGTATGAAATGATAAAACTAGAGCTCTGTTTGTACTTTGTAGATTTATGCACATATATACATTTATCAGTAGAACCACGACAATTAATACAATTTTGGTATGCAATTCAAGGACTATTTGAAAATTTATCAACACCATGCTTACCTCAAACATATTGTCAAAGAACGTGCTTGGTTTTGATTCTAAATACTCCTGGAATGTTTCTGTGTAAATAACTTCACACTCAAATACCAATGCATAAACCAAGGCTTTGCGGATGTAGGCATACTCTTCCTGAAGAACGATTATATTGAGATTTTATTAAAGCCTATTAATTTCAGAAATGTGTTTATTACACAAATTAAATGGTTGAAACAAAAACCAATGTGTAAACGGTAAATATGTCTTTGTTTTCATGAAACTGTCCACTACAAGTAAGACAAAACATTTTCAGATAGACAAGGTATGATTTCAAATATTCTTTAGGTTTGAAGTTCTAATATTACATTTACCTTTGTTTGAACAATGTCCACTCCCTGTTCTCCCAATCTCTTAACGCAGGCAGATACATTCACAGAACCTTCAATCTTACCTTCATCAATCAACATATCTAGTACTAGCAGTGTTCCTGTTCTTCCAATTCCAGCACTTTGATATGAAATAAAAACACAAAGCACTTGTAACTGTCAACAATAGAACGTCTACTCACAATCACAATTTGGTAGTTCGTATAAGAGTCGCCGTAATATATGAATTGGCAACTATTTTGTATAAAATTCTAATTTAAATGTTATCATGAATCGATAATTGATACGGATTAATTTCATGTATCATGCATCTACTGAATAGATTATTTTATGAATACGCAAATGCGTTGGTACATATTAAATATATGTTGAAGTTGGCTGGAAATCTACAACATGTGAGTAATACCTGCAATGTACAATGATAGGACCGGCTTTGACGGTGTACGTTGCTTTAATTCTTTGTCTGAATTCCAGAAGACTCGTCATGTCATCGGGTACACTCTTGTCTGGCGGCCATCCAGTGAAATGTAACTGGGTCAATGTCCTAACTACTTCGGCCTGGAATCGAAATATGCAAGTTTCAAAACCCGTCAGATCCAGATAAATAAGTACATATTTTTTTCCTGTTCTTATACGTAAAAACTCATTCATTGGATTACAAAATCGGACTGAAAACATTTCTGTTTGAAACAATAGGACATAACAGACCTTCGATACATCGAATGTTCGGACTGTGTACTCATTAAAAGTTCGAATCTTCTGACACGTGACCGTCACGTCACCATATGTTATACTTGATCCTTCGTCTGGCCAGTACTGTTCACATTTTGTCCCCTAAGGTAAAATATAGCAGACTGCTATTAATTATTATTTCAAAGTTATTATTAATTCTCTGTATTGCCGATTATCATTTATTTTGATGAACTATTGCGTACCAACACAAAGGATGTTATAACATAAATAATTATAAATGAGGTTTTTAAATAAAATAAATGTGAATTTGTCTAAAGTAACATGCCGCTCATTATCATTCCATGTTTACAGCTTTAGACGTCATTGTGTTTGTTATTACTATATCACATCATTGTCATATTACACTAATGAACCTGTCAATGTATAAGAATAGTACTACCCTCCTATCCACTTCTGGAATTCAATGTACAGATGTACAATATATATTAACATCTCAATAGAGCAAAAACAACATACATTTACATTACCATTTTCGTCTTAATTTAAATACAATCACATGAAAATAACTTACCGAAATATCACGAAGACTTGTAAGCATAACAATAATATCCGATTGTTCATGCCAAACTGTTTCCCAGAATGTTTGATAACCATTTGTCGTGTCTGATGTAGGACCTATTATGAATATTTTTGTTATTACACAACTGACACAGCGCAATGGAGGGAGTGCAAATTTTACTATGCTAATTATGTGCAACTTTCATGTTTAGATATGTTAAATTGTTAATACAAGAAGATACAATTGTATCTTAGTTATAATGGTTACCCATAAATGAATGAGTTTTAGATTATTCAATTCAATTTTGACTTACCTGATAATGCAACATACGCCTTATTCCGACAATAGCCCTGTAAAATAATATTCTGCTACATGTATTTTGGGTTCATTTGGAAAGTAAGGAAAGCAAGTTTGCACTGACTGCTTGTACAGCAGTACCACTTTGCTTAACTGTACAATGTGTGTAGCTGAATTGGTGCTAACAGACGTGTCGAGTCGAAAGAACAGGGAATCATACACAGAAACTAAAACGAATCCCGAACAACCAGCTTGTGTTGAAATACATGAACTAACGTATTAGATTTAAGAAGTGGATCATTAACATCGTCCTGAAATTATGCTTCAGTATCACTGGTGGTTATTGATACGAATTCAACGAAGTTAAGTGGAATGCAATCAGCCATCATATCATTTGTTGTTGCTCAGAAAAAGAGTACCGAGTAATGATAATGAATGATGAAAAGTTAATAACTATGACTTACTTTTATGAAGCAAGCGTTCATGGAACAGTTTGGATCGCCTGTTACTGTCACTGGAAATAACGCATACACACATACATCGTACATTTACATACGGGCTATTTAGGAAATATTTAATGTAACTGATTGTCTGTTAATATTTTGTTGATAGATATCGCGAAACGTAATCGAGATGCATTTACTAAATGAACAATTTTAATAAATTATGTACAGCAAATCAGCTCGAATATTGTACAAATAAGAGTAATTAATGTCAATAAATAAGTGCATATCACCAGTGTAAAATTTCGATTTTTACTTACATGGATATATTCCTTGGTCTGTGTTGATTTGTATGTTTTCTGGCTTCTGCCCAATTGTTGTTGGGAATTGTAGTTTTTTTCTAAACTCCTGCAAAGTATATTATCAATTTCAGAATCAACCTACTTAAGGATTTCGATCTCTAATGCAAAACCTCCATTTTGAAGAGTACTCAATTTCATGAATTTTACTGATACTGACATATTCCTGAGGGTCATGGATTCAAACCAAGCTAGGGCCATATTTTTTTTTCTCTTTTTTTTAGTTTTTAGGTAAGGTTTACACTAATATGGAAGAAAATATTTATTCCAAAATATTTTCTTCAGATTATTGGAATTTATACATGGTTAATTAACGAAATTCAAGTAACTATGGATTTCTGACACACATTTTTTCAAAACCGAACGGTGATTTTTTTTAAAATTTGGTGCAGACATTATACACACATAGCAGTTAATTTTGAGATAATTCAGCTGTTGCCCTTCTTTAGTGTTTATTTTAATGATATTTATCAATTTGTTTCTTCTCGGTAAAAGGCAAAAATCTTGACTAAATCTTAAAGGGGCTGTGTTATATTTTTCACCTTTTCTTCAGCATAATAGTTCCAAACAACATAATATTATAAACAATTTGGATTGACTGAAAATTGGTTACCCTTACACTTATACACATTCTTGCATTTATTGTATGATAGGTCAATTTTCATAAAGGTGGCTAAATTTGATTTTGAGGTACTATTTCACGTTAGAGTAGAGGAACAAAAATGAATGTAACTCTCTTAACTGACGGTAAATGTTGTTTTTTTTAAAAATCACATGTACATGTTTTAATGGATCTACTAAATAATGACAATATTTAAAATACAATCCTTAACACTTCGTATTAGACTTCGAAAACCTTAAACCAGAATTATAAGTAAATAGCACATCTTGTACAAATTGTTATGTATTAAAAGGCATTGGTATATGCATACATTAAAATAAAAAAGCATTGTATTAATTATTTATATTAGCCAATAATTATCTATAATTTCTAAATGTTATAGGCGGTTTTACCTGATATTCTGGCTCATACAATTTACAGGTAACGTATGCGAAGAGTTCCGCTACTTGCACTCGTCCAAACCTTCTTCCAACATTACTACAAACAAACTCATTGTTTTGATTTTCAGTCTGGTTTTCATCTTCGTTATGCTCAAGTACAATTTCTTCAACTGTTTCAGGTTTCTTCCTGCCACATTCTTCACCTTTCTCATGTCTGCTTGTAGTTGTCAGCTTTGCATAGATAGTATCCTCTGATTTGAAGAATATGCAAAATGAACGTGTTTCATATTTTACATCATGGTTGCATTGTATAAAAGTATTGTTAACAATAAAAAGTCAAGGTGGGGGTAATAATTATATATTTACCATATTGCTTTGAACTCGAAATATAGCTGAGGAAAGTATCATACAGCTAACATATGTAAAGAGAAAGTTATTCACCATGATACGTGCATTCCAATACTTCTAATATATGATACTTACTGCCAATCCAGGCTAAGTGCTCATACAACTGTTTTGGGGAGTTTTGTTTTGGTACCGAGCTTGTGCATGGAGTAGATGGCTCACAACTCACTGAAGATGTTGAAGAGAATTGTGCAACTGACACATTCTGGTAAACGTTTGATTTTTCGTTTTGTTCATTTGTATCAGTGTGTCGATGATCGAACACAGCTTCAACAACACTGTTTTCGTATACAACTCTGTCTAGCTGGGTATCTCGGTATTATCCACCATGTTTTCTTTTATTCAATCTAAATAAACATATTAAATATGTATTCCGTAAACATTCCACTTGGACATATTTTATCTTCGGTAAGGATGAGGGTGATTGACAAACATTATGACAATTTATACAGAAATAACACTAATAAATAAATGGTGAATTTCAAATAGGAAACCGAAATATTTAACTTAATCTAGTCATTGTCTAACGCGCAAGTTTTGAATGTCCATAAAGAATGTTTTATTATTTAAACTGTGTATCACCGCAGTAAATTATGTATTGCCTACACGTACCGAGGCACAAAAATGGTCATTTACCTCGTGATATATGCATCCCAAGATTTCTGATTGAGAGAATATTTTGAATGGAAACGTTTTCGAGTACAAGGTTGTTAGGATATTGCAGTGCACGATAATAGAAAAAAACACTTATATTGACATACCTGCGTTTATAACATACCAAGCTTATCACAATAAGACTTATAACGGCACTGATGCTCACAATTCCAGCTACGATTGATATCACTGAATTAAGTTCACTGGGTAATTCGACAGCTAAAATAAAAACCAAACACTCACAGTATAAGAGGCGTATGTAAATAACTCCAAGGTAATTATGAAATAAACTTTTTACTAGACCTATCTTCCACTACAAAAAGGTTATCAAACTGTAGCAAACTATCACAAACTTACCCAATGTCTGCACTTTCAAAATATCACCAACCGAAGAGTTTCCTATTTCATTGGTTGCAATAATGTAAACCTCATACATTGTTCCACTCTTCAGAGTAGTAAGTGTTATATTCATTGTACGTTCACCAGTGTCTGGTATTGGCGTCTCTAGCAAAATGCTGTTTACATCCATCTCTCTGTAGAGGATTACGAACGTTTGAGGTAGACCACCATTAAAGCCAGGTTTCCATGTCAATAATATTGTTGATTCTGTAGTAAGTTCTGATACATAACGGAAGTCTAAACTTTTATCAGGAACATCTGAAATATAATATAAATTGTTTCATAGTTATGCTTCTTTTTGACGTTTTATCACACATTGAAGGTATTCAGATATATAACTGTTAAGTAGCTTAAAAGAAGGAACGTCAACTTTAAGAATACCAGGGTAGTACTTTCATCATATGTCAACTTTAAATACACACAATACAAACTTTAATTATTAATTTTCATGCCAAGTGTTTTAATGAACCTATAAACAACAATGTAATAGCCTTAACAGAAGAAGCGGCGGGACGGGATATTGTACATGATTCAAGCATAACCTACTGATAGTAGGAGGGAGTATAAATACATACGGAGAAAAATTCTATACAATTATCTATAGTGAAACAGATATTTTTTTACCTAAAGCTTTAAAAACGAACTGGTGAGTGTATGTACCAACTGTGTTGGTCACTTCTAGTTTATATTTTCCAAAAGAAGATCTTGTTACATTCTTCAATGTTAGATTTGATTGAAAGTCAAATGTTCTTATCTGTGTCTGATCATCGTTTGTTAATTTTATCCAAGTAGACCCATTTTCTAACTCTCTATTCCACACAAAGCCGGTCGGCCTAGGGACTGGGTAAGCAAATACCTCAAAGCTAATTGTCGTATCAGTATGAAGTTTACTAGCAAAAACACTCCTCGTGTCGCTGTTCGGTTTCGGTCTTGGAGAACCTTTCATTAAAGAAACAGCAATATCTCAATAAATTAATGTCGATCTTTGGTTTGTTGTACTGTCATATTTCAGGCAAATGGTCAATAACGTATTTATTTAGTTGTTATAATACATACATCATGATGTTTTATACGCTATATATATATATTATACTTAACATTATCGTCAAGTCATTTAAAACACGGTCAATATCATGAATAAATGCAAACTCGTTTCAGTTGCTTTAGTTTATACACACAATTATGACGCAATGCATTTGATCATACATGTCAAAACTTAGTTAAGCCGCTCACAATTTCAATACTTACATTTTACGAATACTGTTGTGTTTTTCATCGGAACGTATGAAGTGTATGCATTATTCGCTATGCATGTATACAGCCCGTCTTGGAGACACGAAACATTATTTATAGTGTGTGATATACGCGTGGTCACTGTTTGTTGTTCTATATTGTTTCCTTTATGAAAAATAGAGACGCTTGACGCTGGCTTGCCATCCACAGTGCAGACAAATATCAGTTGATCTGTTTCATTTACTGTTACAGTCGTATGTCCATTTACCTCGAAACTATCAATGGAAGTTGGATCTGTAAATTAGCCATATAAGAAATGAGAACTTGTCAATTATATGCTTAATACTATTATTTCAGAATTCTCTTATAAATCAGCAACACTAACAGGGTTTACGTCAACAATAAACATTGAAATAATTGCATAGACCTTATAAAAGTTTGATCGTATTATAATGGTATGTTCGTGTAAAATTTGCTATCACATATAGCTGTTTATTAATATTTTATTAAATGCTCTTTGTATGTTTATTCAACTAAGAGTATAATACTCACACAACACGTCTATATTGATATGTTTTGACCTCGTTCCAATTTCCTTTTTCTCAAACGAAGGCATCATGATATTTTTAACAGTACAGTGGTATTGCCCTGCCTGTTCTCTTTTTATTCTGACAATGTTATATTCTCCGGTGATAGTTTCATGTAAGGTTGTTGATAGTCTGGTCCAAGTGTATGTGGAAGGAGGAGGATTACTTTTGGCATTACATGACAATGTAACATTTCTACCTTCTACAACATGCACAGAGTTGTTGTTGATATTTACTAGGCCATGATTCACTGTTATTTGAATAGATTCTGAAGGATCTACAAGACAATGTTTATATGAATGTGCAGCTGATAAATACAGTGTCTAGGATTGACCGTAGAAGCTTTGTTAGCGCAACAATAAAAATTTAGTTTGCATATAGCAAAAGCAAATAGACGTTTTTCTATAACGTTTACGAATGGACATTATCTACTATTCGAATAAAACGCATCGAGCAATATTGAAATGAAATACCTGGATTTACAATGTTACACCAATTTGCGACTCTGTCGAATTTTCAGGCCATTGCATAGGTTTTTAAAAAGTTCACATGTACATAAAACTATGATTTATATAGATCCTGTTTACATGTCTGAGGGTATCTGGCTTGGATGTCAGGTCAAATCAAGTTTCACCACATTATATATTTAAAAAATAAACCATGATTATCTACTAAAATACACCCACTGTAAAAAGTGCATTGCAAGTAATTTGAAACAAATATTACATTTGATTGGTCTTTTATAAACCAATATCGCACGTAATTTACATTTTTTTTGAACAACGATAACTACTCTGTATATAGGAATATATTACAACAAGTTGCCTTTAAATGACTATACATATATAAAGCAGGGAACCGTGCATCACTTTTTTGACAACGTCTTCCGTTCGTTAGATACTTGACTTTAAAGAAATTCCGTACTCAGAACCCCACTGTTTATAACGTAATACTCCATAGATAAACCGCTTGGAAATCCGTCATCAAATAAGACGGCAATATTAATTCGAACATGACACCTACTGTGTTTCTTTAAGCTGAGCAATTAACAATTAAAGTGTCGGATCATTATCGTCTCATACAATCAACGAATTTGACTCTCCCAATTCAATTTTAATAGCCAATCAAAATCGCATATGTGTACGGTTCAATAATTGAAATCACGCTCAGGTTTGATGTCTAGTAAGAGAGTTTATAACAAAGTTTTGCCATTAATGAAATGATAGTATCAATCCAATGCACATTACGTTAGAGATGTTTAACGCTGATAAGGAAAAGCAGATAAAGGGGTGCAATATTTATCGCAATAAAACACCATTTTTGAGCGTTCGGTTAAATTTGTTTGTTGCTTGGTATTAAAGAATGATATTTAATCTTTGTAGATAACGTAAAATATCATTTTATGTAATTTAACGATTATAACCAAGCCAGCTACATTAAGGACAACCATAAATAAATCCAGATTTTAAATTTAATTAATTTGATTTAATAGAAAATTTGCTTAAACGTAAAACATGTGCGTTTTAAGACAACATGAAGATAAAAGAAAACTAAACAGAAGAAGCAGACATTGGAGATTTGAAGGAGGGCGGGTTATCTTTGTAAAAATAATCACAGAAGACCTACACATACTCACATAAAACGTCTATTGATAACGTCCCGGCAGATGAACCAATTTTCCGTGTACCGAAACTGTCAATCATTACATTTTTAGCCGTACATAACAGTTTTTCATCGCGTGTTACCTTGTCTATGTTAAGCACCTGACTATTCGTGTCAGATGATTGCCATTTGTATTCCGTAACGACCGGATTTCCAGTTGAATGACAAACAATTATCAAAGATTTCCCCCGAATAACATGAACAATCCCATTATTTATGATAGCGCCAGTGACGTTATTGTACGTAAACAACGGAGTAGTTGGTTGATCTGAAAATATAGTTGTTTCTTTAAGCGTGTGCGTATATTCAATTCGCATAACCCGATGTTACATTCACAGTATGCACCAGAAAACATCCATCAATAAAGATGAACATGGACGTGTATGACCATCGTATCGAATTAATAAAATCTGATAATAATAGTGCGAGTGCTTCCATTAAAAGAAATTAGATTTTAGAAAATAATATCAGATTCAAAATTATAATCATTGCAGTATATTCATGTATATCTAATATTATATTACTTGATATATAGTCACACGCTATTTGTAGTAATTAGTAACTCTTACACAGGACATTTATTTCAAGTTCGTTATTTTTTGTTCCACTTATCTGATCACCAAACGTTCTTCTCATTGTGTTCTTTGCCATACATAAATATGTTCCTGTCTGGCTACGTGTAACACTTGTGAGTTCCATTGTTGCGTTGTTCACGCTTGGACGTGAAGACCAGAAATAACGATCTGGTTCTGGTCTGCTGTATGCGTAACTTATGATGACAACTGTGTCGCCTTCTGTAACATCTATCTTGTTCTTGTGTTGTAATACATTCCCGGCCATGTTTGTAACATTGAACTTTGGTTTCTGTGGAGGGTCTAGTGTAAAATAAAAAAAACTGCACATGTGAAATTCGATAGGTCTAATTATAATATTAACATAACTATAGGCATCATTATGATACTAACAGTAATCAACATTTATATTCAT
Organism: Lutraria lutraria; assembly: GCA_964023205.1. Lineage (NCBI taxonomy): Eukaryota > Metazoa > Mollusca > Bivalvia > Venerida > Mactridae > Lutraria > Lutraria lutraria. The sequence continues at coordinate 24,579,809 of OZ026847.1, forward strand.
CAAAATCATACTTACAAAGCACAGATATGTTCAGTGTTGAGTGTGTTGATATATTCAATTCAGTTCCACGAGTTTCCTCCATAACGTTTACAACGGTACATGTTAATATCATGTCATTCTGAATTGATTGTATTTTCAGGTCAGGTAAGTTGTTTCCTGTAAACAGAAAATGATTGATTATATAATTATATCTGCATTTTCTGACTAAAGTATTTTTACTTAGTCACTGCTATATATAGGACATACAGGATCTGCTTTCAGCCTTCTTTAAATTTAAAATTAGCGATATTTAATTCACGAAGTGTGCCATGTTAGGAGCCATACTTTCCATGATGTTTTTATAATATGTATGCATTATGTTCACATTTGATGCACATGAATTTTATTATTTGATTTCGTACATCAAATAATATGCATAGGATGTTACCATTTGTAATGTTTGGATTATTTTCAAGTCTTGTCCAAGTATAAGTAGGTTTAGGTACACTGTCAGAGATACATCGAACAGTGAAGGTGTCTCCACTCACGGTCCGCATATAACGGTTAGGAATACTTGTTGTCCCATTATATAGAAATTGTGGTGTCTTTGGGGGATCTGAAATAAAATACAGATATCATTCTTAGTGTATTAATACAGCAGAAATATATGTAGCCAAAATTATACGAGTGTTTGCGTAAGTTTATTTAATCCTTAAGCATTTGATGTCCTAATAAAAAAAATAATCAGCAAAATAATTAATGTACTCACACAGAACAGTTACATGAACTGATGTTTCATTTGCCCCATTTTCTGTTCCTGTTGATAATTCCATACTAACGTTCACTCTACATGTGTATATTCCATTACTGTCCGGATATGTTACATTTGGGACTCTAAGTGTATTTCCTTCTACTAATAAACTGTTTGGTGTAAGCCAAATATAATGTGGTGTTGGATAACCTTTACTGTTACATTGTATTTTAAGAAAATGTCCTGATATTATTTTCACAGTATCCTGTACAGCGTATGTTCCCATAGACAACGTCGGCTTATCAGGTCCATCTAAAATAATGTTGATATAAACAGTTTGATTGAACATTATGTAATTATCAACTTTCTTTATGGCCATACAACTTTAAAGTATCAGATTGACCATATATATAATGTACATTGGTGAGGATATAACCACTACTTATTTAAAATATCTGGCTAACAGGTACAGTATATCCACGGTAATTCGTTTTATGAATTTTTGTTATAGCACATATTGCATTAATCTATATCTTATCTGACATTGACCTACACTTCTTGTTATTAGACATTTAAAAAAACATATAACTGATAAATTGTCGATTTGTATAAAATACTTAACGATAAGAAAATACATATAACTACTTACAATATACTAACAGCGTGACATTGTCAGTATAGAGCCACTGTTTTTCAGTAGTGTTTGCTGAACAGTAAAAACGTGACGAATTGTCCTCTCTACCGGGATGTATATGTAAAGTACTTTTTGTAGTCATTGGATAGATGCCCATATTTGTATCAATTATCTTAACATTGGATTGTGAAGGTAATATTCTACTCTCGTTCTTGTACCAGTGAATAGTTGGCGTTGGATACCCAGGTGATGTTATACATTTAAGAACTGTTTCTCTGATCTCATATGTTTTCAGGATGGTCGATGTCTGGTGTAAGGTCACACTCGTTATTGGAACTGAAACGATATTGTTCAGCTTAAATAGTTAAGAACTGAACTTGTTTTAATCTAATCTGAGCCTATCTATTATAATCAACATAATATTATGAACCGATTATGTCATTATTTATTCATTCTTATGTTATACAACCTATAACTGGAAACATACGTATACGTAACAAGCATTGGAACCAAAGTATTTTCACTTCCGTAACATAGGCACGTCCGTTCAATATTCTGGAGAAAAGTGACTCATTTCATGTAAATTGTAAATTATTGAGAGATATAAACAGATCTCCTCATACGATAATTTGATATTATGTAAAATAGATCCCCGTGGATTCGAACAAAAAATTAACGTGTTATTTATTCTAGCGTTGCAAGAAACGAAATGTAAAAATATTATTAAAATAGTTATTCCAGGCAAGTACAAATAATCATGGTTTAATATTTTGGCGAAAAAATTTAACTAGGTATAAAGTCTTATCTTTAATAGATGGAGACCGTTTTGCGTAAACACATTACATGTAGATATTATCAAATTTATATAAGCATAATGTTCATGTATAATATTATCATCATTACGTCTGACTTACCAAACACATAAACAGTTACATTGTTGCTTGACCTAATAACACCATTCACATTGGTTGTGCACTTCACCTTTATTAAATGACTCGTTCGCTGTACGGACTTCAATGATACTACGACTGATTTATTGCTCGGACAATAATATCCATACTTAGTGGAATTAGTCACTATAGGACCTTCACCTTGGCAAACGTCAGTCCTGATCGCACTCTGATGAGTATTACTTATATAAAAAACGACAACGTGGTCAGTGCTGTCATCAATTGTGCAAGTTATGTTCACTGACTGTTCTTCTACAACGTTTACTTTTGTAGGTAAAAGCGTTACTTCATCACTGAATTTGACTGAAAACAAATAAACGTATTGAATCTAAACCACAATAAGATGTCACATTAAGATAATTACTGATACAACAAATACGTTATAATTCTATCAAGTAATATCTAAACGTAATAATCGTTATTATATTTTGTCGCCTGAACCTTATACTGAATTATCTACCATTTTGAAGATTTTGAAATTTTGACATTGTTGGCTATCTCCTCGTGCCCTTGTTTTAGCAATTAGAACCCCCGTTAAAAAGTTTTCCAATCATTATTTGCGCTGTCTCCATATTTTTTCAATTGACTTTGAATGTTCGCTGGCCTGTTTGTCAAAATGGTAAAAATGGAGACTGCTCATTATTATTCTCAGGAGACGATTTGTGTAATTGGAACTACTTTATTACAGAGAAAATATATTCACCTGTAAGTATGATACAAACATTCAGTATCTGTATCAATCGGGTGTCCACCATAACTGAAATAAATATTTTTAATACATAGAGCATTAAATACTGACATACAAAAGACATTCTCTAATTACCACTGCTATTTCGCATTTTGATACACGGTTATAAAGAACACACGTACAAGGTTAATTATATTCCATCTGAAATTATTTGTGTGCTATGATAACCTGATCATAGTTAGCTCCTGTATTGTTGTAAATAAATATTTCATTATCAACTAACCTCCAACATACTATTAAGATGACTTGATTTGCTATTTTCCGAGCGATGAGGAACGCTATATTTAAATGGTTAAAAAACAACATCACTTTTACGCAACTATTGAATATATAACGTATCACTACTACTTATAAAAGAACGACCTTGTTTTTTTTGTGTAAAACGGATTAGAATAATTACTAGTATAATCTGTATATTGACTTGATAAACATTATATAACGACAGTCGTATTTTGTAAAATGTTACAATAGCATACGGATATACACATTCACGTAAAGAAATACTTAAATGACAACTTGTTCTAGTTTATTTTGAAACCTTACTTGATAAAAACCAATTATCAATTAAGCATGTTTACTGTCAGGGGTTTGAACAACAATGAACAAACTTGGTACATACCTGCTGCTAATAATGTTGGTGGTCTTAGAGATATAAAACATATTACTCCTTCTATCACTACACGGACAATAATTCCGACTGATGAACTTCTGATACTACATATGCCTGGCTTACAGCAAGTATTATCGCTTGAGCAATATCTACAAATTAAATAAACACACGCAAGTATAAATTATGTTACGGTCTTTTAAACCAACGCTTATTCGTGATAATAAATGTAAGTTTAAAAAATTCAAATGCATTCTTTGCGCGACAGAGTTCATTTTTTAATTCGAACACACTAACTGGCTTTTAACATTTAGAGTGTATTGAATCCTACATAAATCATAAAAAATGAAATGACTGAAATAAACTAAAATGAAACCATTGAGTCCAGTTAGGATACAGATGTATAGATGCATTATCGTATTGAATTCGTGTTCAAGCTGGTCCTTCGTGTTGACCTTGTGAGGGCATCTAGTTAAATCGTGTAAAGTAGTGTACATGTATCTTCTGATTTTTCTCTACTCCTGTATTCCTTGATCCCGCATGGTAAATATCCCGAAGGACATTTTGCCAAGCCCCTGAGATGACATTCTGGTATTAGTCCTCAAAGTACACCAGGTTATTGTGAATGCCTGGGTTTCTACGTCTGATGAGACTGTGAAGGATCGCACTAGATATGAAGATTTTTCTACTTATATCTGGCCTCTGGCTTATAATTCTCACAAAAGACATTCTCCACTACGTTCATGGCCCTGGTGGGTCAGTGGTTAAATATTCTTTCATGGATGTCCATGTTCCTGATTGATTGAAAGTGGGTTTACCAGGTACTTGTTGAACCCGTATGTAGTATGGTACAGGAACATTATCACCAGGTAGATACTTCTTCTCATTATTCTAACTCCACAGACCATCCTTCAGTTCAGACCCAGTTGTAGATACCGATAGTTTGGCATTCACGAAGTCGTATTGACATCATAGGACAATCGGTGAGGTTCAACTTCTGGTCATAACTTGTACTTGTAGGTATACAATTATAATTATTCACTTATTATTTAAGTGATTCATGATTTTTCGATTTTACTAGTAGTCATATGTAAGGAATCCTGTTAGTGCCATGTCGAATGTCGTCCGTCGCCCCACAAACGCAATACGACCGACGGCAATGCGATACGACGGACGACAATGCGATACGACATTTGTCAAAATGTCGTGATGTTGAGTGGCCAATTTTGGCACGATATATTACAATGTCGTATCGCATTGCCGAGCGTCGTATCGCGTTGTCGCATTGTTGCATCGCGTTGTCGCATTTTGTCCATAATACTACGCTACAAACAAGGTAACGTGTTGATAAAATGGCCCTTGTTAAATAAACAACAGGAAAACACATTTCTGAAGATATTGCACTGTGACAGTTTTCTTCATCAAATTATACATAAATTGACAGTGTGTAATTTCTTCTTTGAACCATGAGTTTACATTGAAATGAATGTTCTGTTTTCTTTAACTTAGAACAATTGGTAACTCCAATAGACCTCAGTGTAAATTTAAAGGAAAATAACTGAAAATAAAAAAATAATATCATTTTAAATACTTTTTCATATTTTTCTATCATGGAAACCTATAAGAATTATAAACATTTCAAAATCTGTCCGCATCAAGTTGAGATAATAATTTTGAGAGTTAGGATACTAAACATCAATGCTTAAATGCGTCTGAATGTCATTCGATTTATACATAAGTCTTATATTATACCAACAATACATAGCACATCAGGTTATTCATTACACTTACCGTACATTTATGATATTTCAATATTACACCTATTTTTGGTGTTTCCATGCTCGTTAGAGTATGAAGACCACTCTTTTGAACATACACACTTTAAAAAGTGGATGACTTCCCTTTAAACATGAAAAACAAATAATGAGTATTAGATGCGTTTACATTGAATTTTAGCAGACTGTCGATAAATGTGTATTAGAGAACTTCACTGGATTCATGTTTATTTCTATAAAGGGAGACATATAGAGTATACGTATATTATGCTTAAAATCACGTCAGACTTATCATGTAGTATTAATATGTGACTACACTTCAGCTTTGTTGTCCATTTGGTGGTGCAGTCTTTTGTTTAGCTGTTTTTCACACAAGAATGCGTCAGCATATGGGCAATCGGTCCTTATCATATGGATTCTTAGAAGGATATTGGTAGAAAAAACATCAGCATTTTATTTAAGTGACCAGTATGGGGCATGTTCTTGACACTGTTTATCAACAATGTGACATTAAAGTTCAGTGAACAAATGATTCATCCACGTGCCTAAATAATCCGTTCCCCCTAAATCTACAAGTAAGTTCCCCCTTCCGCCTTAGATCAATCCTGTAAACAACTGTATTTTATTAAGTTTCATGTCAAGGTTACAGGACGAAATCGCTGGTACGTTCGTCAAAAATTGATCCTCTAAAAGCATGACTTCTTGAGGAAAATTTATCACAAACTGTCTTTTTGATTGACGCGTAAGTTGTACCATTGCAAAGGCGCAAAAATGCGATTTATTGTTTTGCACGTGTCGCTAAATCCTTGTATTGTGTCAAGGTCATCTCAGTAGTCATGACTATATCTTCCGCAAGTATAGCTATTCGTACAAATATTGTCCGCTGCTATATTTACAAAGAACATACCATACCAACATGCGTCAGTAACATATCAATTACGCCTTTAAACTTTAGTTCATTACTTCATTTATGTTCTCAACCAAAATATAAACCATTTTTAGAACTAATGTTTATGTTCTCTTGTTATGTAGCTCGTCAATCACAACTTAGTGATCTACAAAGGCATGAATCATTGTTTATCTCAATACAGTTCCAAACATCATTATTTATTTACCTATTGTAAGTTTCATTTTCACGACACGGTTTAGACACGACATGACATCAATGTTTAAAGAAATTGGTGTATTATATGCATGTATATGATTGAATGATAATCCAGTTTATTAATATGCACACTTTGGACATATTTGAAGATGAACGCAACATATTCATTGATTGCTGGGACGTTTAATAGGTATTTAACTGGTTAAATTGGTTCTGTGATAACGTATATTTCATAGAAGTACGTTTCTTCCGTATTAAATTCAGGGTTCTTTCCACTATTTAAATTTTCTGCATTCGCATTGCATTGTCGAGTTCTGTAAATAGAAATAAACATAGCCTTGTCGTTTAAAGGTAATCAGATATCTTACCAACTGCGAGCTATTGACAATGATCAAAGCATATTTGAAGAAATATCTAGGATCTCTGTCTTGGTCTTTTGGTCGTGAATTGATTGCAGCGTAGATAGTTGAAGTACAAACCAAGACCGTATTGTAATGTAACTGCGCAGTTGGATGAAATTGAACTCAAAATCTGTATTTACAGCAGCACGTGTCGTTTAATCTAAGTACAATGCATGACTGTATAAAATGATTTCAAATTTTAAATTACAAAACATTGATTGTAGATACACAATACTTAATGTATTAAAAGTCAATTGTCTGAAGACGGTAAAGAAATCGTCAGTGCACTCAACCGCTTAGTTGATATTTTGTGACATTGGCCGATTTGTATTTAATTAAAAAAGCATGCAAAAACTGTCTGTAGGTTTTTATGTTTAACTCAATGCGTGATTATGAAATCTTCCTACAAAGCAGACGATCAATGAGTGATTTTTAAATGCGCCATTGCATTGTTTATGATGATTTCGCAACGATCTAGTGTAGTCAGATGAACAAACGCAATTACTGAAAAAACAATGGAATTGTTTTTGACGTGTATCCTTTTAAACCGGTGAAAAATACCTTAGTATTTAGCTGGGAATGAGCATAGTAAATAACCTTCCGTTCTTGGAAGAACATTTGATTTTTACATTCAAATCGTACGATACTCTAAATATAGCATTACCTAGAAGGAAAATATTTACAATTCCTTTGTATTAACTGTACTTAGTTTCCTTGTATTTGTCTCCAAGGTCTGTCTTTATGGTAAGTCATTATTTAACAAAATACAAAATCTGGGCTGTATGATCACGTTACATATTATCATCCATACATCGCATGTCTTTTCCAATATTTATGAACTACTTTGTGTTGAAACCGGTTATAAACGCGATTAACAATCGATTGCACATGCGCTCTTAATAAGGTGCATATCCACTTGAATCACATGCCAAGCTTTATAGCTCGAAACATGTTCAACTTTTCGGCTTAAGGATACATGTTGTTGTAACTAGATATCCTACCATCTGCGATCTTTTGACAATGATCAAACTATTTAAGAACAAGTATGTCTTTTTTCTGTCTGTACCTTGTTAAAATCTGATTATTTGACAGTGAATTAACTGCTCCATACACAAACACAATTTAAATCAAAGCTATATTGCAATAGCTGTGCAGTTGGACGCAATTCAAACGACAAAAAGCAGCATGTGTCGTTAAAACTAAGTGCAATATAAAATGTGTTCGGAGCATACATGACAAAGCGCAATAAATACATTTAAAGTATAGTAATTGCCAGCGCATTTAACTAATATATCGATATTTCCTGACATTGTCCGATTGCATTTGATATACAAAGCATACGATGACCGTCTGCAATATTAATTTTAGCTCAATGCGTGATACAATAGTCTTTCCGTTTGATATATCTAATGTGTAACATCACAGACGACCCACGAGTGACGTATACACGTGCAAATACACTGTTTTTGCAGGTTTTGTAACGATTTAATGTAATTTTGTCCGTGGTTCAGTTTCTGTACTACCTGATGGAGACACCAAACATGCAATCAAAACATGGACGTTTTTGAGCGGTAAACATCCATTGTTCAATTTGACATTGACCCATATAGCGTAGTCAATTTGAAAACTAAAACTGCGTACAAAGCACTCGTGTTGACTACAAGTAAAACGATATTAGGTGTAACCAGCTTAAAGTATTTATTTTGTTGCATTGTCCGACATGTTTGTGAGTGTTTGTTTATCAGTATAAATGTTACAATTGAAACACAGGAAGTCTAATGAATATTTGTACAATCACCAAGATCATATAAACTACTGATGATACTCGTATTTACTATAAGTAGGTATTTATTGTCTGCATCTTGATGATTGATCATATTTTCCTAGTCACAGTTCATCTCTCCATTTATTTACGGATTTATTAGTTTATGCTGTTTAATATATTTGTATCCTGATAAGTAGTAAGATATGATAATGAAATAGTAAAACAAACTTAGTTTGATAACAATTTTATTGAACACATGTAACATGAAAGCAATGTTTACAGTAAAGCATGTATCCAAAAGAAGTGTCCAAAAGAAATTAGATCTGAGAAAAAGCTCAAGCGGTATATTAGCACTATCGAATAATAAAAAATAATATTCTTTATACAACTACATAATGCGAACCCTACCGTGAATATCAGCAGGCATCATGACATAAAACATAACATTTGATAGTATAATTGCAGCTGAACACAATCGAAGGGGTCCATGCAAACCATGCCTAACTACACTTTTGGTCAAAATTGAGTTAGAACATGTTTACATAAAACAGACCATTTCCCCATATGATTAACTCCACTCTATAGCCATGTATTCTCCTGTTTTAGAGTTAAAATAGATAGAAAGTGCTTGAAAGCAGCATAGCATAATGTGTTTTTATTTATGAATAAGTACTAACTACCTACTGAACACAAACATACATGATGCCTGATGTTTAACTATTAAGGATGGTGCAGCCCCTTCCCTATTCATTATCCATTATCCATGTCTTTTAAATGGTATGTTTAAATAGTTTATTCAATATTTCAAGCAGTAACTTTTAATAGTATTCAGAATTCAAGAAGTTACTTTAGTGTGATTGTATAAAGTACTCAAGTGAAAACATAGCTTGTATTATGTATTAAGATGTCAAACAGCTTTGAAATTCGGTATTTAAAGAACGTTTTCAATCCTTATTGAATATATTGAAAATACAAGATGAAGTTTATAGGACATATCAAGCTTTGCAGTTCTTAAACATGCCTTAAATGGAAACCCCGACATGATTTTATTGACCATTCCTGCATAACATTTTATGACGAAAAACGATTTTTTGCTAAAACAATAGTATAAATACTGCAAAATACGGGAATCTTTGTAAAAACACTGCTTAAATAGATTCTAATCTCTTGTAGCAATAGTCTTTCAATATTAAACACTTTTCCAAAATTTTACAAAAATGTTTTTTTCCAACATTTTAGCTAAATGTAGTTAGGTATGGTTTTGCATGCACACCCTCAATCTATATGTATATACTTTTCAAATTCCACAAGAAAAACATTTGACCTTCGATAGAATGTTTTAATGCAAAACTCGTATATCATAAATGCATGATTCAGTAAATAAAAACATCTGGTCATGTTTTTTTCTCAAATCTAAAGGAAAATAAAAACAAAGTCAGTAGAACAAACCCGTTATTAATCACTTTCAGTATTTGTTTAACAATGTGGTTGGTTTGATGGTTGTGAAAGGCATACGACATATAATGAAGTTTATTAAGGGGTGTAAAGAGTAAAATGTGGATGAAAACGGTGATATGCACATTCAGATATAATCATCAGATTCATAGATATTCGACTTAGGCAGAACATTTTGTTGCAACAGATACACATGTATATTTTTGATAAGCAATGCTATAATAATGACAAATGTACAGTATGTAAAGACAAACAATAACAACGTCAGTATATACAAGGGTTACATCTAGGGCTGTGGCTAGTATCCGAGTACTCGGGTAATGACGAATCAAAATGAAAAATCGAGTACGAATAATCGTCATTACTGAGATTCGTGGTTCCCGATCCTGTGTTTTAACATGAAGTGTATTGTTTGTTCTTAAGAATCCATTTTCTTTGAATATATATTGTCTCATTATAGACTACTTTGTTTACCAAGAGGTCCAATCGGATCTTTAACTGTTGGGTCACAGGCTCAAATCAGGAAATGATGCTGGTAAATCCATTAATTGATAGGGAGTACGTATAAATTTAAGCTATATAACAATATGTTTTGATTTACATTACCATTCCTGGAAGAAAATTAAATTTAGCTGTCCTCAGGACTGCAATGTTGAAGTTTTTGATGGGTTACTTGATAACATAAGATTCGTGATTCGATTTGTTGATCGTAAGAGTTGAATCGTGGATTGGACCTGATCGCCACTTACCCAACGATACAACGATTCTAGTTACATCACATTGTCGCGTGAGTAAGATCAAGTTGTTTTGTATCAATATTGTATTTTATATAAAGATACACAAAAAGTAACATTGATATATTGCTATGTTAGCTGCAAGTTTCTTCATTTGAAGTTTAGTAGGTAAAGTTCTTTCTATAAGCACTTGAATATAGTATATATCTGCACAGATAAAGCCATTGTTTTAATTATGTAACATTGAATAAAATATTCCGCATTTCTCCCAAATATCAACACATTAAATATATATGTCTGTCTCAAAAGAACAAGTGTTAAAGTCTATACGAATATACTATCTGCTATGAGGAGGCGGTCTCATATAATATACAATCTACTGTGCCGTTTTCATATTGATGTATGCGTTGACTGCTTGGTGACAAAATCGAAGTTGTTCCTATAACAGAATATGATCAATACATTAATTAAAACATATTAAGAATACTTAAGAATGTATTATCATTATATTCTTATTATTCTATCAAACTCCTTAATCAATAATCAACTCTAAATAAAGCTGATATAAGTAATATATTTACTGCTTATAATATCTCAAGCAGCAAGTATTCATATAATGTCTGCTGCAGTAATGTCATGCAAAACTATACACAGTAAAGTCCAAAGACGATCAATATTGAACGAATGTATTTTTAGACAAAGTCAATAGAAACAAGCATGATTATTACTACAAGTTTGTTACGTTAAATCAGGTTAATCTGTCATAATCAATGTAATTCTATATGCAGTTTAAGTATTTCAATGCAACCTGTGTGCAATTGTAAAACCAATGATTGAAATATTTCGTTACCATGTTTTGAATAACAGTCATTCTCCTTGATCGTATCTGTCGGATTGTATTACCAATGTTTACCTGGCCTTCACATTCTATTTTTTCAATCATTGAGGCGATACAACAAAACAATCCACTTCTGTCACTGGCATCCCTTAATACAATAATTATATTTCATTGTTTAAAACTATGATTTGAATACGTTATTATTAAGTTCGTGTTAACAATAATACATTTAAAATGAAAAATGCATCGTTAACAATGTCGCACCAGCAGCCTGCGACATTTGCACATTTAACGGCGGAAGAAGACTCCAGGGTGTACACCTGGACAGAGCCTTATACATTACATGAGCAAGCTGGACATGTGATTTCTTTCTGGTCCCGTTGGTATTCAGTCTCACAGAGATGAGGGCCTATTGGTTACAAGTTAAGGACTACAAAGTCCCCGTTGCAAAGAAATAAACAAATGTATATTTAATGAAAAAGCAATTGTAAAATGCAATTTATCAGTATATGCCTTATGTCTTTCAATTTAAGTACTCACAGACAATGAACAAGTACATGAACTTCATCATCACCGAGTTCATTCACGTATTGGTCAACATTCCTGACAAATTGTGCAAACTCGCTCGGGTCGTTTGGTGCACGATTGTCGCTGTCCCATTGAGTATATTGGAAGTGATAGGAAATCTTGTTTCCTGCATCAAACTGTAAACAATTAAGCATGCATTCAAATTAATTTTCCTACTCACTATATGACAGAACAACGTGTATGTTTAAACACGTTTTCGTGCATATTCAAATTGACCTTGTTTTCCACAAGTTGTACTTTCTCATAATAATTATAATATCTCTGTTATATATCTAGCTTATATTGTTAATGGCATGTGTTCAAGGTGCTTCACTACACCACTACATGCATCTTATCATCAACGTGTTTTTAATATTTAACAATTGACGTACCTTTTCTTTGCTGTATAAATTAATTAACACAATATCTTCTTGACAATATGTGTTTCCATTCAATTGTGCCATGTAGACTGTATAGTTACTGATATGGTGACTTATATTGCCATTTGGGTATTACCTTCTTTTTATACACTTAACAATTTTCATTAAGGAATGTCTTGATCAGTAAGACACACATAAATCACTAAGAAAGCTTAGTTGTATAATTGAAAGTGATGTGTGGTAGTGACTTGTATACGGAGAAAAGGTACCTTGCCAAAATTTTCAATTTTCAAGCGCCTGACGATATACTGCGGATTGGTTTCAAGTCTTGTACACGATATTTTGAAGTTCCCAATCGATAGGTTATTATTGTCCGGTGGTAAATAAACTCCAACATCCTAAAACATATATGATTCTTTTTTTTGTGTCAAATTTTCGTAATTTAATTGAAGCGAGTTTATAAGATAATTCCAAAATACTGCACATGTATTTGTAAAACATTAATTATTCTGTATAATGTAAACACATCTTGTTAGACAATATTTCAAAATCCATACTTTAAAATGAGAAAGGGAACTATTTGTATGAGTTAAGCTGGTCTGCTTTCAAAGCAATCACCATTATTTCCGAATCCCGAAAAGTCTGAAAGCATCGAGATTAAATCCCTCATCCTGTCGTTTAATTTTTTATTCCTACGAATGATTTTCTTAATAAAACAGTCAAACCTTATTCGCCAGTACTGTTCCATGTATTTCAGATTCGTCTAAAGTTACAATACAAAGACAATCTTCTTGATAAATCAAACAAAGGAAGTCCTCCACTGATGAAGTTCTGGGTGTTTGTGCAGAGATAAAGTGGTTCTTCTTCTTAAAGCTCTACAATATCAATAAGCGGGATTGATTCAGCGGGGCATGCTTGTTGATGTATTTGAATACAGTGACATATTTTTTAGCATTATACTTTATCGTAAATTAAGAAGCTACAGCAAGACATACTTTTCAATCTCGGTGGCTAGGATACAACTATAATTGCCTTTACTACTCCTTGTAATTCAAATTTCAATGACACAGTATCAGCTTACATTTACATAAACGGCGTTGATGTAGTCCACGTCTTCTGATGTTTTATTGAGGTACAGTTTAACGCTGTGTTTATCTCCTGAATGCATACAAATTGAGAGTATGTTAGATTTTAAGTACAGTATATAAATGTTTACTATTACAGCTGGTTCAGTTATGCATGCATACTAAGTATGTAATGTATTTTTTAGTCGCATTTTTAATTTTCAGGCATTCATCTATTTATAAGATTGATGTTTTTTCACCGTACATTACAAGTAACTAGGCGGATGGTTCGATACGATTACATGTTTACAATGGCCAACTGTTGACTAAAACTTCATTGGTAGCATGCAATTTTACAATGTAAAGGGGTAATTTGATTAATCAATAATACTTCAATAAATTTGCTAAAACGCATACACTGAATTGTTGTGTATTAAAACGTAGTCAATTTAATTTCGAGAGAGCCTCATAAAGCTAATCATACCCGTGGTAAATATATCAGACAGACATTTGTTCATATCGAGGGTTCAACGCAACAGTGTTGTAACTCATATGGAAATAAGAAAAAGTTACGACAGTGTTGCGCTGAGCCCTCGATATCATGTGACTGATAATTATAACGGATCTGTGTAGTATTAACGCAAAATTATAATTAAGTTTATAATTTAAAGAAGTCTCACCCGGGATGTCTGCATCAGGACGATTGATGTTCTTGTATTGTTCGTTGTTCCATCTGGCCTTGTCTTCATCATGACATGATACATTTGGTCGGATTTGCTATAACAGGTACTAACGGATTTTTTATTTGGTTTACCACACAGATAGTTGAACTCATTAACTGCATGAATAGATGCTTACTCGTATATACAAGTAGTAAAATGTGAAAAATATTAAATCCGGAGCTGTTATGGCTCGTTCACCCATATAACCAATATACTATGTACATAACTGTATTGAAAATATTACAATGCAATCACTTGTGATTTTATCAACAGCATACTTACCTCAAACATATTGTCAAAGAATGTGTCTGATGTGGATTCTAAATACTCCTGGAATGTTTCTGTGTAAATAACTTCAGACTCAAATACCAACGCGTAAACCAAAGCTTTGTGGATGTACGCATACTGTTCCTGCAAACCAGTTGTATTCAGATTTTAATAGGGCCAAATGAAATGTGTTTATTGCACAAAATAAAATGATATAGATACAAATACCAATGTACAAATATTGATCATTGTACGGAATGCTTTCTTATGTACAGGTAATACAAACTATTTGATTGCAGAATGAAAAGTATGTATTTATACTTACCTGTGTTTGAACCATGTTCACTCTTTGTTCTCTCAATCTCTTAACACAGGCAGAAGCATTCACAGAACATTCAGTCTTACCTTCATCAATCAACATATCTAGTGCTATCAATGTCCCTGTTCTTCCAATACCAGCACTTTAATAAGGAGACACAATGTAGTCAATACACGTACTTATTTACTCATTCACAATTTGGTAGCTCGGATATGTATAACCGCCATCTATGTCTTAGTTCAATTAAGCAGCGTATGATTGCCTAATTATTGTGTTGTATGATATAAAATACTTATTTCAATGTTATCATGAATCGATAAAACGGATTACTTTATTCAAAGATGAGTTGATACATATTGCATATACGTTGAGGTTGGCTTGAATAGCTATATAACATTTGAGTCATACCTGCAGTGTACAATGATAGGACCTGCTCTGACACTAAACGCTGCTTTTATTCTTTGTCTGAATTCTAGAAGACTCGTCACATCATCAGGTACGCTCTTATCTGGCCACGCAGTGAAATGTAACTGGGTCAATTTTCTAACTACTTCGGCCTTGAACAAAACATGCAATGAAGTGTCAAACTAAGCCATATTCGGATAATTAAGTACATACTTTACATACATTTCTCATATGTTAACAAAACGTTTAATTAGTTATTGAAATAAGGAGAAAACACATACAAGCATGAGTATGAAAATCTAGTTCGAATCAGAACATGATAACAATACACACCTTCGTCACATCAAATGTTCGGACAGTGTACTCGCCAAAAGCTTGGATTTTCTGACACGTGACCGTCACGTCACCATACTTTATACTTAATCCTACGTCTGGCCAGTACTGTTGACATTTCATTCCCTGAGGTAAAATATAGCAGACTGTTATTTGTATGAAATTTTGTATTTGTATAAAATGTAACTATATTTCTGATTATCATAGGTAAAAGTATTACATACAGATGCTAAGGATGATTGATTTCAGATAAGATTATCAAATAAATGTGACTATTGTATAAAGTAAAATGTCTCGTTTTAACAATTTATTTAAAATAATACAGCGTTCTACGTTATTCGTTTGCCATTACTTTGTCACATTGTTGTCATTGTTCTCCAATTAAAATGTCAATATGTTAGAATAGTACTACCAACCTAATGTAAAAATGTACAATATCACATTTACAATTAGACAACTACAAAATATACTTGTATAACCACTTTATTCTTAGTTCCAACTAAATCACATGAAATAAACTTACCGAGATCTCACGTAGATTTGTAAGCATGACAATGATATTCGATTGTTCATGCCAAACCATTTTCCAGAATGTACTATAAACATGTGTTGTGTCTGATGTAGGCCCTATTGTGAAGATATTTTGTTAATTACACACCTAAACAGTCTAATGATTTTTTTTCAAATTCTACTGTATACATAATATGTTTTGGGAGGTTAAAATTGTAATGTCTTAATTGTAATGGCTACTCTTTAAGTACATAGGTAAACACTAGAATTGTTAATTCTTCAATTCACTCACCTAATGATGCAATATACGCCTTGTTCCGGCTGTAACCCTGTAAAATAGTGCAGTGTTATTTACACATTCATGGAATAACTAGGCAGTTCTTTACACAATTAAAAAGCAAGTTTGTACTGTACAACATATGTAGCTGGTATGCTGTTTACAGACGAATAAAACCAAATTCAAGCCAACGAAAAGAAAAACACACGGACGAACATTAGTGACTAACTTACGACAATCTAAAAACGAATTCATCATGGATTCTTAATTATAGGCGATGCAGTTTGTATGGAATGAAATCAGTTGTCATGTCATTTGTTGTTGTCCAAAAAATCCGACCAATGATAATAAAAGATAAAAGGTTGTAAGTACATAACGATAGCTTACATTTATGTAACAAGCGTTCATGAAAAAGTTTGGATCGCCTGTTAGTGTCACTCTTGAGTGATCGTCTGCAACATTTGAAATAAATTAAAAGAACATGATATACATATTTATTAACTAATGAACACTTATAATCAAATATCTACAGCAAATACAGTCGAATAAGTAATGCCAATACTAAATACACATAACCTGAGTGTATAACTTCAGTTTATACTTACAAGGATATATTCCTTGGAATCTGTTGAGTTTTATATTTTCTGGTTTCTGGGCAATTGTTGTCGGGAATTGTAGTCCTTTTTTAAATTCCTGAAAATAAATCTGCCATCAATATCTCAATCAAGAAATCAATTTTGAGCAAAATATAAGTAGCGTATTTGTAAATTTGTAATGTGTTAAATGGTATTGGCACATGTATACAATAATATCAAAAGCAATGAAAAAATAATGTGTATTACATAATCATAATTTACATTGTGTCATTGTTAAAAGGGGTTATACCTGATAGTCTGGCTCATACAATTTATCGGTTACATAAGTTATGAGTTCCCCTACTTGCACTCGTTCAATTCGTCGTCCAACGTTACCATAAACAAACTCATTGTTTTGATTTCCAGCCGGGATTTCATCTTCGTCATGTTCAAGTAGAATTTTTGCTCTTGGTGCAGGTTTCTTCTTGTCACTTTTTTCGCTTTTCTTATGTTTGCTTGTAGATTTCTGCTTTGCATTGGTGTAATCCTCTGATTTAAAGCAAATGCACAATAAATGTGTTTCATATGTTTGCATTATGCATGTAATGTATAAACAAATTGTAAATAGAATACCATTTTGCTATAAACTCAACATATAGTTTACAAATGAGGATGTTACAGCAAATATATCCATTCATACATAACGTAGAAAGATATTCACCATGATATATTTAATTTAATAGCTCTAATGTGTATATTCGATGTATGCTACTTACTGCTAAACCCGGATACGTTCGCATACAACTTTTGGGAAGGCTTGTGTTTTGTTACCAAGTTTGTTCTTGAAGTAGACGGTTTACAACTCACTGATGATGTTGAAGAGAATTTTGCAACTGACACATTCTGGTAAACGCTCGATTTTCCTTCTTGTTCGTTTTTATTAGCATGTCTATGGTCAAATACAGTTTCACAGAGACTGTTTTCGTATACACCTCTAGATCCGTCTGCCCGAGTATCCCGATAATATCCAGTCTGTTTACTTTTACGAAATCTACATGTTAAACATATGCATTCTGTAAATATTATTCAATGACAGCGTATACTGTATGTATGAAACCGGATAAAATTTCGTGATACCTTTAATATGTTCTTAACAATTCATGCAACTATACCACTAATCAATGAATGTTGAGTTTCTATCAATTTTTTTACTAACACTAATGTTTTGGAGCAAGTGCCAAAATAAATGAAATTGATATAGATATGTCTTATTGAAACAACGATCCACAGTTCGAATTGTGCATTGTTATACTCATACCACGGTGCACATATTCTCGCAAGTGGTCTTATGGTGTTCATACTGAACGAGACATTTTATGTTAGAAGCGTTTTCTTTGTTTTCGGTTCATATCATGTAAGTATCGCGGATAAAACTAACAATAAGAACATATACAACACACCTGCGTATATACAACATTAGAGCTACTACGATGAAACATACAACGGCACTACCCACAGTTCCGAATACGATTGGCAATACTGAACTTGGTTCAGGGGGTATTTCGACAGCTAAAATATGAATCGAACATATACTAGTAGCGTAAATAAATAACAAAAAATGGAATTCTATATGAAACATTTTACTAAGCATTTGTTTAAATTCAGAAATGTTATCAAACATTTTTACATACAATTTCAATTTACTAAATTGTGTTTACCAAACACAGCGTAGACATTTAATACTGAACAAAGGGTGTTCATAATATAGCATATAACAAAATCACGCATTCGAAAAAGCATTTCTAAGCATTGGTTCAATAAATATTCATCACGTCCAAGCCGTCTCATACACACAAGATAACATATTGCAACCTTACCCAATGTCTGTACTTTCAAAATATCGGCAAGTGAAGAGTTTCCTATTTCATTTGTTGCAATAATGTAAATCTCATATATTGTTCCACTCTTCAGAGTAGTAAGTGTTATATTCATTGTACGTTCACCAGTGTCTGGTAATGGCTTCTCCAGCCAGATGTTGTTTGCATCAATCTCTCTATAACAGAGCACAAACGTTTGAGGTAGACCACCATTAAAGCCAGGTTTCCATGTCAATAATATCGTAGATTCTGTGGTAAGTTCTGATACATAACGGAAGTCGATAGGGGTATCAGGTACATCTGAAGCATAATATAAAGTGTTTCTTTATTATGCTTATTTTTCGGACGTTATTTACCACATCGAAGGTCTTCAAGCAAATATCTGCTAAATGAACGTTTACTTTAGGTATTCTAAACTAATAGTGATACTTTAAATACAATTCAAAGCTCTGAAGGTTCTGCTGTTGTTCAGAACTACAAAGAAGTCACAAGTTGATTTTTTTGTAGGGCGAGGTATTGGGTTGAGCTTTGAAAACGCTAGGAAGCGCATGAATTTTGATGCAAACCAACGTACTACGCTTTTCTATACCGGCCATACAATTGTTAAAGTTGTTCCAGTTCCATGTGCTTTCAGATCTGTGATTTATTTTTCTTATCTGATCACCAAAAGCTGCTTAGCAATTAGCATAATAGTCTGCATTACCTGCCCCATCGTATACTCAACTTATGCAGAATGTAATATCTCATACATGAAGACATGCTCGAAGGAAATCACACGCTATACGCATTGAATTAATCAATTATATAATGAAAGTGGGTGGGAGCATAACTACAGACATCGTAAAATCAATACAGTTACCCACAGTGAAACAGACAATTCCCTACCTTCTGCTTTAAAAATAAACTGATGAGTGTATGTACCAACTTTGTTGGTTACTTCTAGTTCATATTTTCCAAAAGACGATCTTGTTACATTCTTCAATATTAGATTAGATTGAAAGTCCAACGTGCTTATTTGTGTTCGACCATTGTCTCTTAATTTGATCCAAGTAGACACATTGTCTAACTCTCTTCTCCACACAAAGCCGGTAGGTCTAGGAACTGGATATGCAAACACTTCAAAGCTAATTGTCGCATCAGTATAAAGTTTACTAGCAAAAACACTCTCCATGTTGCTCTTCGGTTTTGGTCTTGGAGAACCTTTTATTAAAGAAACAGCAATATATAAAATAATAAAATATTCTCGATCTTTAGAGTGATTTGTTGTCATAGTTTGCCATGAGGTGAATAACGTATTTAGTTGTTATACATGCATCATGATGTATCATCATGCTATATATATATACATCATATAATACAGTTATTGACTAGTGAGTCATTAAATATGATGTGATATTCACCGGTAGAATGTCATATTGACCGAGGCGCTGCATAATTGGTGTAGAAAATGGCGTGTTTTGATAAACACAGACAAAAGTAAATGCATGCAATATCGTGAACAAATGTTAACTTGTTTCAGTTGTTTTAGCGTATACATACAATTAATGATAAAATGCCAATGATTATACTGGTCAAAACTTAGTTAATAATTATGTGCATAACTTCAATACTTACAGAGCACGAAAACTGTTGTGTTTTTCATTGGAGCTGTTGAAGTGTACGGATTATTCGCCATACAAGTATATAGCCCGTGTTGAAGACACGAAACATTAGTCATAGTGTGTGATATACTTGTTGTCACTATTTGTTGTTTAATCATTGTTCCTTTATGAAATATAGAGACATTTGACGCTGGCTTGCCATCCACAGTGCAGACAAATATCAATTGATCTGTTTCATTTACTGTTATATTTACAGTGGGGTGTCCATTTACCTCGAAGTTTTCAATGGAAGTTGGATCTGTAATACAGCCAAATAAGACATGGAGTATCTATGTGCATAAGTTTGACTATTATCTACAATATGCTTGATCATTTTAACGCAGAATTCTCATATTGACCATCAAGACTAAAAGGGAAATGTACGAGTGATATGAATGTAATATGAATTATCGAAAGGCCGCCCGTCAACAATAAACAAAGACGTATAACCTTTTTATCGTATTTCCTTGATATGTTCACGAGTATAAGTTTTGCTATTACGTATGGCTGTAGATTGAAATTTTATTCAATGCTTCACTCATTTAACTAGGGGTACAATACTCACATAACACGTCTATATTGATAAGTTTCGAGCTCGTGCCATTTTCCTCTTTCTCAAACGACGGCATCATAGTATTTGTAACAGTACAATTGTATTGTCCTGTCTGTTTTCTTTTGATTCTGACAATGTTATATTCTCCGGTTAAAGATTCATGTAAGGTTGTTGATAGTCTGGTCCAGGTGTATGTGGAAGGAGGGGGATTACTTGTTGCATTACATGACAATGTAACATTTCGACCTTCTACAACATGCACGGAGTTGTTGTTGATAATTGTTAGGCCATGATTCACTGATAGTTGAATAACTTCTGGTGGATCTACAAGACATGATAAGCAGCGTGAAGAAGTTGGCAGCACAGCAGCCTAGCAGTCCAACAGCGTGAAGTTAGCAGCCCTACAGCCTAACAACCTAATATGTTTCTACAGATAAAGTGCACAATAAATCATGCTAAATACTTAAGAATGCATGAAGTAATACCATTATGTCTCTTTAATGTTCATTGGAAGAAAAAATAAGATTTTTGTTGATTTTGTGAATTTGGCAGTGTAGCGGCCGCATAGTGGTCTAATATAGTTATACACATAAAATGCAGAACAATGTTACTTTATGCATTCTTAAGTGTATAGCATGATTTCTTGTGCAATTTATCTGTCGAAATATATTAGGCTACTAGGCTGCCAAGCTGAAAACTGCACGGTGCTAGGCTGCTGGGGCTGCCAACTTTACGGTGCTAGGCTGCTGGGCTGCCATCTTCGCTGACATTATATGATTGTGCGGCTGGTAAATATAGTGTCTATGACTGACTATAAAAGCTTTGTTAACGGAACAATCAAAATTTAGTTTGCATATTGCAAAAACAAACAGACGTTTTTCTATAACTTTAACGAATGAGTATCATCTACTTTTCGAATTATACGCATCGAGCAATATTGAATTGAAACACCTGAATTTACAATTTTACAACAATTCTGTCGGATTTTTCAGCGCTTTACAGAGGTTTTTAAATAGTTCACAACTACACTAAATACATGATTTATATAGAACCTATTTACATGTCTTAAGGACAACCTTACATAAATCCAGACTTTAAATTCAATAAATTTGTTTTAATAGACAGTTTGCTCAGTTTGAAGTTTTGAAGGAGGGCGGTTTATTTTTATAAAACTTATCACAGAACACCTACACATACTTACATAAAACGTCTATTGATAACGTCCCGGCAGATGAACCAATTTTACGGTTACCAAAACTATCAATCATTACATTTGTTGCCTCACATACCAGCTTTTCATCGCGTGTAACGTTGTCTATGTTAAGCACCTGACTATTCGTGTCAGATGATTGCCATTTGTAATCCGTAACGACCGGATTTCCAGTTGAATGA
The DNA here is from genome assembly GCA_964023205.1 of Lutraria lutraria. NCBI lineage: Eukaryota > Metazoa > Mollusca > Bivalvia > Venerida > Mactridae > Lutraria > Lutraria lutraria. The sequence continues at coordinate 24,602,432 of OZ026847.1, forward strand.
CAAACAATTAACAAAGATTTCCCCCGAATAACCTGAACAATCCCATTATTTATGATAGTGCCAGTGACGTTATTGTACGTAAACAACGGAGTAGTTGGTTGATCTGAAAAAATAGTTGTTTCTTTAAGCGTGTGCCTTTGGATTTTGGATTAGTACTTATATTCAATTCACATAACCCGACGTTACATTCACATTATGCACCAGAAAACATCCATCAATAAAGATGAACATGGACGTGTATGGACATCGTATCAAATTAATAAAACTTGACAATAATGGTGCGAGTGCTTCCTTTAACAGGAATATTAACTACATTAGACTCGTATACATGTACATTGTATAAGATTTGAGAAAATGATATCAGATTCAAAATTATTATCGTTACAGTACATGTATATCTAATATGATATTACTTGATATATAGTCACACACTATATGTAGTAATTAGTAACTCTTACACTGGACATTGATTTCAAGTTCGTTCTCATTTGTTCCACTTATCTGATCACCAAACGTTCTTCTCATTGTGTTCTTTGCCGTACATAAATATGTTCCTGTCTGACTACGTGTAACACTTGTGAGTTCCATTGTCGCGTTGTTCACACTTGGACGTGAAGACCAGAAATAACGATCTGGTTCTGGTCTGCTGTGTGCGTAACATATGATGACAACTGTGTCGCCTTCTATAACATCTATCTTGTTCTTGTGTTGTAATACATTCCCAGCCATGTTTGTAAGATTGAACTTTGGTTTCTGTGGAGGGTCTAGTGTAAAATAAAAACAAATTGCACATGTGAAATTCGATAGGTCTAATTATAATATTAACATAAGTATAGGCATCATTATGATACTAACAGTAATCAACATTTATGTTCATTAAAATCATACTTACAAAGCACAGATATGTTCAGTGTTGAGTGTGTTGATATATTCAATTTAGTTCCATGAGTTTCTTCCATAACGTTTACAACGGTACATATTAATATCATGTCATTCTGAATTGATTTTATTTTCAGGTCAGGTAAATTGTTTCCTGTAAACAGAAAATGATTGATTATATAATTATCTCTGCATTTTCTGACTAAAGTATTTTAACTTAGTCACTGCTATATATAGGACATACAGGATCTGCTTTCAGCCTTCTTTAAGTTTAAAATTAGCGATATTTAATTCATGAAGTGTGTCATGTTAGGAGCCATACTTTCCATGATGTTTTTATAATATGTATGCATTATGTTCACATTCGATGCACATGAATTTTATTATTTGATTTTGTACGTCAAATAATATGCATAGGATGTTACCATTTGTAATGTTTGGATTATTTTCAAGTCCTGTCCAAGTATAAGTAGGTTTAGGTACACTGTCAGAGATACATCGAACAATGAAGGTGTCTCCACTCACGGTTCGCATATAACGGTTAGGAATACTTGTTGTCCCATTATATAGAAACTGTGGTGTCTTTGGGGGATCTGAAATAAAATACTGATATCATTCTTAGTGTATTAATACAGCAGAAATATATGTAGCCAAAATACGAGTGTTTGCGTAAGTTTATTTAATCCTTAAGCATTTGATGTCCTAATAAAGAAAATAATCAGCAAAATAATTAATGTACTCACACAGAACAGTTACATGAACTGATGTTTCATTTGCTCCATTTTCTGTTCCTGTTGATAATTCCATACTAACGTTCACTCTACATTTGTATGTTCCATTACTGTCCGGATATGTTACATTTGGGACGCTTAGTGTATTTCCTTCTACTAATAAACTGTTCGGTGTAAGCCAACTATAATGTGATGTTGGATAACCTTTACTGTTACATTGTATTTTAAGAGAATGTCCTGATATTATGTTCACAGTATCCTGTACAGTGTATGTTCCCATAGATAACGTCGGCTTATCAGGTCCATCTAAAATAATGTTGATATAAACAGTTTGATTGAACATTATGTAATTATCAATTTTCTTTATGGTCATACAACTTTAAAGTATCAGATTGACCATATGTATAATGTACATTGGTGAGGATATAACCACTACTTATTTAAAATATCTGGCTAACAGGTACAGTATATCCACGGTAATTCGTTTTATGAATTTTTGTTATAGCACACATTGCATTAATCTATATCTTATCTGACATTGACCTACACTTCTTGTTATTAGACATTTAAAAAAGCATATAACTGATAAATTGTTAATTTGTATAAAATACTTACCGATAAGAAAATACATATAACTACTTACAATATACTAACAGCGTGACATTGTCAGAATAGAGCCACTGTTTTTCAGTATTGTTTGCTGAACAGTAAAAACGTGACGAATTGTCATCTCTACCGGGATAAATACGCAAAGCACTTTTTGTAGTCATTGGATAGGTGTCCGTAATTGTATCATTTATTTTAATGTTGGTTTGTGAAGGTAATAGTCTACTCCCGTTCTTATACCAGTGAATAGTTGGCGTTGGATACCCAGGGGATGTTATACATTTAAGAACTGTTTCTCTGATCTCATATGTTTTCGGGATAGTCGATGTCTGGTGTAAGGTCACATTCGTTATTGGAACTAAAACAACATTGTTAAATAGTTAAGAACTGAATTAGTTTTAATCTAATCTGATCTCATCTATTATAATCAACATATTTGTTTATTATATGAACCGATTTTTGGCATACGTAATCATTATTATGCTATACAATCCATAACAGGAAACATACACTGTACTTGATTAAAGCTCATAACATGTAAACCGAAATATTTTGATGTTCGCAGCATAAGGACGTCCGTTCATTATTCTGGAGGAAGTGACCCATTCCCTGTTAATTATTTTAAACAGATGGCTTCATACGATAACGTCTTTATAGAAATGAGAAACGAAATGATTAATATAGCTATTCCAGGAAGGTAAAAATGTAACTATAATTTAATCTTTTTGCGAAAATGATTTCAAAAATGCTACGAAGTTTTGCATACTGTGTACGGATATAATGAGAATGTATTGGGTAAACAAATTAAATATAATCAAATTTATATAAACATATACATCATCATTATATGTGACTTACCAAACACATAAACAGTTACATTATTGCTTGACTTGACCGTACCATTCACTTGGGTTGTGCACGTTATCGTTATTAGATGGCTCGTTCGCTGTACGGACTTCAATGACACTACGACTGATATATTGCTTGGACAATAATATCCATACTTAGTGGAATGTGTCACTATAAGACCTTCACCTTGGCAACTTTCAGGAATAATCGCACTCTGATTATTATTTATATCAAATATAGCAGTGTGGTCAGTGCTGTCATCAATTGTACAAGTTATGTTGACTGATTGTTCTTCTACAACGTTTACTATTGTAGGTAAAAGCGTTATTTCATCACTGAATTTGACTGAAAAGAAATACACTTGTCGAATCTAAATCAAATTAAGATTTCCACACTTATACAAATACATTATAACTTTATCAAGTAATATTGAAACGTATTAATCATAGTACATTCGTATGATTGAAACTTTTTTATTACAACATAGTAAATAGATTCACCTGTGAGTATAACACAAATACTCAGTGTCTGTATCAATCGGTTGTACATTGGCAACATAACTGAAAAAGTAATGTTTAATACATAGACCACTAAATACTGTAAGACAAGAGACATTTCCTAACGTGCACTTTTATTTCACATTTTGCTACACTGTAAAACTGACAAATGCGTTGATTAGTACACATGTTAATATTGTTTTGTAGCAATGATTCTTATCAGTTAACAAGGTTAATGATTCATCTGAAATTATTTTTGTGTAATGATTATCTGATTATAGTTAGTTCATGTATTATTGTAAATAACTATTTCATTATCCAGTAACATTTTTTTCAATATACTTGGATGACTTGATTTGTTATTTTCCGAGCGACGTGGAACGCTATTTTTAAATTGTTGAAATAAAACACACAACTTTTACGCAACTATTGACTATAAAACGTATCACTACTATTTAAAAAGAACTACCATGTTTACGTTTGTAAAACTGAATAAAAATAACTACACCCAAATCATGATTTTCCCTAAATAAACATTGTACAACGACAGTAGTATTTTTGAACATGATACAGAATGATTTTTTGTGATAATTGGCCCTTACCCTGCAAGTATTTAAACAGCAAAATACATGCCCATGGATAACGATCATTAAAAATCCTATTTCCATGCGAACAAATGACAACTTATTTTGCAACATTGATTGAAAAACATAAATGAATACATTAATAAAACATGTTTACTGCCAGTTATTTGAACCCTCTGCATCTCAATATGCAGTGCAGCAATTTACCGACGGAGCAAATGGGCCAAGACAAATAAATGTCATGCACATAAAACAAGAGTGGTAAGATAATCAGAATGAAATTCCGTATTCGTAATTTCATTATAAAAAAACAAATAATAACAATGAATTAACTTGGTACATACCTGCTGTTTTTAATGTTGGTTGTTTCAGAGATATAAAACATATTACTCCTTCTATCACTACACGGACAATAATTCCGATTGGTGAACTTCAAATACAGCACATGACTGGTTTACAGGAAATACTATCTTTTTAAACACATTTACACATTAAATAAACGCACAAATGTATAAGTCTTCTAAACAAAGGCTTATTGATAGAAAATGTGAGTTTTCCCTTGACATGTAGCCCGTGGGTAAAACACTGGCTCATTTTTTCCCTCTTAAATTCAACTACTGAAATAAACTAAAATGCAACGAATAGTCAGGTTAGGATAAATATGTACACATGCCTGAAATTCCTATATATTTTCCACACGCGAATTAAGACACTGGGTATTTATCAATGTTTTGACATCAAAGTCTAATGGTTTCATTTCACATGATATTATGCGCTTTTTTATATTATTAGGCATTTGTGTCATTGAGAAATGACGTCGTCTTTAAGGTGGATGCCAATTGATTTTGAAACTTCCCTGTCAGTGGCCTTGCGATTTTTTGAGACTGAATATTAAAAATTCACAATTCTATTTACTATTGTATGTGTTTTGTTTGAAATGTTCATTATCAAAATGACCATATTTGCTCGAAAGAGTGTCTCTACACGTCTTCTTATTGAGTTTACGTAAAGTTGTTCTTTTCCCTCACAAGAGCATCATTCAGCTGATGAAGTGATGCGGATCATAATTACGGCGGACGCGTCTTCTAAGCTCGTCTGATATGTGCTCAAGTGTATTTTATTATGCAATTGGTATATTGGCGGCGCGCTCAAATCTGGTGATTTTTTGCTCGCTAATGATTTCCGCCATCGTTACAGGTCTGAACTTGCTTCGCAAGTTCGCTAACACGATCGTATGATCATTATAATAGCAAATTACTCTTGTTCTATCAGTCTTAGGACCACGTCAACATCACCTATCAGACAAAAGCGTCTAACAAGCTCATGTAGCAATATAATGTATGTCTTTAATATGTAATGTAATACTATATTCAGAATAACTTTACTATGTACATGTCATAAATAAAAACAACACAGGATAATAAATAAAAAAAGACAACAATAGATATTAAATAATCTATAAGATGATTGCATGTATTCTTACAAAGAATCAAGAAGTGTTTCTGAAACACGAATGTCCCCTGATGGTCAACTGAATAGTAACTCCTCGACTTTTGAATATTGAACTTAAAATCAAAAGGGTTTCATCTACATGCAATGAACTACCTCCCAACCAAATTTGAGAACCTAAGGCCAAATCACTCTCTTGTTATTTGTCAGACGAGGTTTTTGTACTAAAAGATGTATATCACAATTGTTAGTACGCATCGCTATTGCGCAGTTATAGACTATACGAATTACTTCATAGGCACTCTATTCCTGGATTTTTATACGTTTATAGACGTTATTAGACGGAAGTGACGACAATAAGCGTGGGTCCCGGTGTAGCATAAAATTTTGACATTAGAAAAGGGGCAAGCCTCTGGATAAACTCTTTGGTTCGGCACCAACCACATATGCATTCGATTTGTCTTGTTCCAATAACAAAATAAGTCCCAAAACTCCATTTACGCGGATTTAAAAAACACTTGCAGTTCCTCATGACGCGACAATAAAATGATCCCATGCAATCGTCATGACGTTTTGATGAAAAATCAATAAAACACGTTAATTTGTATATTAACATTGTCTGATTTTAATGATATGAAAAACAACAGAACAATAACCTACTGACAGGATAAAGCCAAGTTTGCCTTATTATGTCTAAAAATAAATTTAGAAACAGCATGAATTAATTTTTTGGTATGACAGAAAGTACCCTAGAGCTACTTACGTAATAAAGCGTTATACCGCTAAATGTAAATTTGACTGTTTTAGACATAATGGATCACAGACCCTATTACAAGCAGTTCTCATAACCATTACACACTTTCATAATTAATAATTTGTGAAAGAATCACTACTACAAGCTTTTTTATAGTGATATTTTGGAATTTGTAAACATAAAATTAAAAATGCTATATAATCATACGAAAGGGAGCGCACTAACTAGTTAGCAATATTACCTCCCTTTTTGATACAAAAGTAAAATATAACTGACCAAGGCCTAGCCTTGAAGAATGTTGTATATTTACCAATTATGTTTGAATATCACAATTTATAAGGATCAAGTACCTTTAACTTTTGTTCATAGATATTTACTAGTACTAGTATTTTGTATTAGGGTCCGTTAATTATCCTTTATTTAATACTCGTTTGATAAATAACCAAGCTAATATATTATTTTATTTTTGTATTTTAACTTTTGCATGACTAATTCTCTTATTCGTACAGTTGAACTCTGACGTTTGTCTAGAGTTTTAGTTATCGTTAAAATTGACCCCAGGATTGATCAAAATTTAACGTTGATCAATATTCAACGACTTTCTTGATCAAAATTTAACATTGAAAATCTGTCGGGGTCATTTTTCAACGGGGTCAAAATTTTATGCTGCACCGGCTTTCCTTTTAAAAGCTGCCAAAACGTTTAAATTTGGGGCACACTACAACGAAAGCAAGGTTCCCGAAAAGTACGTGCAGATTAGATGGAAGCCGGGACCAAGCTTATCTTCCTCACTTCCGTCAATCGAAAAAATGGCGAGTGCACTACCTTGGTGTTTTTTATACACTCAATAAGGGGGAGAAATGAAGACTTTTCTTTCGACAGATTTGCGTTGTTTGATGGGTAAAATTGACAAATAACGTCTATAAACGTATACAAATCCCAGAAACGAGTGCCTATGGATTACTTAATCTCATGGAGAATGTGTACTTGTCGGCTCTAGATTACGCGAGTTTGTACTCGGTGCTAGTTTTGATCAATTCATGAAAAATATGTATTTTATGTATTAATTTACATCTTTAACTTTTTATTAGACAGTATGATGTGAAATAACATTTATACTTCATAGGGGGTGTTTGTTGAAATTCCTGATTTTTTGTGTGTACTTTTGACACATGCGGTCAACTTTGATCATGTGTATTAGAAAAAGTAGCATGGACAAAGTTATCGATGTTTTTTTCTTCAATCATATGCTGGATCGTCTCCCGTTTTAGGTTTTTGATAAATAAATACATTTTTTCCAAACTGAGGTAAAATTGGACGAATTTCGTCCTTTAAATAATATTTGCACTCTAATCCAGTAGATTCGGTGTATAAGAATTGGTTGTTGATGAAAAAATACGGTTGTACCAGCCATTTTTCAAAATTGCATGCTTTTTTGATAATCCGCTCAAAATGGTCTTATAGGGCATAACTCACAAACGAGCACGGAGACCTATATTTTACTTTTTTGTTTTTGTGGTAGGAAAAGATTAATCTTTATATATGCAAAGTTTTTAAAGAATCTGTCCGTTAGAATTTATTGTGATATACGTCCTTAAGGTTACTGAAACTTGATCGTTGACGTGCTGCCTCAAAATCAGTAGGAGTCATCTACATGCGATGACCAACCTCCCAATTGAATTTGAGATCCTAGGCAAAGTCGTTCTCCAGTTATTGGTCGAAAAATGTTTTGGAGCTAAAGGTCACTGTGACCTTTAACGAACTGACCTTAGAATAATGAGGTGCCATCCACGTATGACGACCACCCTCCAAACCAAATCTGAAGAGCTTAGGCCCAATCTCTAGTTATTGGTCGGACAAGGTTTTGTTACGGACGGACCGACCGAACGACCTTCCGATCAACCTTCCGACAGACATGGGGCATAAGTATCAAAGATTTAGAGTACCTGGCCATCCTTGATCATACAACCCTATTAAAAAAATGTTTAAAACATAAATATCGTTATATGAGACATACCTGAAAAAAAACATAGTAATCACGTACTAACAACTTGTTCAAATTGGATGCCCAATGTTTACAGCCTCTATGACAATCAATTTCACTTTCTTTATTCACAGTTTTCAAAACAACATTGTCATAAATTTTTTTCAACTTACATCAATATTTTATAACTCTAACATAAAGAGAGACATATTATGGATATCTTACTAATTCGCAAAATACAGCAGCAAAAAAGTACTTGTTTATCAATTGTGTTAATCTTTTACATGTTATTAACGAATTATTTCTATTTACTTAGATTTATATAGCCCCAAGATTCAGACCCACACTCAAAATTGCGTCTAATAAATGTCGGTATTTTTGGTTTAGATAATATATCTGGTACAGTTTAAGAAGGTACGTTATGCAGTTAAAGTCATTTACATCATCTGAGACATGGCGATCGTAGGTCCAGTGTTCCGTAAGTAGAAGTCCTCCAAGCCTACGAAAAAGCACTACTTTTGTTTTGATGGTGCAGAAATGTCACAATATGGCTGCAAAATATCTAAAACATTCGGATTTTTCCATTTGGCGATGTATATAAGATGGTCTTGTCATCTGCAAATGATAATACAATTAATAATACATCATCCAATGGCAGATCGGCTTTAATATCGTTTCGCACACAAAGAATTAAATCTTTTAAAAATAGAGATAATGAAATGGTAGAGATTACCTCCCTTGACGTAAGTCTATCGTTTAATTGAAATCTAATTATACAACCTTCTTGACACTCATCAGAACTTTTCAAATACATTGATTATGGATAATTTTGCCTAAATGTTTAGCATTACATTATTACTTGATAATACGGATCATAGGAATTCAACGATGGAAACATACTGTTTCTCTTTCAGTGGAAACTTGATGCTCATTTTTATCAATCGCGAACGATGAGCACGTTCGAAAAGCTGCAATTTTGAGGACTATTCTTGAAAACGAGTACCTTGTTGTAAAAAGTAGAGGACCGGAACAGCATAACCAACATTTGTAACCCTACACTTATGTACGAGGCGTATTTCTCAGGTACGGAAATGCCCGAGTTGTACAACTGACCGCGTTACATAGGGGTAACGTCCGATTTTCGCCATGTATCACTACTGTACATGTATTCTTTTTTACATTCAATGAAACACGACGACAAAATTGCAAACGTACGGATGTAAGCTCTATACGTTGACGATGGCGCCGTATGGAGCTTACCGTAAGCTCCATACGTCAATATGCACTATTTTGACGTAAAGAGCTCATTTGCTGAAAAGCTTTAAATGAAAAATGATGAGTTAGGGTAGATATGTAATTTAATGTTTCATAAACACTGTACTTAAAATGTTTCACGACGAAGCTTAAATGTGTAGAAAGGGCAGTCACCCTTTCAACAATAATTGCATTATGATTTGTATTTATGTGCGTATAAACATTTTCTGAACGTATGACAAAAGTACGCAATGCATAACGAACAGTTCGGACAAAATGACGAAATATTTGCATTATAGTGTGAATCATTATGTGAAGATTCCTCGATAATTGCGTAAGATTTTGCATTTTTACATTTTTTTTGTGAAAATAAGATTATTAAAGTATAAAAAAATATTTTTTTAGTCAATCTGTATGCGAGCTCTATACAACAGCCCGATTATCTAATAAAAATAGTGGATGTATGCGCCTGACGTACAGAGCTTACGTAAGTTCTATAAGTTGTCATCAACGCATAGAGTTTACAATTAGCTCTATACGCTGTTTGCCAATGTATAGAGCTTACATCTAAGCTCTATACGGTGTAAGCTCTATACGACGTAACAATGCTCACTAAAAGTCAATAAAGAAGGTTACTAGTTTTAAACTAGTTGCTAGGGATACATTTGTCTTGCATTGTTTTGACCAGATAAGTTGATATAATAGCGTGCGCATATAACGGGTTAAAAGCCTTCACTGTGGATACCTTTAAATCGACTCCCTTTCATCAATACTGCTCGGGTAGCACAAGAAGTGTATATTGTTATTGAAACCTGTTCGCAACGATTCAAACCGCAATTCCCTCGTAATCATGTGTTGGGAATAGGTAGGCATTCCATTTAAAATTCTAAATGGTTTGTAAAACAGTGCAATGTGGAAGGCGTGAGTAGTAAATATGTTTACGTGGGATTTCTGTGAAAAACTTTTTTATTTGATTTGTTATATCAAATACTTAATGTTCAGGGTATGAATTGTATTGACAAATGTGTTTATACTGAGTGTTATGAACTTTGCTCAATTGATATTGTTCAATTTTTGGTTAGCAATGTTATTGTATAAATGGGAGATTCCTTTGTACATGTTTAGGTAACATGAATACTATTGTAATATGATATAGAGCAATCTATGCCACATTATTATCACTGTCCTCTGTGTCGCAGTTGGTAAAGGATAAGAGATGAATCTTGAGAGCTTAGTATGATGTTGGACATGATTTTTTTCATTTTGATTTTCTTTTTTTTTTTACTTTTAACTTTATATACATCGATAAGAAAGTAATGTTTAAAATGTTTTGTCTTTTTTAAATTGTTCTGTGAAAGACACAAAAATGTAAGAACCTCACACGAGTAATTCATATACATCATTTGTATTGTGGAGTAATTATATAATAAGTAGAAACCGGTTTAGGTGTTTAGTATATATATAGTATACTAATTGAAACAACTTTTGTGTTCGCGATTTCCTTCAACAAATAAAATATTTGAGAAACACACCAGAGAACAAATGCATTTCTTCTTTTCGTTTTATCGTTTGAAATACATAAAGGTATTATTTAATATGCACACATACAAACGTACATGCAACAAGAACAAAGGCATTTCAATAAATAAATTATGTATAATTTTATAATAATTTAAAAAGAAAGTGGCATTGACTGAGTTCGAACCACTCACGTCTGCTTCTTTTTTGTAAAAATGTCATGAGTGTACATGCCACCTTATCCAATACACAATGACTATGGTTCACGTGAATTACACTTTACTGCAGATTTAAAGTGAGTTTCGTCCAATGTTCGACCTTGACTATAAAAAATTTAACTATACCATATTTCTTAGGAGGAAAATAATGTACCCGATGCGAGGCTCGATCCCGCAACCTCCTGCTTCTAAGTCAGATGCTCTTCCAACCGAGCTAATCTGCTTGCTGATATTACGACCAATTTGTTAATGTAAGTACTGTATATTATAAAATACTGCTATATTCCTCCTTTCTTTTTATTCAATATAATTTATGGCGACAACCACAGGCTCTTTTGACTAACCAAGGCGGAGGAATTTATCAGGTGAGCCGAAGGCGAATCCGATAATTTCCGCAGCCGAGCCGGATAAACTTTTTCTCAATCCACGTCACTAACCTATTATTCTATTTATCCAGTCACTGAATTTGCTTAAATAAGGGAAAAACTCGGGACTATTAATTTTAGTTTTTTTTTCATTAATCTGCGCGTAACGTAACTAACGTCACGATAAACAAAGACGTCGGACATCTTGATAACATTATGTAGACGCAAGTAAGTCCTAGAACATTTATCGACCAACCTCAATTCATTTCGGCTAGGAAAACGGCACCCCGGGCACTGAATTTCAACCGGCGACTCTGTTATAAGAAATAGTCCGTCAGATCACGTGGTCAGGTGACGGTTTATCACAAGTCACGTGGTCACTGGCCGATTTTACGAGTATATGCAGTGAAAAGTTTAAATCCACGGTACCAGCTATATATAATTAAAAAAGAATATGCCGGATTCTTTACTAACATTATTCCTTAATAAGGCCTTAACATACTCGTAAATTGATAATAAATCATTTTTAAACAGTTTTTCAAGTGAACCCCAACAGGTTTCACTAAAATCTCTGGGGTTATGGTTTACATAGTTATAGTCGTATATAAAATAATCAATCTCATTCAAAGCGTGTTTCATTTGTGGGACCGGTATTATTTTAGTCAAGATAAAAGAACTTAGGTTACACATTATACAAATCAACGTTTATCAAAGCGTAGGCCTACTTAACAATATCAATGTTTTGAGCAATAAAATACAAAGTCCGTTTTAAAACAGATGTGTTTAATATTGACAAGCTTGCGTGTTGATTTGGGTAAATTCAAAATACCACAAACGTTTATTCATAGTACACAGTCAATATTTATTACTTCCGCCCTCATACTTGTTAAATGCCTGATCTTGACAACATTTGTGGTAGCTTGGTTATAAAATAGGACTTGAAATTAGTTGATCTTACGCTTAATAATGTTATACCAGTGTACGTAGTGTATGCTAACACTATTACGTATTTTATTTTAACTGTACTTAAAAATCTCACTGTTGCACTGACCTTATTGGAAACGAATAAAGACAATGTTTGGATCTATGTCACTACAACAAATAGACATGTGCATTCAATAAAAAAGCGTATTCGTTTTGGGAAATCACGAAAGTGAATACAATTTCGTTATTTCAATGGAATAGTTTAGCATAAAGGCAAGTATCCGTGAAATGGCAAACCCTTTTTAAAAAAATGTTTGCTGTAACGCTCCCTACTCACCAAAAAGGCTCCTACGCAAGAGGTTTTTTTTATTATAAATCAGAAATAGCATTCTGACATGTATTTGGGGTTTAACATTGTAAAAAATGTAAAATATTTCCTACACACCTACCCACTTAAATTTTTCTTGATAGGGTTACAGTAAGCAAAAGACTTAAGAATACTTAATGAGATTCAGTTTAGTATCTTTGCTTTATATACTGATGATTCTTCCATAGGATATTGTGATTTTTTTAAAAATTTATAGAAGTGTTTGTTGTTACGACATGTGAGTGGGCCTGTGAAATACAGAATATTTCAGTTTTACAGGTAAACACTGTCTGGGGTATAGCATGCTTATGCGCATGTGTGTTCTATAAATAGCGGCTGCGTTATCAAGCTAACACTAGCCTTTCACTATCAAAGGTTGAATTTTCTACATACCGATGGTCCGCAATCAAAATGCCGAACCTATATTTTTTATGAATTCGCTTTTTTTGCACTATCTGGCTCGGGAAATCAGTGCGCATATGCCGTGAAAATGACTAAACCTCCAGCCAATCAAAACATTGTTATGAAATGACAAACCGTGGGTGACTGAAATCCGATGAGACAAAAAGACGAAGTTGCTGGAACTTCGACATTTTGCAAATACTATTGTAAAGAGCCAGGAAAATGAATTGTCGAAATTCATTTTGTAATATAATCAATGTGACTATTATGATACATGCCTTAAGTAATGAATATATACAGAAAAAACTTTACGACAATATTCTTTGCAAATGGTGGTATTACTGTTGCCTATCTTCTGTGAAATGTAGGTTCTTCTGTATAAATGTGAACAGCTCAAGGTTCGACATTTTGCATGCGTCTCTAAATACATATACAATGTATGTATATTATGTAATTATAATTATACATAATATGATAAATTGTGAAAGATTAATTATTCAATGGTTGATAAAACTAAGTCTTGAGAATGTTAGTTTGAGATTAAATAGTTTAGGAAGTTAAATATTTTTTGCTTTTGTCTCGTGTTTTAGTTAAATGGTTCATATAAATAATATGATAAATTGTGTAAGATTTATTATTACATAATAGCACCATTCCATGGTTGATCAAACTTAGACTTGAAAATGTTAGTTTTCAAAAAAGATTCCAATCTTAAATATTTTGTTTTTGTTTTGTGTTTCAGTTAAATTTTTAATATTATAGAACATGTGATAAATTTTTCAAATGTTGAAATTGACATTGTTCAATAGATGAACATGTTCGGATGGTCAAATTGTGTTGTTTCTGCTTTCATGTCCCTGCTTTTTCTACTTATTACAGTATTTAATTTTCTGTTGTTTCTGAGCCGCTACATTAATCTGTCCACCAATTCTACTCCTGCTCGAATATGCAGCCAACCAGAGGTTTAAACTTAAATATTGTTGAATATTCAATTCAATAGTTTTAATGAATAAGGAACTGTAACAGATCCAGTAGGCATTACTGTCGAAGCTACACATACAAGACAGTCTAAAAGTCGAAGTTTCATTTTAATGGGCAATAATTTATTTTGCAATGATATTTATATCGTACGAACGTGTACCATGGTAAGACATTCTGAAAGACGCAAAAACAACGTTTAAATGTTATTGTGCATTGAAAAATTAAAAGAAATGCATCTCCTGTAAAGTTGAGATTTTGTAGTTTCGGCATTTTAAATGAAGACAATCGATACGCGCGGTATAATGTCTTGAAAATAGTACCATTTAATTTCATGTAATCAAACAAAGACGCACTTATTAAAAAGCATTATAACTTTTATATTTAGCTCTGTATGTGGTTATGTTGTACACTTTTATAATACTTATAATCATGCCAACGCTTATATGGAAATTGAGTTGCATGACGTCATAATACACATATATATAGAGCTTAGATGTAAGTATGTTGAGCTAACGTAAGCTCTATGCGTCAAGCACATATACATATACCTTTTATCGGGTAATTTGGCTGGCGTGTATAGCTGACATGCCGAATGACCAAATGAAAGGTCGGTATTTTGTATTTTTTATTCTTAGAACTTTTATTTTTTTATTTTCACATCAAAATGGAAAATGCGAAAATCTCAAGCAATAATCTTCGAACATTCACAGAATGATTAAAACATTATTGCTCTTTCGAAAAAGAAATGCCCAGATTTTGCCCTGTGCTAAATTTACCATTTTATGTTTCCGTTCAAGACTCCTCCAATATTTTTCAAGTGAATTTCCTCAAACGTGCACATGATGATTATGACCAGATGTGATGTATATGTCAAATTAATACATGCCCTTACGCTAAGCTCTATTCGGCGCTTCACTGCAGTCTAGTATGGTTGTTGCAGTGTAAGCATTATATTATAGCACGTCGTTGTTTTAGCTGCGGTTCAGATGTTAAAAGTATAGGAAATCTACCAACATTGAAAGCGCGATGTTACACAGGTTGATGTATGTAGCACGTGACCTGTGTGTGTATACGGTCGGGCCCGTGTGTCTTCATTTAAAGTGTTATACCCATAATGACCAAAATCATTTATACCAAAAATATAGGTCACGGTGCAATATCTATAGAAATTACAATTTTCTATTTCTATGGCTGCAACTCTTACACAATATTCAAAATGTGTTCTTAAACAATTATTTAATATCTAAGGTAACTTTGAAAGAAATAACAATGATCGATATAACTTGTTTTAATTAAATTTTATAATATCAATAGTTTTATAGTAGCATTGTGCAGATGCGTAAACAAAGTACAGTACTGTGGATATTATACTTTGATGTTTGGATTTATATTTTGACCAATGGCATCGCAGTATTTTTCAAATGGTCGATCGGTTAAATTTATTCAACCATACGGTTTATTGAATAACTCGTTTACACTCGCATCTGTATTTAAAGCCCCATTAGCTGTTTAGATGTTAAAATTAAAGAAGGACTTATTTTACATAGAAAGATATCTTATCAGTGAAATTGACATTAACTTTCAATAAAAAAAAACATCCTGAAATTGTCTTTTTAATCACGAAGTACATACAGAAATGTAGCACAGTATTTTTTTAATGATATTGCGAAACAATCCGGAAAAGCATAAAACAACATTTGTATGCGACGTGGCTATCGAAAAGCATAATGTAAATGTTATTTTAGAGCAAATGAAATACATTTCTTATATTTTACGGTCATTTTATCTATTGTTCTGTATTACTAAATTCAAAAAGCTAATGGACCTTTAACCTTGATGAGCATGTATTATCGTCAAAACATTAATCCGAACATTAAATATATTAATGTTTGTTATCGCTGGTTTAACAACTTATTAATAACCGCTCGCTCGGCATGCGCCGAGCTTGTGCGGTTAAGTTTGAAAACAAACATTTACATAATACTAAATACTTTAGTTGTTTTTTATTAACATATTTGTATCTATACTTCTTGTAAACTTATTTTCCAGCGAGACATTATTACAAATTGGTCTTAAATGCTTTCCGACAAAAAAGATATAACGTTTGCATAAAACCTAACTTGCTAAATCTGCTGCGGGTTGTATATGTATACGCACCGAATACTCGATAAAGGCACTGAACGTGTTATAAATACCATATAGTAAAGCGTCGCTAATGCATAAAACAGTTTAAATCATAGGGTAGCGTATGAAATGTAATTCAATGATTTGTGTGACGGGTTGATATCCATACTAACTTATTGTATTGCTTGAAAATGTTTCATTGTTTATGTTGACAATGACGGTTTGTGTGAACAAAGCAATTGAACTTCTGTTTAAATCTTAACGTTCAAGTTAACCATCATTTTTTGTCTTGGTAGTCGCAGCCTAGCACGAATTAAATTATGTTAGGTTTAATATAACGGCCTGCGCACCCTTCCCATGAAGGTAGATTAAACGTCAACTTGTACGTGTTTATCATGAGCACCACGTGTTACATTTTATAAATGCATTTGATCAATTTTATGCCAAAGAGAAAACTCTGCACACAATAGTTCCAAGAACATACAATATTCATTTGATGGTTACATTAAAATATAAACTTGTGCCATTGTTTTATAGTCCCGTTGATTCGTATTAGTTTCTGGCTTACTTTATTTCAGAGCAAAAGGACGGAATAATGTTGCGCATACCGTACATGTTTCGAGCATTAATGCTTACTTGTTGGTGTGCTCGCACAACAGGTACGTATGACGTTGACTTCATTTCACATGGCAAAATAAATCCCCTTTCTTTATATGATATTTTCAGTCGTTTCATTTTTCAGTTGTCCCATTTTTGTACTAAACTGGATTTTTATCATGTTTAGCATAGTGTGTGCACGACTCTGACATAACGATCTTATTTTAGAAACATTGAACGACGTACGTTATTTATAATAAATAAGTTAACATTAACCTAAGTACTGCGTTTTCAGAAATCGTAAAGATTTTTTTATCCATTGTATCAATAACAAATTATCCAACGCTGTTTGTGCGTGCGTGTGTGTGTGTGTGTGTGTGCGTGTGAGAGAGAGAGAGAGAGAGCAAAAGTAGCAATATACATTAAATAACAAATTCACTATTTTAGATGCTACTGTTGTATTCAACACGTCAATGACAGAATACAATGCTGGTGATCAAGTGTTATTGAAATGTCATATAAGTAGTTCGTTTTGGATTGCTGCAACTTTACAACGGAATGGTGTAGACATTGCTTCATGCACATCATCTTGTGCATCAACTTCGAATTCTAAGTCCAACTATGCATACAGTATCATAGGGCGCGTTCCAACATTGACTATAAACGGTATTACACTCGATGACAATAGTGTCATATTCAAATGCAAGTGGACAACTTTTGAAGATACAGTTTCCTTCCAAGTAAATGGTAAGTATTAACCAAATTAATCGTTGTAAAAATGCCGAATGTGTCCTTAAACCCATGTTCATCCTTACATCTTTGCAGGTCATCGACCAGTTGAAGTTCTAATCGTATTCTTTTAAAATTAAGACGAGCGTGTGTAAAACCGCCTAAGAGGTGATATGAGTGTAAATATCAAATTATATTGATCAGACTATGATTATTCACGTGGTGATCACAGAACAGTTGTAGGAATATGTTAACAGTGTACTTTTATTTACACCACTAAATCTGCCTATTAGTATGAATGACACTTTTAAAAGACTGAAAGGTGACTCCGAAAACCTTCACACATACAAACAAAACATTTTAAAAGCTAGTGTATCCACTTATTTTCTTTAAACATTTCGTAACTTTATGGAATTATTTTGATTTATTTTATATCAAAACATCTCACTATTCGTTACGTAGAGTAGAACACATGGCTTCATTTCATAGTTTAGCCTCATGAATGTAAACTTGTCATAAGATTACCATAAGTTATTTGTACGATCCCCAAAGTAATGGATTTCATTCTAAACATCTATATGTAGAAATGGTTTATAGACGACTGCGGCAAATGGGTCATGTTTAATTTCAGACAATTCTGCAACTGATGACAAAAACAATAATGGGAAACATGATAATGGTGGAAATAAACCATTCAACAATTACCCTAACCGTACAAGGAATAATGACATGACGAATAATTGCAGATGTCAGATTAACTCTCCTTGGCTAATTTTATTCATTGTTTTGGGATTATCGGTCTAACGTTATTTGCTTTCGCTGTTTTCATGTCAGTTATGAAACTGAAAAATAGGCAGTCTTATCTGCACCAATCAAAATAGTTTCCAATAAAATATCTTGCCGTAAAAGTAGTTCTACTTTCGGTCTTCGTTCGATAGTTCAGAAAAATCTCCACGGACGTATGCATGCATTTGCAACAATCTACCATCGATGTGTGTGTTTTGTGCCTTCCTAACATTTCTTATTATTACAAAGCTAATTCTCATTTAATCGTATTCCGTGATATTCACACCAACTAGTGTTATTTTGATGACGGAATCGCTATTTATAGACTCACTCCCCGCAGTGGCTAGTAGCAAAGCGTAACCGATGTGGGGAGTTTGATTTATCGAAGGTTGAATGTTAAAACTGCGGCTTAATAATAATCATTCGAGTCGCTAAATACGAACGTAAATTACTGGATACGTGCGTTTAAAATTTACTGTTTAAGAGTTCCTTTTACGCCAGATTATTTAGAATTACATAATCACGTCTGAATTTCATGCAACATCGGGTTAACTATAGGTCATGTAGGTCTTACTCTACTGTGTCAGGACCTTTTTGATTTGAGTGACCCTGAATGTGTTCAATGCGACGATGTTCTGTTGTGTTAAAACCAGAAGAATCAATGTTTGTATTTACTGTTACTGAAGTGTTGTTTACTAGTTTTGTACAATAAAGAGTTTTTAATGCAATTAAATTGTCCTCAATTAATGTGCTAATCATTAAACTTTCCAATATCAGGCTTTTTCATTTTAAAATTTTAGCAAAGGGACTATAGTAAAGCCCTAGCTTATGTCATTTACCTATATGCATATGACCTGCATTACAATATGAATGAAAAATCGGTCCGTAATTTTAAATGTTAAAATATTTGTATGGGCTCGAACGATGTGGATACACATTTCTCTCTTTTGTCTCGTATGGTAAAAATCAAGTCCGACAGTACTTTCAGTACTTTGATTATATAAGTTAACACCAGTCACTTTATCGTTTTAATTAGCTGTATGACTTTAGTGATGGAAGACATACAATTTGATGATAAAGTTAGGCTTATTAGATACCCTGTTGTAACTCTGCATCATTATTGTCACCACCATGCTGTACTAATTATTTGAACTTTTCTATATAGTTGTTTTCATGTGTATAAACTTTGTTTATAATTTCCAGTTTATAACAATGCCGTAATGTGGAATCTCTAAATGCTTACCAACCGGTCCACATGTTATATGACACATAAATACTAATTTGACTCTCAACTATCTGTACAACACAAAGAAATTGTTTACTGACTAACTGTTAATACATTTTCAAATCTAGACACTACCAATAATATATTCATATAAACAAATATGAATTAATGTGTTGTCGATGTAGATTGAGATGTCTAAACTGACAGTCCGATTATTGGCAATATAAGTGTTTGTAACTATGAGATAATAATCATACCCAAATATTAAATACTGAATATTGGATGCGACTTGTACATTTTGATGAGCATCTATATATATAATTATAAATGAAAGTGGTATAACCTGGAAATTAAATGTTTAATCAGGCATAATTTTCGTCATTTTATTGGTAGGTTAAATAGTTGTTAATATCTTTAACATTGGAATAACCTTTGAAAATAACCAAAGACGATGATAGATTTTCGGATAAAATCAAACAACATATATGTATCCATATCAGCGTTTTGAAATGTTACGCTCTACAAGAAAAAATACGTACGTGTGAATGGTACTCGTTTTTTTATATATAAATGGATAATTACACTGTTTATTATATTTCATGAATGAAAGCTTGTAGGCTTTGTACGTAATGTCGCGTATATAAATTTGACCATGCTATTTAAACACAACTCACTCACTCGAAAAGTATAATTATATTACGTAACTACGAACATATGTGAACGCGCGTATTTATTTATATACACATGACATCTCCTGCACCAAGGAATTGTGTAAGTGCTAAATTTTGTGTAATCAATTTGTGTAACAAAACAATTTGTCTTATTGTTGACCATGAAAAATGTTTCATTTAAAGACAAATCCAAAAGTTATTGCGCATCTTTGTGCGCATTCGTGACGGTAATTTTACTATTAAACGTATATGCAGATGAAAATGTAGGAGTATAGTACGAAAGACCGGTGGTGACATTATAACTTCAAGATTTCACAATTTCAAAACATGAAATAATGAAGTTGAAATCGTGAAATTGTGAAGTCGTGAATTTTTTAAGAAAAATCCGATAATCGTGAAATTGTGAAATCGTGAATTTTGAAAGAAAACTCGTGAAATCGTGAAATTGTTTTTAGTTTATGTTTCTCATTTTATTATTTGACAACATACACAATTTCATGCTGTTCCGTTAAATGTTTTTCACACTGAAGATTTTTCAAAATTAGGCATTTTTGATTTGGTATTGGTTACGGTAAAGAAGAGAAAAAAACAGTCATTACCAGTTCTTGAACTTTTGGGCGATTGCATAAAAAAGAAAGAAGGCTACATAAAAAGGAAAATAAATAAGGCCTCGTTTTCCTATACTGTGAATTATCTATTATCTATTTCTATTATCATATGGTGAAATCACGAGAAGTTAAAAAAAACTCTCTTTTAACGTTTTAATTGTGCCTGTATGTCTACATGTGTAAATTGTTGAAACTGTCAGGTATGTCCTTAAGAAAATCTGATTTAACGAGATTTCTAGTCGGGGCTTATTAATTATTTCATAATAGCTAACGTGTGCATAACGAACGTTCTTCACTTCTGGTGTCCATTCAGTTTGAATTAAATGTATTTTTTAAGTGAAATGTACCAATGACAAGATGTCATGTCCCGACAGACAAACTTGTGCCAGTAAATGTGATGATGTGAACGATTGTGCAGACGGATCTGACGAAATGGATTGTGATACAGGTAAAACAAATGAATTAAACTTTTGTTTGAATGTTGTTTTCTACTACAAGTTTAATACTCCAAACAATGCTCATATATTACCAATAACATGTACACAATTAGATATTTTGAACCATGAGACAAAACGGAAAAAAACTTCATATTGCTATTGTGTATACAACTAGTGAATAGAGTATTGAACTGGACAGGAAAGCATTTATTTGTTGTAGTATTTCTGGTTTTAAAACTTTTCATTTTGCATTTGAGGGATAAACAGTCATAAACAATTGTATTAACTGTCACATGGCAACAGATCATATGCTTTTGTTTGCGGCAAAATGAGCAGACATACGGACGGGGCAGGAGCAATACCAAAATATTGACCTTTGAAACTCACTGTAACCTTGACCTTGGAGCTATGTAGGCGACACGCTGTCTAGTTAAATTAAAACCCATCATTAATGGCAGAGATATGAATTGGACAGGAAAAAATGTACGGATGGACAGAAGGACGAGCGAACGGAAGAGTGCAATCCTACAGTACCCAAAACCAGTTTAGGACTGATTCTGGTACTCTTAAAAGGTATGACATATCTTAAACCATTATTTATGAACGAAGAAATGCATACAACATTTAACATTAATTAGCATTTATTTACAGGACGAAGTATTTGGAAACAGCCCTGGTTCATTGGAGTATTTACCTTTTGTGTCCTCATCGTCGTGATTTATATTATTCAGTGTATTGTGTTGTGGAAAGAATTAGGTATGATGACCTAATATTTTTTGTCATTTTCTACACAATTTTTTCAAATTGTTACAGCTAGACGTTACCTGACCGGATCATAGTCTGATAATCACGGTTCAGTAACATGGCTGGGCTAATATTCAGTTAGCATTAGAATTTGTATCAAATATCATTGTTATCCAGCTTTTGATGAACTTTTTTTAGACTGCCAATTTGATACAGCACTTGACAAAATGATAAAGAACTATTCTTCAAAGTAAAACAATGTATGAATACATGTCCCTATTCACTCAATGATTTATTTAGTGGCTGTTTAATGCGTGCACAGATGATAAGTCTTTCTGTCACGCTTCTTAATCATCTCAAACAAACATTGAAACGGTCCATACATTCGAAACTATTGATATAAAGTGATAATAAGTATGACCATTTGGCTTGCGTTGATTAATTAATTAAGGTATGTAATGTTTTTGCCGAAATTATGAAGATCTAGGCTCCAATATGACACAAACAGGAACAATCCGTTTTTCGTTAATACATTGTAAATTACTTTTCTGTTACCTTAGCAACAACACTTTTGACCCGGAGGAAATTTTTTTTAAAATGCATAATACCCATATTGCAACATACATGTATTCACATACTTTGTTGCATCAACCTATATGGATTATTTCCGTTACCATAGCAAGCACAATTTTAACATGCGGACAACAATGAACACAAAATGGCGTCCATAATTTCAACAGCAAGGTTCAAGTTCCGACACATCCAGCTTTAACGGTGGAATAAAACCTCAAGAATACGCTTGAGTGGAACAACCAACCTTCCGTAAGCGTACGGACCTTTGAAATTCGTCTAGTCCCTGTGGGGATCGGCTACTGATTAGTAGTCATGGAACGTTATAAATTTTACTCGTAGTCCCCTTTTGGCATCTACATTCACATGATTATTTTTATGTTTATTGTATGCTAAACGGTGAACAAATCTTGACCATATGTGTGTTCATATTTAGCCCGATAGTTGTAAATGCTGACTTTATGTGCCAAGTCTCTTTTTGCAGTAATTTCCTCTCCGATGAAAGGACAAAGTTAATCATTCTTCGGATCAGAAATACTATGCTAACTGCTCAAGTGCATAATGCTCGTTCTAAACCATGCACACTTATCGATTGAGATAATAATGAGTATGCAAATGATTTGTTGGTTTTTCAGGCAAATTTAGGAAGCTTTGCTTCATACCTATTATAGGCTTTTGTTGGATACGTAAACGATTCAATAGTGTTGAAGACGGTAATAAACATGTTTGACTCTTCCTTTCCCATTCCCTATACCTAAAGTATGTTCATAACATCAAAGCAACGAACTCATTAGTATGTGAGTTCATTTGTGTTAAATGTAAAGAGTACAAAACTGCTATATGTGAAATGGCATTTATTTATTTAATGATGGAGAAATTTTAAAATATTCAATACATGATAATCATTAAGTGTAACAAAACAAATATAACGTAAAGATAATACAAGTTTCCTTAACACACAAGTGGGGTACACACGGCGGCCCACGCAGGTCAAATAAACATGTTAATAAACAGTACAAAAATATAAATTGGGGAAAGTAATACTGTTACGAAATCACAAGTTAATGAAATATGCTGCGAGTCCGCTACCCCGACCCTAACTCAATTAATATTGAGGGGGGGGGGGGGTAGGGAGAATCAAAAGCTCAGATCAGCAAAAGGGTTCTCCAACCCCTATTTATGTTGAAAGTCAATAAATAAGTGCATGTATTCCAGTAATTACTGTATTGTATATCTCTAAACTTATGACACATATTTTCTTGCTCAAATTAAATATAATATAAAAATGATTCAGGTACAAAGATTCAAAGCAAAATATAATGATAAGCGCACGGTCCATTTATCAAACCAGCACACAATTTCAATAATCAATGATTCATAAAAACAAATGAAACATGTAATTTCCAACTGCCACTATAATAATGATAAAAACGCAATAAAAAGTCCAACTATCGCAAGTTTGCAAAGGTTTCTGTAAATCTTAAGACCAAGCGAGGGGATGGGGATGAAGGTGGTAATAATCAAAACCATAAAAGATTTTACATCGAAGTTAACTCTAAGGAATCTACAACCAGACTTGCAAGGGGCCGTCTCATATATGTTTTGTTGCTATTTTTTCAGGCAAACGTTATTGCATACATGCGACAGGCTTGAATTGTATAAAGAGCAACAGAGTTGGAGACTTTAATAAACATTTTTTTATTAGCATGCACGCATTACAACTTAGATTACTGCAGTGGAACCCTTTAATAAACACCATCAATGATACAGACCTTGACACACAATCAACTGTGTTGAGAGGATTACATTGTGTATTTGGTTAAATTAGTTTTAAAATATGACCATTGGTTATATCGTAACCTTTATAACCGATGGTCGATATTTTTTCTATTGTATTTTAATATGAAACAATTATTTAATTTAGAACACAATACGAATATGTACATAAACTGTATACAGTTATATATTATTAATAAGTATATTAGATTCTAAGATAACGGTTTTAATAAATTAGGGATTTAAATGATATTTAGTATGATATATAAATTAAACAATATATTATTTATTGAGCCGATTAAATCTGAATAATCATAGTCATGGACTATGTGACTAAACTAAAGCAATAACCTGAGGGCTTGGCAGATGCATTGAGCATCTATGGTACTGACCTATTAGAGACAGCACCCTTGCTAACTAAATTAGGCTAATCAAACCATATGTATAGTAGTATTTTATGGACACATGACCTATAAAATGTAAAACTTAAACTGATTGGATGAAATGACAAATGAGTGACCAATAAATAGTAGCGAAACAAGATGGATGCGTCCATGCGGAGAATGTAAACAGGAATGAGATTTTGGCAAACTTCTGCATTCCTGTTTCCTATTTATTTACTTTTACAATATACATCTAGGTATCAAACAAAATTATTGGTCAAAACAAAATTTAACAGTGATAAACAAACTTGACTATGTCATATCAGTACAATCACTGAAAAGTGGAAATAAAGAGTATATAAATATAATGAAACAATAATATATATTACTAGATATATCATATCTCTGAAAATAAAACACCAATCAGTTCATACATTGACTACATTATCGTAGTCAATATATTAATTTTCATGACTGACTGAATGAGATAATACATAGTTACAACATACTTATTTAGTATACATATAGTAACATATGAACACAAAACAACACACATTTATATTATTTACAATATATAAATTATGACCAACAACAATAAATTAGTGATGGTTTTCTTCCGGATCTGAGTAGTCTAGAAAACTTCGCTGTCTGACATCCCGGACACTCAGACCCTTCAACTGACCATGGCATCCTGTCACTTGACAACTGGGCTTCAGCCATGATTTATCAATATCTGTTGATTGAAAACGTTCGGTTAATACTTGGTAAGTATCATAATGTACAATATTATATATACAAATATTTATTGTATTTAATTGGTTTATATTAAAACATTTTTATTTTGATAATATTACACAATTTATTTTAATAAATTATGCAGTACATTACATAAATGATACATTATGCAGTATGCAAATAGACAAAATCAATGTCACTTCATGTGTCATTGAATATTATATAATTTCAACATTTTAATATTCTCATATATTTACAATAACATGTTTTAGATGAACATTATTCTGTCAATATATAAAATTGATATTTGTTGTTACTTATATACTTATATATGCAGTCTTTTTCAGGTATAAGTAAGTCGTTTCCATTAATAATTATACATCAAGAAGTTCTCCTGGTTTTACTGTTCGTCCACGCCTGGAACGAGGTTCAAAAGGTATGCATACATTTAATTCCTTTTCCTGGTGAACAACACTATTTTTGGGTATTAACTTGATTTTTGTCAGACCAGTTAACTGGTGCATTTTTGCCTTTATATGGTTTTAAGTGATCTACATGCACAACAATTTGTGGAAAATCTTTATCTCTTTGAATTTTATAAGTTAGGTAGGTTAGTTTACTTAACACTAAGTATGGACCAGTCCAACCTAAACCTAATTTTTGATTTGCAGATGGGGGGTACCAATGCCACACCCACTAATTATTTTCCTTATATTCCTTAGGTTTTAAACCACGCTCATAGTAATTTTTCTGCCTTTAATCTGCTATGCCTAATTGATTATTGGCGAATTGATAAGATTGGTTGAAAGTGGATTTTATCCCTTCAACATGCTCAATATGACATTCTTTTTCAGGTTGATTTGGAGGTAACCCTTCCATTAAGTCAAGTGGGCAGTTGATTTCTCTACCTCAGATCAAAAGATTTGGACTACAACTAGTACTACTGTGTTGTGTTGCTCTATATGCTGACATTACATAACACAAGTGATAACCCCAGTCTCTAAGATATTTTTTATCTTCTACAAACCTGGATAACATTTGGATAGTTGTTATGTTGCAACGTTCCACAATCCTATCTGATTTTGGATTGTACGGACACGTGCGGGATTTTTCAACACCTAAAAGTTTGCACATTTCTCTAAATAAGTTTGATTCAAACGCTCTTCATTGATCGGTATGGATTTGTGATGGAAAACCAAATTGTATGAAAAACTGTGTGACTAACGTGTCTGCAACAGTAAAGGCCGTGTGGTTTTGGACTGCAAAAGCCATCTTCCACCAAGTAAAGTAACAACCACTGACTGGCAGTGGACCTAAGACGTCTACAGCAACTATTTCCATGGGACGATGAGCCTTCATTTGTTTTAACTGTGATTTTTCTTTACCAGGACCTGGTTTACATCTAGCACATGCACATTGTTTTATCCATAGGTCTATATCTGTGTACACCCCTGGCCAGAAAACCCTACGTTTTATTGAATCTGGTGTACGGTCTCTGCCTAATTGTCCTGCACATTTATTATCATGTAAATGTTGAAATATGTTTGACCTTATTTTATCAAGAGCTACCAGAACTAATGATTCACAACCCATTTTGTCAATTTACCTATATAGTACAACAAATTACTGTGAAATTCTAAAAGTTCCCATGATTACCACAATTTGATCACATCATTATGAAAATGTGTCAAGTCTGATTTTTCTGGTTTCTGGTTACTTTCAGTCTTAAGTCTCAAGATTTTACTGACTGATATGTCATTATTATGTAACTCTGCCAATTCATCAGTTGTCGAACAATCAAGCCAATATGAACTGTAATTATCAGTAAGTGATTGAACTATATTTGTATCAGAAATACTTTTGATTCTATTATTGTCTACACTGATTTTAGTCTTTAAGGCTTCATTTTTTGTTGAGCAAGTAGGACAATTTGCTATATTACACGGGCGTTTAATTCTTGTTAAACTATCGGCATTTGAATGCTTACTACCCTCTCTACACTCTATATGTCATATTGTCCTAAAATGTGTATCCAACGAGCCAATAGTCCTTCTGGTTCTTTAAAAGTTTCCAAATGAGTCAAACTTTTATGGCCAGATCGTATCGTAAATTTCC
Organism: Lutraria lutraria; assembly: GCA_964023205.1. Lineage (NCBI taxonomy): Eukaryota > Metazoa > Mollusca > Bivalvia > Venerida > Mactridae > Lutraria > Lutraria lutraria. The sequence continues at coordinate 24,630,294 of OZ026847.1, forward strand.
TTCCTAACAAATAGTGTTTATAATGTTGAACGCAATTTATTATTTCCAAAAGTTCACGTTTTGTTGCACAGTAATTTCTTTGTGCTTGATTTAAAACATTACTACCATAAGCAATTTCTTTTTCGCTACCCTTCTGTATTTGAGATAGTACTCCAGAAATTGTGTCACCACCAGCATCAGTGTCAAATATAAAGCTGGAAATGATAAAACAGGCGGGCTTGTCAGACATTGTTTGATCATTTCAACAGCTTCATTTTCCAATATACCCCATTTAAATTAAACATTTTTTCTGGTCAACATTGTAATTGGTAATGCAATTTCTGAGAAATATTTGATTATTTTTCTATTGTTGCCAAAGACTCCTCACCATGATTTAACTTCATGTTTATTTGTTGGAACAGGCCATTCATTTATGCATTTAGTCTTGTCAGGGCCACAAGTTATGCCTTTAGCACAGATTTCATGACCTAAAAACACTACCTTTGTTTGAAATAACTTGCATTTTTATGGTTTAAGTTTTAAATTAGCTTCCTTGAATCTTGACAACACTAATTCTAGATTTTTGAGAGCTTCCTCACATTTTCCACCTTAAACACAAATATCATCTAAATATACCAAACACCTATCGAACTCAACACCACACAAAACTGCCTCAAGTAGTCGCTGAAAAGAGCCCGGAACATTTTTTAACCCTAATGGCATAGTTTTGAACATGTATTGTCCTCTGCCAGGAACTCTAAAACTGGCTTTTGGAGCATCAAATGTATTAACTTTAACCTGCCAATAACCGCTAGCCATATCTAGTAATGAGTAAATATGGCTACCCGCTAGGTTATCTAACGTTTCATCAATTATTGGCAATGGATGTGCATCAAACACTGTTACAAAATTAAGAGCCTTTAAATATACACAGCATCTTAAGCTTCCATCTTTTTTTCTAGCTAAACAAATAGCAGACGCCTACGGTGAATGGCATGTTTCAATAATAGTTTGTTCCAACATTTTATCAATTTCCTGATCCACTTGATTTTGTAAATGCATTGGAATTCTTCTAGCTTTGCATTGTATTGGTTCAGCATCCACTGTGTTTATGAAGTGCTCAGCTAAATTGGTTTGGCCTAATTTTCCATCTGGGCCCATGAACACATTTGAGTATGAACTCACTAAGTCTCTCATTTTAGATGTTTGATCATTAGTTATTTCATTAGATATTGATTGCAAATGAGGGGGTAAATTTGTGCTATGATTACACTGATTTGTATTAGTTTTACAACTATCATTATCTCCCTTGCATATGTCAGTTACTGGGCATATATTTCCCATAACAAAATCATTCTTGAGTTTGAATGGTTCATTGCTAACGTTCATAACTGACAATGTTAACTTATTATCATATAAATCAACTAATGAACGTGAAATTAAAACACCTTTGAATTAATTTGTAGATTCCAACAAGTTTAATTTTGATTTGCTATTACCATTGATATATGCAGGTGTTATCATTTTGAATTTGGAGGTATTGTTACACTATCCTCTATTTGTATTTTAGCACAATACAGGGTATTGTATTTGTGAAGTTTCACTTTTCCTAATTTACATTTGAATATGCGTTTAGGAATTTTTAAACTGACATCAAAATGCTCCATAAAATCTATACCTACAATTCCCATGCTTTCATCAATCTCAGCAATTATAAATGTATATTGCATTGAGATATGTTCTATTGAAATATGAAGTTGACCCCTAATCATTAGATTTTCACCATTTGCAGTAAATAATGGGATATTTAAAGGCTTTAACTTGAGATTATCTTTGAGCCTATCATGACATTGACGTGACAAAATAGTAACAGCACTACCTGTATCAACTAACATTCCACCTTTGATATTGCCTAAAAAGTATATTTGTCTTCAATAAGTACAACTTGATTCTAAGGAATCGTTGTAATCAGTATTTTGACAAGTTTCATATTCATTGTTTGAGGTAAAAGTATTATTATTTGAACCTGTATCATCTTGATTTGTGATATCATTTTGACTAAAATTGTCACTTTCATATTGCCTGTCATTATTTTCTATTTTACTGATTTTTTTATCATCTATTGGAGGTGATATTGTAATTACAGGTGAACTATGATTGAGAGTTAATGTCCTATCAAGGGTATTTGACATTGTCCTATTTACTTCTTGTTGATTAATCTCATTTTCTATTGAGTTACCTCTTGCAGTTGTATAACTATTTGATTGCATTGGCCTTTTATCCATACTGGATCCTACATTGGAGACTGAGGGTTTGGCCTCACGCTCAGTCAATTTTAGTTTCCCAGATTACTATCCAAGAATTTGTTAAAGCACCTGGATTCAACATGACCTGATTTGTCACCATAACCACAGCGTATTAACTTTTTCTATTGGTTATCACCTGAGCTATTACTTGCATAGTTATTGTAAGATCTCCGGGGGCTATTGCCACCAGCACTTTGATTGCTATTTTGATAGTCATTTCCTCTACTATAGAATTTTGCTTCAAAATCTGTTATATTTTATTCAAGTTTCTGCTCTAACTTTTGATCTAAGTCTGAAGAAATCATTTGCTGTAAGTCCTCAATGCTACATTCAGTTTTTATGTTAGAAGATCTAAGGGAGGTAACTTTATTATTACTTTCATATTCGGTTTTTCTTCCTCAGAACCTGGCTTAACTACCTTATTTAATGAGCCATTCAGTGCACAATATTCTACCGCAGCACTTATTGCAGCATCTAATGTTTGTTGATGAGTAAATTGGACATGTTTCTGTAAATCGAAGCTACCAAGGCCATGGATATATTGGCCAATGATACATGCTTCTAAAGCATGAAAAGGCAATAATGGAAATGCGTTTTGTCCTAAACGGCGTAATGAATAACCAAAATCAGACACACTTTCCGCTGATTTTCTTTTCCTATTACGAAATTCACATCTGTAGGCTAATTCTCTCTCGTGAGGATTGTACCTTTGAGTAAGGATGCGTTTAATCTAGTGATAATCATTGATCTGAGAAAAAGATATGGTAGATAACAGTCTTTGTGCTTCACCCCTTAGATTTATTGTCAACATACATGCCTTCTGTGTATCATCCCAATTATTTCAGTTGGCTACTTGCTCAAAATGGACAATATAATCAGACCATTCAGTACTTTGGCCATCAAATTTATTTGGGATCAACTCACGATTTACCCTTAAAGGAGATTGACTATTTAATCTTCCATGTAAATATACATTTTGTGGGGTTTCATACATATTCCTCTAATGTTGAGGTGTATTATAATTCATAAGTATATGGGTATTTGTATCAACACAATACGGTGTGTTTGTTACTCTGTCATTATAACAAAATTGAGGCCTTTCATCATATCATTGTAAAAAGCCCTCTTAATTTTGCATATTTGATTGATTCCTTATAGCAAAGGGGTCATAAATCTCGATTTTTCTCAAATCTATTTAATAAATTAACCTGGGGCTCTAAGTATGGATTATATCCTGTCTTATCATTTTGTGAACTCGCCTCATGTTTAATTTGATAACCTAAATTTAAACGAGGTTGGGTATTTTGACTCATAGCTCCAGCAGGAGTATATATGGGTTGATTAAACATTTCTCTTTGTTACAAGTTTATATAGCATCATATACACACCCAATATTGGATTTGTAAACAAAATAATACACCCTATATAATTAAATGAGTATTTTAAAATTTATCCTACTACTTTGACAATAAATCTTATGATAATTTAGAGTTTACAACCTATTATTTTTCTATCTTTATATTTAATTAAATGAAAATTTATACCTGATTCAATATTTATGAACACTTCTCCCTCCACTAAACAGACTTGGTCACGGCACCAATGTAACCGTTGTGTTATTTTTTTGTCCTGCAGGTTGAGTGTAGAGGTGTTCTTATGATTTATGGCTGATCCTATAGTGTTTTTGTGTGTTATTATAAATTCTATTATAAACTAAACTAAAGCTTAATTCACAACAACAATATTTAATTTGACCCTCTATTTAAATATACAACGAGTATTTAATTTAGAACACAATACGTATATGTACATAAACTGTATACAGTTATATATTATTAATGATTATATTAGATTCTAAGATAATGATCTTAATAAACTAGGAATTTAAATGATTTTTACAATTATATATAAATTAAACAATATATTATTTATTGAGCCGATTAAATCTGAATAATCATAGTCATGGACTATGTGACTAAACTAAAGCAATAACCTGAGGGCTTGGCAGATGCATTGAGCATCTATGGTACTGACCTATTAGAGACAGCACCCTAGCTAACTAAATTAGGCTAATCAAACCATATTTATAGCAGTATTTTATGGACATATGACCTATAAAATGTAAACCTTAAATTGATTGGATGAAATGACAAATGAGTGACCAATAAATAGTGGCTACACAAAACAAGATGGATGCGTCAATGCGGAGAATGTTAACAGGAATGAGATTTTGGATTTAGAAAAGCAAACTGTTACAGATTTAATTAACAAGAAAATAGTAACCATATTTTTCCTACAACATATATAACAAGAAAAACTATTACAAACGTTATAGGTAGACTAATTACAAGACGCGTATTGGTTTATGTTTTTTGTATGAATTTGCTTTTTTCATAAAGGATAACTGGATATTGACTGTATATCTTATTCAATACTCCATTATGGAGAGTATAACATTAATATGACATGAGTAATACACATATATTGACAATCATGAGTATTTGACAAATGAATGAATTCATGTTTATTGTTCACAAGCACATGTTAGCATCATACCTTACATCAATCAAATAGAATATACCCTAATGTTAACAAATTCACCGTAATCTGCTATGATACCACCACATTGAGCTTCAAATAGCATTTCGGATATTATGCCACACAACAGCTTATATAGGTCAAACATCACAGACAACTGCCTGCATGATTTACCTACCTATCAACTATAAATAGAATCAGTCATCACCAAGATTAGCCAAACTAATAATATACACTACACTATATTCTCGCAAACAGCTATAATAAACTAATATTCATAAGTATAATTCGTCTGTGTCTTTTATATTTAGATACTCGTCCAAAGGGTGTACTGTGTGGTTTAATAGCTTAGAATTATTTTATGAGCAATATTTGTCGGTCTTGATTACCACAGTAGTGACGATTTGACAATACACACAAATAACCGATTCCCACTGTATTAGTATGGTAAGACAAGCCTCCAAAAAAAAACGCATTTATCACTGCTATGTTAAAACAAGCCATTATCGTGTTCTCTGGACTTTTCGTGTTAGCAAGAAAGCAGTACCTTGCACTGAGAGGATGTTATCGTTAGCACTGTCGAGGAACTAATTAATATAGGCAATGACAGCGTTGTACCGACTAGAACTTAAATATCGTTCAAGAAATGAAATGCACAATTTGCTGCCAATCCTACAAAGAAGTTGACAAATGATAAAAACTATATTCATTTTACAGGGGCGCTATTTATATGTATTACAATGTTTTTTTTCTTAATTTCAGACAGGCATGTCGATCTTATTTTTAAGAGTTGGATACCCGTGTTAGGCTGGTATTACATATATAAATACCGTTGTTGCAACAACAGTGTTGATTATAAGGAAGATACAGGTACATCAATAACTTTAATCAAACCTAATGATAAACAATATAGTTAACTCAATAGTCGGAAAAGTATCTGACTCTTAATTTGTATTAGTTATGTTTATATACTTGAATTTGACGTACTGCTTAAATTCCCTTGACCTATTGCATACAGTCGATTTAAAAGTGTTATGTATATTAAAATCAATACATCAGTTGCTAAGGGTAAGCATTACTTACATCGTTGCCTTTATCAGTGGCAGCTAAATAAGGTTTGTCCACATTCATTATTTATCACAATATGTTCGTATATAATTCATTCACCTTTCAGAAAAATGGATAATGCACTATTATCATACTGCATTGGTTTTACAACATCAGTTGGAAGATATTCAGGAACTACCTGTAAAAGATGAAGATGTGCTAATAAGTGGGTACATGTATTGATACGCTTAATATTATGCTAACAGCATTCTCCCTTTACTTGACTCTACTTTGCTAAATACGAATAAGTCTCATATTTTTCCATTGTGCAAGTACTGGACTGCTACTTAAATCGTTAAATATATTTATTACATTTATTGATATAATTGTTGAACACACATAATTCTTATAATTCTATGTATGTATATATATATGTATTTGTGATGATGATGAATTATCATTATATCCTTTTCTCATGGATTACACTTGTTACTTACCATTTTGTCTAAATGCGCAGTTTAGAATGATCAAACAACAAATAACAGTATGACGTCGAGCTGTTATGCTTCAATATATATTTTGTACAGGGGCTTTCTGTGGTCGAGCGTGACTAGAATCACTAGTCTATCACAGTTGTGAATTATGTAACCCGAAATCAAATGTGATGACGCAGTCCAGTTAGTTTAATAATAATGGATAGTTCAACCTAGGCTTATGACTTAGGTCTTCTCCACGGTTAAAGCGGAACTGATCAGTATCGGAACAATTGTTCATTACAACAACCATGTCATATATCTTAATATTAATTATCACCATTTTCGTAGTAAAATACCTTTCTTTGTCATAGTTTTTAACGATATTGATTTCTTGTTGATAAAATTGTCTTATCCGCCGGTATCCTCGTCTGACGTCATTCAGGGGCGACAATTCAAATTACCGCTTAATTGAAACGGTGTATATTCAGGGGAGATTATCCAGAAAGAAGGTCACGCGAGCGTGAATGAACGTTACAATGAGAGATCAAAGAAACTGAAACTTTGTGTTGTAAATGGCTAGCAGTTTTTATTAGAGACTGGTTGCATCACATAAAGCTCGGCTGGAACAAACTTGTGCCTGTAATTTCTGTAGCAGATGATAGCATGAAGATTTGTAGATAACGCATCGGCATTGGCTAAAATCGCTAAAATAACGTAAAATAATATTTTACGTTATTTACAAAGATTTAATATCATACTCAATACCAAGCAACAAAAAATTCTAACCGAACGCTCAAAAATGGTGTTTTATTGCGATATACAATGTACCCCTCTAACGACTTTTCCTTATCAGCGTTAAACATCTCTAAGGTAATGTGCATTGCATTGGTACGATATGATATAAAATCTGTTACTAGACATCAAACCTGTGCGTAGTTTCAATAACTGAACCGTAAACATTAGCAATTTTGATTGGCAATCACAATTGAATGGGGTGCGTCAAATTCGTTGATTTCATGAGACGATAATGTTCCGACACTTTAATAGTTAATTGCTCAGCTTAAAAAAACACAAAAGGTGTCATTTTCGAATTAACATTGCCGTCTTTTCTGATGACGGATTTCAAAGCGTTTTTCGATATTTTGTAGCGAAAATGTTAATCAAGAGAACAGTTTCTCCGAATGTTGATACTTGTTTTCATTTTTATCTATGGCGTATTACGTAATAAACAGCGGGGTTCTGTGTACGGAATTTCTTTAAAGTCAAGTATCTAACGAACCGAGGACGTTATCAAAAAACTGAGACAAGGTTCCCTGTTTTATACATTTATGGGGATTTTAAGGCTATTTTTTGTAATGTATTCCTATATACAGAGTAGTTATCGTTGTTCAAAATTTTGTAAATTACGTGCGATATTGGTTTATAGAAGACCAATCAAATGTAATATTTGTTTCAAATTACTTGCAGTGCACTTTATACAGTGGGTTTATTTTAGTATATAAATATGGTTTAGTTTTTTAATCTATAAATTGGCGAAACTTGATTTGACCTGACATCCAAGCCCGTTACATTTAATACGATACTGTCAACTTACAAATCTGTGTTCGGAGACGGTGTACGATATGTAAGCCAAGTTGATATTGAAGGATAATGCAACCCTTAAGTTCATGAAAGCAAGATCAGTGTCAGACTCCCGAAGGCCGAACAATGATAATGAGCTAGATAATCTGGAATGTCAATGGGGTATTACGAAAGTGAACACAAGTGAGTGGGCTCCACCCTTTGTTCCTTTTTAAGGTGGTGTGGTGATTTTAAAGTGTCCGTGATTCCACAGTTACCTACGGATAACTACCCACTGATTGAGGATATATTTGCTTATTTTTCAAACGAGCAAAAGTGTTGTAAATTGGATCTTAGATAAGCTAACCTATAGATGGAAGTTGATGAAGATAGTAAGGAATTGTTAACTAATAAGGGATTGTACACTCAGGTACATTAGACTTTTGTTTGGTATAGCACCTAATATATGGCAATGTACTATGGACATGATACTTCAGTGACTGTCTTTAGTTAAATGTAGTGTAGATGATATGATAATTACCGGTGCTAATGACTTTGAAGATTTGAATGACTTAGAAATGGTGTCATGTCGTCGACTCGCAGATTGTGGTGTTCATGTAGGCAAAGACAAATGCATGTTCTGAGAATCATGACTTTAATTTTGTGGTCATGATATTATTAGACTGACTACGGAAATGTACCGGAAATGTACCGATAAGATGACAGTGTTAAATACACCACCACCGCACGGTGTCTCTCGTTAAGAGGGTATCTAGGTGAATTACTGAATAATTACTGAATTACTATCATAGGTTCCTGTCCGATCATAAAACCATTGAATGCCTTGCTTGAAAAAAATGCAAATAAAGTGGCAATAAAAAAGAAATTGTTAACATCAGAACCTGTCCTCCGGAACTACCTGTGAGACTCGCCCGTATGGTAGTTTTGCATAATTATCTCGCGTTATGCCCGATGACGTCGAAAACCCAATCGCATTCGCATCAAGGTCTTTGTCAAAAACATAACGTAATTATGCGCAAATAAAGAGGGAGTCAGTAATTGAGCAGTAAGTTAAGAAATGTTACCACTGTCAACCACTTTTGACAATGTTCAGTCCAAGCAAAGGTATACCGGCGTTACGACTGGCAAACGTTTTCAGCGTTATGCATTGTATCTGCAAGGTTTCAATACAAGAATACTAAAAGGCATACACATGTCGATGTGTTATCACGTTTACCTGCACCATCTTGTAAAAATGATGAGGAACGTTCAATTGGGGACGAATGTTTCACATCTCAGTTAAAACAATTACCCCTTACTAATTACGAAAGAGGCCATGAAACAAAAAGAGAAAAGGTGTTTTCGGGTGTACTTTTCAATATTGGCGTCAATACGTGACCATCAGACGTAACTACGTGCCAACATCTGCTTGATGGCTTGTATGCAATGCATTTAACACATGTTCACGAACCTTTACGGGTATTACTACTCTAATTCACCACATTAAACATCCTGAGAGAATGAAGAGCATACACGTGTATAATAGCCTTGTAACAGCGGGCCATTATCATCGATACTCTAACCATCTTGGATACACCATTCTATAGGAATGCCTGGAACCAGACTAATGCAGTATTTCAAAGCAATTGATAACAAATTTTCTTTGAGTATGGATTCTATTTTAGATATTTTGTCATGAAAAGCGGTTACTTGTAGATCTAATTTGGCTGTTTGTTAAATACTAAACAAAAAAAGATTTACTCCTCTTGGAGTTATTGTTTCATCTCGTCTATTTTTAGACTACGTCTACTCTAAAGCAAGCGGTACGCGGAATGCAATAATACCATGCACTGTACATAAACTGTTACAATCAAGTTTCAAGTAGAGTTGGTTAGATTAGATTGACCGGTAGTATACCCGATCTTAGATAATAAAGGAAGCAAGTTAAAATCAGAATTTAATTTACCATTGTGGTCATATGCATTGGTGTATTTATATGCAAGTACATCAATTAGAGCTTCCGCACAATATATATATTTTAGCAAGCACCAGATTTTCGGTGTACATAAATGTTTCCCAATATATTTCGTTTGGGATTACGTAGACAAAGTGTAAAACTTTTTCGACACTATAATTTTGATCCTTATTTGAAATCGGAAGATGGGTTTCGTCAAGTCTAAATTGACTCAATTATCATCTGTAGAGTACAATAATTCTTATTTCAGGTAATGTACTTATATCAACCTACGTACCTGAATTATTTGGTCTAATAATAAGCACACACCAGCACAAATTCAATTAGTATCCAAACTGTTGAAGAAGACACCATTAGCAATACTGGTCTGTAAATTAGAAACTATTTGTCAATGACTTGTATCATACTATGAATGTGCACGCTGATAAGCCGCACGTACTATGCTGTATCAGTCGTATAAACCCTGGTCATCTCAGAGTATTTAATAGAAACTAAAGCATACGGATGCTTCTTAGTATATGAACCCAAACACAATATTTATCATAGCTGTATTTATACGGAAGTGAATAATAACACAATTACATTGTATTATAATTAAAAGCTGTTGAGTCGCTAAATGACCTAGCACTTGGTGCGACGTTTAATCCTATGCAAACAGAACTACATTGTACGGGTGAGTACTAGTATGATAATCTTAATACATGTCAAAACATCTAAATGATATCATCAAGATATACAAGTAATGTGGTTTTCAGGTTGCAGCGGTGAAATAGAACTTCATTGGAAAAGTAAAAATCGAAAAGAAAAAGTACCGCAAAAATGTAAAAATGTTCTTCTTGGTGTTCATAAAACTATAACGGAAACAACAATCAAAGTTGAATTGACCTCTTTGGCACAACTGATAGATTTCGTCAAACTTGTACAGTCAGAAATGTGGAGCAGTAGTTCGAGCGAAGTTGCTACACAATTGAGAGATGTGTATATTAGACTTAAGATGAACTGGAAACCAGTACGGGATCATATAGAACGACGCAAAAGTAGGTGCACTGTACATGTAAAAGCTATATTAAATTTGGTCGATTTTTTTTCCAGAAAATGAAAAGGAGTGTAATTTATACGTAGCTATTTTTATTACTGCATTATCTATAATTTATTCTATAATAGCTATTATATCTTCTTATAAGGAATTGAGTGTGATCATCTCACTAATATGCCAATCGCCCTTCATGCTCCTCGACATTGCACATTATGTATATTCTAATGCACAGATAGATGGAGAATGGAATATAAGCAAGATCAGGATAGTAAGATTGAACATCTGAGTCATGTCATTAAATTACTAAAGAGGTATCCAAATGTTGACACGTCTGGACGTAAGTATAAACACCTGACCCCTTGGTTATAATTACTGGACAGTCTTGAAGTTTCTTTCAATTGATTTGGTTGAAACCGTTTTAATGTTCATACAATAATTCAAAACAGTTATGCTGATAGAATAATGCATCATTAATATTATCAACTTTGAAACATTAAACTGCATAATATAACATTTGAGCTTCGATTTTGATTTCAAGTTTTATAACATCCGACCATATTATTTGCAAATATGTATGGTAGAAACGTGTTAATATTCTTCTCTATAAAAAATATTTCATTTCTTCTCACATTTTGCATAATACGTTTCCATATCTACTTTGGACATAATGCCATAGATTTTAATTTCTTAATGTTTAATATATATATATAGGGCTTCACTTGCACACTGTTTCATATTGACCGGTTACAATACTTTGTCATATGAATATCGTTCGTGTTTTAGATATATATCTTTATTTTAGATGTGACATGCGAAATCGAGATTCAATCATTCAGATCGTCAAAAGAAACTCATTCTCAAGTTGTGGAATTTGTCAAAGAAGTTCTCAACGATGGACTCAGTTCTCATAATGAAATTCAGCCAAGAGCAAACACATGCATAGCTAAATGTCACTGTCAGAACGTACACAACTTAACTGAAGTAGCTACGTTTCTAGAGAGCCAGGATTGGTATAAACACCTAAGTGAAAAAGAGTATGCAAATAAACATGTTTACGTTAGAACACGCGTACTTGCTGAACAACTTCAACAATATATTGACAAGCAAGTAGGTACGTATATTCACAAACGTTTTGCTGTTGTTTATAAATTGGTTCTGCGTGTTTATACTCGTTCCTACTTTTGTTAGTAACCTCCGCCGGTTTGTTTTTGCCGCGTCGGTCTTTGGCAAATACAGCCCCACTTTTACGCGCTTTTGAGAAACAAAAACAGTATTAAATTATAGCATTTAGTTATTTATTCAAAAATTGTAAGTCCCATGTTTTTTATCTTTACTAGATTTCTTGAAAAATGCAAAGCAAAACTGTCTTTGGCATGGCAAAAGGCGTTTTGCCATGGCAAATTGGTATTTTGTCATGGCAAAATGCCTTGCCATGGCAAAAAAATCAACACTTTTGCCACGGCATTTTTTTCTCAAGAAACACTAGGTAACGGTATGTAGGTATCATAATTAACAATAATAACAAAATTATTATGGTTTTTATCAATAAATAGGAAATTTTAAAATTTAAAATTTGCCATGACAAAAGTTTGGCATGGTAAAGGTTTGCCATGGCAAATTAGTCATTTAGCAAAATTAACATTGCGAAAACTAATTTCTGTACGAGATAAGTCAGCTGTGAGTTGGCTTAGACCAGGGCTCGCATTTATGAGGCATCATATTTTTTTCTTACAATAAAAAATCTTATCATAAGATGATTGATATTTAAGCATGCACTTATTTCATCAAAGAAAATTAATAATTTTAATTCAAAAAAATGATATATTTAAGACATGTTGTTGCTATAGAATTCTGTTTTTTTTTCATTCTCTTAAAGTTTTGTTTAATATTTCTTAAAAATAAGATGGAAGTGTTTTCTATCACGTTCGCGTCCATGCATGTGTTTGAATTTAAGAAATAAATCAATAATTCAGCGTAATATCATTTTATATTCCCCTTACCATGCAACATATGTGTTAAACTTTGCCATAATGTCACTGATAATGATTGTATTGTAATACCAACAATGAGTCATATTAGTAATTATCATACATGCAGAAGGGGCGGATCCAGGTTTTCAAACTTGGAGGCGTAATATTTGGGAACTGAATAATTGAATGCTATTTCATTGAATGAATGAATTAATTCTATTTTATGTCTATATATGATCAAGAACTTTAAGGGGGCGCCCGCCATGCACGCTACCTTTCCCCGTCCCTTGAACCGCTAGTGTACAGTGTTATATTATCATTTTGTTAGCTATGTCACATGTTTCGAATATAGCCCTTCAGGGAAGTTCTATCTGACTGATAGCCTAGACAATCCAAATTTAAGGATTTCTTCAACCAGTCATTTTAAATATCAAACCAGAATGGAACTAATGCGAGCAGCACAAGTGACTTGTTTGTTCATTACTTTAACCAACATTACTGCTTTTCCTCGGAATACAGCGTTTAATTCCATATGAACAGAGACAACATCAAAATGCCAAATGATTTGGGCATGTGCACAGTATGTACGTAAACCCAGTTACAGCCGAAACCTTAGATAATGTCTATTTAAGCTAGCAAACTTTAACACAATTATGTATTCCGGCTTATTGTGAATTGTCTACTGGTATTTTCAATAATCCATTAAAAGCTGCTTTAAATCAGTCCAAACACTGTGTACATCAATTAATACATGCATATTTTCTTGTCATGTCTTTATATTTAAAACAAAATATCATGAATAAAAAAGTAATTAATTTTATCCTGCATCAGACAATTCGGGATTTTTATTCTGGAAAAGCAACTGCTACTCAGAATACAGCTTCTAATTTAGAACAGGAGATACACTTGAATTGAATAGAGTTTCGCAGGGAGCTGTACATACAAAGCCTTTTGCAGGTACAGCTCTCCAGGGAACTATATTTGAAAGGATGCCTGTAGGGTGTGTCAGTTATCGGATCTAATGAAGTCTTATATAGAATCTAGTTCCCTCTGCAGCTGTACTTTTTACAACTTATGCAGAAAGTAATTTTGTTTCTGCCCTAGCTGTTGCCGGTGATCGGGTAAATATGAGACTCTTTAAACATATAAAGGTGGTACTAGATAACGGTGAAGCTAAGTTTAGAATGGAAATTGAACAAAGAAAAAAATCACTAACATGAATCAAATATTTTGGTTTCTTTTACAAATGCCAACAGTTGAATGTTCAAAATCTGTACTAATCTAGTGCCCACAATCAATAAATACAATGCAGTCGGCCGCCATGTTTCTTTCCTTGAATGTACTAAATAACAATGTACAAGTAGGAACCTCTCAAGCCCACATGATGTCATAATGTAGCAGTGATAGTATTATGCTGGGTTAAACTCCAAACAATAATTTCAACACCGAACTATTTTAAAACGGAAGTGGCAAAAAACGAGCACCTGCTGTTCTTTGGATAACACCGGTAAATGGGGTACTGACTATATAAGATCCCCTTATGCAAAAAAATATGAGTTATTCTTTCCCAAATGTGAAGAAAATGTCACTTTTCCTACCTGTGAAGAAAGCCCTGCACTACAGTATTGTTACACACTGGTTGCATTGAAGATTAATGTAAAATTCACTTACAAGTTAAGTAAATATTCATGTTTAGTGTTTAGAAGTTATGTAGCATTATTCTGACAGTTCCACACGAATCTTACCGTTGAACCCTTTTAAATTTACAGCCGAACGGATTAACTACGTGTGTCACGCCAGAGATTATCATTATTTTACTTCATTCTTCATGTCCTCAGTTTGCGACTTGAATACTGTTCGACAATGCATATTTTTGATGTGGTCAATATCTCTAGTTTGTCGTTTTTATGCCTGTCAGAACTATCTTTTTCAGAACTGATTTCGTCCGGTAATCCCTTTAATGGTGTGCACTGTCAACAGAAATTCACATTATTCCTCAACTTAATATTTACATTAGTACAGAGCATCCATCTTGCGTGCACTATGCGACAGCTACTACGCGGCCGCCATTCTAAAATACACGGCCATTGCTTTTTTAAGTAAAAATATTGTTAAGTAATTCAAACATTTTTAGAAGAAGAAAAGGTCAATATGAGGGTATCGTTATACAATTTATCGATACCATTCATGTTTCAACTAGATATATATACATATATATATATTAAACTTATATCAATTTATGTTTCTCAGTAAGAACACGTGAGCTGTCACTAAAATTACACGAAGACGGCCTCACTATTTAAAAAGCGACACAAGATCGACACAGAGCCTTAATGTACATTTAAACACTTCTTTAAATTGCAGTTTACATCAGTCTGTGATTTTACCATTTTCGCACATTTCGGACACACACACACCTCCGTTTCATTGACGCAGCGTCAGTAAAAGGGTTATTTTTTTAATTATTTGACATTTTCCTTTTGAAAAAGTTTCAAAATAGATGATAGATTTTGTATTCCGAAATGAAAAAGAATAACTCTGATAACAACATCACAAAGTATTAATAACATTAGTATCGTGCTATTCTTGTCGCTCTTATTTTTGTTGACTTGAAAAAAACATGATAACCTTTTTTTCATTTAGAAAAAATTCTAACGTTACAGTAATCATTGTAAGTATACATAGGCCGAAGTGCCTATAAAAGTGCGTACTCTCTCTATATATATATCCAAAAAAGAAATGCATGTTTATAAAATTTATGGATTATGTAATCTGTCATCAACTGAAATTGCTGTACAGATTCCGAAGATCGGTGTATTTTACATAAGCATTGGGATTTATTGAATAGCTCCTATATAAGCGACTAAAAACCACAGGAGGTCTTATCTCTCGTTTTATTGCTCTTTATCAGTCTAATCGTGTGTCCGGTCACGGTCAGTTTGGCATCTAGTAAAGAATAGGGTCATACATTTTACTGATGTATGGTGATGAGGCATAGATAACAGAGATAAGCAATTTCAGCTATCTGTGTAACTGCGTGTATGGCTATTACTTTTTCCAAAAATTGCTGATTTCACATGCGTAAATTTTAAATTTTCTGAAAGCTTATTATGTTAACATTTGCTGCTCAGTTTTACAAACACCAATTTTGACTAAAAGCTTCATTACACTAGCTCCTGCTGCCATTCAATATATATACAATGTATATATCTATTCACTCGTACCATTTTTAGGACGATTACTTTTCTAGTGGGTATAGCAAAAAATAACTGAGAAAATATATATCTAGCAGATGTCATGTTTAAAGCTTTCAGAAAACGGTATACAACATATTTGACAAATTAGTCGCTTTAGATCATAACCGAAATGTTTGCTAATATTAAGTAATTTGCTCGAATATTAAAATCGAGTTATAGGCCAGGTGTAAATATTTCTTACAAGTTTAGTCTATTGTCAAACATAATGTTTAATTTCATTAATCATTGTTAATAAGACTTTTTTCAAACAAATAATAAGCGAAATTCACAATCCGGCGAAACCCGTCTCCGTGGTAGCTGACTTCAAATCACTGTAAGTTCTCACTGATAGAGGGTCGTGGTTTCGAGTATCGCTACCGACCATGTCTCTTTATGTGAGAAAGTAGGCAGTTGCTTACGGAGAATGGGAGTCTAGTACTGGTTTTTCCCAGGAGCGATGCTTAGGTGAACTGTCCGCTTCATATGACTCTGACTGTTGAAAAGGTAAAACTCGATTTGTATGATGAGCCTCTTAAATTTCTTTTGCAGACATGCGTGCCATGTTTAATGTTTTTATTATTGCTTACAGAAAACCGTACCGATTAAACAATATGTTGGTCATATTTTTATTGAATATACGGGATTCACGAGCAATATGATTAGTGAAGTATACGTTCCACATGGGTAAATGAGCACGAGGATATGCAAACGAATGGTGTAAAATTACGGGTAATTGAATGAAATTCATAATTTCTGCCGCATTATTTCTGAGAAATTTTAGCTTACGAACTTCATGGCAGTAAACAGTACTTCAAACTACATTTTACAAACGTCCTTATGTTGATTATGTGTCGCGCGTACCATTTTATTGATACATTTTGTGCATGTAAATATAGTGCTTGATTAAGTTATCATGAATACCTCACTCCCATTTCAAATATGAAGTCGCTTACACCTGTGCGGGCATTAAATTTTGAGAACACATGCGCAATGATGCGCGCACAGTTGAAACAGGTTTTCGGTTATTATATATTTTTCCATTTATTTGACGAGTTCTTCCTTATAAAATCTGTTCTAGATTGTAGATTCAACTTGAAAATACTTTTACTTAATCCAATGTTTCTGAGGCAGATTTGAATGCTTCAAAGAGTATAAAAAGCTGTTCCGGGATTTTTTGGTACTGAAAAAAAATCTTATTATATTTCTATGAAATCTTCGGTATAATAAAATAGACAACACATTTCCGAGAGGGCGTTATTAAATGGCGAGCACACAAGCTCATTGTGTATGATTGGTCAGTATACTAATCGGTCAACATATGCTTTATGATTTTGTGCTTCGCTCAATGCTGCAAACGATTAGAATTAATTACAACTGACATTATACAGAATAATAAAGGAAGGCTCTCCACTGTTATCATGTGATTACAATTTATTTTATATTTGCACCTTCTCTCAGCATAATTTAAAATTGATTGGGGAATTTTCAGATAGGCTTTGTTATTTGAATATGTCAAGGAGGGCCTGTCTGATAATTATTTAGTCTGAACTTATTTGTGGCAATAAGACACTTCCTCAATTTGGCCTTTACAACAAAGAACAAAGTATCTTTGTGCAATCAAAATCCTCAGTTAAAAGCTGTTGGGCATGATAACTTACTTAATATTACATTGTAGCAGTCTGGTATATTAATTATCGATCGACTGAGATATTTACCAGCCCGAATAGCTCAGTAGACTGTAGAGCATCTGACTTGCAAGCAGGGGATCACAGTTTTGAGCCCCACATCGGGTACATTATCATAGAGCAGGGTGAAGTAAAGGCTCGGTTAATTGAGTCTGTTGTTGTCGCAGTGAGTTACTTAGAATAAAAAGGAAGCAGGATTGTAGAATCAATTTTTTGTCGTATATTATATTCATATTTTATTCATATTATTTTCATAAATTGGCTAAGATATTCACCGGGCAGATTACTTGGACTTGTGGTACATAGTCGCCCACATGAACTTTCCATTGTCTAGTTGGACCGAGCCATAAGACATATCAGGCAAATGAAAGACAGAATGGTAGACTTTTAATCTAAAAAGTTCTAACATATGTGTTTATAACAATTGGAATAAATAAAAACAGCAACACTGATATTCAAGTTGTATTTTTATGTGCTATATGACCTGTAAATTAAAACTCTTAAAAAAGCAAGAAAATTCCCCCTCGGTCTGAAATTCCCCCTGCTGACGGTAGCGACCTGCTTCCCCCAAATTGGATTGAGGGCCCTGTCAGCCCGATGAGCTCATCTACAGATGCATTTCAGATTACAATTATTGTATAAATATAGGTGAAGATATAGTTATTATACATGGAAAATCTCAAAATCATAATGCAAATTGGTTAATTTACTATTGATAAACAATTTCCAAAAAGTTTGGTCATTTGCGAATATCAAAACTCTGAATAGAGTTGGTAGCTTTTATCGGTTTATCGGTATATTGCGATATCAGCTAGACAATATCAATAACACAATATTTTTTCATCATACCGATATATTGGATTTTGCTTAAATAACTGGACTTTATGTTTATGGTTGTAAAAATAAGTCTAAACATAGTCTTGAAATATATTCATGTCTAAAAACTGGAATAAGAACAAATTATTTCAAAGCGTGGTTCCAGACAACACTAAATATTAATGTGTATTTGCCTCAGGCAAAAATGGTCCATTGTATACCAGGGATTATACAATACAATAGGGGTTACCTGTATGGGATTGGGAAATTATCACCTATAAAACCTGATCTTCATACATTGACAATATTAAAACAGTTAGAAATACTGAAGTTTAGGGGTACAAGAGGGGGTCTGTATAAACGCACATGGGACCTGAACGATGGTGTAAATTTACAAAACATTCAAACACTTCCCCAAGAAATATCTACTATAGTGCCAAATTTATCTTCTAGAACCAATCCTAAAAATGAAAATAATTCCCAACCTCATGATCTGAAGAGGATCAAATGTGAATCGTTCACTGTTTGCAAAGGCCAAACTTATATAAAAGTGTGTTGTATAAATCCAAGGTCAGTCAAAAACAAAAGTCTTGCCCTTTCAGATTACATATCATCTAATGACTATGATATTGTTGCTGTAACTGAAACATGGCTCGGGGGACCCTCCGACAAATCTTGCATTGCTGAACTTGTTCCCAATGGTTACAAAATCAAGCATGTCCCTCGCTATGGACGTGGAGGGGGAGTTGCAGTTGTATATAAAACTGCTCTAGATATTCAGCTTCTAACCTCCACCAATGATAAAGTTTTCACCACTTTTGAACACATGGAATGCATTGTAGCCATCAGAAACTATTCTCTGCGTCTGGCTGTTGTGTATAGACCACCACCAACCACTAAAAACGGTCTAAAAACTAGTTCTTTCCTGGAAAATGAGTGGCCGTCGTTTCTGGCCAAACTTGTTACAACAGAAAATAACATCATAGTTGTTGGGGATCTGAACATCCACCTTGACAATCTTTTGAACTCAGACTCTGTAAAGTTTACTAGTATACTTGAATCTTGCGGCATGCGGCAACATGTTACTGGGGCAACTCACGTGGCTGGCCACACACTGGATGTGGTAATTACAAGAGACACCGACACGTCTGTCTCACATGTAGAAATATCCGATCCTGGCCTACCTGACAACAGTGGAAAGACGTCACGTGATCATTTTGCAGTAGTGTTTAATGCATGTGCTGCTAAACCTGCACCTATCAGAAGAACTGTGAATATAAGAAAGTTAAAATCGATTGACATCAATAAATTCAAAAAAGACATTGAATCCTCAGATATTTTGAAAAGTGGACTGCACACATCAGACGTGGATGAACTTGTTGAGGTGTATACCCATGGACTTTCATTACTTATTGACAAGCATGCTCCCCTCAAATCCAAAACCATAGTTTTAAGACCCTCCTGTCCTTGGTACACTGAAGATCTACATGACGCCAAACATCTGAGACGAAAATTGGAGCGAAAATGGCGAATGACTAAATTGACAATAGATCATGAAATATATAGGAATCAATGTTCGGCAGTCAACAAATTGTTAAAACAATCCAAAGTTAGCTATTACACGGAGAAGGTAGAGTCCTGTGGTCGTGATCAGAAAGGGTTATTCAAGATAACTAAACATCTGATGGGTGAAGAAAAGGAAGTTGTGCTACCATCTGGTAAACCTGCTAAGATGCTTGCACAGGATTTCAGTGACTTCTTCATCAACAAAATTGAAGGAATACGTACTGAAATAGCCTCCAGTACTCAGTCTAACCAACATGACGACTGTGCTGAATTCGAAACACCCTTCAAAGAAGAGCAACTATCAGAATTTTCTCCAACATCTGAGGATGAAATCCGGAAACTAATAAATAGATCACCAAGTAAATCATGTGAACTTGATCCAATACCAACATGGCTGTTGAAGGATTGCTTAAATGAACTATTACCAATATTAACAAGAATATTCAATGCATCACTCAAAAGTGCTTATGTACCCACTGCTTTTAAAAGCTCCAGAATAAGACCACTAATAAAGAAGCCAGGCCTTGATCAAAATGTACTGAAAAATTACAGACCTGTGTCAAACTTACCTTTCATTTCCAAAGTTCTTGAGAAGGTAGTCGATGCTCAACTAGAAGAGCATTTAACACTGCATAATCTCCACGAAGAACGTCAGTCCGCATACAGAAAATTCCACTCTACTGAAACTGCTCTACTTCGTGTGCAAAATGACATCCTTTGTTCTCTAGATCAGAATAAAGCTACGGTCCTGGTAATGCTTGATTTATCAGCAGCATTTGACACCATTGATCACACCACTCTCCTACGCAGACTTGAAAATCATTTCGGTATAACGGGCAAGCCATTAGAGTGGATGAAATCCTATCTGTGTGACCGCTACCAGACTGTGTGTATAGATGGTGAACTTTCAAAACCAGTACTGATGAACTATAGTGTACCACAGGGTTCTGTGCTTGGTCCGAAGAACTACATCATGTACACAAAACCAGTGGGTGAAATCTGCAGAAAGCACCAACTACAATATCATTTCTACGCTGATGACTCACAATTGTATATGGCATTCAAACCAAAAGATTGCGTCTCGCGTGATGAAACACTACAACGAATTGAAGCTTGTCTGAAGGATATCTTACACTGGATGAAAGCAAATTTGCTGAAATTAAATGCTGACAAAACAGAGGTAATCCTGTTTGTACCGAAACGAAATGCCAGAACAGCCGAGAATCTAATTGTGAAAGTTGGCGACGCTGTGATCAGATCATCATCGATGGTGAGAAACCTCGGTGCCATGCTGGATTCACATTTGGACATGGATAAACATGTTAACTCTGTTTCAAGGTCGTGTTTCATGCAGATCAGACAAATAGGTCAAATCGGACAATATTTGACTGTTGATGCAACAAAATCCCTTATCAATTCGTTAGTAACATCAAGGCTGGATTACTGCAATTCGTTACTGTGCGGTTCCCCAAAAATCATTCTGAACAAACTACAAAATATTCAAAATACAGCCGCCCGCCTCATCACACGGACACCACGTTACAATCACATCACCCCTGTGCTGAAGGATCTTCACTGGCTTCCCGTACAATACAGAGTGGAGTACAAGGTGTTGACTCATGTATTCAAAGCACTAAATGGAAAGTCCCCTGGCTACATCAGAAGTATGTTGGAAGTATATACTCCACAAAGACAGCTTAGGTCTAAATATGACTCTGTTCTTCTAGTTGTGCCGAGGATGAGGACTGTCACGTTCGGTGATCGATGTTTCACGGCCGCGGCACCTAAGCTCTGGAATGCACTGCCAACTGCACTCAGAGACAGTAAAACACTACCGTCATTCAAGAAAGCGCTGAAAACGCACTATTTTACAAAAGCTTACTCAGGCTATTAGGTTTTACTTCTTAGATAGTATTTAATTCCTTTGAGTATGGGGGTCTCTTTAAAGGTAGTATCTTTATACTTTTGGAGACGGTTTCTTGTAGCAGTGGTATCTTGACGCTTTTCTTGAAACACTAATTTAATTTAATGTACCTTTAGTAAACATTCAGTGACATTGCGTAGTGAACAGTGAACACCGGCTGGTGGAGTAATGCGCGTGTGGACTGGCCAAACAGCTTACGAAGCCAACCGGACTTGAATCATTTTAGAATTATTGTGTACCTTACTTGTATGCATAAATTAATGGTGGATTTGTTGACTTATAATTTTGTCCATAGTTGTATATATTTTACCCATATCATCTTTGACTAACATGTTTGTATTTATTACATATTGTTTTAACCATGTCGTAATCGTGATTGTACAGCACTTTTGAACGTGTAATTACATGAAAAAAGGGCTATATAAATATGGTATAATAATAATAAAATAATAATAATAATATCACCAATAAACTGCATTATTACCCAAGGCTTTATGTGAATGCTTATTCATTATTCTTTAATGACAATTTGCAATATATACCGCGATACATATCGTGATACACTATGCACTATTGTGATATATCACGATACGCTTTTAATGTGCGATACCCAGCTCTAACTCTTTGTATGCCTAAATGTGCTTTTGCTGCTAAAAAGAAACAGGCAATAGTTAATTAGTCCATCTGCATTTTCCTTGTCCCTAATGCATAGACATATGTGAAAATAACTTAGTACAATTGTTAAATATCATAAGATGGTGCGCAGTGTTCAAGACCCAGGTCTGTAACTCCAAGGTCAAGGTCACACTTGAAAAAACATGAAAAAGAGTGTCATAGACCTTGTCAAGGCTGTATCTCCGTTATGCATTGACATATTTGAAAATAACTGGATTAACTGTTAAATTCCATGAAGTGATATGCAGAGCACAAGACCCAGGTACATACATGCATATGTAGTTCCAAGGCTGAGCTTAGATATTTTGTGAGTAAGCATTGTATAGCGGACCTCTACCATGTTTGTTAAAATTATTGCCCCAGGGTAAAAATTGGCCCGCCCCGTGTTCGCTTGATTTATGTAGACTTATATAGAATTTTTTCTTAAATCTTCTTGTCCAAAACCACAAGGCCTTGAACTTAGTTATTTTGTGTGTAGTATTGTCCTGTGGACTTCTACCAAGTTAGTTCAAATTATGAACCCAGGGTTTACTCAATTTTATAAAGGAAAATTTAAAACATCTTCTTGTCTGAAACCTCAGGGCTTGGAGCTTAGATATTTCAGATGTAATATTTTTGTTATATTTATATCTTGATAATCACAGGTTTTTATTGGAGTACTATAAAATTAACAACACTCTCTATAGCTTACTAAATCTATTCTGATATACATACATGTCAAAGAGGCATGTATCTATACAGTGGGCGGAGCTTATCATTTAACTCATATGACTCAGAGATGCAGCTCAACTAGTATACATTACACTCCTTTCCACCTTAGAGTTAGTGACATGTAATAAATTGAAAATACATGAACTGTAGAATTTACAGTCAAGATAAACATTGTAATCATGAAACAATCTGGCATGACATTCAAAATCAGAAACAACAATAACATGTATCAACATCGGAATGTTTATAATAAGGTTTATGTTTATTAACTGTCTAAATGGTATGTAGTTGAAACTAATTTGAAATTCGTGTTTAGTCTAAATACATTGTAGTTTAATTTGTCTCTTTGAAATATATACTCAGCACAACTTCATGTCACATGTTCTAACACTTGTTTATACTTTTAGAACAATTACGGTTCATAGAAAGGTCTGGTTTGACTCACGTCTGCGAAAAACATCATTGTATTTTTACCTCAATTTTACTTGTGATCATGTTTTTCCTATTACAGTGTAATGTTCTGGATTCCACTTTGAATGTAATTTTCCTCTGGTTTTATTTAAAACAAGAACTTGTTGTCCTAGCCTACAAGAAATTAATCTACCACTTGATTTTCTGTCAGCATATTTTTTCATTTTGGATTTCTGATCTTTGTCTTTTCGTCTTACAGACTGGTCATTTCTCTTCTCTGGAATATGTGGTAATTTATGTCGTACTCTTCGGTTGAAGAGCATTTCAGCTGGCGCACTGCCAGATGTGGTATGAGGTGTCGTTCTATAATTCAAGAGAAATTTGAAAAGTTCAATTCGCCAGTTTCTCCCTCCTGCAACAGCAGTTTTAATGCATTTTGAAAGTGAAAATTCTCCACTAGTCCATTTGCTTGTGGGTAGTATGGTGTCACACGGTGATATTTAATCCCATTTGATTTGAAGAATGTTTAGATTTCTTCTGAAACCATATTAGGTGCGTTGTCGCTCTTTGTTACTTCTGGTAGTCCATGCGTTGCAAATATTCGCATGAGTTTATTGATAATTGTCTGTGATGAAGTGTTCTTGATTATGTCAACTTCTGGAAATCTTGAGTACAAATCTTGCACTACAAGTATACTCTCCCCTCCAGGAAATGGTCCTGTTATGTCCATGGCAACACATTTCCAGGCTACCTCTGGTAGTTTTGTCGGTGTTACTGGTGTTTGATACGTTGAGTTTGTGGTTAATTGGCATTCATAACACGTTTTTATTAAATCTTTAACTTCTCTGTCAATATTTGGCCAATATACTTTTGTTCTTAGCATTTGCTTGGTTTTTACAATACCTTGATGTGTTTGATGAGCTAATTCTAATGTTTTCGCTCTTAATCCCTCGGAAACAACCATTCTGCTACCTCGTAGTACAATGTTATTATAAACTGAAAGTTCCTTGCGTATTTTGATGAATACCTTGAATTCTTCACCTTTTAACCAGTTATTTGTTTGTACACAGTTTCAAAGTTTCTGAATGAAAGTGCCCTTAGATGACTCTAGCTCAATTTATTCTAAGGTCATGGCAGATGGTACTGAATTTACACAAACATAATTTATGTACTTTTCCGTGAGACTTGATATTTCGCATTTTTCTCGACTGACTTTCGGCCTTCTTAGTACATCAGCTGGGTTGGAAATTCCTGATCTGTGTTCTGCGGTGAATGTAAAACATTGTAGTCTCAATAACATGCGTTCTAATAGCATAGGCGGCTTGTGCGTCGGCTTGAAAATGTTCAGTAGCGGAGCGTGATCTGTAACCAACTTTAATGTATGTCCGTAGACATAGGTTTGAAATCTTTCAATAGCCCTTACAGCACTTAGTAACTCTCGTTCTATTGCTGAATATCTCCTTTCCACTTCATTTAACGTGCGGCTTGCATACGCTACTGGTCTATAATTTCCATCACTTTGTTTTTGCGCTAGTATGGCACCAATTCCTACAAGTGATCCATCTACTGTTATGATAGTTTTTGCTTTTGGATCATAAAATGCCATTACTTGTGCACTGGTCAACATGCCTTTCAACGTCTCAAAACGTTTCTGTTGATCTGACTTCCATTCAAATGGATTGTTCTTCCTTGTCAGCTTTCTGATTGGCTCGGACACTGTAGCCCAATTTGGTAGAAACTTTGCACAATAATTCAAAAGTCCTAACAATGATTTAACTTCTTTCACGTTTTCAGGCGGGGACATGTCCAATACCGCCTTAATCTTGGATTCTTGAAATTTTAAGCCTTCTGATGTCAATGTATGACCCATGAACTTGATTCTGACATGATTTTATTCACATTGCTTTCATCAGACTCCAGGTTATTCACACAAAATTTCAGCAGTCCTAGCTCAACTGCACTTTGATATCCCAACAACGGTGAGCACACCTGATCAATGATGTGGAAATTTAATTTCACAATTTCTTTCATTAATTTTCACATAGAATTCTGCTATTTTAAGAACCTTTATTGTCTTTGACTGTGCATAAGCATATAATTATCTTGACTGTACATTAAAGATTTTTGTACTTTTTGACTGAATTTTCTCATATGTAGCATAATCCAAGCAATTCACACTTGATCTAGAATCAATTAACAATGAACATTTCAATTCTTCAATTTCAACATCTACATGCGGCGATTTATCAAATGTGTTTAACTTGAACACAAATTCATAATGTTTCTCAAGATCTGGGTAATCTGAGATTTCTTCATTTACAGCACGCACTGTTTTCATCTGTGACTTGCACATATTAGCATAGTGACCTTTCTTCTGACATTTTCGGCATACAATATTTCTTGATTTGATACATTCATGACCACTGTGTCCATTGGCTCCACAGCGATAGCATGTCTTGAACCTAGCTGGTTGCGGTGCTGATCTCGCCCTTGGCTGATACTGCACATATCTTTTCTTGACAGGTTTCCATTTTGACCTGATTTGATTTATTTCATCATATTGAGTAGGTGACACTTCTGGTCGTTGATATGGGTTCAATCCACCAGTTCCTGCCATGTTCATGTTGTCAGCATGCAAGGAAGCCAGTTCAGATGACCTTGCAATCTTTTGGACTTTGTCCAGGCTCAAATTTTCTTCTTCAATAAATTTACATTTCAAGTTTTTAGATGAACATGGCTCTACAACTTGATCTCTAATCATATCATCAGCACTTCCTTCTCAAAATTCACAAGCTAATGACAGTTTCTTAAGTCGAATTATGTAATTGTCTACAGTTTCATCACTTTTTTGTTTTTCTTTCAAACGCAATGTTCTTCTTTGGACTAAGATACTCTGATAGTGCATCAATAGTTTGTTGGTAGTTGCTCGTATTTACAACAGAAGTTTTATAAATATCCTGTATTTCTTCACCACCAAGGTGTAGTAACAATGCCTTTTTTTCATCTTTTGTTATTCCACTTGTTTGAATATAATAGTTAAATCACTTTACATAATTCTCCCAGGAACTTGACAAGTTAGTATGTTGTCCAACAACTTTAAATTTCTGCGGCATTGGCAATTCAAAGTTTGATGCCATCTTGACTGAGAATAGGTTCTTGAAGTGTTAATTATGCCACAAAAATATAGTCCAAAATTTTAATTCCAATTATAATTTCGATTTTAATCCGTTATCCTCGTCGCCAATGTTATATTTGTATCTTGATAATCACAGGTTTTTATTGGAGTACTATAAAATTAACAACACTCTATAGCTTACTAAATCCATTCTGATATACATAAATGTCAAAGAGGCATGCATCTATACAGTGGGCGGAGCTTATCATTTAACTCAATTGACTCAGAGATACAGCTAATCTAGAATACATTACAATTTTTTTCTAGTGGACCTCTACCATGTTTGTTCAGATTATGGCCCTGGGGTTGAAATTGGCCCTGCCCACGCGGGTCTCTTGATTTGCATAGGCTTATATTTTTTTTATATATATGTGCATTTTTTAAATTTTCTTGTCCAGAACCTCAAGGCATAAAGACCTTAGATATTGTGTATGTAACATTGTCTAGTGGTCCTGTTTGTTCAAATTATTTCCCTTGAGTCAAAGTTAGCTCAACCCGTGGTTAAATATATATTTTATATAGGCTTAACTAGGATTTATAAAAAAAAATCTTCTTGTCCGAAACCACATGGCCTAGAGCTTAACTATTTTGTAAGTAGCATTTTCTAATGGTCCTCTACCATGGGTGTTCAAATTATGGCCCGTGGGTCGAATTGGCCCCGGCCATGTTTAGTCTATCTTATATATGCTTAAACATAGAAATTACAAAAAAATTCTTGCCAGAAACCCCAAAGTCCAAAGCTTAGATATTTTGGCCATGGGGTAAAAATTGCCTCGTCCCCAGGTGACTTGTTTTTACATAGGCTCATGATTATTTTCTTTCGGGTCTTCTTTCTGGTAAGTGATAAAGGGCCATCATGGCCCTCTTGTTTAAAAATGTGGTGAAAGCACTGTATTATGCCTATAGTAAATAACTCATTGTCTAGAAATACAAAATTAGGAACAATTGTATGAAGTCAAATTCATGTGTGGGTGCGCATGTGATAGATATCATTTCGGTTTTATTTTTACATAAATAAAACCGCTAGCCATAGTAATGACATCTTAAAACATTTGTTTCAAATTAAGAATTTTCTTTGCTAGAACATTTCTTAACATATACATTCTTAAATATCACTCATCTTACGATAATTTTTTTTTCCTAGCTTAGTTAATTTCGAATGAGTATAAAAAAATAATGAAGATACTTCATAAATGCGAGACCTTGTCTAAGCCGATTCGCACCTAAATAACTTATCTATTACAGAAATTGACTTTGGCAATGGTAATTCAACTAAGTTACTTTTTTTAACTTTTGTCATTTCAAAATTTAAAATTTCATTTTTATTGATCAAAACCATAAGGAATTTGTTAATTAAGACACCTACACACACTTACATAGTTTTATTTTAGCTACTTAAAAAAATGCCTTGCCATGGCAAAAGTGTTGATTTTTTGCCATGGCAAGGCATTTTGCCATGGCAAAATACCGATTTGCCATGGCAAAACGCCTTTTGCCATGGCAAAGACAGTTTTTATTTGCATTTTTCAAGAAATCTAATAAAGATAGAAACATGGGACTTACAATTTTTAAATAATTAACTAAATGCTACAATTTAATAATGTTTTTGTTTCTCAAAAGCGCGTACAAGTGGGGGCTGTATTTGCAAAAACGGCAAAAACAAACCGGCGGAGGCTAAGTGTTAAAGTTGAATCCGTACTGAAAACAGTTCAACAGTGAGGATCGTACTACGTGAGACCTTTTTGATTGACATTTGTATTCTTCAAAATAATTTCCATCCAAGTGATTAGTAAAAGATCATATGTTGCAAATACTTAAAGTATAAGTATGCACGTTGAAGATTTTCAAAGTTAATCACATTTTAGTATGAATTGGCAAACAAAAAGAATGATGTTTTCTTTCTAGCCCCGTGTACTTTTATTATATCGTATTTCTCCGACTGTCAATACGTAACTCACATTCGTAATAATATCTCTACTGAATTTGAAACTCACATATAAACTATTCGAAACAGTCGTGTACACCGAACTACAGTCTTTTATAAGTGATAAGACCCTTGAGGCTCAGGTTTTATTGTTTTCCACCAATGTGTAAAACTTAGTCAGTAAAATAAAAGTTTTATAAGACTTTGTGCTAATAACATTGAAATGATATGTACAAAACATCATTTCGTAGTCGTTAATACACGCGAGCTTGATAAAAAAAATTGCAGAAGCATTTTCAACAGTACTGAAGGAGAATTAGTACATTTTCATTTTTGTTGATCCTAAGGTTGATAGTTTTATGTTTGACTATGTATTGAAGATATAACCAAAAAAAAACGGATTAGGGTAGCTTACGTGAAGCAAAGAATATGCTAGATAAATATATACAATAATGCAAATAAAAGTAATGCAACTAACTTGACAGAACCAGAATACATGGGACAGGTTAATGAATGAAAGAATGCTGACGTATAAAAATCACTTTTTATAGGCACATTGCTAATTGACGATGACGCTTGGTCATGTGCTAATCTGTCGAAATGATAGTTTGATATTATTTCAATACAACTGCATGATACTTACATTCTTTGTAAAAATCAAATTGTACACCTGTAGTTTATACCTGTACTACCGAAGACACAATTATAGTATCAAGTTGCCGACTACAGTGTGTTGTGTGTACATTTGACATATGGCACCTGTTTGCATATCATAATGGTTTCATTGAACTTATTTCTGTGTCACTCGTACATACTATTATATAATACCAACATATTATTCTATATTAAGATGAAAGGGTATTATTAAGTTCTCAGTTGACGAACATACATTAAATACGAACAAACGTAGTAACTCGTCAATATGAAATAAAAAATATCATTATGGCAAATTAGAATTATGTCACATAGTGTATGTTGACAAAAGGAAAATGACTCGTTGTCTTATGGTCTACTTTAAACCAAATTCAAATGTTCTCATTTTAACAAAAATCTGACTATACCATTAAACTTATTTCTCATTATCTCTCTTACTATCTACTCACATCTATATATCATGTCTAACTCTAAGACATCTCGCCTAACTCTATTTCACACAAGACAAGTCCATTGACCAATGAATTTATAAGTTAATAATCCGATGCAGTTCTAATTTGAAATGCTATGTTTTAATTAGACTTTCAAAAGTAGCAAAAAAATGTTACCATTTTTCGACGATCAAATCACCAATAATTATTATAAACCTTTAACAAAGTTACAGAATAATGTAAACATCCCAAAATACCAATTAGTCAATTGACGACATATGTGGCATGCTGATTTGAGTTGTTTACAGAGACTTGGTCCGTTGCCAATACATACATGTTGATATTACTCTTGTCGTTATTAAAAAATACAGATTGATATACAAATTTACGTCTGTTTAATTAATTATTTGATTAATGATCATTATAGAAATAACATGGGTAAGAGAGCTACTATGTTACAATTAGAATATAACAATTCAATAATTAAGTAGTACAAGGCATTTCAATGTACTGTTGATGCACACTTTGATAAAAGGCGCGTATGACCATAGAATGTATTCATTCTGTACACAAGTTTCATAATAAAAATAATTTATATCACTTCTATGAACACATCTATAATTGTCTTCCCTTCTCTTTCAATTAACCATGAGATGGTGAACTTTGAGACCCAATGCTTGAGCATATATCTAATAACATCGACCTAAGATTCAAACTCTGTTGGTTTATATGTTTGTTTATATCATAGTTTATTGTTACCTTTACATTTAGAACTCCATATTTGGATACATAGGCTTTAAAGGCGCTGGACATGAGTATCAATACTATTTAGTATAGGAATTACATTTTTATACTTCTTGATTTTCCCAAAGCCATTACTACATGTATACTTTTTAATGTGACTTACCCAATATATATTATGTAGACATAAGTTTAACATACCATTCAATATAGCATCCCAAATATTCTTAACCAGTGCTTAAGGTATTAGGATCCTAACACCAAAAAATCAAAAGGAGGTAAAGTATATTTATGTCCTTGATAATTTTTAAAAATTTGTTATTTGGCAATAAGTCGGTCTAAAACCACAAACGTATAACTGCATTTTTCAAATCGCATTTAAAGATTCGACCATCGAAAAAGCTCACACAGATTGATGGATCTTCATGAAATTTTGCATGATTTTGTATGTTTACATTCCCTGAAACATATCCAAAACTTATCAATATCCAGGAAACATTAAAAATGTTTTTTTTTATTTGCTTAGTTTTTTGCTTAAAGTTCATTCCTTTTAGTTTCATAAACAAATTGACACTTGTGCGTTTCTGGTTTTAAAAAAATCGTCATTTTCTTTCAATTCTTAAAACCAGAAACGCATATGTGTCAGATTCATTAAGAGTAAATTGCAAAATGTGTTATCATCTTTGATGATTTAACGAATTAAGGACGAACTGAAGCACCGACACGCAGACGGACGGACTCATGAACAGGGGTAACGCTTAATGCCTTTCCATGTAAAACAAATATGTGTATTTACGTTTTGGGTTCACATTTTGTCGTTTTGTTTTGCGTGTACCCTTTGGAATTCTTTCTGTTGTATCTGCATGGAATGTTAACGTTTGGTCATCAGTCAAGGACCGAAATTATGATAGGATCTTTTCCGTTTCATCATTATTAATTGGCCATGAGCATTGCAACCTACATTTACCCATACAATCTTTTCGAATCTTTGTACGTTTTGCCACATGTTTTCCTCTGTAGTTATATAATCTAATACTGACCGATATCATATTTTTCTCACATGCCAGGCGTTAATATCTTTGTTCCTTGAAATGTGTCTCTTCTGCTTTCCTACTTGTGAATTTGTATCAATGGTTTCATCAGACTGTCCAACTCTATCAATTCCTATGCCATCTCTCATATTGTCATTTGTTTTAATGCTTAGGTCTACAGATTAATTTTCAACTTGATCTTCTTCTATGATATGTCTCATATTAGCAGTTGTGTTCAGGTCTGTCTTATGGATCATCATCAATGATGATGTTATTATGAATACAATCTTTTACTATATTATGGTTTTGTTACAGCAATCTCAACTGTCTATTTGTCTTCAGTGAAACTCATACTAATGTTATCAATATTAAGAATGAGAACTTCTCCGCAATTTGTTCAAGATATGATTCATTTTCATTATTCACTTCCATTTGAACATAGTTATCAGGGTCATAATTATGTTGCTAAATGTTTTACATTTCTTGGTGTTCCTCGTATTTTGTAGCAATGAATGTTTCTTTAACTTCCACGTTGGAGACATTACTTTCAATTTTTTTCGCCAGGTTGCTGTTATCATCTGAAGCCTGTATTATATCCCTTACTGTTGAATGACTGTATCTTCAAAATTTATAGCACTAATCTGTTCACTGACGTTGTTTACTACTCCATTGTTTTCTAAAATATTTTGTTCTGGTACACTATTTTTTTGTTCTAACAGACTCAGTACCTGCTGTATAATTATTCGATTCTTTGTTATTTGTTTGTATGTTATACTGTTCTATAAGTTTGCACCCAGTACATGTATATACATCGGCAATTTCTTGATTGAAGTTCTGTCTATTGATGTCAAAGTTCAAGGAAAGGTAAAAAATGATAAATGCTCATAGGCGTGTTCTAAAACTTCATGTTCTTCTGCTAGAGAAAAATTAATCCCGCCACGTCTAATGTCATGAGTGAGACATGGTGCATCAAGTACATGACTGTTGGGGGCATTCAGAGGTGAAGGACAGATATAATTGGTCCAAATTCACTAATCCCGAGATTATTTTGAAATCTTATTCAAGTAGATTATTGCATTTTGATAAGTTCAATAAACAAATGTTTGGCACTTTATTCAGGAAGCAGTGTTGAAACAGACGGCCACTCACACTGAGCCAGTACAAATCTTTTGCAATTAATTATGTTGTAACAATGAAGTCAATGCCAGGTGCAATCAATCAACTGAAATGGAATGTCTAACAACACAAAAAGTATTGAGTGTCTAAGAATTCTAGATATTTGTCCAAGTTTAACGTCACCTCGTGTTCAAACTGTGCCTCCACAAAATACATTTTCTTGATATGATCTGATGTATTGTCTTGTAAGTAAAGACATTGTCAGTGCTCAGCAATTCTTGTACTGTGGAGCAATATCTCCATGAGAACTTCTTCTGTGAGACTGGTTAGTTGCAAAATACATACTTTGTTTAGAATGTTGAAAATCAAGATGGTAAATTATACAGAGCAAATCTTTCGTCCTACATAGACCTCTGTGATTTCAACAGGTTATAGAAAACAGACCTTAAGTTAATGGACAAATGTATCATTATTTACAATATTGCAAATAAATTTTATACATTTTCATTGGTCAAATCTCGGAATTTATGAACCCATATGAGCGAAAGTGTGTATGGAAACTGTTATTATTTTGTTATACATGTATGACGGGAAATATGGCGGCATACAACCTGACTGTGATTTAAATGACCAGCAAGGAACCTGTATAGCTAACAATAAGAACTATCAGCAAGAACATAGGACTAATCAATCAAAATAAACTTTTTTTTCAAGATAGGCAAATGAATATTGTGAAATTTATCCGAAATATAATGTTATCCGAAAATATGCTATGTACAGATTTGGATCAGGACAGATATCTACAGATGGTTTGTTTACCAAACTAAGGTTATAATATAGGTAACATGATTTGAATGAAATACACAGGACATGGGCTACTTACATTCTGATTAATCGAGGTAAATTGGCATTTTTCTGATGATTCCTCTGGAACGACACTTTGTAGGACGACATTTTCAAAGATCAAATGGTACAAAACTCGAAATTTCATTGGTTTAAAAATAATTCGTTTGTTGAACTGAAAAAAAAACTACTAATCGACACTTATGCGTTTGTGGAACAGCCTATTACGAGCTCTATGTAAGAGCTACAAACGTATTGCTGTCTTAGATATATAGATATTTTCAATACGAATCATACGATACCACATAAACGATATTTTCAAAAAAACACTTATGTGTTTGTGGAATTAGACCATCGAATTATATTATAAAGCGTTTGAAAACGTATTTCTATAAAACAAATGATGGTTTACATGACTGAAAAGCCTATATCCTCCTATATGGCTAGATCAATACATTATCATCATCATTTAAAATAAAATTGCACAGGAAATAGCAGTTATTGTTGTATTTTACATAATTATACATGGATATACTAAAAATGGATCAGATATTAGCGTATTGTACGAAAAAGAAAAACATTATTTTTTTTTAATTCTTCAGAGATTTATTATTTACAAGCTCCTTTCGCAAACAATCAAGAAAAAACATGCGTTGAACTATTTTTAGTTGACATAATTTATATCAAAATAACAAACAAAATAAAAGCAAGATACGCATAGGCCCTACCTCACAAGGCTTACTGGTGTACTTTACAGCTAAAAGTAACCCTACGATCAGAAAATGGTCACATTTCTAGCATTATTTAGCCAATAAATACCTAAAAAAATACTTATTAATTAAAACAATGCTATTTTCATCTTAAATAATGTTCTGAGAGATACAAAAATAATGTTTCTAGAAAAAATAAAAGTTTATCCCAACTGAGGTTTTAACCCACAACCTTGAGTTTCAATGCTTCTAGCCTCTGAAATACTCTTCAATGTGGAAGTAATGTGTTAGGATTCCAATACCTTAATGCTACTTTTATAACCCATGCTATACATGAGAGCGACGGCAGTTATCCATAATTGCTTCATTAAAAGACCTACGCTAGGACGGTATAAAAAAAGAAACACTTGGAATGATAATACATGCAATAAATTTGATAGGGAAATAACATTTTCAACCAGCTTTGTTAAGATAGTCAACACATAGCAGCACTGCAGCATTTAATTCCTCAATATCACATTATTCTTACAGGGACTAACAAACAATAGCGTTAATCCTTGGATATAGCTAAGACTGATACCTAAAAATGCACGTAATAAAAGAAACATATACTACCTTCCCTTTAATACCCCACTAAATACATTCTAGAAAATTGCGGGAGTACATTGGATCGGTACTTCAGCTTAAAACCAATGCACGTGACCCAAGCAAACGCCTATTTTAAAATGTTACGGAAAAAGTCTGCATTGTCACGTAAAATTTACATGATCAGATGCTTGATGAATTGCTTGCATAAGACCATGATGGATTGTCTTTTAAAACAAATTTGCTTCCATTGTTCGAGATTCTTTCTCTTGGTGATATTCAGTAATAAGTGCAAGAAAGAGAAATATCAAGTCTTTCATACAGATAATATATATATAATTATATTTCCAGTCACATTTCCATTTATGCTGCAAATGAAAGCATTCTTCCGTTGAACATTCTTCACAGACGCATGTTACATTTCTGCACATGATATGTTCCTCACCTTGCCTAGTAATGCTGTACATCTTCGTTGTACTTTGTAGCATTTATTAATGTAACCGTAAAAACAGATATGGTGTATAGAGAAACATAGATCCTTAATCGCACAAGTAAGGTCTAGCGCTTTTACAAATTATCAAATGAAGATAAACAGAACTTCACATTTGGAATAATCAGAATACATGTATGTAGCTTACTTGACAATTGCAATGTATTTGGATATTCTGAAGTACGCTGAAAATAAGTATTGTATTTGATATGATTACATTGTAATTCCGTTAGTGTTATGACACGGTTATACATCTCGTTTTCTCGTAATAGCATGCAGGAAATAGTGTTATGCATAATTACTATTTCTATTAGAGGATATAAAGCATTTTATCAAAATGTATCTGACTCTTCTGATAAGTACTCATGAAACAACTTCTGTCACATAAGCCTGGGTGAAGATATTACAAGATGGGTTGACGTTACCTTTGAATTACAATATTATATTCGGTCTTAAAAAACCGCAGCAGGTTGAATTTAAAAAACAACAGCGCCTATTGGCTGTAGTAAAATGTCACTAATGACCTAAGGCTGATGAGGACATTCCAGTAACTTGGACAAAAAGACATCTATTATGCCTTCGTTTTGCAGTTCTTGTCTGCCATATCTGCTCATTGCTATACAAACACGTTCAAACTGAAAAAGGTATAGCCACATTTGCGTAATGTTTTTGACAGCTAGCATATATCCTGTAATGTCGCTTTATTATGTCACTCTTTGAATGTTTGTAGACATTGTACGGAGTCTTGTATTAATTTTCATTGCGTAAATAGTTAGTAACACATGAAAGTTGTTGCTCTTGTTAAAAATAAATTTCTGTAGACATTGAGCACAGTGACCACTATTTGATAACTCAAAGGAATGATTTTTGTTTTGAGAAATGCACGGTAATCTATTTTTCTTTCGTGTAAACCTATAAATATTTATAAACATTTACCAAATTCGTCCGCATTTTGAGATTATAACAATTTTGAGTAGTATGCATGCTATACCATAGGTCGTTGAGGAGACTATTATTTTTTGAAAATTTTGAATGAATTCAACGTGTGTAATTATTTTGTCAGATATGACAATCTTCAAAACGAAACATGGCACAAAAACAAAACTAAAACAGAATATATTTGAATTGAATTGAAATAAATTAAGGATAGTGAGTGAGGGAAATTCATATTATTCTTAGGCTAACAATATGGAGGAAAATGTCTTATAATGTCCTGCCAATGGCTTGGATTCTGATGAGCTAACGGTAATTACTTGGTACTCGTATATAAAAATGAAACAGCGAAACCAAATGCATGGGTGATCAGCAAAATGTATAAAGAAACTTTCATCCTAATTATCTAGGAAAATGGAGAAGACTAGAAAATGATGATCGGAATAAGCAGTTTGGTAAAGTAAAGAAGGTGGACGACTTACTGCAAAAAGAAAATAACAGTCCACCTGAACATAGTGAGTAAATATAACATACTATTACCTGTAAATTTATAAAAGGCCAATTGCCAGCCTTATTAATCTAGTTATGACTTATATTCAACTGATAAAAATTAGTCTGATTTTTGTTAACCACTTACATCAAACTGAACACATGATAATTACTGGCTTAAACCATACAATACAATATTTTATTCAGTGCAATTGAAGGCCTCCAGCCAAAAATGCATACAGCGTAGTTATGATAGCAATAACATTACTTTCAAGAATCTAGCAATGTCAATTTTTGAATACATATACATGCAAATTTAAAATAAATTGTGAACATAGACATGAAACTATACTTTGTTTCTATCAATTTAGGTGTAGCATGGGAGGTTGACATTGAGACTTTCAATCAGATAGACACTAACACCAACTTCGTATTAGAACAAGTGTTGGAGAATTTAAAGGATTGTCTGAAGAAGTGTAGGTTTAATGGAGAGACGTCTTTACAAGAATCAACAAATAAGATCAAAGTTAAAATCGGTCCTAAGGAAAGCCTAAATAGTGTCATCGAATACATAACAAAAGACGATTGGTACAGCTGTCTTAAAAACATAGAATCGTACCAGACTGGTATCTATATAAGGACGGTTGTACGTTCTGAAGAAATAGAGGATTACATAAAATCAAGAATGTGTGAGTAACTTATGTTGTGTAGCTGGCTTTATTTGTTCCTTTACCCATTATCAGAGGACGCTGTAATCATTTGATTGTTGTCTGAGATCGGATGATCACACAAACGAATATAGATATATGTTAAGATTTCTGTAATTATGCACCAAGTTACTCATACCCCTGTCTCACTTTGCCACGTTTCCAATGCGTTGGCACGGCGTTGTTTAATTTTCAAGATCGCCGTGAATTATATTTCGTGAAAATGGAGATTCACGGCGACCTTACAGCAACAACGCTTTATTACGCTGATGCTGTGTTGAATACATTCGTATAAGCATGGTAGACACGCGATGATACATCAGAAAACGTCGTACAATATTCGTGCAAACACCACCGACAACCATAACGTTTCGCAAGGCGACATCTGTGCGCACCCGCGGAGCTCATGTGGGGTTGTAGGAGACCTTCCTTCGCTGCTATGGCGACATAACGGCGACCCTAATGCTCTCTTAAAGCCCAGTTCACACCAGCCTTGCTTTTTTGTTCGTGCGAATTCGCAGTCCAAGGGTGCCGTAGACAAATTCGCAACATGTCCGCACAGGATAGCACCAGTCATGATCGCACGGGTTGCTGTTCGCAGCTTTATCGTAGGAATATAAAACGTACGCTTTAGATGGTAACCGCAAGGTTTTCGTGCAACAGTCGTGCAAAAGAGCAAGAATGTCGCAAGGCATTCAAAAGAATTCGTAAAATCTTCTTGCGGCCACCTTCCGGTACGCAAAATCTTGTAAGGCCATAGTGCGAATGCATTACGTTGTTTTGCGCTCAATGTACGATTAGTCCCAATTGTCGATATAATTCTAAGCGCCAACAACACCTTTTCGTGAAAACTTGACTATCCAACAACAGAGGTTTGGTGTTGCACTAATCAAAGACATGATATTTGATACAGAAGAGCAGCGTGAAGTTCTTTTGACAACGTCAAAGACTACGAGAGAAGTATGTGTAAGTCAAGCCATGGGTTGAAAGGCAATGGTTGTTTGGCCAGTACCATAGACTTTTCAGAAGAAGAACATTTTTGCTGAGTTGCTTCTGTGTGCCAACCAGCGTATCACCATGTTTAACAGGTAAACACAACATTTGATATCTAGAGTCTCTCTTTTTACGGTACATCACCGTGATGAGTTTCAGGGCCTTGCAATTTTCGCATTACCATCTCCCTCTTTGTTCCTGAGACAGTTCGAGCGATTTATGACGAGTACAGAGGGACACACGTCACCCTTCCTCTCATTCCCGATGGCGTAGAACGGCACTGTCCTTCGGCCACCAGTGGAACCTCCATCATATCATGCGTGTGGTGCTATAGACGGTAAACATGATTGTGGCCAGATATGAGCCGCTTCTGTCTGGGAGCGAAGTCTGCAAAGTGGTCTGCTCCATTGTGCTCATGTGTGTGGCTGATGCGGAAGACAAGTTACGACGGTCAAATGCTAGCAACAATGGATCAGCGCTGGATGCTGGCATGTTCATTGAGTGTTAACAATAGGCTGCTCTGTGTGATAACATAATCGGGTTTCATTTGGGCGAACCACTCCCTCAAGATGATCTCAACAATTTGGGCGAACCACTCCCTCAAGATGATCTCAACATTCCATTGTTCATACTGGGTGACGCTTTCCAACTGTGGACTTTACGTACTCGATGAAAGCGATGTTAAATAAACAAAGAGTGTTCAACTATGGGCAATCCCGGTCCAGACGTGCGGTTGGAAATATATTCGCCATTTTGGCACACTGGTTACGCTGCAAATAAGTTTTGCCAGTGCCTTCAGCATTGTCTTTGGAGCAACTAAATGCGGACCAGAATGAGCCCTAGCCCTATTCCGTCCGACGAGCAGAAGCCTTATCCTTAGTGTTTGGCGTCCAAGCGAACAGCTTTTTGATGGTCACCGGTCCAATGGTTCTCTCATCGCACATGAAGCAAAAATATAAATTGAACATGTGAACCTTTAACAACAGCGCAGATGAGAAGCTTCTAAAAAGTAGACACTACTTGCTGCCATCAACAGAACATCTGAGCAGATCAGACTTATATATATTCGTGAAATTGTCTTACGTTTCGCATCAGTCTTGTGATGGCCTTGTGACGAAATGCAAAGCTGCTGCAAGGTGTTCGTGTGGCAGCCTTGTGGTATTCGTATGTCAAACACGATCATTGATTGACAGTATTTTCTGCTGGACACCGTGTAAAATCGCACGTTAATGCTGCGGACGTCTCAAGTTGCCCGTGCAACTGCCTTGCGAGCTACAAAAATCGTCTGAAAATCGCCAGGAAAATGTGCATGTCAAAAATCCATTTGCGACGTTGCGACAGCCCTACATATTTGAGAATTTGCATGGAGTTCTTAGGGGTGTCGTACGAAACTCATCGATTGTCTCCAAAATGTTGGTTGCAAATAGGTGTACGGCTGCCGCTAAAACCCCTGTCACACTGGGATGCGACTGTAAGCGACACAATTGCGAAGGGCATTCGCGATATAGTTTCAAGACTGTCGCGAAAGTTCTCAATTTCTTCGCATGAGTCGCAGGCCCTCGTTTTCTTGTCTCTTGAATTTTCAACATGTTGAAAAAAATCGCGCGACAAAATTTCTCTCAATATATTCCCAACATCATCGCGGAGGTCGCGAACCCATCTCAAACCGTCCACAATATAGTTCCCGCAAATTTAGACATGCGAGAAATTTGAGAACCTTTGATAGTTGATTGAGACCTATGAAACTAAAATGCGACTGATTTCAGACAAGATAAAATTCCGACGGTCCGGGCACCGGACAGTCCTATGACCTCGTGAAGAGCGAAATAATTGCGATATATTTGACAATAAATTAAATATAAACTGCAATGCATCTGCGACATTCCGCGCCTAAATTGCGACAAAATAATTTGTAGGATTGTGTTTGTTGAGTTACGCGCGAATGTCTCATTTTATTCGCAATATCGCATTTATGCCGCAATTGTTTTCAATTACGTCATTTTGACCACGTGAAACATCAGTAAATATTGTTTTCGCCAACGATTCGCGCTCATTGTAAACACTGATATCCGTTCCAGGGACAGCAATTTTCAATATGCCATGCCGATGTAAAAAATGCAAATATCTCCCTGTCCCAAGCCCCCTCTCCGAAGAAACCTAACCTGTCTCAGGTGGATCCGGAGCCAGCATGATAATGGAGAAGAAGCATTTGTAGTTTTACATAATACACGCTGCCTGATTTCGGCAGAGCTACCATCGATGTTGCAACAGATGTGATGGAAGTTCCAAGTGGTGCTGCTCGGAGAAACCCAGTGCCTCCCACCCCTCTTCTGTTATTAGAAATTTAAATGCTGTTTCGTGATAGTGATCGTATTTGGCCTCGTTCAACTATAGTGACACAGTTACGGGCCATCCGGAAACCCATAGAACAGTGACATGTACGAATCCCCGATGGCAAGGTACTGAGCGTGATGGCTTCAATCCAGTGGATAGAGGTTTTCTGAAGGTTTCTCTTGAAGCCTATGGCACAAAATTTCCACCATTTGTTAAGAACTCTGGGTCAATCCTAACAAAGTTCTTGAAAGAAAGACTTTTCATCACTTTCTCTGAGGTCTTTCATAACTTCTCATGCATCTCATTAAAAGTCATTCTCTGACCCATACACTCCTCCGTTTCTTGATCTTTTTTCTCCGTTCTCTGGCTTTGGTCGTAGATTTTTTGACAGAAGACACACTGTAGACTTCAGCACGGCATTGTCGTTTTCAACCAAGAGTTGATCCATCTCAAATGACGTCGACTAACGGCTTAATAATTGCTGAAATTCGAGTATGTTGCATTTTTATTTTTTATTTCTTAATTACTTTTCATAATTGTCGTGCGATTTTCGAATGAATGTCGCGCAAATTATGCAAACACAAAAATGTCGCAATTATGTCGAACAGATGACGTTAAGTTATCGTGTGATATTCTCGTGACATGTTTGAGAACTTCAGCAGATATTCGCGGGAAGTGCGTGCGATATTCGCGTAACATTCGGGCGACATACTCATTCAAGCCGTGGGATTAAAGACGTGAAACCCGAGCGAGTTTTGTCGCTAAAATTCGCAAAGTTTGCCGCAAATTTGTGTCTCCAACAGTTCTCCTGGTGTCGCAGTTCAGTGTGACACTACCTTAAGCTGATGTGAACTAGGCCTTAAACCCCTGTCACACTGTGCTGCGACTTTAAGCGACACACTTGCGAACGGCATTCGCGAGATAGTTTCAAAACTGTCGCGAAAGTTCTCAATTTCTTCTCATGAGTCGCAGGCTCTCGTTTTCTTGTCTCTTGAACTTTCAACATGTTGAAAAAAATCGCGCGACAAAATTTCTCTCAATATATTTTCAAAATCGTCGCGAACCCATCTCAAACCGTTCACAATATAGTTTCCGCGAATTTAGACATGCGAGAAATTTGAAAACTTTTGTGAGTTAAATGCGACCTATGAAACTAAAATGCGACTGATTTCAGACAAGAAAGAAATTCCGACGGTCCTTGCACCGGACAGTCCTATGACCTCATGAAGAGCGAAATAAATGCGATGTATTTGAATATAATTGAATACAAACTGCAATGCATCTGCGACATTCCGCGCATAAATTGCGACAAACTAATTTGTAGAATTTGATTTGTTAAGTTATCAATTCGCAATATCGCATTTATGTCGCAATTTGTTTTCTATTACGTCATTTTGACCACGTGACACACCAGTAAATATTGTTTTCTCCAACGATTCGCGCTCATTGTAAAAACTGCAATTTTCAATATGCCATGCCGATGTAAAAAAGGCAAATCTCTCCCTGTCCCAAGCCCCTATCCAAAGAAACTTAACCTGTCTCAGAATATACCGTAGCCGAACCGGAGCCAGCATTATAATGGAGAAGAAGCATTTGTAGTTTTACATAATACAAGCTGACGGCACAGTGTTTCTCCGAGCAGCACTATTTGAAACTTCCAACACTGCTGTGGCAACATCGATGGCAGTTCTGCCGAAATCAGGCAGCGTGTATTATGTACAACTACAAATGCTTCTATTCAGTTATCATGCTGGCTCTTGTAGTTGCCAACTAAACGTTTATTTATGTTGATGTGGGAGCCTATGGTGCTGACCCTGATGCCGAAGTGTTTGGTGAAAGCTGTCTATACCATGCGTTGGAGTAGGGCAAGGCTTATCTATCTCCAAGTGAACCTCCATCCGGAAGTGACACTGATATCCTCTACTTTTTAGCGGTTGATGACGCTTTTGCAATCAGAAGTTGGATGAAGAAGCCTCATTCCAAGAGAGAGATGGCGGCAGCAGCAGCATCAGAGTCCTCTGATTCCGACACGGCATTCTCTGGGACAGGATAAGTTTCTTTGGGGAGGGGGGCTTGGGACAGGGAGACATTTGTCTTTTTTACATCGGCGTGGCTTATTAAAAAATTGCTGTTCCCCGAACGTATATCAGTTTTTACAATGAGCGCGTGTCGTTGACGAAAACAATAGAAACTGATATAAACTGTCACGTGGTGAAAAGGATGTAATTGAAAGAAATTGCGACATAAATGCAATATTGCGAAAAAAATTAGACATTTGCGCGTAACTCAACAAACAAAATTCTGCAAATTCTTTTGTCGCAATTTTGGCGCGGCATGTCGCAGATACATTGCTGTTTATATTTAATTCATTGTCAAATATATCGCAGTTATTTCGCTCTTCACAAAGTCTCAGGACTATTCGGTGCCCGGACAGTCGCACTTTAATTTCATAGGCTGCAATTAACTCACAAGCAATATGTACATTACGGTAGCGCTCTGCACTGACCTGTGTCATTATGGGTATTTGCAGGAACTACTTACAAAATGGAAATTATAAACACAAATTTAGCGTGACGTCACCGTATGGTACACATTGGAGCCAAGCGTACTTCAACATTGCGTTTCATTGCGATGGCCATTATTTTAAGCATGCGTGAAGGGCTCAACGTCGCTCGGCGTTCTTTGCGATCCAAACGCGTTTACTGGCAATGCCACTGCGTTGCTGTGGGATGGTCGCGATCGCACTGCGCGCACTTAGGTGTTCTGCATATTTCTTTGATGTCGTGGAATTGCCGTGAGAACGCAACCCAAGTGTGACAGGGGTTTTACTGCAATATTCAGCGATATAAAATATCAATGAGAACCCAAGTTAACCACATTACAGCACTTCACAGAAAATTTTCAAAAAAAGAGAACGAAGAAAACAAAAGAAAAACAATCATTTGAGTATTATCCTTTTGATTCAAACTACTTCTCTTTGAGTTATTGGCCCATTGGTAATTCCGATATGTGCATTGTGTGGTTAATCCATGTCTGAACGTGCAGATATTTTAAGCCTGGTTTAAATTTTTGTGTGATTTCCATAATCTGATATAAATCAGATAGAGTTATATCATAGTATCCGTGGATAAAAAAATGTTGATCTGTGTGTATGTTCTTTAGTACAGTGCAATCCGATAGTTAGACGATTCGTGACATGTGGATTTGTATACCAGTAATTAGTAACTGTTACAATACTTTCTATATACCAATGTTTTCTATCCAAGAAATAGTTTAGAATGTGTTTTTTTACTCGTTATATGAGTTAATGTGTGTACGTTCATTTTTAATGTTAATTCAAAGCAAGCATCACTTATTATTAGATGCATGGAGAAAACACTTTGATCTGCGTGAAGAAGAGAGTGAATTGAACTGCCTTACAAGGCTTCTAAATATCAGAAGTGATACAAAAGAAAAAACATGTAGTGAGTAGCAATCTAAAGTTAATACATGTTTAGCTTTGAATGAGAGGAGCACATTGAGCGTCTTAAACGTTCAGAACGAATCGTTCTAAAGACATTCTATTAGAAAATAACCTTTATCACGTATTTGTTGAATATTGTTTTTAGCCTTAAACGGATAGAGAAAAGTTATTTTGTTTTTGTTAGTATAAAATAATATTAATATATATTTGTTTTAAAAGTACAGGCATCTGTACTAAATTGCATGTTGCCTCACACCAACCTAATGATAGGTAAGTTCGGAGGATTATGCTTAAATATAGCGGATAGTTTTAAAGTTTTACCCATAAATTCTCCAAAAAAAGAGACTCTATTTAACGATGTCTCGTACAGTACGGGTTGATTTAAGAGAGAAGGTCCTGTATATTCTCG
Organism: Lutraria lutraria; assembly: GCA_964023205.1. NCBI lineage: Eukaryota > Metazoa > Mollusca > Bivalvia > Venerida > Mactridae > Lutraria > Lutraria lutraria. Next base: position 24,675,233 of record OZ026847.1, read on the forward strand.
TATAATTCATGAATATATGTACTTAGGCATTCTATTATTACCTAAAGATCTATGTTCTAACACTATACAAAATATATTAAAGGATTCATATTGTTTAAAAATATATAATTTAGCACACCATCCGTACATTTCAGATTTCAATCTGGCCTTAGAAGCATTCTCTTTAACGGATGAAAATTTAGATTTGAATAGAATGGTGGCCAATGAGAAGTCCAAAATACGGACACATTTAAGTAAAGTGCTGAAGAATGTACATGTTGAAATTTATATTCATGACGACACAAGGATGCAAGTTCGTTGTTCATCCTACAATAAACTTGTAAAAGTTATAGAAACAACGCAACATGATGACAAGTGGTATGATGACGACCATTTCATAGTTTCAAGCGTATACTTGAGGACGCAGATAGAGAGAAACACGCTACATACATGTATCACTGACAGCAGAGGTGTGAATAAATTACTTCTTTCAATTGAGCTAGATATTTATGGACGCGTATAAGGTACACCCTGGTGATGTGATCATGTAAGATGTATTTATGTCGACTTACTTTGAAATAACACGGTATGTCGTAACAATAAGGAAGTGTTGTAAACATTATTAATATATCTTTCCAAGTAAATTCTATCCGTCATATCTAAATAAAGTAATATTTTCAACATAACTTAATCCGACATTTTCATGGAAACTATTTTGTCGACGTAGACGAGTTCTCGTAAGCATGTTGGCAAAAGTCATCTTGTCAACATAATTCATGTCGACATACAGTACTAAACTAAAGAAAATTGTCAAATAAAAAAGGCGACAAACCTATGTAATTACGTTATTTCTACATGCCGCTAGGATTCTTTTTTATTTGTTGTCTTAGTTTTGGCCGAGAAATCGATTTATTTAATGGCGACACGCCTTTTCTAATTACTTGTCAACTACTTACTTTAAGACGACAAGTAGAGATATTTCTTTACGTCATGACCACATTTTAACAATTTGTCTTCCTGTTTTATGACGTTTGCAGAGTTATATGTCGTCATGTCGTCCTGCGCATCCCACATGCTCACATCACCGGATGTACCTTAAACGCTTCCATAGATATTGGCATTTTTGGTCTGAAGCATGCATCATGCTGACTTCCGCTTTTGTTTGCCAACAGTAACTGTCTATGTGTTTCAAAACGCTTCCATGATATACATGTTATCTAAGTAAAAGTTCATGTTATTAATATTTTCATGACGATAATACATTCTCGGGGCCTTTACTAAAGACGATGCAAACATTGCAAAGACATTTTCAAACCGAGTGTACACACGTATCAGTAAGTGGAAACAGTTTGAGATAACGCGCTTCAATCAACATTTTATTGATTAGTCATTTAGAATTGATTATAAACAAACCAACTTCCAATGCATATATATATATTCACTATGAATAATTATTTGATACTTATGAACGTGTTTTATTTGATTGTTTAGAAAAAGCACTAGCGAACGGTTACACTCGTTTAGGACACATTTCAAAACTTTTTGGGAGAACAGATTATTTCGAGGATTCTGAAATGTTCTACACTAAAACGTCAGTACGAAATGTGCCAAAACAACAACAGTACATGCTTTTGACACGTAATGGTACGTATACGTGATACTCCACAATTATGTAAACATATACATGTTGTACATACGTAGATATTCATAATAAAGATTTGCAAAAAGATGATCAGAAAATATCCATTTAATAATTAATACACTCCCTTTCTGGTTAATCAAAAAAGGGAAAGTAACGCCAAACATGCTTTAAATGATCTTTACTATTTGAAAATAACATCGCAATATCATTTACATTTACTTGCTTCATTTCAATTTGTTTCAGTGGAATATACAGCGGTAGATAAATGGTATCACTCTGAGGTAAATGAAGAACACAAACAGTCGAGAAAGGTTTGGCTCAACGACTTTGTTGCAAAATTGAATCACGAAAAAATTAAACACGAGGAAAAAAATGAGTCAACCTTTTTATATTTCAAACATGTATCGGTAAAAACACAAGTGGATTCGATTTTGTCAATAACAAACAAACAGGAATTAAGTTCGACAATTCCAGGAAATGAATTTCGTATAAGTACTGAATCCCTAACAAGAACTCTCCAAATAGCTGAAGGTAGTTATCATTCTTTCAAAAAATCTTTGATACATGTATATGGAAATTTTAAAAATGATAAAACTACTAATAGGGCAATCAATTAAGAAAGTACACAATATATCAGGTGACAATGTGTAGATGCAAACATATGTCTTGCTATATTTATTACGCTACTGGGTGTCTGTTCGTCAAGTGAAATTATTAATAGTTCGAAGGAATATCTGGATTTGATACCAATGTATAATTCTTGAAACTGTATTGTACATTTAATGTTACAAAATCAAAATCTAAGAATCGCAAATATGTCAGTTATTCTTAACAATCATTGAAGTGTTCCTGTTTATAATGTGGTATATAAAACTGCAGAGTAAACATTTAAAACACCATTTATAGCAATAGGAGGGGACTTTTGATCGTCCTGTCCATCGCTGTATGTCTTTTTTCGTTGTCATCTGACCCAATTAAACTTTACTAGTGTTCTTACAAGAATACTCTGTGTATGGTCTTCTTCAAGGATTGTTCAATGTTTTCCCGTAGAGGTTAGGTGGATCATTCTATTTCCAAGTTATCTTTTTTAGCATTCTCTAGTTGTCCTCCATTAAGTTTTATTAAATTATGCTCCTGAGGTCGAAAGTACCAAGTTTTCAATTCATCAGGTTTCTCAGATGACGATTTGTGTATAATGATATAATATATATAATGACTCTCTTGTTATTCACAGACACGTGGAAATGCCGATATGAACTAACGAAAGAAGAGAGAAAGTTGTTTAAACTCGCTTGCCTGGATTTAAGGAATGATACTTCATATGGTATTTAATGTGATAATAGTGATGGCCTTACGTTTGTGTCAAAGCCATAGTTATGCATCTTAGTTAAAATAAGCATTTGGGTATACAAATTGAATTAATTTCTATCGATTGCAGATTATTGTCTAATTAGTATTATGTAGCACTTAAAACAACAAAGTACAAATACTAAAAATGTTTCAAACGAGGATTTTGTGGGGATTTATGTCTCTATGACATATTTCTAGTACATGTACATTAATATCGTAATGACGTCAATGAAGTAATTCAAGTTGATGTTCATAGCGGATCGATATGTCGTTAACAAGGCTCTTCAACTTAAAAGCCCTTTATTTTTTTTGAATTTAGTACAAACAATTTAATACAGAACGGTAGATAAAATGATATTAGAATATATGAAATATATCTAATTTGCTCTAAAACAATATTTTCAGTATTCCTTTCTTTAGCCACATCTCTTAAAATGTTGTCAGATGCTTTTTCCTATGTTTTGCAATTTCATTGATCAAAATACTGTGCTACATTTCTATATGTACTTCTTGAATAAAAAAAGACATTTTGGAATGTATTTATTAAAGGTAAGTGTCAGTTTCACTGATAAGAATCTTTCTAGGTAAAATAAGACCTACTTTATTTTTAACATAAAAAACTAATGGGGCTATAAAGAGTCTGTACTTCATATATTATGATTTTATGGTTTAACTAACTTCGCATAATAATGTATTTCTGTCATTTGATAACTCAATACCAACTGTCGTGTGTGTGTGTACAATATCATGTACAGGACTTTGGCATTGATATCGCCATGATTGTCTGAAGTACATAGCAACCTTCTCATAAAGACGTGTCAAATAGGAGGTATTTAGATGTTATTTCGGTCGGCCTCGTACTGTTTAGGACGAATGTAGAAATACCCATTTCATTTTCGTTGTCTTGTCGTTGTAAGCACGTTTTTTTTTAGTTTAACCATTATTTCATAAAAATCTCTTGTCAAACAAAAGCTTTAATTTCAGAACTAGTTTCTACAATTGACGTTCATTACGTGGAAAATAAGGACAAATATGATATTACCAAGACATCGAAATACATAGACGAAACACTAAAGATTGGTTTTGCTGTCATACTCCCAACTCAAGTTCACTTGAGTATTGATAAGGGCGAAATGAAAATCAAATGTTCGTCCTTGCGGTATGTCCTTAATGTTATTCAACTACAACAGGAAAATGCTTGGTATGAACCTTTGCAAGAAGTCGAAGCTAGCCACCCTGGCATTTACATACGAACGAGAGTGAATAAAGATGAATTACAAAGTTATATTAAGATTCAGTGTGGTAGGTTGTAATTATGTTAAATATAAATGTTGTTATAACAATAGCATTTTGTCGATAGCATGTTGTCGACTCAAACTATCTTGAACATGCGTACGTACGTGTATTACATTCAATATGCATCTTGTATTATTAACGTTATTATTATTTTACATAGATATATACTTAACGTATTATGTATCTTAGATGATCAAATCGGTGACAAAAACATATTAATAGGTAGTGCTGGGTCTAGAGTTACACTACACTAGTATACGTATGCTTACTTGCCATTTACACGCTAAATATTGTATACATAAAGGGAAATGTGATTGCACACATACATAAAAAGACAGAAAGCTTAATTAGGTTTGTTCCTTTATTAACAAAACACCGTACATTTAAAGTGTCATATTGTTAGGGCAACCATGTTTTAGGACGATTACAAATAGCTTTTGGCACCCACGAATATAATTCTTAAGACTTATTATGTTTGTTTATCCAGATAATTAAAGGTGTATGTCATAGTTATGCCCGTGCTTGTACATCAAGATTTGTCAGTGATAAATTAATGTTTGCAATAAATATACTGGCATTTCATGTTATAGAAAATTGGAGAAGGAAAATGGATTTAAAGAAGGAAAGGGACAAACTCAAACATATCCACACCCTTTTGGGCGAAGACGTGGACCAGAAGGACACAGAGATGAGTATGTGTATATTTGTATACAGTGTTTACTTTAGATCATTTCAAGGGGTGATCGGTGGTCTAGTGATAACACACTAGACTACTAAACGGAAGGTCGTGTGTTCGAATCTCGTCCCCGTCATTCAATGTTTCAGGCATGCGTTTTTAGTGTCTCCGTCCCTGTTATCGAGCCAAGCAAGTAATATATTAGAAAACGGTGAGGCGTGTGTCGGTGCTTTAGACCGGGCAAGATAAAAAAACTGGGAAAACTATTCTAAAAGCAATGTAGGGATATAAACACCTAAATTCCCCATATCTTATCTTCCCATGGTATCGTGTTCCCATCCCAAATACCGTGCCTATACAAGAACTAAGAAAAACTATTCGAAATACGAGTAGGGATATCAATGCCCGGTTATCCCGTATCTTCTGTATATTATCTTCCCTGTCATTGAGGCGTATCTTCATTGGCAATAGATGCCAAATATGCCGTTAGACAATAGAGAGCGATGAATGCAGGACGTTTTGCTTGTAGTTCTTTTGGCTATGAACCTTTTGGCCACGGACAGCTTGTGTAAGCTTTAAATCATGATTAAGGAAATATAGGGATAATAATTATTACGCTGTTAAAGTTAGTATTTTAAAGCTTAACATTTTATTTATCAGAGCGACTTGCGTGCGATATCGACTTTCAAGCTTTAGATGAAAATGGGCAAATTTCTACAGATGATCTAAAAACTGAATTCAAAAATAAAATATGCAAAAACAATGGATCTTTTAAAGAAGGGCAGTATGAATTGCGGAAAGACGAAAACAAACACAGACTTTACATTAGTTTTTCATCAACAACATCACTCGTTCAAATCATTGAACATTTACATAGCCGTGAGTGGCATAATCGACTTTGGGAATTCGAGGCTGCCTGGATCGGTTCATGCGTAAGGATAAATATAGACAAGAATAAACTGATGGAGTATATCAGTGAACAAACAGGTAATACTGCTTGAAATATTCATTGTATTGCCGATGGGATTATGATATTATTAACTGTAGTGGTTTCTACAATGTCTATATCCTACAGAAATATTTAATTTGTAAAATATATTACACAATTCATGTACATTGAAAGTAATTTTATACTCTTGGGTGCCTTATTTTAGACATATGGAGACACGATGTTGATTTGAGACAAGAAAGGACAGCTTTGAAGCATCTAATACAATTGGTTGAAAAAGTACAACATAAAGATCACTCGGAACACAGTAAGTTTTGTTGATCAATCCTTAGTGACGAATGTTCATTATTGAAATCGGTTAATTTTCCTTATTTATATAAATTCTTACCATTGCGACATCATATATGATAGTTATTATGTATACATAAATTGCATTTGTTATTGAATACAGATAACCTTTTATAACGTTTCTATTCCGAACTTGTTCGGACAGAATCTTATTTGAGAATTGTACTGTAAATATCAGTCTATTATCGGCTTGGCCAAGATAAATGGAACCTTTCAATTTTGCCAATGTTATAACAAAATATTTAGCAAACTGCACTTTAAATTGAAGTAGTTTTTTCAAACAGGTGAGTTCGAGACCTTTCTAATGATGTATACTTTTAAACATGTTCGATAAGCATTTACCAAATTATTTGGGAAAATATATCTAAAAAATGCTGTTTTTACACTGTTTTGGAGTCTCACAGAGTTTTTTTTTCACCAGTTGGTTTGAAAATTTTTTGCTTGTTACATTTATTTTGGTGTGTTTTCCATGTTTGAATGGGGTTCAGGTAAAGACTACTTTTTACAGTACTTACATTAAAGCTTTTTTAAAGAAAATAATCATAAATGAGTAAACATGTACCTTCGTTATGCGAGTAAGATTTTTACCTTGCCAAATTTGACAGATTCTAAAACACTGTTAATGTTTTATTCCACATGTATAACTACTTGAACATTAAGAGATACTAATAAATTTTCAAATGCACAGGAAGTTTTTCACAGGATAACATTTTCTTTTTGATTAAACAACAACTGAATATTGTCATTTTTATGTAGAGTCCGTAGCCCACTTTTGAAATGTATACTGGCTGAATATAAAAATCATTATCACAGTTTTGTTACCTTTTCTGTTTTTAGTTTGTTCCATATACTTAATGCAGAAAAAGAATTGAGACAAGAGAAGAACTTTAAAAAAAATATTAACAGATCATTGTTGTCCGTAGCCCTGTAGAGTCCGTAGCCCCCCAAATATTTTATTAGAAATCCTATTTTTTCATACAGTTTCAGTGCAAAACTTCACAGTTTCATATTGGTTCTAAAACATATTTTCATCTGAATACTTTATGTCAATAAGTATTTTCATTCAATGGAAAAAAATGTTAAATTGTAAGTAGATTACGAAATTTTCAAAAATAAAATGTAGTTCTGTTCCATATTCTATCAGATACATTAGAAGTTTGCACATTCAAAATGCTTTTGATGCTGCCCTGTATCCACTGAATAGAACAAATAGTGCATAGTATGCATTATAAGATATATTATTTAATGCACTCACATAGTTTTAGTTACTTGCATTGGGCCTACGGACTCTACACTTACAAAAGATGTAATTTTTATCATTGGGCAAATGCCATTCATTTTCAAATTATGTGAAAAATCAAAACAAATTGTAGGTAGTAAGTATGAGAGTTAACACAAGAAATGCACTAGCCCAAGCAGAGGCTGTAAATATTTACAGGAACAATACTGAAATAAAAGCATTGAATAGAAAGTGCTTGGAAAATAGGCAATATTGGAACAAGAGGAACATTATTACTCACATGACAATCATAGGTTACTGATTTTAACATTATGTTGAGCCTGTGTCATGAAGTCTTGTTATAAAGGTTTTTCTGTGATTTGACCTAGTGACCTAGTGTTCGACCCCAGATGACCCATGTTCGAACTTGTCCTACATTATATATTAGTACATATTATTAAAACTATCATTCTCATCTGACAAAGTTTAGTGAAGATCAAATCAGAACTGTGACATTTAGAGCGCCAACATTATAGGTTCTTACGTCAGATTTGACCTGGTAACCTAGTTTTTGACTCTAGAAAACCAATGTTCTAACTTGTCTTTTGTATCATTAAGACAAACATATTGACAATGTTTGATGAAGGTCCAATTGAAACTGTGAAATTTACAGTGTTAACAAGGTTCTCCTAATATTTGCCTGGTCACCTATTTATTGACCATAGATTACCCATTATTAAACTTGTCCAAAATAACATTAATAAGACAAACATTCTGATAAGTTTCATGAAAATCCAATCAAAACAGTGACCTAAAGATAAAGTGTTCACAAGGTTTTCATGAAATTTGACCTTTTGACCCCTAATTATCCATTTTTGAACTTGTCCAAGATTTTGTCAATACAAACATTCGAACCCAGTTTTGTGAAAATCTAACTAAAATGTGACCTCTGGTATCTTCACAAGGCAAAAGTTGATGCTGCTCAAAGTGCATTTGTAATAGCAGTAATAGATGACAGTGAAGACAAAAGTGAAACAGTTTTCAATGGCAAAAATGAATAAACAACTGCCTGTCTAGTTACATTTGTTCTGTTAATATTAAACTGAAGTAAGCTGTTTTATTAAATGAAAAGACTACTTAGAACCAAACAATTGGCTTTTGTCACCTGATGGGAAAAGATGTTTGTTTGGTGTAGAGTCCGTAGCCCCTAAACAACAGTTCCCAAAACAAGACATGACATGTTGACCAAAGACCTGTATATATAATTATATAGACAACACTTATTTGTAAAATGTTCATTGTTTTTATATAAACTTAGAAATAGCAAAAATAATCATAACATACCTTGGTTTTACATTTTATACTATTAATGAACTGGTACATTTTTCATGTTTCCTCAAATAAAATAAAGAAAATCATTTCCTACTATAATTAATCTATGTAAACAAGTTAGAAATGGAATAAAATGTTTTAAACATAATTAGCTGACGTGTCAATTTCAGTGAATTACATGTTTGAATCAATTAAATACCACCTATCCAGTATGTAGAGTCCGTAGCCCCGTTCCAAAAATTGCTTTTCATTTTTCTCCAGACGCAAAATATCTCTAAATAATTCATTTTAAACTTATAAAACCTGTGTCGCATGTATTCAAGAATAAAATCAAGTGACCAATTGAGATTTTTTTCTTCTTTTCTCTTCGGAATGTAAATTGAAACATTACACCCCCTGAGTATTTTTAGGGTACTTGTACGATTGACCTTGGTAAATGTTGTCAACAATGAAAACAAGAGTGAATTATCTTTGTATCTTATTAATACATGTATATTTAACATTAGAATAGAATATTTATAAGTTAAACACTTCTTTCTAGATTTTCTTGTGGTGTTATGCATTACCATGTAGAGTCCGTAGGCCCCAATGGGTACACCTATATAACCATACATAACTTTTTTATTTTACCTGACACATCGAAATCTATTTGGATTTTTGTACCCAATGAATGTATCTTAATAATACAATAACAATTATTGCAATCTGATGGGGTCTGAAAATTACCATATGTGAGACTGAGGAGTTACCCTTTATCTTGGCTTAGCCGTTATAATATGGTTATCTAGGAAACATAGTTAATAATACAATTAATAATGTTACTAAAGCTTACTAGAAAAAACAAAGATATTTGTTTTTGGATTCTGAATATTAATTGCATAGGAGTAGTCATTAGACAATAACCTTTACCCACGCGGGAAATATGTCGTCCTTTCAGAAAAGATGATAATTATTGCTGGCTGAAGTACTTACTGATTAGGCCGCATTCATTCGCATTTGTGTGTAGGCTTGACTTGAACGTTTGAGTGTTAAAATATTTAAAACAAGAAATGCCTTCAAAAAGACGGTCGCGAAGTTTCTTTAATGTTATTTACACTATCGAAACCAAAAGTATAATTTCTATGAAATTCCTAAATTGCCGTTATAGTACCGTGTGAACACAACTTATCGCTAGCAGTCCAATTAGCTCGCGCCTTCAAATGTTAATGTTAGATCAGCTTAATAAATTACGTATTTAGTCATAATTATCTACGGTATATGTATATTAATTCCAATAAAGTTAAAATGTTTTTTCAAGAACGGTATATAACTTTATTTCGACCGCATAAGAATACATTTTCGTACATATTTAATAACCATAAGAAGTACACAGTTGCAGACTCGCTATATAAATTAGCGTGGTCTTAATTTTTCTACGCTTGTAGATTTCACTCAATGGAAGGAAGGGTTTCCTCTGACTCATCCAATAGTATGAGGATATTTTTGTGAATGATTATTACGTCATACCAAGAAATATAGGTCAAAAGTGAGATTATTCACCTTCCGAACAAGTGACAGGAATAGTCACAAAACCATGCTTTCCATGTATACGCTTATATCCCTTGGGGAATGTAGAAAGAATTGCACGCAGAAGAGTATTTTCTATATATCACATGTGCGCGAATTATATGCCATGTTTCCACATATGGTGACCGAACCGCAAAACCCTGACACTATGCCTAAGGAAAACCTGGTTAAATTAAAACAATGATATTGCTGTCACATTACAAAAATCATGGCATATTCATCTGCAGATAACTATGTTTTATTGATGTGCCTACAGCCACAGGCTACCGGCATGTGACAATAGCAAAATAAATTTTCAAAAAAATAAATATTTTTTTCACCATATATCTATTATAGAGTAAAGGTATAGAACTCCTGGGCTCAGAAATCACACCGGTCATGTTCATCAAGGTCCTGTTGTAACAATTCTGAACCGATTCTTAAAAGCCTGGTCTTATTCGACGCAGAAATAATTTCTCTTAACTACCATCCACTCTTATATCCATATATTGCTCTGAACTGGAGCAACAAGCCCTTCAACCTACAAAAAGTACTACTCGCCATCGATGTGACCTAAGTTTGTTTAAATTAGCTACAGAGTAAATTTCTTTATTCCTTCGTGATTTCATACCTACTCCGGTGTATATCGAAAGAAACTGCCGGTAGCCTGTGCCTACAGCGACGTTCACTAAACATTATAATACACCGATAACCTTTATTTTTACATTACCCGGAGTAATGATCAACGAGTCGAGCAACAGGTCTTAAATTACAACTAGAACATATTTTATACGACGAGAACTGAACATGAAATTCGACCACTGTCATTGCGCGGTTCAAACCCACACGTGTACCAATTTTGCTATGCACAATTGGATTATAATCGCCATTTGAGCTGCCTTACCATCGGACTTTAATCTCGACACATTATTGCGATCGAAAACTAAAGCGGGTTGAACGTTCCTTGGTTCATAGGTATTTCCGTATTTTATCTTAGTTCAGTGTAATTATTATTAAACTTTTTTATTAAATTGCGAAAAATCACGATGCTTACTAAAATATTTACAACAAATTACCAAGTACGGGTTATGTTTTTTAATCTGCATTCTTCTTATGCATGATTTGATACTCATGAAACTATGCCATATATTATTTTAATATGTAGCTTTGGAATGTGCTATTGACGTTCGAGTCCAGTTGGCAGATACGAAACAAGACATAGTCACCAACGGGTTTAAAGAAACACTTTCACGTTCATTAAAAACACACATTATGGATCAAGTAAATCTAGACGACAAACGGTCAAGAAAAGACGGGCATAAGATATTGCTTTGTTGTACATCGGCAAAAACACTTCTGGAAACTGTAGAACATCTGCACAGTCCAGAATGGCACCAAGCACTCTGGGATCTGGAACAAACATGGAGCTGTGTTTGTACGAGATTAAACATAAGTCGGGATGTATTACGTGCTTACATCAAGACGCAAACAGGTATAGTAGCAATAATATGATAATGGTTATTAAAATTATGCCATTTAATATTGATTACAATCTTTATTAGGTGATGGTTAGATTTTATATATAAACAGTACAGCCTGTTAACTGTTAATTTAACCTGTCTTGAGCAATAACCTCTCAATAACAGCATAATTTTGCAATTGTCATCATTTGTATAGTAACACTTTCATAGATGTATAATTTCCCTTTAAATTACATTGTATCTCATTTGTTATATCAAAAGGTGAAGCTCACTCTGCTGGAATCGAACATCTGAAATCTCTGATAGGGCGAATTGCTGATAAAATGGAGACATTTAATACAGGTGATTATCATATCATTTTATCTATTGGACAATAAACAAATTCTACTCATTTCACGTTACATCCATCTTTTCAATATTACTTACATTGTATAAATATGAGGTGTTCATCGGAACCACCAAATTAATCTTAATTAGCACAAGGTGAAATCTAAACAATGCCAACAATAAGGGTTTATTTAAATCATCGGCACATAGAGACATATCAATTTAAAACAGATATAACAATATGATGATGTGTTATATAAGTATATATATATATATATATTAAGTATTTTAAATTTTCCGGTTAAGGAGGCTGGACATGGATTTATTTCTGCAGTTGGCTAAGGGTGTTTGTCTTAGCGAACCGTCTATTTACGTCTGTAAGAAGACACGTTTGAAGAAAAACTCGTACTGTATCTATTACCATTACCTGTGTGTATAAAGTCGCTTTATTTTATTATTTAAAATTGTTTATATTGTAAACATTTGTACTGTTGTATTCGCGACAATCTAAGCGATACGCGTGATCCGCGTGCAAGCTGTCCAAAGATTTTTATGTATTATGCACTGCTGCAAATCATAACTTTTATAATGGACGAGAGTCATCTGAGCTCATCGGATTATAAAACTCGTGCATAGTCCGGTCGTACGATATCAGAAAGTCATGCCCATTCGCAGAAAATTTATGGAAATGATGCTTTCAAATGAAACACAGTCTGTAAATGCGTGCATTGTTTTAAAGAATGTAGGGAGTTAATTGGAAATGACACTAGCGGAGGTAGGCCTGTTTCCGTTTTCACGTATTAACGTCAAAACATTATTTGATGGAAATTCACAATATACAGTGGATGATTTAGCAGACATAACTGGCATTCATTCGTCTAATATTTTTAAAATATTGCGCGAAAGACTTGGCTTCGTAAGGTCTGCGCCCGATAGATGCCTCATTTGTTCACAGATGAGCAGAAGAAACTTGGATTAGACTGGCATCACATATGGTCGAGATGTATGACAAAAGTGATAAAGGTGATAAGACCTGGATATACCACTTTTGGCCGAGTCTAGAAATATAGTATTGATTGCTTCCGAGGGCGAGATGCCTGCCTGTAATTACTCGCCGAACTAAGACCTCGAAATGCATGTAATAATATATTATGCAACTTTCTTTGATTCAAAATTACCTGTTCTTCAGATCCCAATCCCCACAGGTAGAAAACGAGCTGAATCTGGGCTTAATATTTGAATATTTTAGAACATCCTCCATACCAAAACCTCTTTCCGTGTGGCTTTCCCCGACTTTAAGGAATACTAGGAGGACGCTGGTATGACTCCCGTAGCGTAATGCGGGTCACCAATGTATTTAACATATAAAGATGAGAAAGTTGGTAAATCGATATGAAATGTGTGTGGAGGCAGGCGGAACATACTTTGAATGGCTTAAATAAGCAAACAGAATATTTCAAACAGTATTGGAAAAAACGCCCTTAAAAATGACCCTCGTATGTATATATGTTCGAAAAAAATGCATATCCGAAAATACATGACCTGGGACCGTAAAGTGCACGTCTGACATAATTATGATGGCAATCACGTAGCAAGTACTATATTCATGACTACGCCGATGATACTTACAATGGTGGTGATGATGATTATTGAGTTGGTGGTCATGCTGCTAGTGCTGATGATGGTGATGATGATGGACACGACGATGGTTATGGTGATGTGATAACAGCGATGATAGTCACACGATAGTGGTGATGATGTTATGATGAAGATGGCGATAACGATCATGATAATGGTGATCATGCTGTCGCTGATGCTGATGATTACGACGTTGTGTTGATGATTGTTACACGTGGATATAAATAAGGATGGTGGTAGTGATCATGCTAGGTTGCTTCTTCTGCTGCACAGTGTGACTACGATTACAACGATGGCTATCATATTGTTGACAATGATGACATTGTTTTTTTTATTACGAACTCAAAACAATGAGCTATATACGGGGTATGCATAATTTTATCTTGACGTGAGCTGTTTTCGGCGTAAAGTGCATACGGTGCTACAATGCTAATGTCTTTGATAACTTATTCCATTCATTGCAGTTATCAAGCTAGATGTAGTAGACTTGTCTACTCCTGAAAATAGGAAGAAAGGGCTTGAAGAATTGCGTAATTCCCTCGACAAGGCGGACTTCAATGCAAAAGTATACGGAGAGGCTTATGTTCGATCTAAATGCTCTTCTATCAATCAGCTATACTATTTGATTGATTTTATTCACAGTAGCAAGCATGAACACATGAATGTTCAAATTATCCTCGATTCCTTGAATTCAGTAATTTGGAAAGTCGAAGGTATGTTTAAAAATATTTTTTCATTGTGTAGAATACAAAATATAACTTTACATTATTTAACAAAGAGTCAGAAAGTGTGGACGCTTATGAATTTGTTGCAAATATCAGTGTTTATTTATTACACAACCAAGGTAATTCGTTGATAAAAATCCTGTTGGCTCAAAGTGAGTAAATGATTCTATGTTGTTGTCATTCTTGAAACATTCGTTGATATTGATCGTACCTTTTTTTCAGGACATATTAAGAAGCAACAGAAGAAATAAACATGGTAAAATGTTTAAAAATTTTCGTTCAATTAAATATTCTAAAAACTACAAGGGGCGTTATAGGGCTGCAGCATTTATGGAAATGAAATTGAATGATTAATCTTAACCAGAGACTAACAAACTTAGTGACACAATCACGTTTGCCTCTAGTATTCTGTGCGTTCTTTGGGTCATGTGAATGCTAATGATTTGCTGTAAATATTATAGCTTCAATTATTAAATCATCGGTCAAAGGCATTTGTGAATGTGACAGGTTCATGTATTATCAACTAAACTTGCGCCCAGTGTTAAAATGCAGATTATACATACAGGGTGCTTTATAATATATGATACCATAAGGAATCCTTATGGAGACCACAATACGCACTTAGTTGAGTAAAAAATACCGATGGAATTGTGAAACTAATACATTTTTTATGGACGTCAAAATTCGATAAATAGACGTTGTGTCGTGACTTCCGAAAACGCTGTTTTCTAAAATGGCGACGCCTAAGCAAAGGTGCAGAAATCATTCAAATTTACTTTAAGAGCCTCCCCCCCCCCCCCCCCCCCCCCCAGTTATTTTGGGCAACCAAAGGCATAAGAGTACCTTAAAGATTGTATATTTACCCAGCTTCAAATGTTTAATGCTAGTAAATAGATTTAAATGAAAAAATCGGTTTATGACAGGTGATACAAAACCAATTGAAAATTGAAAACATAAACTCAAAGCCGACTTCTTTTCATGTCATCGTGAAATATTTCATGAATTATTAAAGATTTTTTTTAGTTTTTTCTTTCTTTACCTAAACCAATACCAATTTTCTTTAAAAATGGCCTAATTTTGAAGAATTTTCAGTCTCTTAACTTCAACTGAGAAAAGACAATATAAATGTTTAATGGAATTGCAAGAAATTTTGATTTAAGACCAAGAATAAAATGAAAAACATAAACCAAAAGTAAAACCATGGTATATGAGATTAATATATGAGTTATCTGCCATTGAAATGACCTAAAATAAGCAAAACTTCTAATTCATGGGCAGATAACTCAAAAACGAGATCAGTGACCCCCAATTTTTTTTTCGCTTAACACGTTTCTGTTATCATATGCTACGATTATGCAAAAAGTAAAAAAAAATCATTGATCAGTTTTAATTTTTCCCATATGTCTTTGTGAAAAATGTAGCGTTCTACCGAAAACGTCTTTAAAAATAAAAGTAGAATATTTCGTGTGAAAACATAAGTTGTAGACCTGTAATGTTCTGTACAAAAAAATGTATCTACTTCAAGTGTTTTTTTTTTAAATAATAAAATAAGCTGTTACATCACACTTATATGAAGACCGCTCTGCGTCCTTAAAAAATTAGAACGCAACGGGTTCGGGGTCAAACTCGAACATATATCATACTAAGCCCTTAAAACGTCCCTGTCAGGTTCTCACTGCGTCTAACATGTTCTCACTACATTCACGCGGGCACCACGCCCTATGTGTTTCTACTTAGCCATACTGCAATCAGACTGCACAACGCTCTTAGCAAGCTAAGGTCTGAGGTTAGGTCATCAAATCTAGATCAGAGAAGGTACTCTCCGGATGACTGTTTTATCGTCCAGTATAGTATGTCTTCTGTTGGATGAGTTTTAAGTAGGGAACTGTACAGGTGTGGTTGTTTATATTTTTATGACCCGAAAGTAGGACATGAAGTATTTCCACCGTCCGACCTTTAATATGTCCGTACATACCAGAGGTAGGTCCAGGGGTTAGGGTTCGGGTTAGGTTTAGTACAAATCGACATTATGGGGTTATAGTATATGTACACACCAGGGTTGTGTGGTTAAGTTCTCTCTTGGTGGGTTAATAAAATACTATTGTATGGTTGAAAAATAGTAAGAGAATATAGAAGGAAATAACCCCACATTAATGAAGCTCTCGTAAGAATGTCCGCCTGTCCGGATTTCGTTTCCGCTCTGTAACTCTATCACCCTTCATGGATTTCAAACTTACTTAGCAGGAGTGTTCATAGTGATGATGCGATATGTCGCGCTCTAGACCCAGGTCCATGTTAATTTGCCATCCTTACCTCTGACCAGTTTAATAGACATTTAATACTAACAGTTTAATAAGCATAACATGATTCCGGGAAATACGTCACATCCTGTGACAAGCCTTGCTAATTTTTAAGAATCATTTTCATATCTTTATTTTGCCATTTACAATTATTGTTGTTGTCCATACATTACTGTATATAATTACCATTGAGTGATTTTTTGAAATTACTTATATTCCTATATAGGCAAAAACTAATGACTGCACATAAATGTGTTTTATGAAAATGATGGAAAATATACTAATTTCAAGTACACATTTCCTTAAAATAGCTGCTCATTTGCTACTTTTCAGATAAGTTACGAAGTTCGAAGTTACGAATTGGATTTTTTGTGAGGAACAGTTGGCGATAAACTAATAATGAAAATGCAAACTTCACACATGAATAGTGTCGTTATTCGTCCATTGGACATTTGTTCCCATATCTTTTATGGTGTATATTTTAGGCACGTGACGATGATTTAATCAATATATTTGAGTCCAATCATTGAAGTTGTGGTGGTATTTATAATATGTAAAAGACTTTGTTTTTTTGTTTAATTGTTTAATTGCCATATCTTGATTGACGTGTTGTTTATAAATGACTAAATGACCCATTGTTCTATTTAAGCTAATGATTTATATGATCTAATAAACACTTTATTTGATCAAACCTCTGAAGGTTCTGCTGTTGTTCGGAACTACAAAGCAGTCAAGTTGAATTTCTTTGTAGGATGAGTTTTTGAATCCGAACGATAGTTCGCACATGAATTTGGATTCAGACTTAAGTACTACTTACGCTTTTCTACACACGCTATGCAGTTGTTAAAGTTGTTCCCGTTCCATGTGCTTTCAGTGCTTTGATTTATGATTCTCATCTGATCACCAAACAAAAGTAGTTCAGCAAATAGCGTAATATGATACAGTCTACATTACCTGCCTCTTTGTATACTCAACTTATGCAGAATGTAATATCTCATACATGAAGACACACTCGAAGAAAAAGTTACACGTTATATATAAGTATTAAATCAATCGATTACAATTTCCCGATGAACCACTTTTTAAATATCTAGTTGACACTCTAGTTATCATCGCATCGTCCTTGGATTCAATGAAGACTTCTATACGTTTACAATAGAAGCTAGGAACCAGACTAAATTAGCATATGAAGCACGAGGATTATGACGTCACCCTTCCTTGAAATGTGTGTACTGATAGTAAATATTGTAGTAATCCGAGGGATAGGATTGTTTAGATTTTTTACGACTGTTTTGTATTGCTCGTTTACGATATTGCATAGCCATCTGATTTTGACTGATATGCACGTACTATTTGAATTTGTATTTATGCCATTGAACTGAAAAAATGGAAATATGTTCGTAGGCGGAATGTTAAATTAATGGAAGCTGTTCGGTATGCAGGTTTTCAATGAAAACTGAGCGATTTCTGAAATACGGTAATAACTTTATTGTTCGTACCGAACAACAAAAACTAACCAACACATGTCTTATATTAATTTTTGTTTTCTTTCCCATATCATTTACATTTGTACATCATAAATGTGACAGACTACCAATGAAAATGAAATGTATTATTAATGCGAGACAGTTTGATGATACGTTTATGAATACATGTACAAATCGATAAATTGCAGTTATTTATACTCAGAACGTTAACAATTTAATCATATTTATGTTGCTTTCGTAGTAACACGTATAACAATACTACTACTCGTTTTACACATTGATTTTCTCATTCGTACGTTAGTAATTACATGTATGATGTAATGATTGCATTTATTCATTAAAATTGTTTGTGGTTCACATATTTCGATATATGAATTCCCATCTAATTACAGGCATGTGAAATCTGAAGGCGGAAAACAAGGCGGAAACGCGGAAAATCCGCGGTCCGAGCTCTTTAAGACGACACTTCGTTTATAGTCCAGCTTTTCTTAGCTGTCACTTGCTTGGCGCGAATGAATTTTTATGCGTATTACATCAATCTACATCCGCCATGTCATTGTTAAACTAGTTCCTATTACATGTTGCTATGCAAGTCTATGAAAATTCAGTTTCCATGAGTATTTTCAGTACTTTGATTTATCTGAGTAGATTTTTGTTGATTCTTTTCGAAAGTTTCTGTTAAAATACCCCCCCCCCCCCCCCCTTTACGCTGTTGATAATTGTTTTCGTTTTGTCACCTCTACATGGTTTTACCCTGGACCCCTACGTGGCTCTTGTACTACCGGCTATAACTTTACAAAATATGTTGGTTTTCTTCAATCACATGCCTGTAATTAATATAATTTTACTTAATGTAATATTTTTATTTATTTATCAGGAGTAGTTTTGAATATTTACTTTTCATAGAGTGTGTTATAATTTGTGAAACATTTAATGGAAATAAAAGTGTTTGCTTGTACATCTTCTTTTCATTTATCATTTGTTTGAACTTCTACATTTGTATTAAGGCATCTACTTTAAAGCAGGAGGAGAGCGCTATGAACTGAAAATCAAAGACATTAAAAGTTACATGTTCACAAACCAAACAGAAGTAAACACAGTCACGATTCATATCAATAATGTTTCTTCTTTCCTTTTGAAGCCTTATTATCATTTAAAGATAAACACAAGAAACGATGATATCATATTACTGTTATTAGCATTAACCACTATACCAAATTTAAACTCCAATTGTCAAATCTTGGGACAGTGCTAAAATAATAAATATACACTGCTGCTGTCGTATTGTTTTGATTTTAGCGTAAGTTTGAATTATCTGTTTAATTTATTAACATACTAAAATACAAGATATG
The DNA here is from genome assembly GCA_964023205.1 of Lutraria lutraria. Lineage (NCBI taxonomy): Eukaryota > Metazoa > Mollusca > Bivalvia > Venerida > Mactridae > Lutraria > Lutraria lutraria. Next base: position 24,694,879 of record OZ026847.1, read on the forward strand.
ACTTCTGGGCCCGAGGTTATAAAACTTGAGGTGAGTCTCTGAGCTCAAATCTCATATCTTGTTTTAAATAGATCTGAGATTACTAGTATTATGGTTAGACAATAATGTTCTGAGACAATAAAATAACAGCATAATTAATTTGAACAAGAATTTAAGGACGTATATCACAATTGTTAGTGCGCATCGCTACTGCGCAGGTATAAACTATATCGACTAGTCAATCTTACGAAGAATGTTTACTCGTCGTTCCCAGATTACGCGAGTTTGTATTTTTTTCAAATTCAAATTTGGGTAAAATTAGACAGATTTTATCCTTTAAACAATATTTGCACTCTATTCCAATCAAAACGATGAATAGAAAATGGTTGTTGATGAAGAAATCAGGTTGTACCAGCCGTCTTTAAAAAAATACTTGTTTTTTTTTTGATAATCCGCTCAAAATGGTCTGATAGTGGAGTCAAACAATTGGGCATATCTCACAAAAGAGCGTGGTATACCTATAGTTTTATTTTTGTGGTAGGAAAAGATTAATCTATATATAAGTAAAGTTTCAAAAAATCTGTCCGTTAGAGTTTATTGTGATATACGTCCTTAAACCTTGATCAGCTCCATCTTTTCAACCATTAAATACTTTGGGAATAATATTGAGATTCGAGCTTAGAGACTGTTCTCAAGATTGATAACATTGGAGCAAGACTTCCATGAAACCTGTCTGACATCCGAACTATGAGAATCCCAGAACGCCAATCTTAATGTGCATGCAACATTATCTATGCTCAAGCCTTCCATAACGAAAGAAAATCAAAATACTGAAAGTACTGTCGGATAGTGTGTTTTTGCTTCATACAATGCAAAAAAGAGAACTGTACCCATATTGTTCTTACTCACGCAAATATATCTAATATTTACCCTCATGGACCGACTTAATATTTTCATATAATGCAGGGCATATAATATTTTATGTGTTTGACACTGGAGGACCCACGCTTTACCAGTCCTTTAGAAATTAAACAAAATATATGAATCATTGAACAGGTTAACAGAACATTAAATTAAGACAATGAATGAAATTGTATGTAGAACTCTTTGTAATACACAAACAAGTGAACAACACACAAGTAACAGTAAATATCAACATCGATACTACTGATTTTAACAAAACAGTATCTCATCACATTAAACACAATCAAACAAAAAAGACCTTGACACAAATGATGTATGATTAAAAAGTGGGGCATACGGTTAACCCGAAAAAGCACGAGAATCAGACGTGATAATGTAATTCTGAATAAAGCTGCACAAATATAATTTTTACGTTCATATTTAGCGACTCGAATTACTATAAGCAGTATAACCATTCGACCTCAGCAGGTTACCCGGCATGAAACGCAAGTTCGTGTAAATCAATACCATTAGATAATAATTCAAGTTGGCGGCCTAGCGGCCTAGGATATAAACACCCAATAACTCAGAAATGTATCAGAAATATTCTACATGCATTAGAAACTATTTTGGACGGAAAAAGTCGCAAAATTTCACTTGATTATAGTTACGCCGCTAGGCCGCCAACTTCACGTATTCAGCGGCCTAGCGGGCTGGCATTTTATACACAAAATCTCCCAGAAATGTATCAGAATCACGTTCTATAAGCATTAGAAACTATTTTGGACGGGAAAAGTCGCAAAAAAATCACTTCATCGTAGGTACGCAATTTCGCCGAAAACTTAGTTTTCTCACCGACCCGGAATATTAAACACCCACTCACTCAGAAATGTATCAGAATCACATTCTACATGCATTAGAAACTATTTTGGACGGAAAAAGTCGCAAAATTTCACTTGATTATAGTTATGCCGCTAGGCCGCCAACTTCACGTTTTCAGCGGCCTAGCGGCCTGAAATTTTATACATCTTATCACTCAGAAATGTATCAGAATCACATTCTACATGCATTAGAAACTATTTTGGACGGAAAAAGTCGCACAATTTCACTTGATAAAAGTTACGCCGCTAGGCCGCCAAGTTCACGTTTTCAGCGACCCTAGCGGCCTAGAATTTTATACACCCAATCGCCAAGAAATGTATCAGAATCTCGTTCTACAAGCATAGGAAACTGAACACATGTATTGGCCCTGGTTAGACTCTAAGTTGTTTGACGGACAAGACGCCGACAGCCGTTCAGCTTATCAGTTCTACGCTCGATTGATTTGATTGGTTGGTTCAAAATCTGTCATAAAGTCAACTGACCTAACGCCAGTCTGTGACTGTGACTGTGAATTGGTAGATATTTCGATATAAATTAAATATTTTTATCATAACTTTTGTTTGCACAATGGCACAAAGCTTGTAATCATTGCGATATGTTGAAAATCTATTTTCATTCACCATATGAAATATGAAAACAATTACATATTTTCTCCGAACTTTTTCATGTTTTTGAAAGCTACACCTTAGATTGTTTAAGCCATTGTACAGCTACTATATAAGTGACCCCAAAGAAAATCCGCATGAGGATCCTAATCAGATTAATCCTGTCTTTACACGGTCGGCTTAGTGTCTGTAGACTTATTTTATGCAGTAAATTTTGGTACAAATTTAATTTTAATAAATGTAATTTTGATATTTTTTTGCCTTCTCTACATGCAATTTTGTGACTCTTGTTAAAGTCAATGCATCAAACGCATTTAATAGCCATAGGGTATAAACTTATTATAAGTGATTTTAATTGTTTAATTAAGACATCCTTGTATTGAATTTCCCTAGCTGCTGACAGCTAGTGCAGTAATTATGTCTTTTTATAACTAATCTAATGTTTATAATAATAGCTCAATGATTTTATTGTTTAAAAAAGTGACCGGAAGCTCATAAGATAATTTTAACGTTATCTGTCAAACAAAAACCCGTAAATTTTTCGGTGTCCATTTTTGATTGGCTACCTTGGTATGAACAATTCTGTAACGCGGTTCTTCATTGGTTCAAACCCATTTTAGGGATTTGTTTGAAGATGTGTCCTTCTGTGGTAAAGTCACTCTTCAATTTGACTTTATATGTGTTTATTATCTTGAAAATAAAGAAAATTAAAGAACACATCTTCTTGATATTTTGGGTAAGAAATTTGTATTATTTACTTTATGTTTTTTAATTATTTTGTGAAAGTCATGTCATTTGGATAAACTTTTGTTCAATATTTTTTGTAATGTTTAACTGTAGTAAACAGTGTGTTAATGTTAATGTGTTAATTAAATGGAAATAGTTTTCATTAAATAATATCTATTATTAAACTTTATTGATTAAATCGGGATCTACGTTTACTTGACATTTGGTCAATCTTATTGTTATAATAATAATTTCTCATGTTGATCTAGTAATTATTATTATTCCTTATAGTTATTGTTCTTATTGAAATTGTAACTATATTTCTGTTATATATTTTCACACACTCTTCAATTTGACTTTATATGTGTTTAATATTATCTTGAAAATAAAGAAAATTAAAGGACACATCTTCTTGATATTTTAGAATTTAGCTACCCCGAAAAAATATATACCCCGAGCATACGTCAGCAATACAAAACTTGACAAAAGAAGGTAGCACGAAACTCGAAATTAGAATAAAAGCACTGCACAAAACTTAACACCTAGTGACATAACAGAGCAGGTAGTTTTATCGAATAAAACTACTTGAAGAGGGTCATAAATTTTATTGAATTTTACTGTTAATAAGTTAATGGAAAACTCACTGTTGTTTTTATAATATTTTTATATTATTTATATAATATTATATTTATTATATATTTAATATATATTAATGAATTTTAACCTTTTAATATCCATTACCAGATTATATTAGAAGTCCTTATAATATACTAAAAATACAACTGAACTCTTCTATTTCTAAAATCAAATCATTCTATGTATATATGAAATTATCTTTACAAGATTCTTTAAAATAACTTGCATATACCAGTACTGCTTGAGAAGATATATTGACTAGAATATTAAATTTCACATATTGTGTTAAAATGCGTTTGTATTATGTTTACAAAATGGACTGCTTCTTATTAATCAAACATTGCATCCAGACGTAACTAATACATAATTCCCACATCTGCAATATTTACCTCCATTGGCGGCCATCTTGAAAAGCTAATTTGACAAGCATTGACAGGAGATATTTATATTTTTGTGATACTAAATATAGGTTATTCATAAGTGACAACCACATTTTCGTAATCTCATATGCTTATGGGTTTCCAACTTAATATTTTGTACATTGAGTTGTTTAGTAACTACTTTTTTTCTATTAAACACATAAGCAATTTTACTTTCAAGATGACCGCCAATTCAAACCAAGGAAGGTAAATATTGTAGATGTGGGAAACATGTATTGGTGTGCGACGCAAATATTTGCAAATGTCAGTGTGTTTTTTTTTAGTTATTAATTTTTTTAATCATATTATATGACCTGTCTTATTCTTAACATTTTGCATTTAACATGCACATATACGTCTTGCTTAAAGAATATATCAAAAAGTATCTATTCAGTAGCTATATATTAGCCATCTAATAACTGATTGTGTAATTAGAAGCTAATCTATCAATGACCTTGTTATTGGCCCATCTACCGTGGAATATGCGAGAGATGATCCAGAAATTCGTAAACAGTACGTGTTAATCACAAATAAATATACGTAATAATCTTAAATTCCGATTCCGTCATGCCATTAGCGGTTGCGAGATCTTACGTTACACACGCGGTGAGTTACACGTGCTTACAACGTACTATCGTCTTGCGATTTTCACTTTATCGTATGAAGCCGTACTTGCATGTACTGTTAACGAACCGAATCCTTTCTCACTCATATGTTTTAAGTGCGTGTAAGTATGGTGAAAGTGAGTACTGGGGTAAATCCGAAGCCGGACTGCTGGCGGAACACAGCGAAAGTTCCTCATGCACTAAAAGTACTATGGCGTGTTTTCGTGCTCCCAAATCCGTACTGAGGCGGTACTCACAACATTCGGATCGGCCAAGTTTTTGCCACGTTAATGCAAGTAGACAACACGCACTTGAAAGTATGGCGAGTTGGGACCGGCACTTACTGAGCACAAATAATTGTTCCAATGAATGAGATCAGCCATACTTGAATCAGAGGTAGTGATGAATGACCAAAATAAGCTATTTCATTACCAAATCAACACATAAAGATTTGAGCGGACTGGGATCGAACTCGTGATTACTGCATATAAGATAATAAAAAACGGAACATTTGTGCACGTTTCTTCGCCGCTTTCGAAAGGTATGGGTTAAATACACATAATTCACGGCTACGTACCTTGAAAAGTTTCTGCATGAATTTATCAGTAGTCTAGACAACCCCCCCCCCCCCCCCTTCTTTATCATTAATGGTAAAACAAGTTCTTACAATATCCGCTCGATGATTGCTTGAGTATACGCACGGAAAGAAGGGAAGTTGGTGGCCTAGCGGCGTAATTATGATGCCGCGAGAGTGTTTTTCGCGACTTTTCATTCAAAATAGTTTCTTATGCTTGTAGAACGTGATTCTGATACATTTTTGAGTGATTGGGTGTTTAATATTCCGGCGGCCTAGCGGGGTTACTATTATCAAGTGAAACTTTGCGACTTTTTCCGTCCAAAGTCGTTTCTAATGCATGTAGAGTGAGATATTGATACATTTCTGAGTGATTGGGTGTTTAATATTCCGGGTCGGTGAAAAAACTAAGTTATCGGCGAAATTGCGTACCTACGTTGAAGTGATTTTTTTGCGACCTTTCCCGTCCAAAATAGTTTCTAATGGTTATAGAACGTGATTTGATACATTTCCGGGAGATTGGGTGTATAAAATTCCAGGCCGCTAGGCCGCTGAAACGTGAAGTTGGCGGCCTAGCGGCGTAACTATTATCAAGTGAAATTTTGCGACTTTTTCCGTCCAAAGTAGTTTCTTATGCATGTAGAATGTGATTCTGATACATTTCTGAGTTATTGGGTGTTTATATCCTAGTCCGCTAGGCCGCCAACTTCACGCCGCCAGGCCGCTAGGCCGCCAACTTCACGCCGCTAGGCCGCTAGGCCGCCAACTTCATGCCGCCAGGCCGCTAGTCCGCCAACTTCAAAATGATTCTTATTAATCACTTCACAAATAAAGGATGGAGAAAAAAATCCCTCTAATGGGAAAAAGTATGATAACTACCAAATCAAAAAATTACTATGTATGCTACACCTGAGAAAATAAGAAAATTTAAGAAATAAAAATGCTAAATACCTAAAGTATTGGAAGCTGTTTGAAATGTCGACTGATGATCCCCTCATTGCATCAAATTGGTGAATATTTTAGAACAATCAATGACCCAGACTTTGTATTATTTCAACCTGATGAAGACATTATCAGTTTTATCAGAGATATTTAGATGCGGAATAAATGGGTTTACAAAAATGTGTCAACTGTTGATAAATTATTTATTTGGTACAATGTAGTGGACCACATGTTAATGAGAAATAATTATAAACTATTTAAAATGTAACATTTAATTTTTCAAAAGCGTTTGGACAGTTATAAATAAATGTTTAAAACTTGAATACAATGTCATGACAAAATGCTCAGTATGGAACAATCAACAAATAAGCATTTTAAATCAATGGTTAAAAGTAAAAACGTGTTATGTGATGATTTAAAGGTTTAAACATATTTAGAATAACATTTTAAAACATAGAAACTAACTGGAAATGTAGCTAAAACAATACTTTTAAGAGAATGAGTTGTTTAGATGAAATAAATGCTAGATTTTAAGTAATAATTAACACAATGATGCAGTTGATGAAACTGTACGGCATATCATGGTAAAATCAATATACGTTTTTGTATAACCATAGGTGTCCAACCGCCGCCAGAAAAACTTTATCCATGACGTCAAGTCAAATTGTCTCAAAATACGCTCTGTTTGAATGTGTTCTTGTAAAATGATATGTCAAATCCCCCCCACCCCCAGTAAGACATTGCACATGATTGGAGCTCTTCAAAGCTGTTCAGAAATCGCGAACGTTACGGATTGTATCGCCTCAGTTTTATTAAAGAATATCACATGCTTTTTAATTTCATCTTTTGACAAAAATAGTGGGACCCATCCTACACTTATTCTTCTCATATTCAAGTATACTGTTAAATTTGCTGAATCAACCCAATAGCTTGTATCAATCTGTGGTCTACCTATTTATCTCCATGATTTCTACAAGCTTGACGTTACGTCATCTCGAACATTATCATGTCCCTCTCGGAATTGTTTGTGACAGTTGTACACCAGCGATCGATAAACAATTTCTTTTCCTACTGCATTCTCCAGTTTTTCTTTTGTTTCTGTCGGTGTCATTCCAAGGCATAGCAAAATTTGATAGCTGCACTTTGTTCTAAATTGACGTCCGAGTTGCATGACGTTGTTTCTCAAATGACCCCGAGTATCTTGACATTTCCATCGTTAAGTAATAACAAGTTCAAACTTTGTTTACTCCCGGCAGTTTAGACGTTTCGATATGACGTTGACTTCTTTGGTTAATGAAAGCGTTTCACGCCAAATATTTGAGGCCATAGTAAATCATGAATTTGTAGATAAATATTCAAATTTTTGTTACGCGGTTGTTATGCTTACTAGTGTTGCCATGGTGATCGATTTTATGTGATTATGATAGTCTTTTAGAGGACATGAATGGTACTTGTTTCCTTTTATATTCATAAATCTTAAATGAAAATATAAAACATTATTATGAAACAAATTATTATTATATAATTATGTACGTTGTAGCAAATATTTTGCTTTGGATTCGATTCTTTGTGTTCTAAACCCGAACGAAATAAACAATACCGAATTGTCAATGAATTAAATACGAGTAGAGCATTGCGAAATTTACAATCATTTGGTGGTATTCCTTTTTGCACCTGACATAAAGTTAATGAGGATCATACATTGTTAAATTTCAAAGCCGGTGTATTATAAGCTAAACAAAACAAGTCATGATATAATACTTAATGCGATCTGTGGTTAAATCATTAGCGAGTAACATGATCTCAACACAATAGCAGTCTCGGTGAATATTTAGCTATGTTACCTGCCACAACAATGGGAGTAGTACGCCGTGTAAAAAGACGATATCAAATTACATGCATACACAATTTGTCGGCTGTTCTTAAGATTATGACGTACTCGTGTACACGGGTGGCAGTATCAGTGTTTGTTCCACAAATGATGCAAAAAAAATTCCCGTCACTGATCTTATATATACTATCAAGGTGAAAAGCCTACTATATGTCTATATGCCAAACAATGTGGAACATCGCATCTCGTTGTTTCGGCATAAAAGATGTGCGCTGAAGGAAAATCGCAACACGTGTCATTCAAATAAACTATAAGATATTCATTCCTACCGAAAGTCTCATTCAATTACATCTAATAACTGTGAAACGGTAAAATTGTGTTCCTTTCGTTATTTCACTTCGCTGCAAGCCATTTTGAGTCAAGTTCGAGAGAAGTTAAATAACGAAAATATAATAATGTTATTTGAAAAAGTCGTCTAGCTTTGTGTTAAAAAAGAATCATTATTTGACCTTGAGAAAAATATTGCGTACGCATTCCAACGATGACCTAATTCATTACATTCTATGGACACAAATAAAAACGGACGTTAAGAAGCATGACATTGATATACCTAACTTAATGATCCAATCAACGGTATGTTTGTAAAGGGGTTGTCTCACGAGAGTGTGGTTTTATGTAATTTTTGTATAACTTTTAATGTTAAAGTAAATTTCGCAGTATATGTTAGAATATGTAATATCTTGTAAAAAATCAGACAGCACAATTCTTTATAGATATTAAAGTACTTAATACACAGATAAACTAGTTGTTGTTCTTATATAATGCTTCATTAATCAGTTTGACATGCCCCCGCTTCAAGTTCCTGTTGTGCCGAACTTGTGTCAATATGCAGAATTCATTAGTTTTTACTTAACTTTCTTAAGGCAGTACAATAGTATTGGGATTTCAAAGATTTTTTGCATTTTCAGAAAACTAACAACAGGAAACCTATGAAACGTATTATCTGCGATAAAAATACAGAGTCCGACTTTTTTTAATGACTGACGTTGAAACTGATGGTTGTTACATAAATGTGTGTCGACGTTTAGAGTTTAGTTTAATGAGCATTAATATATTACAACCGGATAATGCACCTATCCTATATAATTTCCTATATAATATTATGACAACAGATCTTTTCGACATAAAGAGTTTCAAAAAGCAGACGAAATATTCCTGTATAAATGCTATTTATTGGGTATTTTTTACTTGCGCACACGTATCAATTAAGACTTGCACTTATCTGAATACTTTCTATTCATGAAGACTTCTCAGGACACACGTGCTTAAACCACATCAAAAGGCATGCCTAACACTGTATGGGTATGAATGTACACCGTATTCATTTCATTTGTCAGCCAAGTTTCTATTTTGGATTATTAGGGCTTTTAGCTGGGCCGATAACTGAAAGAATCTTTCACTTTATGATACACGGTGGTTAACCGGCTCGGACTTTTTTGGATCAAATCAGCGTCCCCGGACTATATTTGATCGAGCAAAGGACTTTTATTGATTAATGTGTTAAAAACAATGGACACACATCCTGATTCCGACGGATTAAGGCTTAAAAACACGTAAGAATTTTAAATGTTCTATCACCACGGAACTTTTACATGTCTTTTCTTTCCATACAATCAATATCTTGATCTATTTCTTGTAAACTTATTCTTTACATCAAGAAAAAGTCTGAAGTTCCTCAGTGAAAGTGAAAGGCGCTTCAACATTTACCTGAAATTACTATGAAAATACACCGATTTTTCAGACTTCATACATATTTAATGCTCTAAAATATATGTATAGTACGTTGCCAATGTGTTTTACTTAAACGTACGTCTTTCATATATCATATAATCAATTATTTAACGATCCATAAATTTATGAAGGAACGGACTATTTATGATTTTCACGTTTCATCGAATTTTCTGGCACCGGACTAATTTTGATCAACAGGCACGGGACTTTTATTCATATCATTAATATTTATGTTTTTTTTTCTCTTCTTTTCTGATGTAGAAAAAATAGGAAATCTACATCAAGGCTGTGGTTACACAAACCTAAAAAGCGTAACAGAAGTGGAGTTGTAAAAGGTGATTTTAAACATTTTTTTAGTGATAGCCTATTATACTTTCAATTTGTTGATTTTAACTCAGCAGTGCTGTTTTTAGACTGAGACCTGGCAATTCATTTGAATAAAACATTATGCCACATTAAGTTGCTAATTTTGACAATGAAAATGTTGTTTTTGTGATAAAATCATCAAAATCATACATAAACATTATTTTCATTTCTCATATTCTTCTTATTTTTTCATATGCATAGGCCTCATTTTGGTCCTTAGTTTGCAAAAAGAATTACAAAATTATGATATAAATCCCATAGCTGAGAAATGAAAATAATGTTGATGGATAATTGGATATTATGTATATTTTCAGAGGATATTTCAAGTGATATTGACATTTCAACTCCTACAATTCCAAATGAAGAAACGGTATTTCCTTCGCCATCACTGCTGACTGCAGCACCAAGGAAAGCAAAATTGAATGTTACTCCCCCAAAAAGCAAAAAAGCTCTTTAGTGATGAACAGTTTGATAAAATGACGGAAGAAATAGTTCAGTTAGTACCACTGATACTGGTAGAGTTTCAAAAGGCTAGTCTGATGTATGATCTTGTTGATTAGATCAAACTAGTAAGTTCAGGAGTATTCCCGATGACAAACATTTGTCTTTTGTTACTAGTTGATGTTATTCGGTGGTATAAACAAGAGACCGCTTCTCAGATGACTTATAATGATGAATTTATGAAATTTTGGAAATTGATGTATGGATGGAAGACTAACTTACTCATTATGATTTTGTTGAACTTGCTTAAAAAAGTTAACATTCTGACAATTTCTGTGCATAAGCAATATATATCTGTGGTATGAAGTCACCATGAAGGTATAAGTGACACGAAGTCTTTTGGTACGAGGTCTGCATGGTACGGAGTCTCCCAAGATATTTTCATTTGATTAACTGTACTAGTAATAGGAGGAAAATAATGTACCCGATGCAGGGCTCAAACCTGCGACCTCCTGCTTGCAAGTCAGATGCTCTACCAACTGAGCTAATCGACTGGTGAATATTCCATCCAATTTATAATACAATATACCACAACGCTACATTCCTCCTTCCTTTTCATTCAAAGTGTTGTATGTTTATGTTTTACTAATAAACTTGTGTATATTAATAATTGATGATAAATAAAGTTCTCAAATGAGACGAACACAATGTGTGATCTTACTCTTTATTTGTTTATCCAAGAAGTGAGTACATGTATACAATTACAGGAAAGTTAATACAGAACGAGCATCGTAAACTATGGTCTTTATCAAGATTGTATATAGGTCAATATACTACACAAAGTAAATTAATCGCGACAACCACAGGTTCTTTAAACCAACCCAGCCATTTACTTCACCCTAGCTCTAGGACTCCAAAGTTAGTCACACGCGGCACCAAATGTGATAGGAGGGAAATAATGTACCCAATGCGGGGCTCGAACCCGCGACCTCCTGCTTGCAAGTCAGATGCTTTACCAACTGAGCTAATCGGTGAATCTCCTAGCCAATTTATAATACAATATACCACACCGCTATATAACAAATATTACGCATTAGATTAGCATTGCTGATAAATAGTGCTCGCATCTTGGGTCTTTGAAATAGAGCTGTTTTAAAACCAGTAGTTTCCACATCACAGACGTCTAGATAAATATATAAACTTATAATAAATTGCTTCATATTAGATATCCATAAACAAGTAGAACAAATGGCGTTTCAGATGTAAAAGGGAGTGACTCCTGCAATGCAAAACAACTGATCATAATTAGTCCGATTCCATGATCATTAGAAGTCCTTCGCTGCTAAATTTTATGTTTTCTCTCTTTAACAACAATGATTCTAATTTGACTGGATAAATACAATAGAACTAACCTTTAATGAATTGTTATTATTCAGTTCAGTAACGATATCGATTGAAAAACATGATAACTTAGCAGAAATTAACATTTTAATTCAGTCAATCGACAGTTCCGCCAAATCTAGCGAGGGCAAATGCAATTTGTTTACATTTGTGCATAGAGTCTGTTCTCTGTAATGTTGATTTAAAATTATTTTCTGGTTGATATACATTAGTATTGTTCAGTCGCACATACATAATTAAAATAAAATAAGTAAAACATATAAAATATCTAATATTGTGTACTGACCTGTCAATACTTTCTACTTCATATTCAATAAAAGTCCTTTGCTCGATCAAAAATAGTCCGGGGACGCTCATTTGATCCAAAAAAGTCCGAGCCGGTTAACCACCGTGTGATACAAGCACCAAATTTGGCATGAATGTTCAGCAAGGCCAACTCTTTGAAAAAAGCACGTTAGCCACTTAAATATTTCAAAATGGCCGCCATATTTTTCAAAATGGCCGCCATGGTTATTTCAATATAGCTTATTTCACTCCATGGTAATATTAATCATTAAAAAAGGACTAGACTGTATTCATATTTGTTTGAAATTGATAGAAATATGTTAAAAAGCTGTGAACGGCTTAAAATTTCGAATTAAGTTGGAACAAAACGATTGAAATGACGTCGTTTTCGACGTCAAAACGGTCATTTTTACGGTATGTATAGTGCCTCTCTGAAAATACCTATCACTCTATCAATTTATGTAGATATTTAATGAAATAAACATTTAAAAGAGTAAAATAAAATTACCTACACGTAGGTATAAATTTGATATTCATGCCTTAATTATAAGTGCAAGTAAAACGATTTTAAATGTGATAAGTTATGTGTCTTTTTATCTCCTCTCTTCCAAATTGCTATCAAATATCCCTTTTCAGCTTTCTGAAGCTCTCCTGCCTTTATATTGTGTTTCTATTATTTTCTATTTGCTTTTTTTATTGCTTTATTTATTATGAGACTTACACATGGAGGTATGTATCAAAACTGCTGTTTCATATAGAAGTACATGTTTTACAGCTCTGTACATTGGGATGAAGTTAAAATCAACAAAAGATGATTGTGTTTCTTCAATCCCCTGTCACCTGGACATTTCTATCTGATAAATTGTAGCCTAACCCCAAATACAGCATGCTAAATAAGCCGCGGTTTTATACGTTCAAGTAGAGGAGCACAAGTTTGAGGAAGATTCGTATGACATCTTTTTCTCTAACACGTTGCACAAACAGAAGTGGTCAATTTCCTCCTACCATAGACATACCTAGGTAGAAGTATTGACATTCCATAATTAAGTTGGTCTCGGGTGAGACTCGAACACATAGGGATAAGAGGCAAATGATTACTGGTCAGAGACCGAACATAATCACTTAACTACGGTGGTCCCTTTGAATGATCTCAGTTTTATGACAAACTAATCGAGTCTTGCATGATAGATATTTGCTGTGGGAGACAATTCCTATCATACGAAATTATAACCAATATATCTAATACTCTATTCATAATCATCTATATTCACCGGTTCCTAATCTAGCTTTACTAACACTGGAGTTTAGACACACTTCCAACGTCTGCTGAGACAATATCACAACCAGAAAATGAAATGAAATTCACTTGTCATCGCTTAGCCTACATAAAAATAAATGTCATGTTTCACACTTCATCTGCGATTTTGACCATGCACAAATCCTACTGAAAGTTTTTCTAGAGATTAGGCAGATCAGAGAAAACATTGACGGCTGTCACAGGACGAACACAATCATTGACTTTTACCTTGATACTGGTATAGTCATGTACGATGATATAAGTATTAGCGTCTTCATAGTTATATGACATATTAAGCCCCTTAAGACTGCCTGTTCGATTGTGAGTAGCAATAAACATTCAAGTTACTTAAGATGTATAGGTTCGACACAGTGCAACATGTTTCTCAGTGAGATTTCAAAAAAGGTTATAATATGTGTTTACAAGTACACATGTGTTATCTTTGGTATTTTCTGAAACTTGACAAGATATAATTATGTGCCTTACCCATGTAACCGTGAAATCATGTTTATTTATCAAAATGTTATTACATTATGGGGGAGTTTCAATGATGCTCAACACCACAAAACTGTCAGTAAGGTAACGGTGTCATGTTATAACACGTTGTTGCCCCCAGTATACAATGTTTTCTGTCTAATAACAGTCTAGTCATGCTCTCAGAATAGATAGAGAAACCAAACGGCTCCGTTTCTGACCTGATTACTCCCATTACATCCGAGAGTGACGTATCATCAGCAAGACCTTATTTTCCTCAAATACCTCCAAGATCTGATTCAAACTAAGACTACCAAGGAAACACATAGGTATCAACAGCTATGCATCATCTACCACACATCAACGCAAGTTTGTACTGTCAACTGATGTATCCAGATTTTCGCATAAATTGATGGATGGAAGGTCATCCAACAATACTATTTGATGTATTAGTATGGTCGGGCATATCATGGCAATACAAGCCACCTTGGCTAGTAGCTGACAGTCTTACGACCTAGAGATACATTGACTAGGTATTAAAATCGTTTGCTGTACCCTTTCTTCAAGACCACATTGCTAGACCACATTCAGTCAAAGAATCATCTGCTTTCCTGTGCCAACACATTGTTTAAGTTCGCTTAGCGGGCGTCTTCGACAGATCTGGGGCATATTGAACATCAATGGGATTAGCACAGATGTCTAGTGTACAGCTAACTCATCAACAACAAGGTGCGGGTAATGAAGGCGTTGGTTGCCATCTAAAAATACAGGGTTAATAGTAGATCCTCTCAATTAAGGCTTAGATGCCAATATGTTGTAGTAGTTAATTCCCTTGATATATGAACACCGTCCAGGTAATCCACGCCCACACAGGTACATCCTGTCTATTTAAGAGTGGCTACCTATTGATTACAGCGACGCACAATTAAAGTAATCATGTACTGTGCTAGCAGGATAGCATTAGAAATGCTTAACATGGACAATAAACGTTTTGCTCAAAATGGTTCCCATGCCAAGTTTCACGACAATGATGAAATCAACGTGTTCTGGTTGTGACTTGACATTACCTTTTTAAATCTAAAGCAGTACAATTGGTTTGTTTAGGCTTCAGCATAACAAATAGTCAACTTAAAACGTATTTTGTGCAATTCTATTCAACTTATATTAAACAAGAGGTGTATTTCAAACACATGTGCCTGCTAAACGCCACCTGGCTAGTAATTTCCGATTTTTGATCGGTCAAGGACTTGACCGTTGACCTTTCTGATCTCGTAATCAATTAGGGTCATCTTGGAATTATCAACCTCCCAACCTATTCTGAAGACCACAGGCAAAATTACTCTCTAGTTATTGGCAGACATAGTCTTCATGTTGTATGTCACTGTGACGGAGGAACGTAGGTCTGATTTTTATGTTGTAGGTCACCGTGACCCCAAAGTGTGACCTACTGACCTCAAAACTAAAAGAAGTCACTTACATGTGATTACAAACCTCTTAACACTTCTTCGGAGTGTGAGAGCTTAATGAATAAAGCATTTTCAATAGCATTGCAGTAAAAAGAAATGAATTCCTACATGAAAATGGCCGCCATCTTGAAAATGGCCGCCATTTTGAAAAATCAAATGGCTAACGTGCTTTTTTGGAAAAGGACACATAGAACTACATATGTGCCAATTTTGGTGCTTGTATCACTAACTGAAAGATTTTGAAATATTTTCTACTTGATCTGCCCAGCTATTTATAGTTATAATTTATAAGACCTATTGGACAAAATATGTAAATAAACAATATCGATGAGAGAACAGTGTTAGTACCGGTCCAGAATTCAGAACAACTGGTATTTGTAACTTTCCATCCATGTAGCAGAAACTCTGGGGGCATTGATATCAATGATAGACGTATGATTATACCGTAAATTTGCATGATCTATATCACTTATTTTCATACGGAAATGATGGCTGAGACCTCTGAGCCCGAGGTTATTAAACTTGAGATCAATCTCTGTGCTCAAATCCCGTATGTTGTATTTAATTATTTCTAGTTTTTTATGATCGGACCATGCTTTTTTATTACTGAAACAATCGATTGACAGCATAACTTACCAGAACTTGTGTAAAAACCTTCATGTTTTCAACCGCAATATCATCAATGCTCAAGCCTTCCGATACGAAATAAAACAATCCGATAAGAGGCAAAAACTATGAACTTAGCTGAAATTAATTATACAGTGTGTGATTTAATATTATAGCGGGTATTGGTTTACCTTTATCTCTTTATTAAGCTGCTATAAAGTAAGTGTAATTGTTTATGACTACACCAATTAGTGATTTGAAAGCACTTTTTAAAGGTCATTTGAATGCGCACGTAACTTATATCATTTACTCTCAGTAATTTGATACTTCTTAAGCGTCGCAAATTCAAAACAACGATCATTATACTAATTGCACACAGTCATACACAATTTGTCGTCTGCACTTGATTATGAACTCGTGTCTTTATTATTGATAGTAAGACCACTTACGCAGTGTAATTTAAGTAATGCATACAGTATTATCGTTAGAGGTAGGCTTTTGTTATATATAGTGTCAGGATTTGTTAAGTTGTATATGAGCAAAAAAAGAAGTATTCAGACGTAAATAACGAATCCAATAAAAACATTACAAACATACTTAGCACAATATTTCAAGCAATTTTAACGATAGCCTATAAGATTTAAAGTGTTTCAAATTAACAAAACATTCATTAATAGTTGGATATCAATGTTCATAGCATGACCATAAAAAATGTGTGCACTTAGAGCACAAGGTAAACCTGCCATTGAACACTTTTTTTTGTTTACCACTAGGACTGATTTTCGTCAAATTAATGCTTGTAAAACATTTTGATTACTCCAAACAATAATCATTGCAAAATCTAATATTACGAGTCGAGATTCCAAATTAAATATACATTCTGTGTCACTTTATACGCGGCAGATCTAACCATAAGGGGTCATAATAATATTACATGTGTGGTTCTTAAGGGGTATTATCATATGGTATATTGTTTTTATACCACAGGGTCGAGAACAATGGAGTCGCCAAAGAGTTCAAAGGTAAGGTCACTGCTTCTATCGTATTGTTTTTATTACTTAAAAAATGTAAGGAAATATCGAAGGTAAGTCGTATTTCTCGTCGAATGTTTAATTCTTTCTAGTTTTTCATGTAGCCCATGTTTCAGCCAACAAATTTTCGAAGCTATCGATACCAAAATTAGTATTGTTACTGTCGTAGTTTGTCCATTAGACCATACAGAGAAATTTGAAGTGGACAGACTTTTTTATTATATTTGTTTCAAATTGTTTCAAATGGTAGCGTAAAACTCAACCACTCAGAGGCCGTATGCTATATTATCGATAGTTCTTGGGCTCTGGAAACAATTCACGTGGACAGACAGACATACAGACAGACAAGCAGACATACCTGCAAAGCTTTTTATTATATAAATCTTACTGTTTTTGTTAATACAAGGTTAAAGATGTAAAATACAAACGACCTTGAGAAAATCACTGCGGTTGTACAATAAAGTATCAGTTACAACCGATATACTAATTGATTGCAATCTATGGACAAAAATAAACACGGAAGCTATCAAGCATTACTTTGATATGCCTAACTTAATGTTCTAATCAACGGTATGTTTGTTAAAGGGTTTGTCTCACGAGAGTTAGATTTTATGAGACATTGTTTAACTTTTAATGTTAACGTAAATCTCGCAGTTATTGTAATATTTTGTAGATATATGACAGCAAGATTTGTTATCGATATTAATTACTTACGCAGAAAAACTAGTTTTTGTTTTCATCAATCGCCTTACAAATCCATTTGACATGCCCCCAGTTACTGTTCTGCCGAACTTTTGTCAGTATGCAGACTTTATTATTTGTTTACCAAACTGTTTTAAAAGAAGTACAAGAGTACTTTGAATTCAAAGAATTTGAATTATCAGAAAATGTATAATATATTGACCGAAATTTGAAATACATTCTAACAATAATATGAAACTTGGCTAACGATGTATACATTCAAGCAAAATGTTTTATCATTAATCATTATATATCAGCGTTACAGTATGTACCTTTTACGATGCCTAAAATTGGTACATATATTAAGCAATCAATGTCATGTGGAATTTATGTACTTCCATAGACAGGATATAACATTTCTATACGTGAAACACGATAATATGTTGTTGACAAGATGTGCACATTTTGATTATGATTTATTTAATGCTGTTCTGTGAATGAATTTGTTTATGTGTTATCATACATGTCAGTGTCAGCAGGATCATATATTATTGATTGCAATGAAATAACACATAAGTGTTACCTTTGACACTAGATTCATTTTTCAGCAAAGCCATTTGTACTATACACATATGCATGTATACTTGTATCACAAACTCGCAAAATATCCTTTATAGCAAATATCGGTAATTATTCGAAGTGAAAACCGCATTTCATATATTCTGTTCTTACAAAAATAGCATGTAGGTCATGCAAATAGTTTGCTTTTTAAACATGTATTCTTGCTGCATGTAATCAAGTAATAAGAAAGCTAAAGATGTACTACATGTGTAAATATATCAAGTTCGCAAGGTTTACAGTTTGTTTTGAATATTACCAAGTGTAACACGATGATTTGAATAAATGCACGAATACGAAACTATATTTTGCTGACACACGGACTATACATACTTCAGCAGTATATCTAGTACAAAATGACGTATGTTTCAGTTACCACCTTGACCCCGTTGCTTAAACGACAAAAACACACCAACACCCAATTATATAACAATAAGACAAGGGAGACAATATAGATATATGCCATAACCATCATGCACGATTAGTCTGTACCTGCTATTATGAAAAACACTAACTATGTTATTAAGTTGTAGTGGGTTTAAGTCTTCAATTATGTACGTGGTAAAGTAAACATAGTTGTGTCGCATACCAGTAAACAGCATCCACAATTATATCGCAAGCAACAGTTAACTTCATATTGCACCAATGAAGAATGGCTTTGAGTGCATTATTATATGACAACTAGTCAAAGAAATACATGCGCCTGAATAATACAGCATTGTTTTTCATCGTATTGAAATAGGGGTCCGTCGACCGAATAACAGCAAAAATAGTACCACTTGTTGTATACGCATATATTTGCAGATATTGCAGTTTTGATAAAAGTTGGAGATTTATTGCAGGGTTCTGATGAAAGCATGGAGAATATAGATGCTTTAGCAATTAAACCTAAAATTAAGAATAATACATTGGGAAAGTATTTCTTCGAGGAAAACAGTTAAATGGTAGCTTTACCTTGGTGTGGTTAATTGGCCTAAAGATGTACATTGTGCCAATATTGAACATAATTGACCTTCAAATTCTAATTCATAATCGTGATAATGAAGGCCTTTAATTGTATAAGATTGGCCGGATCTAACACATTTAAACTTCGCTTCTGAGTGTTCTCAGTGCTTGTTTGAATCACGGAACTAAAGTTGGGAATAAAATTGGCCTGTATTGCATGTGAAAAAAGAATATATTTTTCTTTGCAATTAAGTATTCCCTACAACCAGTGGTATGGAAAAATCAACTTCGCCAATACTTTCAGTACTATGATTAGTCTATATCAGCAAATTAGATTTCGGGTTTAATTTTATCATGCACATGAAAATTTAAAGTTGAATGGATCAATCAGAATTCGAAGTACAGAAGCATGTAGAAAACAAACACACAAAAGGTCTGAGTAATGATAAAGGCGCGTGTTACATTGAGGTCTTTCACAATAGAGTACGAATACTCATAAATGTTGGCTTTAGTTGTTATGACACTTGTTGAAATATGTATAAGCATATGAGTGGTTCTGACCTAGTTTGTTAAAATCAAAACCATTGTTTGAGGTATTGATTTTTAGAACATACCGATATTAGACATCCAGAACGTAATGACCTGTGAAGCGATTGTCCCCCAGCACACATATTTTACGCTGAAACAACGAGATGTGATGTTCCACATTGTTTGGCATATAGACATATAGTAGGCTTTTCACCTTGATAGTAATATAAGATTAGTGACGAGATTTTTTAATTTTTTTTTTTTGTGGACCATACACTGATACCGCCACCTGTGTCCAAAATATGGTTGGCTGTTTAACATGTTGCAGCAAACCACATGAATATTGTGCACTGTTGAATTTATGTGTGTAATAGTTTAGAAGAAACTATTTTTACTTAAGGTGTATTACGTAATACGGTATATTTGAAACAAAAAATTATTATCATAAAGTTGTACTTTATCAATGACAGACAGTCGCTTCGATATATGTAATAGCGTGTCTGTGATTGGGAATCATTCATTTTGTTTTCTGATAGCCTGTTTAAGTCAATAATAATATTTAGCGTAGATAAATAAATTTGGGTCTCATGTTTTCAAGGGTTCATTTACACTTCAGAGAGGTCATAGATATATTTTATTGAACTATGACCTAAACATTTAGTAGTCTGTTCCCTAATTTTTTTCCGCGGGACGCTGCGTGCCTTGATCACGTGATTATTGACCGTCGCCATTGTTTACAAAAACAAAGAAGCATAAAATACTGTCGTTATTCCTCCGCTTTGCCCATCCACCACCCTTCGTACAATAGTTTTGAATATATTATTGTATTTGTAATGTTTTATTGTGGCGGTTGTACCGTATTGTCGGTTGTACCCCACCTATGTATCGGTTGTACCCCACCTATGTATGGATAGAAATGTTTTGTGTACTATATTATATTGATCTCGTCGGTTGTACCCCACCTATGTATGGATAGAAATGTTTTGTTTACTATATTATATTGATCTCGTCGGTTGTACCCCACCTATGTATGGACAGAAATGTTTTGTTTACTATATTATATTGATCTCGTCATTTATATTAAATGACATGTACACATACACTGTTGTTTGTTGTGTCTATCCAAACATTTGAACCAGAGACATGATGGTGTTGAATATGATGGTTGGTGGAAACTGTGATTCAAATACAGAAGTCTGCATTTAATTTAATGTTTTACTTATCAAATATAAGTATAAATTAGACAATGTGTTTATTAGCAAAGATCACTTGTTCATTACTATCTTTTGATTTACGGGATTAATGAACTTTGTGGAAACGACTTATTTACGCTATCAAGATGATCATCGGATCAGGAAAATCGATACATACATTCCTATATACAGAGTAGTTATCGTCGTATCATTATTTCCTTGATATTTACCTCGGTTACTTATACGACACATTTTAAAACTTCTGTAATAGTTGATGCCCTTGTTGAAAAATATTAATTTCTGTAGGTATTGCACCGTGACCAGTAGTTTTCTTTATCAAATTAGTTTAATCTTTGAAAATGGGTTACTCACATAGACTTCAATGTAGACTTAAAGGAAAACACTGCATAATAATGGCAATTTTTAAATCGTCTTTTTTATCATGGAAACTCCGAAATCTGTCAGCACCATTTTGAGATAATAATTTTGAAAGTTAGGATACTAATAACTTAGATCTCGTGTCATCAATATTATTTATCTTAGGTATGATTCTTAACTACGAAGACACGACAGAAGTTAGAAATTCTTAAACCGTTTTGTCAACGGTTCTTATCTTAAAGTCGTTAAGACGGCGACACAGTCTATGCGTAACGTTAATTCGCGGACTAAGTGCATTCCCCGGTCCTAAATATGTAAATAAATAAAATGCAATTGATTCTACAGCCCTCGGGTTTCATTTTATCTATTTCTCTACCCATTATTGTTAATTGTATTCCACATTAAAGATGAAGCTCTCAGCTTTCAGAAAATGTAAAACTTGGTTTACCTGAAATGTTTTGAACAATGAGAACGGCTCATGACAAATGTGATTAGTTCTCTTTTCCGTATTGTCAATAACAAATTAATTGATACAAAACATGTAAATATGTATGATCTAACATTATACATGTATTCACAAATATCCTTTTTGCACACCTGACCAAACGCTTTGTAAATATGTTTAGCCGTTTCCCCCATACTGTATATATGTTATACTTGGGAGAATAAAAGATATGTTATATGTTTGCACGAAAATGCGTTTATTTTTTGCACAGCAATGTATGTTGGACAATCCAATCGTAACTCTCTTCATATAATTCATGATGTTCAGATGGTCAATAACTAAGTATATAAAAAGGGCCAGAATGTCATCTAAGTCGAAAGCTGATATAATGTCTAATAATCGTTTGTGTTCAAATAAATCATATTTTACAGTACCCATAATTCCTCCAAATACAACCCAACGTTCAGCATTCAAAGCTGGCTACGCCCATGAACATAACTTGAACTGCCTCCGTGGATGAGTGGTTAATGTCGCTGATTTTAAACCACCGTAATCTCTCGGCTTCGTGCCCAGATATACGTGAGAAAGTAGGCAGTTGCATACGGATGATGGAAGTCTTGTACTTATTCTTCACAGGAACGATTGTTAGGTAAACTGACTGCCTAATATGAGTTTGACTGTTGAAAAGGGGCCTACAACTCATTTAAACAAACAAACCACAACATAAACTTGAATTTATTTTTCATTATTTGCGAATATCTAGTACATCTCACTGTGCAAGCTTAAAGCCGCGGTTGCATTTACGGTCACGCACGTAGTTGACCGTAGGTTATTTTGTAAGTAGTTAACTTGTAAGTTCCGCTAACTACACTAAAATGACCAGGGTGAATTAGAGAGAACAATGTGTAACTACGGTATCCAAGTCGACCGTAGATAATTTTCAACATGTTGACACAATTTTAGCCTATCAACGGACAAATCATGAGTTTGAACTACGTTTAGAACTACGATGAACTACGTCTAACTACGCCAGATACTTGTAAATACGGTCAACTACGGTTTTCCCTTTCTACGTGAACTAAGAATCATTTTTTTTTAAATTTAAGAATTGGTAGCTAAGAAAATATTTTTGAAACGTATTTTAACGCTGAGAAGGGGAGATAAGACACACGATGTTAATGCAACTGGACATTAATGCTTAACAGCGTCTGAACTTTATTTTATAAATCTCATATTTTATCAACAATACACCGTACATAAGCTTATTCAAAATATCTCGTTCAATAATGCACGATACTGTTTTTATTTTTGTAAGAATATTAAACTTGAGTTACTTCCCTTAAAACCTGAGAAAATACTGAAGCGCAGTAATGGAAGTTAATACTTCCACAAGTAGAACAATTTATACAACATATTGTGCACTGTTATATTAATTAACGAAGATCGTATCATACCAACATGTGTCTGATACTTATCATACACGCATTTGAACTATAATTTAGTAGTATACAAAGACAGGATTCATTGTTTATCTCAACGTGGTTCCAAATATCGTTATTAATTTACAATTCTTATTTATGCCAAACATGTTTAACGAAAGTGGGTGCATTATATATTTGAATGATAATTAAGTTTATTAATTTGTACATGTTGGACAACTCTGAAGATGAACGCAGTGTATTCATTGATTGCTTGGTTGTTAACAGGCAATTGGTTAACTGGTTCAGCAAGATGTGTCTATCTTAGAAGTACTCTTCGTCTTACATTCATGATTCTTTACCACTTCTTTAATTTTCTTCAATCACATGTCCTTGTCAAGTTTTATAAGTCGAATTAATCACAGCCTTAAATATCGCTTAAAGGTGATCATATATCTAACCAACTGTGACCTTTTGGCAACAATCAAAACATATTAAATAAATCATGTGTCTGTGTATAGCTTGTTAAAATCTTGAATTTTGGCTGTGAATTAATTGATGCATAGACAGAAAAGGACACATTGTTGTTTAAATGCGCAGTTGGGCGAATTCCAGACGATTAAACACAAAGTATATACTTGAAGCAGCACTTGTCAGTTTACCCGTGTGCTTAAATATAAGAACAGTACATGACTGTATAAAATGAATTCAAATTATGAATGGCAAAACGTTTATTGTAGACAAACAGTCACTGTATTAAAATTAAATTGTCTGATTACGGTAAAGTAAAAATAGAATTCAATATGTGCAAGCATTGCCTAATAATATGTGTTTCCAAGTATTTGTTTCATGTAGAAAACATGTAGTTAAGTAACTTTTATGGTGACTTCTGTTTTTTTTATTTGGATATTACCTTCTTTTTATACATTCAACAATTTTCATCAATGAATACCTTGATCAGTAAGAACGACATAAATTTACACATCACACAAAAACCTAGTTTTGCAATTGAAAAGTGATGTGTAGATGTGACTTGTATACGAAGAAAATGTACCTTGTAAAAATTTTCAAACGCCTTACGATACATTGAGGAAGTCGTTTGCAAAAATGTGGACGTACGGACGACGGACAAAAGCGCACACTAATAGAGACCACAATTTTACATGTAGTTAGATTTCACAAAAATTGATCAGAATCCCTGTATTGACAAAATCTTGGACAAGTTCGAAAAAGGGTCATTTCGGGTCAAAAAGAAGGTCAAATGGTCAATTTTAATTTGAAATTAAATGCTAAAGATGTAAACACCATAGAGGTCAGAGTTTGTCGTAAACTTTGGCTTAACAATATCTCAGACCACTTTGAACATTGGAGATTTGGGCTTAAAACTTGGACACCGGGTCATTTCTTGTAAAACCATGTAAACACTCTAGATGCCACAGTTTTAATTGGCTCTTTATCAAACCGTGTCATAATGTTTGTCTTTAAAATATGTGGGACATGTTGGTCATTGGTCAGCGTAGGTAAAAATTAGGTAGATAGTTCGAATCGTAGGAAATCATTGTTAACACTCTAGATGTCACAGTGTTGATGTGATCTTCACCAGGCAATGTCAGAACGATTGTCTTGATAATATATTGGATAAGATCGAACATGTAACATATGGGGTCAAAATCTAGGTCCCAGGTCAAATCATATGAAAAGCTAGTTAACAATTTTATTGGAACTTCATCAAACCTTGTCAGAATTTGGTCTTTAAAAATGCGACCAATGATTATCTGGAGTCAAAAACTAGGTCACCAGGTCAAAACACATTATCAACACTATATGTCATAGTTTCAATTGGCTTTTCAACAAACCTTGTCAGAATGTTTGTCTTAATAATATGTGGACATGTTCGAACATGGGTCAGCGTAGGTGAAATACTAGGTCAATGGGTCAAATCTTAAGAAATCCTTGCTTACATTCTATAGATATCACATTGTTGAAGGGATCTCAACTAAGGCTTGTCAGAATGTTTGGCTTAATGATATCTCAGACCACTTTGAACAGAGGTTATCTGGGTCAAAAACTTGGTCACCAGGTCAATTCTTGGGACAATCTTGTAAACACTCTAGATGTCACGGTTTGGATTCGATATTTACCATACCTTGGCAGTATGTTTGTCCTAATGATGTCATAAACACAAAATACAAAATAAATAACATGAAATATTAAGACAGTTTCTTCCAATGTACGAGTATTTCTGTAGAATCGTCTGATGTTTATTGTTTAAAAAATACCACATCTTAAAAAAGTTTGATGTGTGCTGTCAAATTAATGACTAACCATATGTGAGCATTAAAGCAATTTACTTGGAAACCGTGCTGATAAACATCGATTTCAAGCTAATTTACGATAATAAGCGATGTAAGAATAACAAATCCAATGATGCCTTTACAGCGACCAAACCAAGTTTTGTGGTGAACATTTTGTCGGACAGTTTATGCCAGTCATGTTCTTTCATTAATTTAAAAGGAAACTGAAGTGAAAACTCGTGGCAAACAGGCATTGTCTCGTTATGACGTGGAGATCGTAATTGATATCTAACTGCCGATAAACAATAAATTACATTTTTTTAATTGAGTTTTAAAGGTATCAAACAATTTAGATAGAACTAATAAAATGATAGTGAAAACCATTGTCTGTGTGACATGATTCTTACTGATAGCAATTAATTACACCGACAAAAACAGTAAGCATTCGTATATATTTATACCACACGTTGTTTTATGGATCTGTATTGTTGTTACAGCTATCTGTGGGTATATATAATATATAATATATGTGACCAAAGACAATTGTATTGCCGGCTTGCTTCAATAAAACATGAAACTATAATAAATCAGATTTGAGGTGTGACAACCTTTACGACAACTGACGCAATAAGGATGTTCCGATTAATTAAAATAAGTACATTAGATACGTAACATGGAATTCATAACCAATAATTGTTTTATCAAACTTTGGTTAATGTGTGTTGAAAACCTTCAGAATAGAAATATAATATAATGACAGTTCTAAAAGTCCCAAATCATTGTTTTTATAATTGAGTATGTTCTAACTATGTTCAAAACAGTCAAAAGTTAATATATTACGATAGCATCATTTTTAAAAGTTCAATCGTGCGTCTTGTCAATCATGTAACGTTTATGAAATGCATTCTTGCATTATGTACATCGTTACGCATATATATATTTTTATTTCATATTTTATATCACGATTTTCCAATTATATTATGAGATTTTTATCTTTTATTAAATAATTGAATGAAGTCACTTTATCTTTGATGGGTTTAAAATGCATGCATTCAATGGATATTATAAGCTTTAAGCAATCATAGGAACTTTACGGACTTACAAATATATGTAAAGCCTCGGATATGATTATTGGATTTTGTTTAACATTGTCAAGTATTTATATAAAACATAATAAACAAGGCCTAAGTATTATTTTAATGTAATCGTCAATCAATATCAATACTGACACAATATATTTAAACAATTGTTTTATATGATAACCATTAAATTTCAACATGATGATACTATTAGTCAATTTCGATATCGGATAATCAATGATAGTTCAGTTAATCTTGAGACGCCATTATCGAAAATACTACCCTGTGTCCGATGTACTCCAAATGCTACCCATTTCTGCAAGGAAGATGGCCTATTTCCCAAAAGGCCTATTTGAAATGACCCCTATAGGGTGTAACAATGCTAAATGTAAATTGTTTGATAACTTCTCCAAAGCAACTCCCTTTTGGAACAGCAACAGTATGTTGTTGTGGAGAGTTTGTTGCTCTAAAGGTTAGGTCGAAGGGAGGATGTAGCGAGGTCAGCTATGAAGAGGTTGTATGGTACATGTATTATTGTCCTTCATTATTGATATTTGATAGTTATCCTTTGGAATGAATAAATAATCATCATACTTGACGATGAACATGGCTCAAATCAAAATATATATACATATATTATGTTCTGTTCATGTTTCTCAATTTGACATGTCCTAGTTCAAGTAATATAATATCATGAACCTTCTCGGATGTACAACAAACATTATTTAAATTCGTATCAGCCAAAATAAAGTTTAAGTTGGTCGATAAACATAATAAACGCGTATAACGCAATTTGCTTCAATATATGATACAAGATTTACTGCTGTAGGTAACTCGTGACGGTTTACGGTCACAGTCATTTTGATTATTAGATTTTTATGAACGGGTGCATATTTGGATAATTGCATTATCGAAAGGAAAATAATATTTATATCCGGGGATATTTTGCTCACTTCAGAGTATTAGGTTAACTGTAGGTTTAGATTTCTTGAAGCAATTTCATTGAAATCATATCATAGGACAAATTATTAAATTCGACATTACAATATTTGTGCATAAGTGCCAGACTTAAGAATATGCAATAAAATGTGTCAGGGACATCAAATGCGTGATAACATACATCAAAACTCGAAAAAGAGTGATTTAACATTATTTTTCTTCGCCAACATTCGACGCTGCAATTTGCATCGCGACTAGTAAATAGACATGAAAATGTTGTTTAGATTGGTCATCTATATTGCTGTAATTGTGAGTTGTTTTCTTGGATTATGTCCAGGTAGGTGTGCCACATACACATTTGAAAAATAGTTTTATAAATTAATTGAAGAAAGAATGAGAATAATAATTTTGGTTCGCAGCAACTAAATGTTTCAAACCTCGGCATTGCGTGTAATAGTGCGATATGCATCATGCAGTAGAATTAGTAAGAATGCATGTAATGTTTGTTTATAATAACTATATAAATATGCATAACATGTAATCATTACAAAGGTTTTGTACGCTTTTAAATCGACACAAGCGCTCTTCTAGCATTTCTAGTAGTCAACAGACATTAATGTGTCGTACCTATACAATGTATTCATTATATTAATTAACGTAAACTTGTTCTATTGTGTTGGTTAAAAACAATTCAGAGGCGTGTTGTCGTCGTTTTTTATATTCGTTTGTGGTGTAAAGTTTTGTTTCGTTATATATCAACATATAAAGAACAATATAATTATGCAACTATTTCAGCCGCAATTACTTCATTTACTCCATCCAAATCCAATCCGATTCGAAATGGATCGTCGGTTGTATTAACATGCACAATTATACCAGCAGAAGCCATGACTTGGAAGCGTGATGCTGTACAATTAGCGACCTGTGACACAATATCATGCGTAGAAAGTAATGCGGAAACAAGGTATGAGTATACAACAACCAGCGGCGCTACGGTTGTCACTATGACAATAGATCCAGTAACATTGGACGACAACAATACAGTATTCAAATGTTTATCTTTGTCCGAAGAGGTTACGCATACACTGATAGTATCAGCTGAAGATGACTCTGGTGAATAATGTCTAAAGTATTATTGTATATTGTAAAAACTGAATAACTTTTAGTAAATAAGATACGTTAGTATTTTTTAGAATGATAGCACTTGGGTACAACACCGATTTCACAAAATTGCCTGTAGGAATATCGATTAATTCGATAGATCACCACATGTGATCGAGTTAGGCAAACACAGATTAAAACTAGTTTTATACTAAGTTCTATAATGACTTTTGTTATGAAATTGCTACGACTGTGTTCATTATAACAATATCTAATAATACAGTATTTCGTCTTTTGATTAAACAAATATTGTTTATCTTCATTTAAAAATATCTACTCTTTTACAAATTATTTTCATTAATAACCCTTTCATATGAATTATGATAATATATTTAATTAGCTCTGTTGCAAAAATGAAAGTCTATATCTGACTGGTATAAATTCGATTTATCAGTAAACCTTTCGTTTTAAACATAATGCAAAATGTATTATAACACTAATATCACGCTAACACGTCTATTTAATTATTCTTTGATTCAATATACATATCGATGGTCTCCATTTAAAATGCCGAACCTATAAAATTCTAACTTTTCAGGAGATGCATTTCTTTTATTTTTTTAATGTTAACGTTGTTTTTGCGTCTTTGAAAATGTCTTACCGCGACACACGTTCGTACAATATAAATATTATTGCAAATACATTATTGGTCAGTGAAATGTACTTCGACTTTTAGATTGTCTTGTATGTGTAGCTTCGACAGTAATACCTGTTGGATCTGTTAGAGTTCTTATTTCATTAAAACAATGAATGGAATATTCAACAATATTTAAGTTAAAACCTCTGGTTATCAACATATTCGAACAGGAGCAGAGTTGGTGGACTGATTAATGCAGCTGCTCAGTAACCAACAGAAAATTGAATAGTGAAAAAAGTAGACAAAGAAGGAAAATGAAAGCAGAAACAACACAATTTCACTATTCGAACATGTTCATCTATTGAACAATTTATCACTTGATCTTTATCAAATTTTTACTGAACACGAAACAAAAATATAAACGTTTAAGATTCGAATCTATTTAAAAAATACTAACATTATCAAGTCTTAGAAATTCAACAATGGAATGGTGTTATTATGTAATAATAAATTTTACACAATTTATTATATTATATATATGAATCATTTAACTAAGACACGAGGCAAAGACAAATATTCTCAAGACTTAGATTTATCAAGTATGGAATAATGCTAATTAATAATAAATGTTACATAGTTTATCATACTACGATATATATTTAGAGACGCATGCAAAATGACTAAGCTTGACCTGTTCACATTATACAATCTAAGAGGCGAACCTACATTTCAGAGAAAATATACAACAGTAATACCACCATTTGCAAAGAATATTGTCATAAATTTTATTTCGGTATACATGTATACACATTATTTAAGACAGGTATCATTGTATCATAATACTCACATTGATTGTATAATAAAATGAAACTTCAATTTCGACAATTCATTTTAATGGGTGTATACATTATTATTTGCAAAATGTCGAAGTTCCAGTAACTTCGTCTTTTTGTCTCATCTGATTTCAGTCAACCACGGTTCGTCATTTCATCTCAAGACCATTTTGACATGTTTTGATTGGCTGGAGGTTTTGTCATTTTCGAGGCATATGCGCACCGATTTCCCGCTCCAGATAGTGCAAAAAAGCGAATTCATAAAAAATGTAGGTTCGGAATTTTAATTTGGGACCATCGATATGTCATAAACATAATAAACGCGTATAACGACATTTGATTCAATATTCATACGTCATAAGATTTGCTGCTGTATGTAACTCGTGATATTTAACGGTCACTGTCTTGATTATTGAATTTTTATGAACGGGTGCATCACTTGGGGCCAACGACGTATAACGCCAGGCGGTTCGCATCGAAAACATGTGTATGTTATGCAACGACAAACGACACATGTTATGTACACATAACGTGGTTGAAAAGCTAAGGACGACATTTCTCGTAGTTAGTGACATTGTATTTTGCTGGAATATCATATTCCAAGCACGAAACATGGTGAGTATAAACGTTTAATACTATGAAACAGTTGTATGCAGTTCATTGAGTACCAATTATGTATGAATTAAGCTCAAAAGTTAGGGATGTTCGTAGACAGTCTTGTTTTGGTAGATTTTTCATTAAAATATTTTTCGTGAGTATCATTTCTTATGCTTACTGGGTAAGGTTTACTTATTCAATCTTTTTGTCTTCATTAGAAATGTTCTGTATGTAGGTGTAATAAGCACACATGAACGGGGTTATGGCATACTACGACTGTGTTTGTTTCTCACAGAGTGTGTGTATGGTGCTAAACGAAGGTCACTCTTCATGTGTACGTTGCTCACTGAAGTCAAAATCAATTTCAGGATACAGACCACGCGGTGTGTATGTACTGCCGGTCACCATTTTCCAGCATTTTAGAAGCGCAATGACACTGTGCAAACTCCAGCATATAGAGCGTTACGTTCATGAGGGAAGCAGATGATAGAGGTACAACTAAATATCACAATGCAACTTAAAATGAAGGAACATTACGTTATCTACAACATCGACGACATGACAACGATCACGGAAACTGGAAAAATTAATACCTACAAATAATGTAACAAGTGACGGACCAATATGGATTTTTTTTTAAAGTGAACACACCGACTAAGTCTGTCAATTGCCAATTGTTCCTGAAACAAGCGGAATCCGGGATGTACAGAAGTTTCTCAACCAGATGGTGCTGAACTGACGAAACAATTGGTCACAACTATACTATGCTCAGACGCAGAGGACTTTGAAAAAGTAGATCTAACGTAACCGTGGAAACAATAAAAGAGACCGTAGTACAATTACAAAAGCTTCTTCAATCCATCACATCTACTCTAATTATACACCCATCACACTAGGGCAACGATTGCACTACACCCATCGCGTCCTGACAGGACGTTAGCAAATGAATGCATTTTGTTATTGTACCACCTGACAAGCCATTTGGATGCTGAAATTGCCGTTTTCTAAATAAGAAATAGAAGAAAAAGAAACATGAAGCAACTTAGATTATGTTGCGTTAGTGCATGACTATAAGCAGAAAGAAGACTTCTGTTTGGCCACCATGACCAGTTAATATAAATAGACACATACGGTACAGTATACATACGGAGCTAATGAATGCAATGAGGACGTTATTGTGACCTAGGGAGAGCGCAGTTCAGTCTGCATGGACGTAGTGAGCACATAATTTGGGCGAAGTATTAACGCAATAGACCTGGTGACAACGGGAAGCTGCACGTGTAATGAACTTACTGGCAACGTGATAGACGCAATGAGAACCTGGCAAAGACGTTGTAAGGGCGTAGTGCGAGCCTGAGTGCATCATTTCTTTTCGAGTTTGACCCCGTCCCTGCCACGGCCATCAACATTTTCAGGACGTGATAGGAACTTTGCGAGCGTGGTGCGGACGTGCTCTGGTGTGATGGGGGCATTATAACTGACCGTAGACGTCTTCAAGACTGTGTTACCTTTTTTCAAATGGTGGATATTGGCAAATTCGGTGCAAATCACGCTTGGATTGACGAGCACGGTGCAACATTGCTATAGATACTAATGAATTGGGCAATGATGATAACGAATCGAAGAAATGCAATCAAACTTTTTAGATAACAGCAGATTTCTAAATTGTTCAAACTCATAAATTATATAAGTATGTGCCTAAATCTATTATAATGCAGTTATTATATATGTCAACTGCAAACTATTAATTGATATACACATTTGACTTCAGACTGAAACATCACACACTCTGTTAGTAACATATACATCAAAAAGAGACTTCAGTTGACACCATACACACTTGTCTAGTGCGAAAGGCCTTGTTATATTAACGTGTATACATTCTATTGAATCTGATAAGCGGTGGGGAGATGCTAAGTTATGTTCACAGACATGATGCCTGTATCATGAGTGCTAAATATTTTACATATAGGTTTCATGTCACAATAATTTTGAGGAAAACTGTCTTTTACACAGAATAACGGATTAATCTGGCATAATTTGATGAATGACAACGCAATCATTGTACAGAAAACGCATTTTACAACGGCAAATTCAAACTTAATAAAACAACTAACAAGACAATCCAAAAAACTAACATTTCGTCCCCCTGCAGGTCAAACATTTCAAAATGGCATGTGGAGGTCAGAAAACCAGAGACTGTTTACATAAAATTTCGTTGCATAACATACACATGTTTTCGATGCGAACCGCCTCTCGTGATACGCCGTTGGCCCCCAGTGTGCATAGTTGGATTATTGTGTTATCGAAAGGAAAATAATATTTATATCCGGGGATATTTTGCTTGCTTCAGAGTATTAGGTTAACTGTAGGTTTAGATTTCTTGAAGCAATTTCATTGAAATCATATCATAGGTCAAATTATTAAATTCGACATTACAATATTTGTGCGTAAGTGCCAGACTTAAGAATATGCAATAAAATGTGTCAGGGACATCAAGTCAATTTAAATGCGTGATTACATTCATCAAAACTCGAAAAAGAGTGACTTAACATTATTTTTCTTCGCCAACATTCGACGCTGCAATTTGCATCGCGACTAGTAAATAAACATGAAAATGTTGTTTAGATTGGTCATCTACATTGCTGTAATTGTGAGTTGTTTTCTTGGATTATGTCCAGGTATGTGTGCCACATACACATTTGAAAAATAGATTTATAAATTAATTGAAGAACGAATGAGAATAATGATTATGGTTTGCAGGCAACTATATATTTCAAACATCGACTTTGCATACACTAGTGCGATATTTATCGTGCAGTAGAAATAGTAAGAATGTTATGCATTATTTATATTGAAAACTATAATTGAGATACACATTACATGTGATATAAAATCATAACAATGATTTTGTACGCTTTTAAATGGAAACAAATGCTCTTCCTGCATTACTTGTAATAATAAAAAAGTTATTCTGCCGTCCCTCTGTTATCTGTTCATATGGTTATTGATGTGCAAATATTCTATTGTGGTCGTTGTCAATAATTCAAAGGCGTGGCGTCTTCGTTTTTGTCATCCGTTTGTGATGTAACATTTCATTCCCTTATACTTGAACATAAGAAGAATAAAATTATGCAACTTTTTCAGCCGCAATTAGTTCATTTACTTCATCCAAATCCAACCCAATTCAAAACGGATCGTTGGTTGTATTAACATGCGAAATTATACCAGCTGAAGCCATGACTTGGAAGCGTGATGCTGTAAGATTAGCGGACTGTAATACAATAAGTTGCGCAAAAATTGATCCGGAAACAAGATACAATTATACAACAGACAGCGGTGGTACGGTTGTTACTATGACAATAGATCCAGTAACAATGGACGACAACAATAAAGTCTTCAAATGTATATCTTTACTCGAAGAGGTAACGCATACACTGATTGTATCAGCTGAGGATTCTAATGATGCAGATGATGACTCTGGTGAGTGATATGTTCAGTAGTATTTACATTATTCTGAATATAGGTAACTGTATAAGGTTCATTTGTGTAATGGACATTATTTAATCGATTATTGACCGATATATTTTGGTTTTCGCGTCGCGGTGGAAAGATGGCCGAGATTGTGTGCATGTTAAAGTGAAATAGTCATTTTTTATGACATATTTACCGATTTTATGTATGTTAAGTAACCTCGTTAAAAGCTTAAAAAAGCCGATTTCAGAAATGTGTTTATGTATTCACCATCTTATAAATTGACCATGGAACGATGAATTAAATCTGATTTGCATTTAGCGCCACGGTGGAAACATGGCAGACATTGTTTACAATCACTTGATTTATTAAAATGTTAATTAGTTTAACAATTGTTGTCCGACATTTTAGTCCGAACATTATTTTGTCTGCATATAACCTAATGGAATGGAGACTTTAGATATACATTTTACCTTTATCGATATATAACCAAAATACTTTAATTTAGACACAAAATTGGAAAATCTGAGTTGTTGCCCTATTTGAAAAATACAAAAAAAATATTTCTATGGACATTGCATGGTCAAATAACTCAATTTTTATTAATACCGTGTTTTACTTACTTTTGCAGCGAGTTTTCATTGAAATTGTTACTTTTCCTCAGCATTTGATTTGCACATTTGATTTCTCAAAGGTCTGCAATTGTTTTTGTAAGATGAGGTAATCATTTGCCATCATAAATATAAATATGTTAAAAGTCTCCAAATTCTGTCCGCACCTTTAGGTACCAGGTTTTGGTAATTAGGGATGACATACCTTAATAACTAATCAAAATTAAATGTCCTGCCCATCGTGATGATGTATTCAAGTCCTTGCTAGGTACATATATTTACGATGATTACTATAACATGACACGTCTGACACACAGCAGTTCTTGATGATTCCAAATAAGTTCACAATTCTTTTTCAAGAACAGAACACTAGCAGTTGATTGTGTATTCACAGTACTTAGATAGTTATTGTTTACTGATATAGGCACATGGGACAAATGAAAACTATGTATACAGATATTCCTAACAAAATTCGGCTTTCTTAATGTCCTAGTTGATCACAAATCTGCTCATTAAGTATGTTGAAGAAAACGTTTCGTTTTCAATATGTTCCATGTGTAATGACGTTTTGTGAGACTTAAATTCTTATTATATTGTATGTGTAATGACATGTTTTTGGAATCTATTTCTTTCTGTCCAGATAGCTAAAGTAAACACCAGTGCGTGCCATATTGTTATACATTGTATAAAAATGGCATTTCAAATTTAATTGAAATGGTGATGAATTTAATTACCATATTTGTCTTTGTTTGTAGTCAACATTTCGAGTTGACATAATTCCGTCAAGTAAATACATGGTAAACTTGAAAAAAAACACAGATATAATTAAATGTGAAGTAGAATTTGATTAAACTTGGTGCTTTAGTTTATATTTAATTCCATTCCACGTGCAGATGTAGTTTAGTGAACCTTAAATTCCATGCAGTTATTTACCAGCTGTTTAACGATTAATATCACAGTCAAAAATCATA
This sequence comes from Lutraria lutraria, assembly GCA_964023205.1. Classification (NCBI taxonomy): domain Eukaryota; kingdom Metazoa; phylum Mollusca; class Bivalvia; order Venerida; family Mactridae; genus Lutraria; species Lutraria lutraria. The sequence continues at coordinate 24,730,881 of OZ026847.1, forward strand.
TTTAAAAAATCAACCAGTTTCACGACGTATGAATAACCATAAATTTGATGTTTCAAATGTTACTGATGCTGTTCTTTCTATCCTTGTTGCTGGTCACTTGAATGAAGGCACTCATAATATATCCCAATGTTATGCCAGTTTGGTGTTATAAACAGTAATGGTAATCGTTTATGCAAGGAAAACTTTTGGATATATGAGCTACAAACGCCTCACGACAACGGTTTGAATTCAAAAACCTTGTTTATATTAATTACTGTGTAGATAAATGTTAAATGTTTTGTTATGTACATCCACCTCCGTTGTCGAGTGGTTAAGGTAGAGCTGACTTCAAATCGCTGTAACCTCTCACTGACCATATATCTTTATGTGAGAGATGGGAGTCTAGTACTGGTTCTACCCGGGTGATTTGTCCGCCTCATATGACTCTGACTGTTAAAAAAGGGGATTAAGCTCGATATGAACAAAATATGTTAGGTACTAGTACGTTTTTTTTCCTATTAGCGGTCTTTTATATATCATAATTCTATAGGAAATATTTGTATTTTATATGCATATAGTACTGCAATACCATTTCATAATACTTCATGATATACAAATGTAGCTTATTTCTGTAGAATCGTCAAACGTTTATTGTTTAAAAAATACAACATCTTTTAAACGTTAGATGTGTATTGTCAAAATTAATGACTGTTCGCCATATGAGAGTATTAAAGAAATTTACTGGGAAAACTAGTTGATAGACATCGATTTCAAGCTAATTTACGAGTATAAGCGATGCATGTATACCAAATCCAATGATGTCTTAACAGCGACTAAACCAGACTGTGTGGAAAACATTTTTTCGGACAGTTTGGACCCCCGAAAGGGAGGTCTAGTCATGTCAAAAGCAGATTGAAGTGAAAAAGTCGCGGCAAACATATATTGTCTGGATATGACTAGGAGTGCGTAATTGATATTAACTGCCGATGAACAGTTAATTTTAGTGTTTATTCAGTTTTAAATGTATCAAACAATTTAGATAAAACATGTTTAATAAAATAATAGTCAAACCATAGTCTCGGTGACATGATCCTTACTGATAGCAATTAATTACACAGACAAAAAAGTAAGCATTCCTATATATTTATACCACCCGTTTTATGGATCTACATTGTTTTACAGCTATATGTGGGTATATGTAATTTATGTGGCCAAAGCCAATTGTATTGCCGACTTGCTTCAATAAAAAACTATAAAAAATGACAATTGTTACGACAAAAGACATAAGGATGTGCTTAATTAATGCATTACATTGGTAACATGGAATTTATAACCAATAATTGTTTTATCAAACTTTTATTGATGTGTGTTGAAAACCTTCAGAATAAAAATAGAATATAACGACGGTCTAAAAGTCCGAAATCAAAATATTTCTTATAATTGGCCAAGTTCTACTTCCATTTGATAAAACTAATTAACATGTTAACCCATTTGCATTTGCACTACAGATTTAGTCGACGCAAAACAATGCACACATGCAATGGATGACATCAATAAACGTAATACAAGGTCATTTGGCGGAAAACATATAATAAAGTACACTAATAAACAGATTTGATTTATCATAATTGATATTTATAAGTAAAAATGAAAATGTATGAATATATATAAAATATTATTCGAAAGCCAATTAGGTAATAATGATAAAAATATTATAATAGGCAAACATGAAGCCACAATATGTCTTAAAATGGGTATCATTGTTAATGTACAAAATACAAAATATTACATTGTTTCCAAAACAATACAGAAGTGACCCATATCGGATCTCATTTGACCGTTCCTTACTTGAGAAATAACCAACGAAAAACAATATTCAGTATTTTGTGCGGAGGACAAAATAGTAGGTATTTGTCAAGCATTTCCGAAAGCTTCGTAACCCTTCGTAGGTGGTCGGAACTGCGCTCATATCAGTGACGTCACACGAGTAGAAATTAAACCTCCGTACATTTTAAAATGTTGTATGTATCGCGTCATGTACTCGTATGTGTGCTATCCATTCATTGGTAATCGGAAAGACTCACGGATTTTCTTACGGCCATCTCCGTATCACTGACGAAGTATCACGAAGTAAACAATTATTATGTTTGTATCGGTAGAAGTATAGTCGTGTTTTAATGTGTCATTCTGTTTTTAAATTAAATAGATCATTTTACAATTCTGAATCACAGCTTTGCGATTATCAAAGGGTGACAATACATCGCTCACGAAGCTTATTGTGACTTGAGATATATACGCATCATATTGTATAAAATGTCTTAAAATCTATTTAATATCGTAAAATGATTACTTTATAACAATAACAATAATGACAATGATAATAATAACATCATAATTATTAATAACATTATCATTATTATTATAGTTAGTATCATTATTGTCATTGTTATCATTATACTTATGATAATGACTATGATGGTTTTATCATTATCACTATTACTATCACTATATCAGGCAAAATAATTTCCAAAACATGTCATTTATAAATGTTGTCATTTAATATTTAAATGACGAAAATCACATAATATAATAATAGTTATGTAATAACAATTGATGTAATAAACATAATATACATTGACTAATACATGTATCATCAATGGTGGGGTGCCATTTATATGCCGCATACCACTGCTATGTCAGGGCAGGGAGGGAGGGTTAACTGACGGACTTTTCTGCGTAATAGATTGGAAGCGTGAGAACAACTAGTTGTGCTAAAATTAAGATGATGCTAAAAACCCGTCCTTTGGTGGGACGTATATAAAAAGTCTAAAATTCCGTCCCCACGGGACGTACATAAAACTATGTATCTGTCAATAAATTACTATATACTGCTAACCTAACGACATCTTTTGACACTTTGTAGCCAATATTTCTTTTGAACCACAGTGATGAGCAGCGGTGACAAATGTAATTATAAAATATTGTTGAATAAAAGACTGAAAGTGATGCCGTGACGATGCCGGAATCAAGCACTTTTGTCGGATGTCCGAATTTTCGGAATCGGTTTACTTTCAGCACTTTTATTCAATTTGAATATATAGATGCAACTCAGTATCAAATAATCGTGTTTACGATAGTAAAAATAAATCAACCTGATCATGTTGCGTACCATAATGTCAGCAAATCATCCTGAATTTGTAAAAAAAAAAAGATTTGTCATCTGTTTTGTGATGAATGTAAGTAAACTATGTTGTTCTGTACAATTTGTATCAATTGTTGAAATGGAACTTAGAAAGTGAAGCATTAAAGGCCCATTAGCTTTTTGAATTAAGTAATACTGAACAATAAGTAAAATAATAGTAAAATATAAGAAATACATAGTATTTGCTCTAAAACAATATTTACATAATGCTTTTCTTTAGCCACTTCTCTTTAAAATGTTGTCAAACGCTTTTTCTTATTTTTTTGCAATATCATTGAAAATAATACTGTGCTATATTTCTATATATACTCTGTGATTAAAAATAACATTCTGGAATGTTTTTATTGCAAATAAACGTCATTGTCACTGATAAGACATCTTTCTAGGTAAAATAAGACTTACTTTATTTTTTACATTCAAAACGCTAATGGGGCTTTAACATATGTATTATATGACATTCTCATTCTCAGTATAGCAATACCACGTGATTCTGACATCACTAAATGCATCAAATCCAAGACGAAATTGTAAACGTTTGCTCCGCTTAGAAAACGAAAATAGCCGTAAGTATTTTATTTCTTCACCGAATTTTATGAAACATACGCCAATCTAAGGGGAAAAATATAAGCTTTCCACGAACTATAGGATCTCCATCAGTAGCTAAGCCGTTTTTTCTAGCACCCTGTGAAACCTTGGAATTCGTTTGTATGTGAGCGGACTACAGTGCCAAGCCATCTTATTTTCCTTGCATTATCTACTCTATGCATGATTGAAGAGCCAAGTTTACATCAACCGGGAACACCGGAGTCTGTTCTGTACCAAAGAATACTTACTGTTACAATGTATGGCGTTAATCTGACATTATTCCTTCAGTTTGATAAATATGGCAACAGTTCCAAGACAAAATTTCAGGCTACAGTTTAAACCAAAGGTGAAATGTGCCAAGCAGGAGGGAAGTCGGAATGCAAAAGCAAAAGGGACATTTGAGACCTTGAACATTTGATTTGAGACCGCCAGACGGAACGAAACTAAATTGCTAACAGCAGCTTTTAAACACTTGACATGGACGACATTACTTGAATTAGTCAAAACTTTCATATTTTATGTTATGGCCTATTCCAGTAAATTATATATACCACCCAAGAAAGGCAAAACAAGGAAATTATTTTTGGGGATGTTCAAATCTTTTTTGCTTCTAAATTGTGAGGGGTGAAACATTTTTCACTTCTGGAGGGGGTCAATATATGATTTTAAACAATTATCGTCTTAAGGTTAAATTTCTAACTATTTGAGCAACGCTTTGTTACCATAAAGCAATGACCTACTAATAATATTCCCGGAATATTATTTTGACCATTTTGAGCACCAGGTTAGACATCACTCAATCTATTGTCCAGGGTATGTCGGTAAAGATTTAAAGTTTCATAACAGTCTGTTCAACATGTGTGTATTCTTTTTTTAATCGGCATTTTGCCTGAACATCTACGTTCATAAATATTGTGTAGTCCAAAATTATTTCACTCCGAATTGTGTACCAGTTTAATCTACATTCGGTCTTAACATAGATGAGTCCATATTGAAAAGTACATAGCGAACAAAAAAAAATATAATATGTCATCTAAATACTTATTATTCTGATAAAAGTTTGGCTGACTTTTTGTTTCGATTAACTTTGGCATACAAACTTTTGGTCTGGTTTACTTCAGCGTTATCAAAAAGATTGTTATGTATATGTTTTTGTTGCTTTTGAGTTCATACAGATATAGAAATACATGTAGGAATGCGATAAATCGCTTTCCATAAACAATAATTGTATAGATAGGTCAAAATTAGTGTCAAAAGTAGTATATTGGTGATTCTATTTTTGTCAATCAAATTTCTGAATTTAGAATTTTCTAATTTCAAAATTGAAAGTGCCTTCCTTGGATGGTATATATTCAAATGGAATAGAACTAATTTATAGACCTTTAATTAAAACAAACTAGAGTTTTGTCACAGAGGTTACTAATACCCCCGCCGCCACTTTGACACTAAAAAAGTACACGTACTATACGGCTAAGTTCAAAGGGACATAACTCTGCTATGGGTTAATCACTGAGCATGAAAATTGTGTCATGCATGTCTACACTTCATGCTGGTAACATATTTCAAGTTTCATTGCAATCGCTTAAAGTACGTGAAAAAGGTTCGCTCACAAACTTGAATGCGGACGAAACGACCGACAGACAGACCAACGACTGACGGACAGAGTGACTCCAATATGCCCCCGCTCAAACTTCGTTTGCGGGGTTATTATAAAAAGTGAACACCGGCATGACTTTTGCATAACACTAGTAATCACATTGTAAAATCAATAATCACAGCTAAATTTGAGTAAATAATCAAACAAATGAACACATAAAAATGTTCACAACGGCTATGGATGATTTCACATCGAATTATAAGTACATTGTACTGACAAATAAACCAACAAACAATAAGTAATATAAGACGTAGTTGACAGTCATGACTCTGTGTTCATTTTACATAAAATGAACAAGAGACGCAAGCAAATGGTCCCGTGTCCCTGAGAATGGAAGGACGTTTCAAACTTAAGCCAAAAATGATCAATGATTGAAAGTCATTTCACATTTACTAGTAGTTTGATACGACAAACACTGTCATACGCAATTAAACAAAAGTATCTTTGGAAACAATGGATGTATACCAGAACAATCAAAAGTGGGACTAGGTAGCGCTGTGGTTATTAGTAACAGCACTTCCTGTCGTCAGTCTCTGTCATAGCGTGAAGTATGAAATACTTTGGCCCACTGAGAACACACGTGTATACCTTACTTCGTATTGCGGCATTCTGATTTTTTAACTTTAAAAACTGAATTTAAGCTCCGAGTGATTTGAAGTTCAAAAATGCCAAATGGCTTCCAGAGACTAATAGATACACAAACAAATTTTGAAACTGCATGCAGCATTGCGAAAGAACAAAAAAAAGGATTGTACGTTCATCTTATCACTTATAATGGCCGGCGCACCAGGAACTGATTGAATATAGGGGCCCGGCCTTGTATAATAGATGTTTTGGTGGTAAACGCAAGTAAAAAGTTAAATGCACGATACAAATAGCATTTTCATACGTGTACAACGGGCGACAGGTTGCTTGGCATTGTAGCCAAATCTAAAAACAGCTTTAAACTGTACCCTAAAGTTTTGTCTTTGAACTGTTGCCATATTTATCAAACTGAAGAAATAATGTCAGATTAACGCCATACATTGTTACAATATGTATTCTTTGGTACAGAACAGACTCCGGTGTTCCCGGTTGATGTAAATTTGACTCTTCAATCATGCATAGAGTAGATAATGCAAGGAAAATAAGATGGCTTGGCACTGTAGTCCGCTCACATACAAACGAATTCCAAGGTTTCACAGGGTGCTAGAAAAAACGGCTTAGCTACTGATGGAGATCCTATAGTTCGTGGAAAGCTTAAATTTTTCCCCTTAGACTGGCGCATGTTTCATAAAATTCGGTGAAGAAATAAAATACTTACGGCTATTTTCGTTTTCTAAGCGGAGCAAATGTTTACAATTTCGTCTTGGATTTGATGCATTTAGTGATGTCAGAATCACGTGGTATTTGAATTAGAATTTGTTATATACATATAGTAAAAGGCATTAATAAGCATAGCATGCATTTCCTGTCCTGTATCTACAGTTTTCTTTAAGATTCTAAAAAAGTTCGTAAGTAAGTTTACATCAATTTGCGAACGGTAAAAAAGCTTTGCCGTCTAGATATCTATTTCCTTGAACAAATAGTTCTTATAACTTTCATGGTATGTAGTGGAAACAGTGTGATAAACAATTATTTGCACAGAATTTCCAGAGGAATTAAACTACAACGTAGATTAGTATGCATAATAATGATAAATTAATTTTACATAAAACAATAGTTTTAAAGGAATAGGACAAAGTTGATTTTGTCACTCATGAGACTCTTCGTGGACGAATATCGTGTCTTAGCCGTATGTCATGTTTTATTGTTATTAATAGCTCTTTGGTTCTTTCTCACCTCAATTTTTATTAATGCGTTTGTTATTAGTTCATAATTTTATATGTTAGAGACGGTTTATTTCCACATATTGTCTTATTAATTTCATCCTTTTATCAGCACCTACGGGCGGTTACACATATATTTTACAAGACGTCGCCTAACAATTGAAGTGTGCTATGTCCATTTTTGTCAATATTTAGCTCACATATGACAGGGTGAGCTTATCTGATCAGTCTCCGTCCGGCGTCCGGCGTTGTGTGTCGTACGTCGTCAAACTTTACCTTGTGAACACAATAGGGGCCACATTTAGCTCAATTTTAGCAAAACTGGGTCAGAACGTTAATATCGACACAATCTCAGGCGAGTTCGATATTGGGCTATCTGGGGTCAAAAACTAGGTCACCAGGGCCAAATGAGGGGCAAACTTTGTGAGAACTTTAGAAAACACTGCTTTCAAAATGTTTATTTTAATAGTATGTAGGTCAGGTTTGATAATAAGTTGTTTCCGGTTATCATTGGATCTTCACCAAACTTTGTCAAATCGTTTGCTTTAAAAATATAACGGTCAAGTACAAGTATGGGTCATCTGGGGTCAATATGTAGGTCTCCTGGTCAAATCTGAGGAAAACTTTGTTAACACTATAGATGTCACAGTTTTGATTGGATCTTCACCAGACCTTGTCATAATGTTTGCCTGACTAACAGGTTGGTCAATGTTGAACATGGGTCAGCTGGGGTCAAAAACTGGGTCACCAGATCAAATCACGGGTACAAACTATTGTAAAAGCTCTAAATTTCATGGTTTTAATCGGATCTTGGCCAAAACTTGTCAGAATGTTCGTCTTAATAGTATTAAGGACTGGTCTTAAAATATGGGTCACCTAGGGTCAAAAACTAGGTCACGAAGTCAAATCTTAGGAAAACCTTATTAACACTGCAGATGTCAAATTCTGATTGTATCTTCACCAAACCTTGTCAGAATGTTTGTCTTAATATGATATGTAAGACAAATTCGAACATAGGTCATCTGGGGTCAAAAACTAGGTCACGGGGTCAAATCTTAGGAAAACCTTGTCTTTGCTGTAGTTTTCATGGTTTTGATTGGATCTTCACTAAATATTGTAGAATGTTTCTCTTATTTATATATAGGACAAGTTCTAACATGAGTCATCTGGGGTCAAAAACTAGGTCACCAGTTATAAGAGTATGCTAAGAATTGTATTTGACAACTTTTGACATCACGATTTAGCGGATTGAGTAATTCGACAAATGATTGAATATTAGACAAATAATAAAGGAGATGCCTAGGTTTGCCCGAGGTAAGATAGGGTAACATATCGAGTCGTTCCCTAGCATTCAGTCTCACTATTGCCGAAAAAAGGTTCAAAAGGGAGTATTTTTAATCAAACCTTTCAATGGCTAAGACGTATAGATTATACATTCAACGATGTACCAATAATGAAATTGAATCTCAGAGTGAAGTAATGTGCATGAGGATCCTTAAAGCAGAATAAAATATTGGATTTCAACACTCAAAGAAGGATCTATGATACACATGTTAGTAGTACAAAACAGCAACGTCTTTCTAATGTGAATTGACAACAATAGACTCCAACAGATCCCTTGTGGAAAACCAAAAAATAATGCACTGTATCTTTTGAAGGACTGCATTATACAATCAATAAGATCTCGCATTCACACAAGCAACAAGCTGAAACCCAGGTCTGGTAAATGAAAGTAAAAAGAAAGACATACCATCAAAGTTGAAGTTCTTACCATTATTTGACCATGATATTAGTAGTATGTCTTTTACGTATTTCCAAATACCGACTTTGATGTGTATTCAGATTCAATTGTATACAGTGTTATATAAAAATGGTACGAGTACTTTTTATCAGCAATTTACTTTGCCGTCCTAATAATGTATGTGTAACTTGTAATCCGTTTTCAATTTCGTTTTTTTTTCTTTGTCTGAGCTGATTTTGTTTATATTGTTTGATATGGATGACATTACTTTGCTGTGTCTTTAAATTAGTGGCATTGTCCTAAACGCTTCTAATTATTTCCCTATTTAAAATGTTCGGAAAATTCAATTCTACAGATGAAGCACAAAATGTTTGTTGTTTATTGATTCATCAACATTGCAATCAACTTGGTCGTTTGTTTCATAATTACGAAAAGTACGGAGATAGCTCACAAAATAGAAAAATAATGGTCAGATTTCTGTAGTCTTGTGCGCTATGTCCCGATAGCTCCCTTCAGAATTTTTAACAATCAAAATGTTCTATCATATTTGAGCTTTGTCCAAACACAATACTCATATTTCCTTGATTCTTAAAGAGTACGATTATATATAAAACATTTAGAACAATAGGTGCATATACATGCTTGCCCTTGTCCTTCTCCAAAACATAAAAATGGTAGATAGCGCACTCTAATTGTTAGGCGACGAAGTTAGAGTCGCTAGTAAAGACAACACTTAATATTTGTAATACATTATACTTGTATGTATAGGGTATAGTATTTGAGTCGATCGGATATTCCAATATCATTATGAAATGTAGCCGTTTATGTATTTTTCATGTATCATTTTCTCTTATTTAATTTATCTTATTAGTTATTTGCTCTTATGTTCTGTCATAACAACTTTACGTATCGTATTGTTTTTTTTTTTATTAATAATTTATAGCGCTATTTTCTTTGAAATTCATATTTATTATACATGTAATATTGTTGGGCGTCATGTAAATATCTATTTATTTTAATATTAAATATGATATGGTAAAATGTGATCATATAGTATATCAAGTATATGATTATACTTTCAGATTCTGAAGGGGGATTAGAAGGCTGGAAAATAGCTTGTATTGTAATTGGTTGTTTGATTGTTGTCATCGTTGGAGTTATCTGTGGTAATATTTTTTCCGGATTATTATTAAGCTGACTATGATGACTTTATTTTCAATCTTATCCATGCTCAATTGGTATACATGTATGCGATCGGGAATTCGTAGTCAAATAGTCAATTCATTAATACTGGGTACTGAGTTGATGTAGCTCATACGTACACATACGTGTTGTTGTAAACAGTGATTAACGGGTTTTCTTTTTCATAAAGTGTACGACTGGCCAATGTTCAACAGTTCGATGTGACAAGGGTATATCTTACTGTCACAGAAATGATGAAATAGTCTTAACAAGAACAGACATTTACATTTAAAAGTGTTCACTGTATTATAATATACGTTGCTTTGTATTTATGTGTATTTCATTAGACGTGTTTAAGATTGAATTGTGCATATGTCTATAGTTGTATTATTCATCAAGTAAACATGCAAAACTTTCGTTTTAAATACCATTTTGATTTTGTATCGTTATGTTAATTATTTGTATAAGATGCAGATACTTTTCGATGATATTTGCAAATCTCGCACAAGTCGTACTCTGTGGCATATTTGGATGTTTTGATGCAGCGCGTTTTCAATATTGATAACAATATAAGTTACAACGGTATTATGTAGGAAATTTTCTTGACGGTACAATACTCATCAGACAATGTTTTATTAGTTATTAACTTAAGGTTTTCGAAATCTAATACGAAGAGTTAAGGACCGTATTTTAAATATTGTCATTCTTTTGTATATACATTAAGACATTTACAGGTGAATTTTTAAAAACTTTACCGTCAGTTAAGAGAGTTAAAACCATTTTTGTTACTCTACCCCTTAACGTAAAATAGTATCTCAAAATCAAATGAAGTCACCTTTATAAAAATTGGCCTATCTCCTTAACAGATGATACAATAAATTCAAGTATGTGTATAAGTCTAAGGGTAACCAATGTTTAGTCACTTCAAATTGTTTCTACGATGATTGGAATTACTATGTTGCAGAAAAGGTGAAAAATGTAACTCAGCCCCTTCAAGATTTAGTCAAGATTTTAGCCTTTACCAAAAAGTAACAAACTGATAAATATCATTAAAATAAAAACTAAAGTAGGACAACAGCTGAAATTTCCTCAAAATTAACTACTTTGTCTGTATAACGTCTACACCAAGAGTACAATGAAGAATGGGGTTTTCATAACGCGTACGACTGACAAATGTTCGATGTCACAAGGAAATTTACTATCACAGAAATGATACAGTCTTAGCTAGAACAAAAAATACATTTGAGGTATTGAAGTATGAAGTGTTAAGGATTGTATTTTAAACATTGGCATTCTTTTGTGCATCTATTAAGACATTTTTACAAGTGGATTTGTGAAAACTGTATCCGTCCACTAAGGAAGTTACGATCATTTTTGTTCCTATATCCCTAACCTAAAATATTACTTAAATCACGTAGAGACACCTATGTGATAATTGACCTACCTTTCTAACAGATGACATAAAAAATGCAAGAATGTGACAAAGTATTAAATCCCTGTAGGCTATGGTTTATCATGGTGAAGAATATTACCAATTGCTAAATTATGTCCATAATGGCAAGCATACGTTTTACTTTCTTTATTGTTTAATGGATGTGTCATCAATAAGTCTACTTTACATTTAGATAGTTTAAAAAACAAGACACTTGAGTATGTTTTAACAAACGTATCGCAGTTCAATTCAGTCGCTGAATAGTTGGATACGTTTTTAGCAAAATGCATATAAGCACTCGAATTCAAAGATGATACAAAGTGCATATTTCTTTGCTGTTGTGATATATTGATATCATGATTAAAAGGCTGAAATACCATTATTAATTCACATATTGTTTTTGTTTTCAGTAATGAAATTCCAAGGTATGTACATCTGAATTATATGTAGAAAACTCTACTTCGTGTAATATTACATAGTGTTGTTGCTGTGTTGTTATAGTGGTCTTAATGTATGACCAATGCTATAATCTCTTAGGCATTTATCATCCAATATAAGCATAAACCATTCTAGCAGTTGAACTAGTGTTAATGTTGGTACAACCCTATATCGGTGTATTTCTCTCGTTGGTACAGCAGAATGAAATCATCAAACATTCACTTGATAATGAAACAATGAACAGATGTTCAGGTTGGCCATACTATGGAAGCCCTGGGGGCAATTCTGACTTGTGAATACCGACTTATGATATTTATTAATTATGATATTTGACTTTGAATAATAATTTGCAACTTTACGATTCAGAGTTGTCGTTTTTTAAAGGGATAGTTATGATCATATTGACACTGCTGAATATGGTACTCTGTTTCGTGCCGACTTATTTTTAGCACCTCCAAACCAGCAAGGTCCTCGCTCATTGTTGAGCATTTCAATCCTGGGTTTAGGTATGAGGAATGTTTTGGATTTTTGTTGTTAAGGCACGGGATTTTGATGTCACTGCGTCAGTTGAAAAACATAATGTACAAGTTAACACTGAAGAGTCGGGGTTTGCACATATACACACCATTTCATTACAGTTGTATATGCAATCGATAAAGAACTGCAAATTTGCGGACAATCTGTGGGTTACAGATCGATGGTATATGGCATGTGGTTGGCTTTGACAAACTGAAACCGTTTGTATTTTGCATACATGGTGCAATAGATGGTTTCAGTAGTAGTACATAATTCTTTTAGTGATAATCTGGTTTTGAAGTTTTTCGATTTTCCATGTTTTTAGTTCCATACTCGGAACAAAATTGCTATCGATAATAGAAATGAACTGACATAAACCACTATCGGTTGATTAATCGTAGTTTTAGGATTTTATCAGTATGTGAATTATATTCAAACTTAACATCATGATGTTGGACTATATGACAGGTAATGAAGTGAAAGTAAAAGTTTATTGTAAAAAAATATAGCTATTCGGAAAGGAGCCGTTATACGGCGATGGTTTGCCGATCTCGCTACGGAATATACCGATATCGCACGATTTCATTAGTTCCATTACGATCCTTCTGTCTTAACACCAAAATACCGTTCACACTGTGAACCAACATAATAATTGCGAACTCCGCAATAACTGTTATTTCTTCGCAAATGTGTGTACCGCCATTCTGTTGTTCCGCTTTATTACGTAATTGGTTCTAGGGGAATTTCTAAAACAAAAAGATGTCATTTTCCTCAATTTATTTTCTTAACTATATTTATCTATTCCTAACCAGAGTCATACAATCTAATATATATATAAATGATTAACATAAACAGATCTAAAGTTTGAAATTCCAATATAAGTTTGATTACATATAATAATCATACGAACAAGTTAAAATAAAGTATATAATTTGTTTCACAATAAATAAGTTTCAATAAGTCATTTCAACTTAGATTTAGTTAAACAAATGCTGATGATTTTACAATGTACATTCTGTATTCACTTACATTTACCATAATCTTACATTCTATCATGTAAAATTTTTAAAACTGAAATTCTCACCGAATAATAACAATAAAAAGATTCCGGAAACAAATTATACGGACAGAAACCTCCATGCTTTTTTTACTTTAAATTAACCCAAATAATCACATTTAAACGAAACGACTAGTTAAACGAAAAGATTCCTGCAAGTACATACTTACAACCTGCAAGTACATACTTACAATAAATTTACTTAGATTAAAACTTATTCAAATAATTCAACAGTAGAAAAACAATTTGAATTTTAACAACAAACACATACAATTTGAATTCTAACAACATACACATACAATCATAAGAAATTGGGTTCTAACAACAAACATTACGAAAATGTCTAACTTGCCTACAACAAAAAGATGTCCTTTTCCTCAATTCATTTTCTTAACTATATTTATCTATTTCTAACCAGAGTCATACAATCTATGACCCTTTAGAGGAAAGGACTTTACGACAACAACTTCCATAACAATAATCGACCAATCAATTTCTTTATAATTCACGTGACCCTTAATTCGCCTAGTTAATTTTAACCAATCAAATATAATTTATTGTTATACAATTTAGAACAGAACAGAACAGATACTTTATAACTTGACTTGAGCCAAGGCTCATCATCATTTACATAATATAAATATATACATAATTTACATGCGACATGGGAGTAAACATGAATAAGTTGAAAACAAAACAGAGGTTTAGGGAAACTAAATATACAAATTATCATTTATATAATTATAAGCAAAGTATGCAGACACAATATAGTGTCATAAGAATCAGCCAATGAAACAATGTTTATTTCTTACTTAAAGTATTAATTGAAACCTTTTAGGTTCTTGTCAGATCCGCTTATGGTGACTGATAATATTAAAACTTCTTTTATACATTTACTATCGAAAGGTCTGAAAAAAGATAACTAATAATTTAAAAGTTGAAGCGATAACATGAGGTAGGTAAATTTAGATCTTCCTATCTGTATTTATTCTTATGTTACTATTGAGAAAAGTTGCTAGGATACAACTTGTTTAATTATAATCTTATTACATACATTTTCTTTAACCCAATTTCTTCTAAACATTTATATAAACAACACCAAACACAATTCAATTAATAAAACAAAAAAATAATACATAATACCGTTCTCTACACTTCGACGGGAAAACCTCACATTCTATTTTTATAATTTATCCAACAATATATAACTCTAGCCGATAGTTTCGATCGATACACGTTATGGATATTAACACTGATTTACGTATCATGTCAAAAAGTCACATAATTATAAGACATACATCAATAGTAGATTAATGTAATTACATGCATACTTCTGTAGAGAAATTACTGACCTGCTGAACGAAAGCCGAAAGTAGAACTGTTTTATGCTAAACTAGTTGGTTTCCGTCCCCAATCTTACAGCAGACAATAGAGTGAGAGTGGGAACGGGAACCATGACAGTTATGGAGCTCACGGCATTTTAGTAAGTCACCGATAGCAAAGGAATTCCAGAAACCCGACAAAATTGACGAACTTTTTAAAAAATACATAGAAATAGAAAATAATTTGCGAGTACTCTCGCGGTCTCTCACTGATATTTTCACAGCAAATGTATATAGAGACAATATCGTTACCAATTTCGCTACGCCGACAGTTAATGTACTAATTGAAATTTGTAAATGTCAGCCTACATGTCTACTGATAATTTGACAACGGTTTTACACCGTAAAAGTGGACTCGACCACTGCGTCACTCTGCAATTATCCTAACTGAGCAGTATTTAAGCCATACACTGTATAAACAAATTGGTGTTTAATCAACAAGAGGGCCTTGGTGGCCCTATATCGCTCACCTCTCTACAAAGGCTCTAAATAATTAGTAGACTATAATTACATATAAAATGCAGACACTGGGTCATAATCTATGTCAATTGATATCGAAGTTCAATTCTGCGTCTGAAACTATCCACTAAGTCCTCATTTCATAGCATACAAAAGAAGTATATCATAGGGTCAACTTCTAGGTCAAATAATATTAAACTTTATAGGCGTGTTAAATTGAGTTTGTGGTCTAAATTTTTAAGTTGTAGCCCCTATAAGAAACCTGAAGATTCTAACTACATGTATCTAGCCGTCCTGGCCTACAAGCGTAAGGATAAACGCTACTCTACATAAGAACAGTTGACAACAACTTTACAAAACTTGTCGCGCCACATTGTCAAAACTTATCACTTGTAACTTATAACTTATGACTACTGACTTATGATTTGCGACTTATAACCAGTCACTTGTAACTGTTGTCTTACATATTGTCATTTCAAATCAATTGTCAATTCTTTTCAGTACACTGCAAATATTTAGTGCAATGGGCCGCATTGACATATCATACTGTTAGCCTTCTGTGATAATTTGTTTGATGTGGCTTGGAACATTTTTCTCTGCATTCAAACGAACTAATCCATGTGAAGGTTCTTTCCTTTCAATGAAGTTGGTTACTATATTCACTGAATCGTCGACCTCATCAACTTCCATGTCACAAGTGGCTTCCTCTGTATACAGTACAATTTTGATAACCCCGTGTCAAAGACCTTTGCTACCACGAAGCTCCTGGAAAGCAAGATATTCTCCGGTTTTATGTCCTATATTAAGTTGTCATTTATCGAGATTTAATCTTTAATAGATATATAATAAGATATTCGATATCAACTTTAATTAAAAGAAAATATTAGTAAGAACAAAATTCATCCAATTTATTTGTTATTGAGTTATTACTGTTGCAAAAATAGGTCCAGTGCTCGAACCATTCGGGTCTGTAGTCACCCCGTAAACCATTCCAGCTACACATTAAACCTTTCATGAATGTGTGTATTTTGTCAATTTCTCTGTTAAATCTAAAGATTGCAAATTATGATAATTTTAATTAATAAAAAAGCTGATGTAGTAGTCCCCTTGAATAATCCGTTCTGGAAACGCAAATGCTTGGCTAATTAGATAAATAGTAATTTATTAAAACCTGCGGTTCTCTGTCACAGTCATTTTAAGACATTTTAATTTGATTATCTTACAGCTCCTTATTTGTGAATCTAAATACATTTAATGGCAATGTGTGCTGTAGATATCAAAATGTAAGACAAATCATCTATTGGGGTACTAATTATCAACAGTGCATACTACTAATTTACATAAATAATATATATTTTTCAGTTAGAAAACGGAAAGGTACGTATATTTGAATAATTGCTGTGTCGTTATAGCGGTTTGATTGTATGGCCAACGCTATCTTCTGTTCCCACGTCAAATAGTTATTCGTACTTCATTAAATATTATAAAACTATTTGTACCCGATTTCAAAGATTTTTATGATAATTATATAAAATGTGTTACTCTATGAATACTTACTTTACTATTAGTCCCCAGTGTTAGCATGTCAGACCTCCGCCAGTTTGTTTTAGCCGCGCCGGTATTTGGCAAATACAGCCCCCACTTTTACGTGCTTTAGAAAAACAAAACATTATTATATTGTAGCATTTATTTAAAAATTGTAAGTCTTATGTTTCTATATTTAGTAGATCTTTTCAAACAAATATCATGAGCAAAAGGCGCTTTTTTACCAAAAAGGCATGTTGTTTTACCATGGCAAATTTGTTAATTAGTAAAACTGCCATAATAACTGCAAGTTATACTTTTAATGTAAGTTAAAAAATATCCGAAACCACATGTTATTGAAGCCAATATTGATCCTTGCGTTGGCTTAAACAAATTTATCCACGATTGTTTCTGTCGTGAAAATAACTTTGAAGAATTTATTTAATTAAGCAAGTCAAACACAAATTTTATAAGTAGGAACGCATTAATGTGTATACAGCATATGAAACGTTAGTACATTCATATCACAATGCGATTCACCCTTTAGAGTAACTGGTCCAGATATGATCAGTCAATGTTCAGTACGCGATGAAATGGAACAACTTGCGAATGCTCTTTGTTTCTATAACATAATAACCTCTTTTTACTCCCTCTTTGTCTAGTCAAGCTTATGTTAATTCAATCTTTCAAATGTCACACTCCTCCGTTTGCTCTTTTGAGTTGTCTTTGCAAACTACTGGAAAGATGTGTACATCGTGAACATGAAGAACATAAGCCAAATGAAAACTGTTTGTTAGAGATGTTATGCATGTTATCATTTTTAAGAAAAAGTTAACATTATTATTGACGTAAAGAAATAAATACTATGATAAAAAATCCAATATGTACAGTGAAATTCCAGCTGAATAACAATTCAGTATCAGGAAATAATATAACAATGTCGATATCAAATTGTTTTATGTGTGTATAGAAGTTAATTGTCACCATGAAAACTTTTTATATCTTTATAAAAATATTTAATTGATTTACTTCCTTAGTGTAAGGCACTTAAAGTAATATGGGTTCATGACATTAGAAATATTACTTCTTTTTTTTCGTGTCAGTATTAATATAAATAAGTGTGTTTGTAGTTGGGATATCTATAATAATCTTATGGGCATAAATACTTGGGCACGTGTTTTGTCTATCGGTGCCATTCAAAGTCACTTTGACAACATACTGAGTGTAGCAGGTATGTGTAGATATATACTCGTACTTTATTGGAAATCAGTTTGAGATTGACGTTGCAAATATCACATAGCTCACACTTACTATTCTTATCAGAATACAATCATTAAAAATCAATATACAATTAGACAATGTTCCATAACGATATAATAATCACGTATTTTGTTATAATGTCCATTTTCGTTCAATAGGGTAAATACTCGGCCAGTAAAAGTCTTTTATTCGCCTTATAAATCGTTTAACTGGCTTAGTAACTATCGATTATACTACACATATGATAACGATCAATCAAGTAAAACAATTGTTACATGTTTAAATTGACATTAGATATTTGGTTATATTAAAGTTTTCTGTCTCGCAATCGAGTCACAAGAAACACGGAAAATTGAAAGACCTAAAAGGGTATGGCCTACGAATACAGAACACGGTAAGTATTCATTATTTACAACATAACTCCGTTTACAATTGTACATAAAGGATATTTTGAAATTATATATATGTTGTTATCATAAGAAAAAATATTTACGAATTTATATTCTCAATATTACACGAAATACTTATCAAAAAGAATTGTGTGATTGTTGGAATTGTTTTCATTTGAACTGTTATATGTATGTAGGTTATAAATCCAAATCATGTTAAGGTCCATGGCAACAACTGTATATATATCAAAGGGATACTGACATACTGTAAAGCAATCTGATAAGATTGACCTAGTAGTTTGAAAATCAGTTAGCAATACCAAATATAGACACCGGGGATAAATGTGTTGACGAGCGGAACTGAGTTTAAAATTAGTGTCAAACACGGACTGACCATTAAAATTCTTTAAGTGTTACTTGAAAACATAGTGAAGTACGGCACATAATTTTTGTACTTACTATCAACGACATAATAATTTTGGTAAGTATGTCTCTAATATGTTTTAAATCATAATCAGAATGATTAAAATGATAAAAGTCCACCCTGAGTAAGTTTTTACAAACAAATCCCTGCTCAAATGCAATCGTCAAATATTCTTGATGCATTTTTAATAACATAAAAATGTATTTAAATACTCGATTTAAAGATGAATCGGTGTGCAAATGTTTTATTTTCTGTTGGGATATATTGAGATCAGGAATAAGAATACATCTTTATGATATATAGAAAGCGCTACTATATCAATAATTGCTTTGCTCTTATTCTCTAGTGTTACAGTGTATGTATGGTGGTCTAATTTAGTGTCTTTTTTCTTTAAGTGTCAATTCCTTCATAATGATTCAATGTAAGCACAAAGCTTTCCATATTGTAGTTACCGCATGATTCTTACAACATTACACTTGACGAGAAAATTACTTTGATTCGACCGAATTCAGTTTCACCGAATGTGATTATTACAAGTACTCATATTGCATTCAAAATGTGAATTCAAAGTTCAAATTCATTTGATATAAAGTCATTATTGTGGACCGTTACTGTAAAAGTTTTTTTCCATAATTCTAAATTTCGTTTGGCAAATTTGCGGTGATGATCAAGTGGATCTTATATTGGCTACATTTTATGTTACATGTTGTTTATTTGTAGGGACTGATATTAACTGAAATATATAAGTGTGCACATTAAATATCAATCAGCAGAGTGTATCTATTTACATAAGTATTGTTTATTTGTTGTGTTTTTTCCAGTTAACATAAAGAAACATCCTGATATTATATATATTAAAAGATATGTAGAAAACGCTACTTTATGCAATTTTATATAACAGTGTTGCTGTGTCGCACTCTGAGAGTGCTCTATTCTTTATTTATCACCCAATGTAAGCGCGAACCATTCTAGTAGTTGAACCATGGTTCTCAACATATAAATATTGATGTGGATAAAACTCTATATCAATTTATTTCCCTCGTTGTTACAGTAGAATGAAATCATAAAAACTTAACTTGATGACGAAGCAATATAAACCCACGTTCAGGTGTCTAATTGGTTTGTTAAGTATCACCATTGTATTCATAAAACCGGAGAGCATGTGTTGTCACGGAATATTAGTTTTGGGGTAGTTTGTTCCAATATCTATATCAAATTACTTAATAACACCAATAATACTATTTTATTATCTTAGTTTAGTTTTTCTTAATGTATTATCTGTAAGGTTTCATTCGACAATTCCAGAAATGGAATTGTTAATACATCTGTCATATGAAAATATGTATCAAACCTAATAAGTGGATAATTCAAACAATCAATGTGTTGTTTCTTTATGTTTACTTTATTATCATCGTTAATTCTTTATTTAACGAAGGTAACATGTATAGAAATATACAAATTCATACGATGTCAAAAGTTACAACATGGCTCTCAATAAACATATGCATATTAACTGAAAATAAAAAATTAATGCGTCATAGACGATAAGTTATTATTTCCAGTTGAATGTACTTTTTTGCACTGTTATGAGAAACTCAATACGCTGAGGAAGAGAAGAAATTATGTTGTGATTTGAATATTAGTAGTTTCATGTCCTCATATATAAACGGAGTTATTCGTTTAAAAAAATATTTTAGAATTGATATTTAAACAAATTTTATTAAATTGAGTGTCCTATTAGTGCAAATACCAAGTATTTTATGTACATTGACGTTTTGTAAGAACGTATTATTTAAAGTTAATGTAATCTCTAAATTGTTTTGTTGTTTACATTGATATGAAGAACAAAAGACCATATAACTATTTCGTTTTAGTCGGATGTAGTTTCTAATTATTTTAATTACAGCAATTATTGATATCATTTAAATTTGACCTCCAATATTCTAAAGTCGAAAATAATATTTCGTTTTAGAACAAATGATGTATGAGCATGACATCCAAAAAGTACGACGAGATATCGGCGAAATTTCAGAACGTGTGAATAATTCTGGTATCAAAAAGTATGGTATGCAAAGATATTTTGTAACATTTCTCTAATTACAATACATTCGGTGTGGCTACTTACATACATCTCTCTGTCTGTCTGTCTGTCTCTGTCTGTCTGTCTGTCTGTCTCTCTCTGTCTGTCTGTCTGTCTCTCTCTGTCTGTCTGTCTGTCTATCTCTCTCTCTCTCTGTCTGTCTGTCTCTCTTTCTCTGTCTGTCTGTCTGTCTGTCTCTCTCTGTCTGTCTGTCTCTCTCTCTCTCTCTGTATGTCTGTCTGTCTCTCTCTGTCTGTCTGTCTGTCTCTCTCTCTCTCTGTTTGTCTGTCTGTCTGTCTGTCTGTCTCTCTCTGTCTGTCTGTCTGTCTCTCTCTCTCTCTGTTTGTCTGTCTGTCTGTCTGTCTGTCTCTCTCTGTCTGTCTGTCTCTCTTTCTCTGTCTGTCTGTCTGTCTGTCTCTCTCTGTCTGTCTGTCTCTCTCTCTCTCTCTGTCTGTCTGTCTCTCTCTCTCTCTCTGTCTGTCTGTCTCGCTCTCTCTCTGTTTGTCTGTCTCTCTCTCTCTCTCTGTATGTCTGTCTGTCTCTCTCTGTCTGTCTGCCACATCAAGTGTTTACTTCATAATGGAAAGTACACACAGTTTACTCCCAAAGGTCATAATCCAAACAACATTGTTAATTATTATTATGCATGTACATACCTGTTTATTATAGTTAACATCAAATAGGGTTTCCTTCTCTGTCGTTGACCACTACGTTTTAAGGTAGTTCGCGGTGTTGCTCAGCAAAAAAGAAAATTTGTTAGAATGGCATGAAATTTGGAGAAATTATACCCGAAGTAGCAGCGCTTACGAAACTTTTGTTCTTTTTACAGTTTGACGTCGGTAACCTAGCAACTAAACGACGTTAAAACGCCATCTAGCGGTACCAGCTATGTGAACGACCCGTTGTACTTTTCCCCTTGTAGCTTTGCTATAAATTGTCATAAATTGAAAATTCAAACTTTGCGGATGAGCGAATGCCTCGGTCTACCGAGTGATCATCATCAATGCTTTGAATATATATGACCGCCCGGCGTGTCGGAAATTAATCGACGTCAAAACGTCATTTTGGGTACGTTTTTTCGACGTAAAATATTAAGATAAATGCAAATGTAGCTAAAACACCGTGGTAGAAGTTTTTCAAAAAATAACATTATGTAAAACATTCATATATCTACGCATTGAGCGAAAAAAATCTATACCTCTTCAGGCTACTTTTTTCAGTATCGTAACGTTTCCTAAAGTCATACTATGCCAAAATGACGTCAATCATTTTGCACATAAAGACAGCGTTGGGTTGGAGCAATATTCATCAAATTTGGTTGTTTTATCTAAGGGTTGATCATCTAATTTATACTTAAACTTGACCATGAAAACATCGATGCACGAAAACTATTATTGTGAAGAGAAAAATCCGGAACGCTGTATGTTCGAAGATGTACATGTTCGTTTTTGTTTAAATTTGTACACGCCACAAAGTCAGGATAAATGCACATACAAATATGCAATTTACAAACAGTTACTGCGTTAGGACACGAATGTAATGCACATAATTGCGGAAAAGATGTTACTAACGTATTTTTCATTCAAACTGAGTGTATATAGACAAAATGCGGGTGTGCGTAAATGGAAAGTTACGGTTTGAAAACATATCTCGCAACTCTCGAACTTGCCTATAACCAAGTGATCGGGGGGTTACTTGTGAAAGTCGGTTGAATATGAATATAAATTTCAGACTATAAACCTATCCTCTTCTTACCTTTTTACCTATAATCGCTCACAAGAAGAAAATACTATTAACAATAAAAAATTGACCCCGGGGCCATCATTTGAACAAACTTGGTAAATGTCTGCTAGACAATGTTTTACGCAAAATATCATAGCTCAAGGACTTGCTTCGGACAAAAAGATTTTAAAAGATATATATATCTATGATTGTGTGAAAGATCAAGTAACCTCCGGGGCGGTACCAATTTTTACCCACATGACCATAATTTGAATAAACCTGGTAGAGGTCTACTAGATAATGCTACATGTACAAACCAATTATCTATGCTGTAGATATTGTTGTTTCTGACAAGTTAAGGCATTTTTAAAGATTTTCTTTTGGTTGCTATGACAACCAGAGTTCTGCATGGATTTTTTTTATAAATTTGGTAGATCATTTATTTACAGCGTTCTACACACCAGTATTTTCAGTTGACACCGCTAATAAATTTTATTTTCTTGATTGTCACATTTATCGAATACTGAACTAAATCAGATAGATTTCAGGAAACGTGACGACGGTTTGTCACTCGACAAAGAAGTGTGTAAATTTCGCCGAAAGGTCAGTGGCTGTAGAACTTCAGTAAACTATTTTTTGCATTTAACTCAAAAGTCATCATTCAAAAATACGCCTTTTCCTGGTTTTGCGGACAGTCTAACCATGAACAGATAACAACATCCAGAATTAGTAAACACACGCAGGAATGTCTCGTACGAAAATTGCTAAAAATGAACAGGTTACGCCTTACGCAGTTTCTGATATTTGTCCTGGATGTTGAGAAAAAATACAGGTTTTCAGTGAGAATGAAGTCGTTGTGAAGTTGCAAAAATATTTTACGAAAAACAAAACTTGTCACCGGCGCAAAGGTTATTACTACATTTTGCGGAGCCCAGGCTTACATGTCAACCATATAAATCTGACACTAAGTCGTCATGGCATTGATGGACCAAGCCAAGATATCACGTGATACTATATTTGCCTAAATAGTGACGTAATGACTCCGTGCTTTCATTTCAAGTGGTGCAGGAAACGTTACGATACTGAAAAAAGTAGCCTGAAGAGGTATAGATTTTTTTCGCTCAATGCGTAGATATATGAATGTTTTACATAATGTTAATTTTTGAAAAAACTTCTACCACGGCGTTTTAGCTACATTTGCATTTATCTTAATATTTTACGTCGAAAAAACGTACCCATAATGACGTTTTGACGTCGATTAATTTGCGCCACGCCGGGCGGTCATGGATATTCAAAGTATTGATGATGATCACTCGGTAGACCGAGGCATTCGCTCATCCGCAAAGTTTGAATTTTCAATTTATGACAATTTATAGCAAAGCTACAAGGGGAAAAGTACAACGAGTCGTTCTCATAGCTGGTGCCGCTAGATGGCGTTTTAACGTCGTTAAGTTGCTAGGTTACCGACGTCAAACTGTAAAAAGAACAAAAGTTTCGTAAGCGCTGCTACTTCGGGTACAATTCCTCCAAATTTCATGTCATTCGAACAAATTTTCTTTTTTGCTGAGCAACACCGCGAACTACCTTAAACATGTTTCCTTTCATGATAGGGCTCCGGTTGATTCGTTTAATATATAATTATATAACTTTTTTCCTCCATTTTCTGAAGAGCATATACAAAGAAACATAAGAACACACACGCACGCACGCACATACATGCACACCCGCAAACCCTCTTACGTGCAATCGAACGGTATAAGTATATATTTTCATACAATTACAGGCACAAATTATGCACAAGAACAAACAAACTACAAATTACGTACATAATTGCACACATAGGTTCAAATAAAACACATGACAATTATAAATTACACCAAATTACACACACGAGTACAAATTACACGCAAATACAACGTACACCGAATTACACATATACATACAAGTTACACATATAGTGTATAATTACAGATACCGACGGACAGAGTAAAGATACAGTTACGATCACTAAACAGTACACCCTTAATGCTAGCATCATTAAGGTAGAATACTATTATCGCCTGTCAGATGATATTAAGTAATATGCCATTTGCAAAAGCTTCAAAATGTGTGCGAAAGAAGAACGAAATGGGAGCTGAAGTAATGGAATATTACAAGTACTCATATTACATTTAAAATGTGAATTCAAAGTTCTGATTCATTTGATATAAAGTCATTATTGTGGACCGGTACTGTAAAGTCGCATGTACGTTAAGTAACCGCCTCATATACGAGGCAACAAAGCAAATTATTTCAGCATATTTCTCTGGGGTAACTAAGTAAGACAGTCTTTGATCAACGAAACCTAGTAAATATTTTAGCTGTAACGACATGGTTGTACATTCAGTAAGCATATAATAGAATTCTGGAGATAAAACACACATTTTCCGTACAAAAGAGTCGCGTAAACCGTTCGTATCATTGTTGTTGCATTGAAACATTACATGAATAAGGTAGTCACTATGTGTCATGTTACATACAGTGCATAATTTTCATAAGATTCAATTAATTGATTAAGTAATCCGTCTAAGAACACAGTGTATAAGAATGGGGCACATATGCTTCCTTGTCTCGTTCCTCGTGATGGAATGCTATAACACGACTTGATGCTCCATTGAGTAAGGATTTAAATATTCTAAGGGCTTTTCCTTGAACACCATAATGAAACAGTTTATACAGTTCACCATTAATCCAGGTCATATCAAACGCTTTCATTGCGTCCATGAAACTAGTGTACGTGAGGTCACCACGCTTCTGACAATAGTTGACTGCTTCCCGGTAGATCAGTGAAACCATTTTGCTAGATTTTCCTTTCTGAAATCCGTGCTGCATTGGGTTAAGTCTGGTATTAAATTCACATTGTTCAAATCGATTGAGTAGCATTATTTTAAATAACTTAGACACAACAGGCAACAGGGATATGGCCCTATAATTGATTTGCCACTACCTTTGTGCAGTGTAATTGTTAGACTTTGTTTGAATTGAGTAAGCACATGTTCTTGACTTAGAATTGCATTAAATAATTTGACCAAGGAATTTATAACTCCTCCACGCCGTAATTATATGTTGTATGTTACGTTATCATACGATGGGCTTTTTCCATTCGTGGTATTTTTTTTATTATTCATTAAGTTCATGAAGGTTATTTCCTTGGTGAGTGTTGTAGATAGCGGATTAGTCTGGTTTTCGTTGCAGGTTAATGTTATCTCATTATTAACGTGCTGGCGGAACTTTTCATCAAAGTTTTCATGACATGAGAATGAGTATAACTCTGTAAAGTATTCTTGCCAACCTTGCAGAATTGTATCTGGTTCTGTCACAGTGATTCCGTTAAAGGCAAATCCAGTACCATTGTGTTTACGTTTTCCCCTTTTTGAGTTAACTACCTTCCAGAATGATTTCTGGTCGATTTCCGCCAGTTTGTCAATTCGACTGTATTTCCTTTTCTCGTATATGTATGCCGCCTTTCTTAATGAACGTCTAAATTGCCGTTTCTCTGCTTTATAATGTTTGAATACATCGCCATTACTTGGTCGTCCATGTGATAACCATTGCGCACGCGCAGCTTTCATCTTTTTTGTGAATTGCCTTTAAGCCAGCAGTTGACCAAATTGGTTTAAGATGAGGTTTAAAGGAACGTTTTGTTAGGTGTTATTTGACGCAGAATTTATGCACGATATTATTGTATCATAACATTCTTCAACATTTTCGAAATTCATGATGGCGTTATCTATCGAATTCTCAAGTTCATTGCGATATGCGTTTACATGATTGTCTGAAGTCCACTTGCATACAGCTTTACAGGCCGTTTCAGTGGTAAATGTATAGTTTATTGAAGAGCTCATTTTAATTTTCATGAGTAACGGTAGATGGCTCGAAACATTCAATGGGGCATCATCATCGATGTGAAATTGGTAAATTTCGTTGCATAGATTGTCAGATACGATATAGTGATCGATTAAACATAGCGACATGTTTGTTCCTGGTACAAAAGAGAGGTAGCTTCCGGTACACAAACTACTTCCGGTGACTACTTTCAGATAGCTAGATGTTATGAGATTGGATGTATATTTGTCTCGTTGACGATCACTCCTGGTAAGTATTTTAGCGTTACAGTCGCCCATGATGACGATTCCGGCATCATTTTCAACGGTTGCGATTAAATCATTTAGTTGATTTATTTCTTCTTTGAAAGTATTCAAACGTTTACTGCTACATGGGAGGTAGACTTGAATAATGTACAAAGTCTTTTTGGAAAGCTAAGCGTTAGCATAGCGATACGCCCACTGTTTGTTTCCACTGTCATGTTCTGACTGAACGATTTATTCCAGATAAGTGCAACACCACCTTTGCCAAACTGTCGACCATTAAGCGTGTATGGATGTTTACAGCAGACGGCATGTGAATCATAATTACGATGGATATTGTCTAGAACTGCCGAGTTACATTAAAAAAGCCAATGTTCCGACAGGCCCAAAATGGAAACACGTTTATTCACGTTCATCGTATACATCCTGTTCATTATCGAATCGCCGCCTATTGCGATGTTCACGATATTCTGTTCTGTTCAACCAGGGACGACAAATAATGCCTTCTGGCCACGTTGCAGGGTTCTCTACCAGGTCGCTTTGGTCATGACTTACAACAATATGTGCCGATTTGCAGTCCGTACGTCTGGTTACTAGGAATTTCGTAGTTTTACTAGCTATAACGATTTCTTCTAGGAATTCGCGAAGACCCTCTGTATCACTGTTTAGGTCTATTCCGGTCAACAGGTAGGATCTAATTTTCTTCCTTACCACACCCATAAAACGGTTGTTTTGTGATTTATGAACAACATTGGTATTCGATTCCCAATAATTGTTTGCATTTACAACACAGGGAGCAAATGCAGTGTTGTTTGTTATCAATATGGGGTTATGTTGAGAACCATTATTTCTAGAGCTTATAACTTGGTTATAGTTAACATCGGTTTTGGGAAGATGGTTTTGGTGGGCTGGAGCTTCCTGATATGACGCTTTGGAAATATTATGATCTCTTTGCGCATGCTCAATGTTTTCAGAAGAGGAAAACATTGACGGTTTATTTGAAGCACATTTCTCAAGAACGCCAAGCATGTTCTCATTCAAAATGTCATATTTACTCGAGAGTTCATTGTTAAGTTGATTAAAGGATTCCTTTACTGTACTGCTTATATTGTTTGAGTTCGACTATCCATGACTTTTATTCTGGCGTCTACTGAATTCACAAATTGTACATCTTTTTGTTTTTGTTTTGTTTGTTCGTTGAATTCCTTTGACTGTTCGGCCATTTTTTCACTTATTTCCTGGATTCAGGTTTTCAGTTTGTTTTTCCTTTGAACATAAGCATCTTGAATATTATTTATGTTTATCGAATTGTCACTTACGCTTTTGCGAACTTCAAACACTGACACACATAGTTGGTTTCGGCTATTTTCAACTTTGTTTAATTGAGCACAGATTGCCGATAAACATTCAGATAATTTCAACTGGTCATCTGTCTTGTTCAAGTGTTGATTTAATGTTTTAGTGCACGAGCGTATGTCAGTTTGCATTGAATCGACGTATAACTTGGTATCAGAAGTGAATTTTTCGACCTTGGATTTGAATTCTCGTGATTTTAATTTCAACAAATTGATTTCAGATTGAACTGAGGCCACGGTGCTTTTAAGCAAACCGTCTTCTTAGCGTCTGTAAGAAGACATTTTTGAAGAAAATACGAGTACGTGTATCTGACTTATACGACGATAAAGGATTATGTCCACGTGAAAGTTGAGTTATTGACAAGTGTCTTCTTACAAACGTAAGAAGCATCAATACACACACAGTTTCGGTGTGTAATCACCGTTAATTATCGCTGGTCATGATGCTTCCGTAACAGCTTTTTTTGATTATCCGAAATATCATCAAGTACAGCGTGTCAACACCCTGTTTACAATTTGCTACGACACCATTGTGCATTATGCAGGAAAATACATAAATATGTACTTCTGGTGAATTTTATTGAGGGTTCCAATGAATATATGGAAAGAAAGTAGTACACATAATTATTAGCCTGGAAAGTCAATAGTGCCATTTTGTGTATATTCCCGTTTTATCATAGTTTACAGTTCTATGTTCCGTAACATAAGTTCTGTAACAAGGATGTTACATTTACAAAATAATACTTCATAATGTGGTACATTGCACTTGTGACACCATTTATAGTTGTTCTTGGTATACCTGTATCGTAACTGGACAGTATAATCACAGTTACTATGCCGTTAATTCCATGTGATGTTTCTTAAATGCCTGTTAAAAAACAATAATATCATGATTTGACAAAAACAAAATAAGTTAACAGTTAGTAAATACTTTCTAAAAATTATTTGATGTGTTGGTTCACTTCATGTATATTATTATGCCCCCTCTCGAAGAAAAGGATATACATTTGTATTGCTTTCAACATGTCGACGGTCAGTCCATTGGTTGATCGGTCGGTCCATAACCAAAACTTGTCCGAGCAATATCTAGAGAACGATTCGGCCTAAGCACCTCAGATATAATTGGGAGGTTGTTCATCGCATTAAGATGACCCCTATTGATAATGAGGTCTGTACGTAAATGGTCACAGTCACTTTCAGCACAATAAACTTTGTCCAACCAATAACTGTAGAACGATTCGGCCTTATGTCCTCAGGCTTGGTTTGAAAGAAGTACATGATGCAATTTACTTTCAAGTTTTAGGGTTGCAATATTATATAACTTTTTCTAACAATATAAATTGCCTATACTCCGTAACAAAAGAGACAGTTGTTTCTATCATGAGTATTTATTTCTACACATATTATTCAGTACAACACAACTTTTTACCAAAGTGTATTATTCCAAGTAATAATCAAACCATTTTAAACCATATCGAACAGTGCTTTTTCCCATATTAAAAGTAAAGTGTGGACAGATAATTATTATCTTAAAAGATAGACATAATACGAATGTGGCAAATGACACGTTAATTCTATTGTTTCATAGTCAGCTGTTTCCTGAGATAATGGTCTGTTAAAATACCTCAAAACCGATCGGGTCAGTGAGGGTTAAGAACTATGCTTTATTCAAAATGGAACAAATAAGTGCGCATTGATTCAACGAAAGCTTATGACTTAATTTCTTGAAATCAGAACAGAACATGATTTTATTTAGTAACTTATGCCTGATATAATATCTGGTAACAAACATATGTATATAATTATATACCATTAAGTTTTGATCATGTGACGTCTTGAAAAAGCAAAAAGAAGAATTAAGGCAGACAAGTGATTTACAATAATGATCCGTATAATTACAGATGTTTCGCTATGCTTACAGTAACATAAATGAAGAAGCATGATGTAAATTTGTAAACTGCAAGATACTTTAAAAAAAACATCTGAATTGGAATCATGATTTCAACAAAATAATGTTTACATAAATATCAACATTACTATGTATCTACGAGGACTGATTATTTTACGTAAAGAAAGTGCATGATGTATGAATTTTGTTAGGTTAATTATGCATTATCTTTAGTTGAAATCGCTTGAGCTAAAACTAAGTAAATTATGGTTGCTGATTTACACTGATTAACGCCATGTCTTGTTTTCGCTTCTCCTACACGACAGTCCGAGAATGCGAAAAGACGCAGGGATGACCAATACAGTTAATTTTGTCGTTCCTTCGTTTTTCGCATTGTCGTAGCGAAAGGATGGAATTATGACAAAAGAATGGCGGCAATACGACACCAAGAAATTGTCGTGTCATTACGTATGTCGTGTATTTGTCGTGTATATTGTTAAAACACGCCACGAAAATACGACAATGCATAAATTGCGTTTTGTGTTTCCGCATTTTCGTGACGAAAAAAAAACGAAAATATGACATGGCATACATCAGCCACCAAAGTAAATACAATATTATGACCTAGTTTAAATAATGTTCTTTGAAGTATCAATAGTTACTTGGTGCTAAAGTGAATGAATACCAATAATTCGTTATGACAAAAATGACTGCTTGTGTATGATTCTTATCGGGTTCAATCAATTATCCTGCCAATAAAAGGACTGTTAGATTGAATTATATTTACTCACTTAAAGTTTGTATACAGTTGATTCCAAAATAAAGGAAGTATTTGTTGATAAAAAGGGAAGTGTGTTAGAGTAAAGATTTTATATCACTTGAATTAAAAGATTAACTTAGCGTCTATTATATGGCGTAGTTGTTGGACACATGTCTGAAAGGATATGTCATTCTCATATCTGCACTTTCTGGTATGAGGAAGCACATTGCTCTCTTACTATACGTGTCAGCGCGAGAAAAATAATGTTGACCGAGGCAGCGCCTCGACTTGAGTTATAATGTCATGAAAGTGTTGTACCTATTCACGCGCCGGCCTTAGAAGCCTTAATGTGGTAGGTAAACGAAATTTTGGATTAATCATAAGTATTATTTTCAAGTGAATCTACATTCCAGAGCATGTTTTATTAAGAACAACTCTTCAAATGCTAGTAAATGGAAAATTATTTAATAACCGTAAATCTGTTAGAACTGCATGCGCCTCATTTCTGCGCATGTGTTATTACAATGTGTTACTAAAAATTAATGCCCGCTAAAGTATAGCCGACTTTACATTGGAAATGGGAGTGATGTATAAAAATGCGATTTATCTTCATTCGGACCGTAATATGCACTAGTTTCATTTAGTATATTAAATTCAACTATGACACAATTCCCAATATCGTCAACAAATACATCGTATATTTTGGAAGTAACTTTGTATGAAAATTATATCGATACCCAATCAATTAGAACTAGAAAAATAAAAGTTAAAAGATATTCGGATTGTGTGTTGAATTAATGTTTTACGTTGGTCTTTATGAATATAGGAGTCTTGAAGACGGTATATATCGCATGATGCTTCTTTTGATTATTGAAAAGTCTCAAGTCTCTTTAAAGATCTTAAATGACTCCACAGTTAATAGTATAAAAAGCCTACTCATTATCCAACAGATGAATAAGATTTAATAAGGAACCATAAGTTGTGCCAGGAGTAAAACGCAAGTTAAACAAGAATAGCAAAATCATTTGGTGAACAAGCAATTCGACGAACTGACATCCCCCGCCGAGTATCTTTATCAGTTGGTTAAAGGAGAAGTTTCATGCAGTTCCATCAAGTACTTGTAATTATAACTAACCGTAAAAGCAACATTGTTTTATGCCCTAAAAGGCGATGATAAAAATGAAAGATATAGTTATGATCCTTGCTTACTGCAGTCTGCACTCATCACACTCTACTTCAATCTGTTCCCTTTGGTACCTTTAACGTAATTGTAAGTAACGGTAAAAGGGATGATTTTTCTAATTAAAAAAACGGGGATAATTTAGTCGAAATTAATTATAGAGTCATGGTACTGATCAGTACAATTTCACTCATAACGCTTTACCAATATATCAAGTTTCATGCGGCTCCCTTTGATAATGTTTAGGTTATTGTAAGTTACAGCGAGAATTACATCTTTTCTACGTTGAAAAGGGTGATAATTTAGTCAAAATGCATGGAAGAGACATGGTTCTTGTTAGGTACACTCTCATTCATCACGCTGTAAGAATATTTTAAGTTCCAAAATAAAAACCTTGAAAGGATTTAAAGTGACTGCAAGTTTTGGACGTTATTAAATGAGCTATTTCCCCTTCTATATTACTTTACTATTTTTCAACAACACTAGAGTACTTAATTTACCCTACAAGAAAAATCCTAACCCTATTTCGTTGGTTTGTACGTACCTTAACCACATAATGTTGATTTGTAATAACCCTAACCCAACGACCTACCTCTGGTATGTACGGGCGGACATCCGGATGGACGGAAAGTCTTGCAGCCGGACGAATTACGCAAAAACAATATCCCTCCGCCTTTGACGGTGGAAAAAGTGCTATGTGAATACAAATATTTGATATCGATAGAAAGCTTTTGTCGAAATTGTAATTATCAAAAAGGAGTATAAAAATACATCGTTAAAATATTGCCCAACTTGAAATCGTACGAAGAAAACCCATTAAAACCCTATCATATTCATATGGCTGAATAATATCAGTATATTAATCTAAAGATCCTTATTACAATTGATACTGATAAATTATATGAAAAAACAATTCGCTTAAACTTGTTCTTATTATATTTCAATACCTTACTACTTGTTAATGAATTAAAACAATTCCCATTTGCGCTTTGGATCTGTTGAGTTCGATTGTAAAGTACTCTTCAGATTTGTTTAAGAAATATAGGTATGTTTTATAATAATACAGCAAATGATCGTCTCATATTTTCCTTAAATTTTGGAAATACTGACATCGACCACATAGCATAAAAGTATGAAAATCATTACAAATTGTATTTAGATTATAAAGCTTTTTGTAAACGGAATACACCCTCTTTTCATTGTGATAATTGTGGACATAATTTTATTTCAGCATGTAAAATCAAAATCTCCGTGCGTTATAATAAACCGGTCGAGCCGATCGGAAGAAATGAATTAAACAAACAACTTATGGACAAACTACAGGAGAACTTTAAACCACACTGTACTGTCAGAGATGATAACGACGGGGATAAATGGATAGAATGTAAATCAGTCGACACTCTTGTGGGAGTGATTAATTACCTATTATATGACGAGGAATGGAAAAAACAACTCACACGAACGGGACAATTTAAAGGTACAGACATATGGATACAAATTGATAAGTCATCATTGAAAGAATGTATTTCCCGTTTTGGTAAGTTTTTTTTCCATTCAATATGATATATAAATGATACTAGTACATCACGGACAAAAATATCTTATCTTTTTACAAATTTGTGATGACATGTTCAGTATGAGAATACATACAATATGTTCTGTTCACTAGTGTCCATATAAGGAAATAAGTTCTATAGCACTACTAATATGAGCAGTTTTATGTATAAATAGTGGAATAACAAAATTCGAAACGGAGTGTACACAATGAAACTGAATATTCTCAAATATTCAATGATGTAATGGTTGCATGTTGAAATCAAAAATGATAATTCGTTTCAGAACAACTGATGCATGAGCAGGACATACAAAAAGTACGACAAGATATCGGCGTAATTGCAAAACGTGTAGAGAAGTCTGGTGTCAAAAATTCTGGTATGCAAAGATATTTTGTAATATTTCTTTTATTACAATACACTTGGTGTGACGTTTGTTGCATGTACTTCTATACATTGAATGGATGAATGGAATATTCACCTTTTTGAATACACATCAAGTCTTTTCTTCGTAAACACAATTCAATTGCACCATTCAACAAATACTTCAAATGTCATAATTCAAACAACATTGTTAAACTATCAATATATATATATATATGTATGCATAAAATGTTAACAAATATCCGAGTCAAATAAATTAATAATGAAAAATAATTAATTATTTCCAGAGGCTACATAAATTGTATCTGTACTTTTTGCCGCTGACTTGTCATTTACGAATGAAAGTGTGATAGGATTACAAACATTACTGAATGAACTCAATTGTTTTGAATAGAAATTGGTTTAAAGCCGATACGACGTGTTTTCTTCATACAGAAAACACAAATCTGTGATACTGATTTGAAGACTGATGAATAATAAACACAATGTGTGACTAAAACACACGCAAATTGTAATATATGTGAACTAATTTTTCCTTGAAAATTGACATAACAAGCCCGGTTTGTTTATAAATACGGCGCTAAATGTATTCCGACTGTATCTCCGTCACTTTCCGGATACTACGGAGAATTTTGTGCGTACTTCATATCATTGACGAAAATTTTCGGAACTGTTCGGGAAATTTAAACGTTAACAATATTTAGTATTTTGTATGGAGGACAAAATACTAAATAGCGTTTCAGTTGCTTATTTCTCAAAGAAGGAACGGCGACCTGAGATCAGATATGGATCCCTTCTGTACTATTTTGGGAATATTTTAATATCTCAATCTTTCGAGATTCTTTGTAGATAGAAAATATTACCAGTTTTAAGCCTTATTTTGGCTTTAAAGGTGAATATAAACAATACTAAGATTGTTGGTTTTAAGAAAGGGTGTCCACTTTCACGACACGAAAAATGAACTTATGATAATAAATTAATTGAAGTGGTTTCTCAATACTCATACGTTGGTATATCAATGTCTAGACAAATGTCAATAACCAGATTGACAGAAGAACAGTCTGTTAAAGGGAAACCAATTATTGTTACATATTATCAAAACTATACCAGTATGGTCAGTTAACGAAGCATATGTTTTTTAATATTTTTGATACCAAAATTGCGCCAGTGTTATTATACGGAACTGAACTTTGGGGTACACAAGAGCAGACACGAATTGAAATGGTTCATTATTATGCATGAAAACGTTATACATGTATTTGTGTTAACCAATCTACCACAAACGCAGCAGTATCAGGAGAACGCGGGCGTTGTGCAATATATATAGATGCGACCAAACGCAGTATTGCATATTGGGTACATTTGAATATGCCATAATTATCATAAACTTGTCAAACAATGATATAATATGTTGTTAATTTTTTATCAGAATGGAAAAGGTAACTAGACTAGAGGAATCAAAGTTTTACTCAATACAAAACATTGGTAACATGTGGAACAACCAGAGGGAGGAAAATAAAATATGTTTCTCAAACAATTTGTGGATAGATTAATGGATCAATATAGACAAAACTGGCACGAATACATTGGCAACAGTAATAATTAGAATGCTATAATCTGTTTAAATTTGAATGTAGACATGAACTTTATCTTTCAGTACTATCAGTTCGTAAATTTAGAAATGCTTTGGCTAAACTTCGTACATCGTCACATGAGAGGGACGATATACAAAAATGTAGTAACAAACCACGGCATGAGCGTATAATTTTGTAAAATGTGTTAAACTATGGTAGAATTTGTCCTAATCTGCCCGTTATACGCTGATCTTAGAAGGCAACTTTTACCGCCAAAATACTACGAACACCCTATAGTTCACATATTTAATTTAATATCTTAATGAGTTCACAATCAGAGAACATAATCAGCAGTCTTGCAAAGTTTGTTTTTTATGATTTTGAATTAAGGAAACAAGGATTAACAATTAAATGTTTGTATATATGAATGTATTTAATATATATGATTAAGTGCACACATGTGTGAATATGTATGTGCGCGTATATGTACATATATGTATGGAAAAGATGTCAAACTATGTGTTTAAAAATACTAAAAATATTTATAGAAAATTACATTTATACACACACATTGTATATTCAACATAATTATATATTTATATTGAGGTCACATTAGTGCAAGTAATCCAATAGACTAAGAATTAAATTTGTGTTTTACATTTTGTGTAACATAAGTGTAAAAGTATATAGATATATAAGTTATTTAAATAAGTTGTGCTAGTCATAGAGTATGGGCTATCTGTACCCTAGGTCCCCCTTGCGGGATTTTATGACACATATAACATTGTAAAGCTTAATATATCCTTCATCGAATGTCACTTGTTGGATGATATATAGGTGCTGATTAAGCCTACATTATGCGATTGATTATCTCCCCCTGATTTCGAAATATCACGTTTTTATGTTTTTGTATTAAAGAGATTATTGAGTCCAAAATAACCAAGTTCTCAACCAACATTGCTTAAGATTATTTTAGGCCACTACTTTTATATTTCTTGGTTTACAAAAACGGCGGTCGTTTAGATTTTATGACACATATAACATTGTAAAGCTTAATATATCCTTCATCGAATGTCACTTGTTGGATGATATATAGGTGCTGATTAAGCCTACATTATGCGATTGATTATCTCCCCCTGATTTCGAAATATCACGTTTTTATGTTTTTGTATTAAAGAGATTATTGAGTCCAAAATAACCAAGTTCTCAACCAACATTGCTTTAGGCCACTACTTTTATATTTCTTGGTTTACAAAAACGGCGGTCGTTTCCAAAAGTGAAAAAAAAATGCTATTTGGCATTTTTATTTCTGCCGATGGTACGATTTTTTTAAATACGAATCTGACTACGCATTTGAAGTATTGTTGCGGGTGATATACCTGTCGGATGGGCCGATGTTTGTCTTTATGGTGGCTTAGGTAATAGAGAAAGTGAATTGCATCAATTCCAAAGGAACATTTGGTGATTGGGTTAAATTTACATTTTTAAATTTGCATTGTCATAAATTTTCGCCATAATAACAAAAACGAAGACATGTTGGTCGAGTTTAGATTGTTTGTAATGCAGTTTATTAAGATCATTAAGACTTTTTTACTATGGTTGGTGGATTTCAACTTGTAACACTGTTGAAAAGTTAACATGGTGCCTGGATGCTGGAAATAGGGCTCGGAATGTATAGGAATTTGTTTTGAATGACTCAATAACGGTTCACCCTTTAGATAGCATGTTTGTAACTATCAAAGTTCCTGGTATAAGAACCAATACATATACATATCATTGCTTATCATACAATATTTCCCTCATATCAGCATTACAATGCAAATACACCCAGCAGGCTTCGAGCAGCTGAGGAGTGCCAATGATGAACATCCAATGCATACAAGGCCCCATATAACTCACATACATGTACGGCTTAAATAAGTACTCATTATACCTTGGTTGATTTATATTGAACTAGTAGAGGGAACCAAGGTGGAATAAATTTATAATTATAGCATTTTAACCAACATATAAATTAACAAGTTTGTATTCGATTCTTTTATGGGGCACACATGCTTTTGTGACTAATTCTTATAGGTTTCTCTTTACATTCTCGTGGCTAAATACTTTTGATAGCAAAGTGCCACTTCCAAAATTAGGTAGTACTACCATATTGATGGTCACCATTTAAAATGCCGAACTTACAAAATCTCAACTTTTCAGGAGATGCATTTATTTGCACAATGACATTTAAACGTTGTTTTTGCGTCTTTCAGAATGCATTACCATGACATACGTTCGTACGATATAAATATTATTGCAAATAAATTATTTGCCAGTAAAATGTAACTTCGACTTTTAGATTGTCTTGTATGTGTAGCTTCGACAGTAATATATGATGGATCTGTTACAGTTCCTATTTCATAAAAACTATTGAATAGAAAATTCAACTATATTTAAGTTTATTAAATCTCTGTTTATCAGCATAGATTAATGTGGCGGCTCAGTGACCAATACAAAACCAAATACTGAAAAAAGTAGACAAAGAAGGAAAATGAAAGCAGAAACAACACAATTTGACCATTCGAACATGTTCATCTATTGAACAATTTCAACATCAACATTTGAACAATTTATTACATGTTCTATATGAACAATTTAACTGAAACACGAAACAAGAGCATAAAATCTTTAAGATTCGAATCTATTTAAAAACTAACATTATCAAGTCTTTATCAAGAATGGAATGGTGCTGTTATGTAATAATAAATATTTCACAATTTATCATAGTATCTATATGAAACATTTAACTAAAACACGAGACAAAAACAAAACAATCTTTAACATCCAAAACTATCTTATCTTAAACCAGGTAGTTGTATTAACTAAATACAACTACCTGCTTAAACTAACATTCTCAAGACTTAGTTTTAGCAACTATGGAATGGTGCTAGTTAATAATAAATCGTTCACAATTCATCATATTATATATATAATTATATTATATATACAACTACCTGCTTAAATTTACATTCTTAATACTTAGTTTTAGCAACTATGGAATGGTGCTAGTTAATAATTATATCTTACACAATTTATCATATTATATATATAATTATGTTATATATACAACTACCTGCTTAAACTTACATTCTTAATACTTAGTTTTATCAACTATGGAATAATGCTAATTAATAATAAATCTTTCACAATTTATCATATTATATATATAATTATAATATATATACAACTACCTGCTTAAACTTACATTCTTAATACTTAGTTTTATCAACTATGGAATGGTGCTAGTTAATAATTATATCTTATACAATTCATCATATTATATATATAATTATATTATATATTAGAGACGCATGCAAAATGAGGAACCCTGAGCTGTTCACATTTAAAGAGACGAACCTGCATTTCACAGAAATAGGCAACAGTAATACCACCATTTGCAAAGAATATTGTCATAAAGTTTTTTTCTGTATATATTCATTACTTAAGACATGTATCACGATACTCACATTGATTGCATTATAAAATGAAATTTCAATTTCGCCAATTTATTTTACTGGCTGTTTACATTATCATCAAAATTTTGCAAAATGTAGAAGTTCCATTAACTTCGTCTTTTTGTCTCATTTGATTTCAGTCAACCACGGTTCGTCATTATATCACAAGATCATTTTGACATGTTTTGATTGGCTTGAGATTAGTCATTTTCGCGGCATATGCGCACTGATTTCCCGCGCCACATAGTGCAAAAAGGCGAATTCATAAAAACAAGAGGGCCATGATGGCCCTATAAATGCTCACCAGGAGAAAAGGTCATTTGGAGATGAACATTGTTGAAGTTTTCTATACGAGTCCAAGTAAGATCAAGTGACCCATCTGGGCCGTTTTTTTATCCCATGGCCATCATATGAACAGATTTAAAAGAGATCCATTAGACAAAGCTAGATACTAAATATCTTAGCTCTAGGCCTTGTGGTTTCAGAGAAGAAATTTTTTTAAATTTTCCTAAATAAAATAGAATAAACCCCAGGGCAGGGCTAATTTTGACCCCGGGGCCATAATTTGAATAAACTTGGTAGAGGTCCACTAGACAATGCTACATACAAAATATCTAAGCTCTAGGCCTTGCAGTTTCGGAGAAGAAGATGTTTTAAATTTTCCTAATAGTATATAAGTCTATATAAATCAAGTGACCCCCGGGGCGGGGCCAATTTTGACCCTAGGGCAATAATTTGAACAAACTTGGTACAGTTCCACTTGACAATGCTATATGCCAAATATCTTAGCTCTATGCCTTATGGTTTCGGAGAAGATTTTTCAAATTTTCATATATAAAATAGAATAAACCCAAGGGCAGGGCCAATTTTGACTCCGGGGCCATAATTTGAACAAACTTGGTAGAGGTTCACTAGACTATGCTACACACCAAATATCAAAGCTCTAGGCCTTGCGGTTTTGGAGAAGAAGATTGTTTAAATTTCCTATATAAGTCTATGTAAAATCAAGTTACCCCTGGGGCGGAGCCAATTTTGACCCCAGGGGAATAATTTGAACAAACTTTGTAGAGTTGCATTAGACAATGCTACATACCAAATATCTCAGCTCTAGGTCCTGTGGTTTCGGACAAGAATATTGTTTTTTCTATTTGTTGCCATGGAAACCAGAGTTTTCAATGAAATTTAATTTTTTGAACAACTTTGAAAGGGGACCACCCAAGGATCATTTCAGCAAAGTTTGGTTGCAATCGGAATAGCGGTGTAGGAGGAGATGTTGTTTTAAGTAAATATGGACGCTACTTCACGACAAACGACGCACGATGGACGCGATCACAAAAGCTCACCCTGAGCACATTCGTGCTCTGGTGAGCTAAAAATGTAGGTTCGGCATTTTAAATGGAGACCATCGATAAATAGTTTCGTATATTTGCTACCACTGCCTAGTGCATAATGCGAGTTTTTGTACGTCAACAGAGCAGGTTTTTTTTTGTTCAACCTGCCGATGGACATTTTTTCAAATATTTCT
This sequence comes from Lutraria lutraria, assembly GCA_964023205.1. Taxonomy (NCBI): domain Eukaryota; kingdom Metazoa; phylum Mollusca; class Bivalvia; order Venerida; family Mactridae; genus Lutraria; species Lutraria lutraria. Next base: position 24,771,561 of record OZ026847.1, read on the forward strand.
TGTAAACTAAATAAGAAAGTAGTGGCCTTACTGTAAAAAAGAATACAAACTTAGCCTTTATATAGAGACACAACAAACATTATTTCATTTATACATTTTGCAGAAAGCACTGAATATGGTTTTTTATATAATATCTGAAACAAACAACAATTCCATAACATATTTATGAGTTAATTTGAATATACATGTTATATGTAATATGCACATAAACTATTTCAATTTACTGCACATTTGCTTGGTCATTTGTCAGATGATTATAGGCCACGATTGAAAGAAAACTATTGCTTGATGTTTGGTCGGAAATGGATTTTGTCTTTTACCAAAGCAATGTCAACTACGGACCTCCATACCTCACATTTAAAGTGATTCTCATGGCTATGATCAAAGCACTGGGGGTATTGTGGGGCGATATTTAAGGAAATTAGAGAATTTAAAAATAATTCAAATTCTGCCATATACCGTAATTATAACAGTTCATGTCACACTTCTGGACGGACAGATATTCAGACGGACAAAGTCACTCCTGGTGCACCCTGCACCATAATGACAGTATTCACTGTGCTAGTTGGACAGTTAGCAAGAAAACCTGTAGTCTACCTGATGGCAATGCAGGGATACCAATTGGCTTAGGGGGAGACTAGGGATAAATAGTCTCCCTGATATCTGATCTAATATTTCTAAGATCAAGCCCTTCCCAGACATGTGTGAATACTGACTATTTCAATCACACATTTACAGTTTTGATAATCTAATTGTAAATACGTGTACAGTGGAACCTCTCTCATGTGGAAAAAATCTCAAGCGGTAAATCGATAGCCCTCAATTCTTCTATTCAGAAATAAGAAGGAGCTGCACACATTTCTCTTAAAAACAAACTAACTAGTAGACAAACCATATCTTAGATGCAAAAAGTTCAGTTATCTATAATGTCTTACGCATTATTTGATATTAATTTCATGTATTTCAATTAATTTTAGATCGTCATAACAGCAGATATATTACACCACTGTGGCAGTGATTTTTTTCTTCTTTGTCTAATTAACCGCGGATAGGACCCCTGACTAAAACCAAACATGTCTGCCTTATGAAACTAACGCTGTTTTTTATGACGCCTGGCTGCACTTAACCTGTCAACTCCAAATATCAATATTTAATCGATAATCGACAAGGGAACGGAACTGAAGCGTGACATAAGACACAATCTCATTAGCGTCCCTTTTATTGTTTTTTTCGGCCGATACCCTTTCAGGAGAATTCTTCAATATGACAAAGGTCAACCAACATCCGGTCATGACATAATTGGCTGTTATGGGAAGTTAGCTGTTGTTGAGAGGGAGCTAGATATTGGCTGTTATGCCGATATGAGTGAAAATCAATATATATTGGTATAGATTATATACGTATGTATTATAAAACAGTACGATTTTTGTCTTCAAAAGTGTCTTCTTACAGACGTAAGAGGACGGTTCGCTTAGACAAACAACTAGTTTGTCCTATGCGAAGCCGAGGATAAATGGTTGTTTGTCTTAGCAAACCGTTAAGCGTTACCATATATCTTTAAAAAAAGTTCACTTTTGTGAAAAGAAATGCATTTTTGGATATGGATGTATCAAATGACGCGTTTTCTTTAAAAATAGCATACATTTCTAGCGATTTCTCGCTAATAAATGCACGGTTTTACTCATAATTTCGAGTATGTATACCTTTTTCAAAAGCGAATAAATGTACACGATTAGTTTTGTTCGGATCCTTCAAGATACATAGAAATTAAACCGATACTTTATTTTCCGTTCGAAACAGTAAAATTTATCGTCAACTGTGTTCGCCTGAGCGAGTGTGTTCGGCTGTTCGGGGTATACGTTTGGTTAAGGAGGTTGTCGACAATCACAACTTGAAATTAATTAACGATGATGCGTAACTGCTGACCATTAATCCGCGCTAATCCATTGTCACCTTCACGAGAAACACGCTAGACATTTGTCTGACGTAATTTGACACGCGCATATATTTGATGATTATGACTGGCCGTTAGTATACAGTTATTGACTAGTGAGCCAATAAATATACGCCTCGGTCACTATGACATTCTGCCGGTGAATATCATATTTAATGGCTCACTAGTCAACAACTGTTTTATTCTATGGAAAGTTGATTTAAAACCATTGAGCATAATATTCTGATTCATGTCGAAATTTAATGCATTATTTGATAAACAGAAATATATGTATAATAATATGTATGATATCAATCATGAAGAAAGATGAATTTATCACAAATAACGACTTATAATTCCGGTTGATGAATATTAACATGGTTCTATTTTCATAATTGGAAATTCAGAAATTTCCCGGGGGTCGGAAGAAAATGCCCGGGGATTGTACAAATTTGGGACAAAAACTGCCCGGGGGTCTGGGAAATACCCGGGGTCAGGAAAATGGAGTGGGAACAAAAACTGCCCGGTTTGTTACCATTCCCCGAAATGGAGGGACGAAAGAACAAAATACGCAATTCGTCCATCTTTTTGTCTGATGAATATTTACCTGGTTCTATTTTTAAGATTGGAAATTCCGAAATATCCATTAGATATCAAGTTTCACCATTGAATATGACATTTATGTTATATGATTGATCATGCTTAATGCCAATCAAAATGTGTTTATTTATAGATCATATAGTAAAGGCATATAACGGTCAATGACTGGCCGTTCAGAGGTAAATAATGGTTATTGGGAACAAATATGCTGGTCGTTGGCCTGAATTCGGAGGTGACCGGTGGTGAGAGATTCATTTATATTGAAAATACACGGGGGAATTCAAATCGGTCGTTGTTGAGAGGTGACCTTTCATGGAGGTTTCTCTGTATATGAAGAATGTTGATAGTGCTATTCAGAATGAGACATTAACGTGCTAATGTTTGCGTCTGCGCATATTTACGTTGATGACTATAAGTCTTAATTACAAACAAATGTAATATTAGACTATTTACAAGGAACTTATTACGTTGTGACAAATGTTTTAATACCGTTCAGTTTATCATCATTTTGATATTTTCGCCGTCTCTTGATGATTTATAATATATATATATATAATATCCCAATTTCGGCGGGAGGATGCAACGCACAGACTCAGGCACGGTGGTATTTGGTTTCAAACTAACACGTTTGTGCATAAAGTACGTTGATATGATAAGCATATGCAAATTTACTTTGCCATACGTCGTAAAACCTTTTATTGATCAAATAACGGTGTTTTTATATTTTTGTGGTCAATATACCACACCCACTTTCTTTGCTACACAGAAGCAATAGTATGTATATGTTGAACACTAAATGAATAGATACATAATCTGAAAACATAATATTATATACAACATTTGAAATTTTTGAATATAAAAATGGAAGAAACGCATGGTACTCATTTGCTATATAAGGTCACATTTTAACAATTTAAGTCAATTGTTTTTTATTCTCATTAATATCCATGAGTATGCAAATGAGCAAATGAATAACAAAATATGCCTGTCATATAATAACTATATTGATTATATTTTAAAATTATTTTGGGTGTTTAATAATCGAAATAAACGACATTTTACGTCTTTATTACGATAATGCTAAAACTTAGACATTTGATGGTTGTCATGGGAACAACCCGGCCGTTTGCTTTTCGAGCATCCCTTAATCTTCCAACAACCGGAATTTGTTAACATAATATTATACCATAAGCTTCAAGAAAATGTAGGTGTACCAAAATCCCGCAAGGGGGGGGGGGTCTATTATGGGCCCTTGGCGTATCATACATGTTAAGTAAATATTGCTGTACAATATGTTGAAATAGGCCGATATCAATAAACGTTTTGTCATTGTCACTGAAGTGACGTTGTGGGGGTACCGCCTTATAAAATGCATCGTCAAAGTATTGCTCAACTTAAATTCATGCGAATAAAATACTAAAAAAATCTACCATTTTCATTTGACTTGATAACAGAACAGATACTTGATTACATGACTTGAGCCACGGCTCATCATCATTTCCATAATATAAATATATTCATAATTATCATGCGACATGGAAATGGGTGTAAAGACAAATAGTAAGTACCAAAACAGAGGGTAAGGAAAACAATTTTTTAAATTAACATTTATAGTTAAACTAAATGTTCAGACGTATTTGATATTACATAGTATATAAATAACAACAAAGAGAAGTTAACTAATCATGAATGAAGACCTAAAACAACAGTGCTTCTTTTACATATTTCGCAAAGTTCAATAAAATATTTTATTATTAGAATTTAAAAGTTAAAAAAGTGTACATGGATAACACCAGCACCTTATTACAATTGATATTGATAAACAATGTGTCAGTGCAATACGGTTAAAAACTTTTGTTTGTGAATTAGACATTTTGCTATTTGCACGGTTCTTTAGATCTGTCGAGTTTTATGATAAATTTACGCTTTTTGGATTTGTTATGATAATAATACAGCAAATGATCGTCTCATATTAACATTTGGAACAATTTTTCATCGCTACTTTTTTCAATATATCTAAATGACGAAATGATTTTTTGGTGAAACTATTTATGCTTTTATATGCAGACGACACGTTTATTTTTTTCAGATTCAGCCATTGATTTACAAAATGCTTTAAATACCTATGAAAGATATTGTCAAAAATGGAAATCAACTGTTAACACAGCGAAGTCCAATTTTTTTTTTTCAACCGGACGCCAAATGCATTAGGAATTTAAATTTGGCTTACAAAACCTCGAAGTTGTCAAAGAAAACAAATATCTAGGAATAATTTTTTAATAGAAATTGTTCGTTTGCATCAGCGAAAAAATATATTGCCAGACAAGCTACAAAAGCAATATACGGTTTAATAAAACGATCGAAGGAATTTCACTTATCAATAGACCTGACTATTGAACTATTTGATAAAATTGTCAAACCGATTATTTTGTATGGATATGAATGTTGGGGCTACGGTAATAGTAACGTTTAAGAGAAAGTTCAGCTCAAAATCTTGAAATATATATTAGGTTTAAAATCAAATACGCCAAATAGTATAGTATATGGTGAAACCGGTTCCAAACCACAACAAATTGATATTGAAACAAGAATGATGTCATATTGGTCAAAATTAATAATACCAGAAACGTTTAAGTTAAGCACTTTTCTGTATAATATAGTTCCGAGCAATATGACTTATTCAAACAACCAAAATCGTTTTAAATGATCAGAAAAGTACAATAAATATGAACTAAATGGGGACTGATCAATATCTGGGATAATCATAATTTTCTAAATCATAAGTGGCTCAAAAACTTAGTAAAACAGCATCTAAGCGACCTTTTTATTTATAATTTAACGATTGGTTCTCAATCATCAATAACTCTAGTAAATGTAAAAAATACAAATTATATAAAACAAAATTCGGGTTTCAACAATTCCTTGTCAAAATTCCCCTAAAGTACTTACGATATGTAAATATGTTCAGAACCAGGAACAACAGACTACCAGTTGAAAAACTAAGCTGGATAGGCATTGACCTGACTTTTCGTAAATGTTTATTATGTGACAATAATTGAATAGGTAACGAATTCCATTACCTTTTGGAATGAAAATACTTTTCAATCTCCAGAAAATAATATATAAATGTTGTTTCTATAAACACCTAAATATATTTAAGTTCCAACATCTCATGAAGTAAGATTGTCGCAATGTGATAAAAAATTGAAAACTGAACATGTTCATTAAAGAAATTATCAATAAATTTAAATTGACAATAAAGATATGAAACCAATTGAACTAAATCTTTATCCGTAAGACATACACAACTCAACATCGTTTTTCAAGAAGAACGTAAGAAGTACGAACTCTATATTTAATAGATAACACCATTATGAATCAAATGTATCATTTTCACTTTTGTTTCAATTATATGTTTGTTGTTGTTTTTCTAATATATGCTCAAATACATGTACATATAACTGAATTTGCATTTTCATGTTTTAATCAAATATTTGTATTATTACTGCTTTTATTCCTGAACCATTACAATCAACATAAATGTACATAATTTTATATATTTTTATTAGTAATAAGAGAATATTGACTATCCTCCTATGACATTCCATTTTCATACTTTGATCTTTTTTCTGTCTCTTGACTTGTGATAAGTCAAAACCTACAAATACAATTAAAATTGTTAAGCTTACACAAGTATAATTACGTCATTATGCACTGGATCCTTCTCGATACTAGTAATCATGTAAAACATTATATTTTGTTTTTTACTGGTGATACTTCTCCCACAACATTTTAGAAATAATATCATGTATTTAGAATAGTCTTTTTCCGACGCATTTTTCCAATAATTCGTGTTAAACTTACTTTTTTGATAGCCATCACCGCCTTACTGTACTTTATTATTTAAAACTTAAAATCAACAAACAATCTCGTTCATTTATACCTCGTTTCAGTTTGTCAATACTATATGTTCTATATTGCTCTTATTGTCATGTAAAACATGAATTGAATAAATAAAAGTTTGAAGTTTGAAAAGACTGACATCGAACTCACAGCATTAGAATTTGAAAATCATTCAAATTGAATTTATATTATTAAGCTTTTTATCAATGGAATATTTCATCTTTCCATTATGATAATTGTTGACATACTTTTTTTCAGAATGTCAATTCAAAATCGCTGTGTGTTATAAAACGGTCAAGTGGAACGTTAAGAATGAATTAGACAAAGAAATACAGAAGAAGCTACAGGAGAACTGTAAACCACCTTGCATGGTCATAGATGATAATATTGATGAATTAGACAATAATACATGGATTAGATGTGCTGTCGACAATATTGTGGGAGTTATTGATTACCTAAATGAAGAGAAATGGAAGAACCTACTCAGAGAAATAGGAAAAAATCATGATACAAACTTATGGATACAAATTGATAAGTGGTCATTGGAAGAATGTATTTGCCGTTGTGGTAACTTCCTTCTTATACTATAAGTTCGAATTATTGTGCGATATGATGACTAAATGATATTTGTAATGGACCTGCTTAAATTTTCAATAGAAATATATTTTTTTTAAATTGGCGATTACATGTTCAGTCTGAGAAAACATCAAGTCTGTTCTGTTCACTAGTGCACAGCAGGTACGTATATAAGTTATTATACGTATCTGTGTACAGTCAAGGTAATAATTTCTATACCCCCACTAATATGAATAATCTTTATGTTGAATAATTAAATACATTATTACTTAAAACGAACTTCGAAACAGTGTACATATGCCATAAACATTCATTGACATTATAGTTGCATGTTAAAGTTGAAAGCAACGTTTCGTTTCAGAACAACTGATGCATGAACATAACATCAGAAATGTACGACAAAAACTCGACGGAATTGCAAAACGTGTGAGCAGCAAATCAGGTGTCATAATACCCCACGGTATGCATAGATATTTTCTAACATTTCTTTTTGCAATACATTCGATGTGACGTAAACTACTTACGTACATTTCGCACTGATATTGGATTATTCACCTCTTAAATAGACATTACGTGTTTATTTCCACAATTTACTCAGTCGTAATTCACCACTCAACACATGCTTCAAATGCCATAATTCAAACAAAACAGTCATTATCAATATATAACGCATCGGAAATTTACAATTGAATTTGTTTACAATGTTTCTCCATCATTCATATCGTCAGGTGTCATTTTTATTGTGATATGATCTGGTTTAGTTGTTGTTCTAATGTTTCTACATATCTATATATTTGATACATCCGAAATAACATTTATTTACTGAAAGTGGTGCAATTCAAATAACGTATCAAGACATTCTGTATATTATATTACAATTAAATTGCGAGGTAAAGATTTCAAACTGTAAGTACAAAAATAACGTACTGGAACCAATATTATTCTACTAACGCCAAAAATGTCAAAGTTTTTTTAAAACTATTTTGAGTATTAAACGGGATATGACATTGTTGAGAAATAGATTTGTTCACATTACGTTTCAATTTGAAAGCGAGAGAACAAGTAAGCCAGGGCCCGATTGGACTAAGTCGTTTAGTAACTGAATTCAGATATCAATCGGTGTATAACCTGTCAACAACGAACCCACAATGTAAATAAAACAGTAATAATCAGTGTTGTGTTGAATAGAATTTTATTGCTTCACCAATATGCCGTTATTTCCTATAATAGCTGGCATTTAGTGTGCACAATTTACCAGGGATTGCATACTTATGTTTGCTCAAACAAATTCTGGTTAAGTAACACATATCATTCTGCCTTTGGATTTTGAGCGTTTATACATCAATTTAATGTTAGTATTAATTTTTAAAACAAATATTAGTTGTTGTTTTTTTGTATTCGAATATTCGGCCGAAAACCAAATATTCGATCACTTGGTCCCCTGCCTAATTTTAACCCTTCGTTTAATGTTTAAAAATTATGTTGAATTCTAACCAATATTATTTAAATCTTGCAAACTGGTTCATTTATGCCTTAGTGGACATTTTCAGAACCTCGCTTTTATTATCATTCATTGTATAACATTGGTGCTAATTCAAAAGATTTTAACATTTAGAAATCTTGCTTCAAATATTTTCGAAACTAAATCTTGAGTGATTCACTCGGAATCAGTGTGTTTGAAATTATGTTCAACCATTCTACTATGAGTAAATTTGTATAAAATGGTGTACATGTTTCCGTACGGAAAAATGTCGTAAATAAATAAATTGACAGTCAGTTACAACACAAAACCAAGAATATGCATTATATGGATATTACTTTTACTTTATTTGTTGAAATCATCTCAGCTAAAAAAAGAAAGAAAACACAATATTATGTATGAGATTCGTATTGTGACAAAAAAGTTACTTGGAGATAAAGTGAATTGCAGTTTTAAAAATACTTTCTCGACTGTATTAATTACACGAGAGAACTTGTATAGTTATATCGTCCAAGATGTTACTTTGCATTGTTCTGAGTGTCTCGAGCAAAAATAAAATGATGTACAATAATTTAAAACATTGAGAACTTCTACACTAAAGTTTATATAAACGCTAAACACATTGTTAACTTTCTATCTAAAATTAATTGCGTTGATAATCTCCATTTGATTTCAAAGTGATAGATATAAGCCTAAAACAGTCGAGTGTTTTGAAATGTTCTCAATTGATATTTCTTCTTATAGTCAGTTTTGTAATAGGAGGAAAATAATGTAAATGATGCCGGGCTCGAACCTGCGACGATCCAGCTAGCAAGTCAGCTGCACTACCATTTGAGCTAATCGGGCTGTTAATATTACAGACAATTTGTAAATACTAGTACCACGTACCGTACTGAGCACTCCATTACTTCTACCTTTTTATTCAAATTATTTTATCGCGACAACCAAATGCCCTTTTGACTAACCCAGGCATTGCTACACTATAGCTCTAGGATTCCAAGTATCGCATAAAATGTAATAGAGAAAATAATGTTCCCTACATGCAGGTCGGATGCTTTAGCAATGATCTAATCGGGCTGTTAATATTACAGCAAATTTATAAACGAGTTCTATAATACAGTACTGCTACATTTTTTACGCATGCATCGTTTTTTAATGTCCATATTTGAATTGCTGTCCAATATGTCGACTACACTCCAATATTACAAAAATAGCGGACGGCTGTTTATTGAGAGTAGTCGATTCTAAAATAGTGGACCGTGATAACAAATTGATGACGCCACATGAATGATTTAACTTGTTGTCACTGAAATTGATCGGCATTCAACGGAATTGGAAAAGTTAATAACACGTCGATGTATTCCGAGGTCACCAGAATTACATCTAAATGGCGGCCGGCGAGCCATGTTCCTGGACAATTTACTAAAAATCAAAGTACTGAAAGTACTGTCAGAACTTGTTTTGCTCGCAACACAACAATGACCGTTTGTAGAAATCCTAAATTAGGAACTGTACAGTCAATGGATATTTATGCTTAGGTAATTAACATACACGATCTCAATAATGTCATCTATTTATGTACATATTCACATACCAAATCATCAATCTAGCATGAAGGTTATTTAAGTTATCACAGGATCAAGATTTTGTGGCCGTATTTTGACTATTTCCGTAACCACAGAAGCCACAATTTTGTCCTGATGGAAGAACAAAATGTCAAGCATAATCACTACAATGCATCATATTCATATACTAAGTTTCATCAACATAGCTGTAAAAAGCTGCCGCCAACACGATGTACATTATGTAACGCAATTACATCACACTCCTAGAAACACAAACAAACCCTTCACACACTGAACCGACATAATATTTGCGATCGATTTCGCAGTATTTGATGGCTTATTTCTTCGCAAATTTACAATTTTTATGTGAACCGCCATTCTGTTTTCTGATAATACGTGCACTTCGACGGGAAACCCCCATAGAACGTTGCTTTTTTTTAAAATTTACGACATATTTAGTTTAGTACGAGCGTATTCGATTAAAAAACTATAGCTACAATAGTAGAACTAAACATAGATCGAACCAACCCTATTTTTGTTCGAATTCATTGTATTTCTTTAGTTAATATAATGATGCTGAATATGTGCCAAAGATCGTTAGATTTAAGGTTATGTAAGCATGTTTTGACCTACGTAATTCAATGTTACCTAGTTACACTGGGGACCAACGACGTATCACGAGAGGCGGTTCGCATCGAAAACATGTGTATGGTATGCAACGAAATTTTATGTAAACAGTCTCTGGTTTTCTGACCTCCACATGCCATTTTGAAATGTTTAACCTGCAGGGGGACGAAATGTTAGTTTTTTGGATTGTCTTGTTAGTTGTTTTTATTAAGTTTGTATTTGTCGTTGTAAAATGCGTTTTCTGTACAATGATTGCGTTGTCATTCATCAAATTATGCCAGATTAGTCCGTTATTCTTAGTAAAAAAACAGTTTTCCTAAAAATTATAGTGACATGAAACCCATTTGTAAAATATTTAGCACTCATGATACAGGCATCATGTCTGTGAACATAACTTAGCATCTCCCCACCGCTTATCAGATTCAATAGAATGTATACACGTTAATATAACAAGGCCTTTCGAAGGTGTCAACTGAAGTCTCTTTTTGGTGTATTTGTTACAAACAGAGTGTGTGATGTTGCAGTCTGAAGTCAAATGTGTATATCAAATAAATATTTTGCAGTTGACAGTTATCTATTTAATTATGTGTGATGGTCTAAAGAGAACAGTTAAAATTCTCAGATGGTCTTATCATTTAATAACTGCATTATAACAGATTTAGGCACATACTTTAATTTACGAGTTTAAACAATTTAGAAATCTGCTGTCATCTAAAAATTTGATTGCATTTCTTCGATTCGTTAACACCATTGCCCCATTCATTAGTATCTATAGCAATGTTGCACTGTGCTCGTCGATCGCACCACGCCCTTACAATGTCTTTGCCAGGTTCTCACTGCGTCTATCACGTTGCCAGTAAGTTCATTACACGTGCAGCTTCCCGTTGTCACCAGGTCTATTGCGTTAATACTACGCCCAAATTATGTGCTCACTACGTCCATGCAGACTGAACTGCGCTCTCCCTAGGTCCCAATAACGTCCTCATTGCATTCACTAGCTCCGTATGTATACTGTACCATATGTGTCCATTTATATTAACTGGTCATGATGGCCAAACAGAAGTCTTCTTTCTGCTTATAGTCATTCACTAGTTAACGCAACATAATCTAAGTTGCTTCATGTTTCTTTTTCTTCTATTTCTTATTTAGAAAAACGGCAATTTCAGCATCCAAATGTCTTGTCAGGTGGTACAATAACAAAATGCATTCATTTGCTAACGTCCTGTCTGGACGCGGTGGGGGTAGTGCAATCGTTGCTCTAGTGTGATGTGTGTATAATTAGAGTAGATGTTATGGATTGAAGAAGCTTTTGTATTTGTACTACGGTCTCTTTTATTGTTTCATCGGTAACGTTAGATCTACTTTTTCAACGTCCTCTGCGTCTGAGCATAGTATAGTTGTGTCAAATTGTTCCGTCGGTTCAGCACCATCTAGTTGAGAAACTTCTGTACATCCCGGATTCCGCTTGTTTCAGGAACAATTGGCAATGGACACACTTAGTTGGTATGTTCACTTTATGAAATTTCCATATTGGTCTGTCACTTCTTACATTATTTGTAGGTATTGATTTTTCCAGTTTCCGTGATCGTTGTCATGTCGTCGATGTTGTAGATAACGTAATGGTCCTTCATTTTAAGTGGCATTGTGGTATTTAGTTATAACTATCATATGCTTCCCTCATGAACGTAACGCTCTATATGCTGGAGTTTGCACAGTGTCATTGTGCTTCTAAAATGCTGGATAATGGTGACCGGCAGTACATACACACCGCGTGGTCTGTATCCTGAAATTGATTTTGACTTCAATGAGCAACGTACACATGAAGAGTGACCTTCGTTTAGCACCATACACACACTCTGTGAGAAACAATCACAGTCGTAGTATGCAAGAAAAACGGTTCATATGTGCTTATTACACCTACAGAACATTTCTAATGAAGACAAAATGATTGAATAAGTATACCTTACCCAGTAAGTATAAGAAATGATACTCACGAAAAATATTTTAATGAAAAATCTACCAAAACAAGACTTTCTATGAACATCCCTAACTTTTAAGCTTAATTCATACGTAATTGGTACTCAATTAACTGCACTGTTTCATAGTATTAAACGTTTCTACTCACCATGTTTCGTGTTTGGAATATGATATTCCAGCAAAATACAATGTCACTAACTACGAAATATGTCGTCCTTAGCTTTTCAACCACGTTATGTGTACATAACATGTGCCATTTGTCGTTGTATAACATACACATGTTTTCGATGCGAACCGCCTCTCGTGATACGTCGTTGGCCCCCAGTGAGTTATGTCTATCATATTTGTTAATCTAAATCGCTCTTTAGATGTTAGCCGCTAGTATCGATACGCGTTATGGATAAACGGCCTTAACGTTTACATATAGTGTCGAAAAGCCGTAATTTATATAACACATGCATCAATATAACTTACTAACAGATTAATGCAAATGCACGCATACGTCTGTAAAGAAATTACTGAACTATTTTAACAATATGCAAAACTAGTCTGGTTTCTGTCCCTAATCTTACAGCATACAATAGTGTGAGAATGGGGACAGGAACTATGGCAGTGAGTGAGCCCACGGCTTGAAGTGAACGATGGCATTTATCAAATCAATTTCCAACATGAATTGAAATACAAATGAACCAGGTGAAGGTCAATCAGCTTGCAAAAGGGTTGTTCAGAAAAGAAGAAAACGTTTTGCGCCTACCAGCCTTATGAGTAGTTAAAGACATTGAACAGCTACTATATAAGCGACCCCCACCCCGACCCCAAATCCACATGAGGTCTTATCTCTTAATTGTTTTATTGCCCCTAATCAGATTAATCCTGTCTCTTCACGGACAGCTAAGTGTCTGTAGACTTGACACCTGGTCATGTAAGAGGGTCATAATTTTTTTTTAAATTAGTTTATGGATGACTTCCTGTTGTTTTCTATAAGAATTTTAGTCATGGGTACAAGTTTATTCTAGTTATTTGTGGGTATATAGTGTAGTGTCTATTACTAGTTTGGGTAATCCTGGCCATTTGATTCGCTAATGGTGATGACTGAACTTATTAATAGTTGATAGGTAAGTAAATCATACAGACATTGCTGTAGAGAAGTTGTTGTGTGGCATAATGTCTGAAATGCTATTTGAAGTTAGATGTGGTTGTATCATAGTAGATTATGGTGAATTTGTTACCATTTAGGGTCTATTCTATTTGAGTGATCTAGGGTATGATATTACCATGTGCTTGTGAAGTATATACATGAATTTATTCATTTGTCAAATACTCATGATTGTCAATATATGTGTATTACTCATATTATGTAAATATGTAATTCTCTCCATAATGGGAGGATTAAATAAAATATACAGACACTATCCTGAATGCCCACTTTATTAAAACAACACGATTTTGCATTGCGCCATAAATATGGCGCGAAATCAACTGTCCGTGACTCAATTACACAATAGAGAAAATAGTTTTCTTTTAATTCGTAAACTCAAACTCAGAAAACTATATTTCTTTCACATTATACAACAGTGTATTCATTGCCTTAAGGGCTTTTCCGATAAGCACTTGATTATTACGATTAAAACATCCATTTGAACTGAAAATTACATCAAGGTATGTAAAGTGTTCAACAACTTCTAAACGTTTACCGTTATAATCCCATTTTTCATGATCATACAGTCGACCCTTTTTCCGGAATACTACGATTTTTGTTTTCTCAGTATTAACAGTAAGCCCCCATTTATCGCAGTAATTACTCAGGTCGTCGAGGCTACGTTGTAGTTGTTCCGGCGACTCTGCTATCAACGCTATATCGTCTGCATACAAGCGTAGTATGATCATAAGTTCGTTAATCTCTGTGCCAGCTCTAATGTCATTTCCTAAAGGAAGCTCCAAGTCTTCTATGAATAATGACCATAGTAATGGGGACATGTCACCTTGCTTTAAGCCAACACATATTTCGAAAAACTCTGAATAATTGTCACAATGTCTCACATTATTTTTCACGTGTTCATACATGGATCCAGTGATTTAATTATCTTGTTACTAACACCAAGTGTTATTTTATACCATAGACCGTTCCTATAAACACTATCAAAACACTTTTTCATGTCTATGAAAGGTACATATAAACGGTTGTTATTATTGAGTACATGCTGAATCAGTAAATGTAGGCAACATATAGCGTTTGTTGCAGGCAGTCCTTTTCTGAAGCCGAATTGTGCATCTGAAGTTAAATTGTTGCGGTCGCACCATTCTGACAAGCGTCTATTTATCACGGAAGTGAATAACTTAGACAGAGCACTGACTAACGTTATACCGCGGTAGTTGTTTACGTCATCACAGTTGCCTTTCTTGTATATAGGAACAATGATACCTTCCGTCCATGATTCCGGGAAACAACCACTATTAAATATTTTGTTAAATATAGCTCGTATATGATCTGCTAAAATATCACTGCTCTCAATGAAAGTTCATTTATCAAATCATCGATGGCGCCAGCTTTATTTCTCTTTAAAGATTTGATTGCTAATTTAATTTAATGTAATGCCATAGTCTAATTAATCGTTTGATAAATTTGAAGAGTTTTCAGCACAGAACTGTTCACTGTTGTTCTCTGTTGTAATCTTAATCTCGTTACTCATGTTAGAGAAGTATTGAAAGAAATCATCACATGATAAGTTATTGTTACACTGATTAGATGTTTTCTTGCTGAAGTATTTCCAGAAATCACGAGGTTTCTTCCTTTTTAATTGCGTAATTTCTTTCATTTTACGGGATTTGAACTCCTACTTTTTGTCACTGATTAAACGTTTATATGATCGTTTTGTTCACTACTCTCCGAGTTAAACTGATCGAGCGCTTGAAGGTACGATTTCCTAGCACTTACACAATGTTGGTCAAACCAATCTTTGTCCTTAAATGGTGTTCTCTTCAAGAAATAGCAGCGCTTGGATTTGGTACTGGAACGTTTGAACACCTGAATAGAAGCTTCATTAATTAATGCTGTGGATTCAGAAACCGTATTGTTGACACTTTCATCCTGCTCGTACAGTAAGCGATTAAATTGTGGTAAAAGCGATATCAGTTTTGTTCGGTAATCCAATTTCAATTCATGATTCCATTTCATTGATGAGTTAGTATTGGCGCTTTCATCATGATCATTTTTCGTAGACTTTGTTTTTAACATGAAGTTTATCAAAGCATGGTCCGAGAACTCATTAAACGGTTCAACATTGAATGACTGTATTTGAGAACTATCAGTCTGATTGCATAACACATAGTCGATTGTTGAACAACCGTTAATACCATGGTAAGTATATAGAATTTAGAATCACAACGACCGTTACAAATACGAACACCGGTAGTTTTGCACATATCAAGTAATTGTAATCCAATCAACGGGATCACACTATCAAAACGTATAAAATCATCCCTCATTCCAACCCGAACGTTAAAATCTCCACACAGGTAAATCCGTCCTAATGACTGATAATACATAATGTCGTCTTGTAGTAGATCGAACAAATTACAGTTGTTTACGTTATCAGCTGATGAGTTCTCAGACCATATATAACAATCACCTATGTAAATATCCGAATCCGTATGGAAGAAATCACGTTTAAGCTTAATCCAGACAATAGCGTCAAACCGATTTTTCACAAGCTGGATCCCTTTATGTAAATCACATTTACTGTATAATACCACACCACCACTGTTTCGCTTTGCTTTCTGTGCTGGAATGTTCTATATAAGTTTGTACAGTTGTATCCGTTAAGATCAATGTTGCTATAGCTATGTGTCCATGATTCCAAAAAAATATAATATCATATTGTTCGAGGATTGCACAAAAATCTACATTTTCTGTCTTCTGTTTGTTAAACCATTGCGGTTCCAAACTGCTATACTAATATTGTTATTGCTTTCACCAGTTGATTGCTACTCTACTTTTCCGTACGGACCGTTCATGTAGACTTTATCCTCAACTGTTAATTTGTTGAATCTAATATATGCATTATTTTTGTCTTGCCGAGCTCGTTTCATTTTTGGAATTAGTCTTTTTATTTGCTCCAATACTTCAGCTGGATATTGAACATGCATAAATGTTCCTGTATGTTTTGTATCATTATTTTTTCTCATAGATTTCACAAATTCATTGTCCTTTAATTCACTGAAAGAAACCAGGATATTCCTCGGTTTACCACCTCTCCTGACTCCAAAACTTTGCACTTTCTCTAATCGAATTTTCTGTTCATCATCGTCGCTAATTTTCAAGTTGGCTCTGAAACACATTCTGGTAAGATCCACTGTTTGGTCCGGGGTCTCATTCTCCTTCTCGTTTATACCTCCAATGATTAAATTATTGATCATGGCTTTGGAATTTAAGTTAATACGAGACTCTTTCAGAGACTTATTTTCACTTCTCAGATTTTCAACATCATCTCGTGTCTTTTCTAAATCGAAATCCACTGAATCTTGTTTATACTCCAGAATGTTCAATTTCTCTGAGTTTAGTTTCACTTGTTCATCAAGCTTTGACCATAGTGTATTTAATTTACCGTCAATGTCGGTCACTTTTTGTTCCAGAACATCAAATTTACATAACTTCGAATTCACTTCTGAAAATTTCTGGTTAAAAACACATCAAGTCTGTATAGTTTGTGTTATTGGGTTGAATAAACGATCCACGATCGGATAATATTCCTTGGGGATTAACCTGAAAATGCATATTATGCGTCGGTGCATTGTTTGTCATGGGTGTAGAACATTGACCCACATTGCTCATTTGTTGATATTTAGGGCTCGTGCAACCCGAATAATTTGCCATATTAGCAGACTTTGATTCAATGTTTGTTGAGTTTTCAGATATATTGTATCGTTAGATGAGTTCAGTAAGTTTATAAATGAGCCGCTAAAATCATGTGTTGAATTTCCCGCTGTTTTCAATTTTTTTGTCTGTCTCGTTTTCTCCGTTGAATCTCCTTTACTAAGTTTCTTTTTTCCTTTTTCCCCATCGTAGAGCGCCAGTAAATATTCCATTATATCATTATCACAAAGAGACAACAAATACATCCCAATATCACACTTAGAACCACGAAAAAAACTGCACTTTTTAAGAGCGCTAAAATATCGACTTATTGCCATTAATGACCTTGACCTTAAGTTAACTAAATTTTCACCCTTTCAAAGAGAACTTATTAGTAGCAGAAAAAATATAATAAAGCGTACATTAATGGTTATTTTATTATAAAACATGTTTAGCTTGACTTTAGTTACCCAACAAATAACGTTAAATAATACAAGTATATGTCAAATTCTTCATGATATCACTTTTTTAATTGTTTTATTCGTATTTGATGACCCACTGATGTAAAACGGATAAAAGACCATGCCTGTGGACGCAATGCGTATCTTGCTTAATGAACCGTGATTCTACTGATTTCAGTGCTGTCTTGGATCTTAACTTGTTTATCTAGGGTCCTTATCTAAGGGACATAATCGAAATTTGATCCCAAGCTTCCCTTCGTCCGAAGATCAAGGGAGACTACTTTGTAAATTAGGCATTGAAAGCTGGCAATGGTCGCTTCAAATGACTATTATTTTAAATCTAGGTACTTGGATATAATTCTTATCACATGTAAAGCAATTATTCTGTCAATAATTAATATGACTGTCAGATATAACTTTACATACACTTTAATTTCGTATAAGTTCGTATAATGATAACTGGAATTGTGTCATTGTTGGAATTAGAATTTAATCTTGCTTGAATTAGGAAATTAATTCCGCCTCTAGTATATTGCCTCCTTGTTGGAAAATTATGTTAGGCCAGATATGAAATTTCTGCATTTCATGTTAGGCGGAAGCATATTGCTCTCATATTATTAGTGTTTTTACAGTTATCATTATGCTAGATCTGGGTCCAGTACTAAATTAAAAATTACCGCTAATCGGACAAATACCAGTCCCTGATTGATCTATTTTATTTAAATATGCATTCGGACCGCATTATATAGCTAACGTACATATCCTTTCACCAAATTGAATGTAAATGTCAACTATGACACAATTCTAGTTATCATCAACAAACACATTAAATTAGAAACTTGAAAAATACAAAAGGCATTCATTTCCCATTTCTGTGTATTATTTTAAATTTGGTCTGTATGAAAATAAGAGTCTTGGAGACCGTCGATATCGCATTATGCTTCTAATTATTGAAAAGTCTTAGGTCTCTTTAAATATCTATAGATGCTTAAAGATATCTTAAAGTCTCCAAAGTATATAGGTAGTATAAATGGGTAATTCATAATAATGTCTAATAAGGGATCATAACTCTAGCATGGAGTAAAACATCAGTTAGTTGAACAAGAATATCAAAAACATTAGGTGAGTAAAGTACATCATGGATACAATGATATCAATAGGAAGCTGTTGTCGAAATTGGAATTATCTAAAAGGATATAGAAATACATCTATCAATTATTGCTCAACTTGAAATCAGAGGAAAATCCATTAAAACCATTAAAGCTCTACCATATTCATATGGCTGAATAATAACAGTATAATAATCTTAAGCTCTTCATTATAATTGATAGTGGTAATCAATCTGATTGTTACTGTTAATATTTTTTTTCATATATTTTGCATCATGTTTTAATACCTTATCACTTGTTCATAGACTAAAAATGTTCACATCTGCATTGTTCTTAAGATCTGTCCAGTTTTATGGAAATACAGTTATGTTTATAATTATACAGCAAATGATCGTCCCATATTTATATTTTTAAAAGATGTTACTCACTTATAGCCTTATGAATATAATTAAAGAGAATACATGGTTGGTGCCGAGATGGAGAATGGTTAGCCGGTCACTGCTTTATTAGGTCTAAAAACAATTTAGAAACAGGATAAAAATCATTACGAAGTGTGTTTACCTTTTAAAGCTTTTTGGAATACATCCGTATTTCCATAGTGATAATTGTTGACATACTTTTATTTCAGAATTTCGTTGCAAAATCGTTGATTGGTATAAACGGGATAAAACAGATATAACCGAAGTAATAATTGAACAACTACAGAAGAATTGTACATCAGGCTGTAATGTCAAAAAGGTTGACGACGGGACATTAAGCATACAATGTGAATCAGTGGGAAAAGTTGTGGGCGTGATTAATTATCTACATAAAGAGGAATGGAATAAAATACACAGACAAATAGGAGAATATTACAAAACTCACACATGGATACAAATTGATGAGCAGTCATTGAATGAATATATTGCCAGTTTTGGTAACTTCCTTTTTAGCCTATAAGTTTTGATTTTTTTCAATATGATGGATAAATGAACTTAATAAATGACCAGCTTAAATATTTAATCAAACTGTTATGTGTTTTACAAATTTGTATAATAAGAGAATACATCTAGTAAGGTCTGTTCACTGGTGAGTGCTAAAGGCAATAATTTCCTAAGCACCACTCATTTGAACAACTTTTATGTATACATAATGGAATTCATTATTACTTTATAAAAAAAAATCGGAAAACTGTACAGACTGAAACAGAAAGCCTCGAACACTCAATATTTGCCTGTTAAAATTAAAACAAAAACTTTTCGTTTCAGAACCACAGATGGATGAGCATGACATGAAATACGAACGACGTGCATAACGTGTGAACACACCAGGTGTCAAAATACATAACGGTATGCATAGATATTTTCTAACATTTCTTGATATTTTATACATTCGGAATCATTTCCCGAATATTTGCGTCTTCTGAAATAGTTCGTAGATCTGTATTAATGTATTTAATAATTCTCCTTAGGTGTGGTCGACTGACAATCTTGCATTTGTATGTGAAATAAAGCCATTTTGGTGTGGCCGCATTTTTCCCGACAGAATGAAATAGGTCAAATTCTTGCGTTTCTTGTTCGATTTCCCAGAAACGGACTGGGCTAGGAACTTAGTTTGGTCTCACTTTGTGCAAACATATATACCTTAAACCGAGTAGAAGAATTCGTCCGTGTTGATTAATAATTTTGCGTTTTAAGAAGGCAGTACGCATACACCGGAACGAAGTTTTACATATAATTTATTTCAATTTTACTAGCACGGGTCCGTTTGTTCTGCCTGTAGGAAGATTGTGATCTATTTGTGCGCTCTAAAATTGGCTTGGAAACAAACAAGGAGAAAAATTTGATTTGACCTTTTTTGTCGTTAAAACGAATGCCAGACGTAACGTAAGAAACGTGCCTATTACGCATCGATCGGTATTCGAGAAATGAACAAGAGATTCGGGAGATATTCCCATGCTCTATGCTAACGACTGATTTGACAGTTCATTTGTCCTAGGAACTAATCGGTCTTTACATGATAACGGAAATATATTATTGTTTAGAGACTTATTTATTTTATGATGCTTTTAAAAGTGTACCTTTCGTGTCTAGATATAACTATTTTATGTTAATTTAATATATTCTAAAAATGAACTCCCAAAACAAGGTCAGATAGCCTTATTTATAATTTTATAAGTGCCAAACAAATATTATTAAGGAAATCACCGGGTAAAACAACACAATGGTTTGGAATTTCTATTTCTATTTCAATTCAGATAATACAATGTCATATTATGTTGTAAATAACAAAAAACTTGTATATATATATTAATTAGTTAGAACATGTTTATTTTCATAAATGTTATAATTGTGTATATAACATATGTACCTAGTAGCAATGTACGTATGTGAGTTAGTGATAATTGTTCTGTAAAACTAATAAGCAGATAATGCACAGGTCATACTTATGTTTTGTTTCATGTTAAAAAGATGTTTTCAGGCGTAAGCAACCTAAAACCATATTTTGCATGTTTCACTTTTGAAGAAATATGAGTCATTTTAACTACTTGACCTATTTCCACCTGACCCGATTACTGGCAAACGTGGTATCGGTTGTTTCAACATGTTTGTCATTTAGAAATAAATTGTCCATGACTTACGCATTATCTTTATATTATTATCGTTTCAGACTTCAAGATGTGTTATCAACGTTCCCACAGATGCTGAAGTGCCTGAATACATTACTCATGATTTAGTTAAATAATTGGAAAGAAAACATTAGCCCGGACTGATTCGTATTTTAAGCTATATTCTCTTGACAGAACACTATTCATATATTGTGAGTCAGTAAATGATGTTACAAAAGCGATTGATATTCTTTATGGACCTGACTGGATTGACCACTGTAAAAACACTAATGATTAAGCTGATCTTTCTTATCTACAGGTTTATATGAATTCTGATAAATGTCATTAAAGTGTACTTTACTGTTTATTGAATTTCGCCGTAAGTAAGTCTATAACATTACAGTTCAATTATATTTTCATATGTTTTAGAGAAATCATCACCAAGAAGATTGGTCAAAAAGAGTATTAAACTTTTCTAACCGTGTTTTGTTTGTGATAGTGTATGCGGTTCATTAGTATTTATCTGAATATTATATTTGCTGAAGAAACGAACTCTTGGATATTGTGTTTAAATAATGTATATGCTTTATAATTAGTTTTATTTGTTTATAATAATGTTTAGTGTTAGATAAGGAAATTGTATGAATTACGCGCTTCAAACAACTAATTGGTACGCTCATAATTCAAAAGTATGCTCTTGAATAAAAATTATTAAAAATACCTGATTAGATTAATTTGTCAAATATTTTAGTATTTAAGTCAACTTTCGGTACAGTAGATTTCTAAATTGTTAACATTTAGTAATTTTGGAATCTTAGTGAATGTTGTGAATGAAACAACATTTAGATACTTGACATTTATTGATTATATCACAAAAATCTCAACCTTGACCGATATGAGATCGTTAACGATAAATGTTGGCGATTATTTCTGATGGAGAGAAACACACATAATCCTAAATCATACGTAATTACGTTTTATTACATGACAAATACACTTGCATCTCAATATTGCGATTGTTTATTATCAACACGTTTATAAGTAATAATGTGTTTGTTACTCATTTGCTTTGCTTCATTTATATCAATCATCGAAAAATATATCCTCATACTTCCCATCTTATTTATTCTGTGTGTCACAATTTATTTGTAGGAAGTAGCCCTAAGCAAATCAGATTTAATATAATCTTACAGCATTTCACAGCATATAAACGATGAATCAGAACTTAAAATCATTTATACGTTTTAGTACTTTTTATTAAGACCACTTATTTCTTACGTTCTTACATATTTTGCTATTATACTTACATTTAACAAACTCATGCTTTTTCGTATTTATGTTCGTGTTTGTAATTAAACTCTACAACTGTTGAGTATGTATTGCTTTACGATCAACTTTACGAAATCACCATTTTTCTTCAATAACATACTTGTGTATGCAGTCTGCAGTGTTTGGATCCTGCAACGAATTGTACGAAGTGCTCGAACCATGTCGATTGGTAAGATGATTAATGTTTAATACTCAAAATTGCATATCACTTTTAAAAAGTCAGGTAGACATTGTATATAATATACTTAATTAAAGTTATGGAGATCATGCATAAAATAAATCATTCCGTTAATTTCACTTTCAATGTCTTTTTGTGTCAAGTAATTTCTCAACCAGAATTCTACGGAGGTCCACATAATTAAGTTTTAAGCTAATTATATATCAACTGTCATACAAAGGCAGCACAAAATAGCATATGTGTCTGACAATTACTTAAAACTTATACTAGATTCAGACTCTGAAAATAAAGAGTTAAGTATTTCAGTAATATACCGAATAGCTTCGATATGAGTTTCTTTCTTAAAGTACCATAATGTTATAAAATTATCAGTTATATTAGCTTCTGTTTGTCCTATAACTGAGGAATCTGGCGTGTTTTCCTCCCGTGCATGCTATATAACAAGAATTTTTTTTCCGAAACTACCTTAGTATTTTTTTAATATCATTGAAACAAATACTATTTATAGAGCAGCTGTGTTTTCCCGCAGTCTATATTTATATTCCTGCGCATGCTCAAAGTGTCCTTCTAAATATTACAATAATGGATGCAGAAGCAGGACAGTATACTGACAGACGACGATGTAGTGTTTGCCGAGTCAGCCATGTTGTTTACAATCAATCGGAATATGTCAGAGTCATGTGATGGTGATGCACACATGTTAACGTGACATAGCGCGCTCTGTATGTTTCTGTATTTCAAAACGAAACACGCACACGCAACGAAATGTTTTGGTCTCCATTTTTGTATCCATGGTCACATGTGCTGGGAGTTGAGGGGTTAGGGGAAGGAGGTATATTTTAGAAGGTGGGATGTTTTATTTGACACTGTGTTTTTTCTAGTAATCTTTCTCTTATCTATGTAATATATAATAATGTTTATTATGTTCCTCTATGTGCCTTTATAGCTGTTAGAAACGATTTACTTTGAACATAAACACGGTTATGTCAAGTGGTCAATGCAAAATGTTAATATTCAATTTGTGTGTAGTTTTGTTTGGTCAGCAATAATGACAGATGCCAATCCATTATTGTTTCAATACAGTGAACTAATGGCAAAGGTAGCTTTAAGATCAACTCTATTATATGTGTATGTACATGCATTTTGTTTCATGAATTGGAAATTCTATTAATTATCACATACTGGAAATAAAAGTTTTAAAAATGTGTTTGTGTGTATCATTTTACGCTAGCCTTTTCAACGTTGGTGTATTGTTACAATAATTCAAATTATACCGTCATCAGACGGATTTTACAGATATGTGCAGATTCAATTACATTTCAAACTTATCAATTACACAGTTTTGATTAAATAATATGTCACCATTACTACCATATCGTATCTATACGTACATCTATACAGAAGCTACATCTGCATGACAACTTCTTATTTTCATTTGTTGATGTTATTACTCCTAATTCTATTAAAGGACAAACGTCACAGACAAACCCAAAGAATCTGTACAACGATTATAACTTTCCCATAATGTCTTTGGTAAAGGCATTTGCCATTAATGTTAATGTCACATGAAAAAAGTGTTAATCTAAATTAATTAATCTATGTATTTACATTTGTGGTAAGTTAATCGTATCAAGCAAGTATGAACTATGCTCTAGGTGTTTTGTGAAATACAGAGAGACCGACATCCGAACTAAAAGTACTTACCATTACTTCTAAGCTACTGAAGAAAACGAGGTTATGTGTTCATTATGTGCGAAGAAATTGCTTCAAGTACGTTCTAGATTTACTTTAACAGTTGGTAACATACTTAACATTACTTTCACTGTTACATATTTATATATTGTACAATATATTTATTCGTCGTTTCTGCAATTTGCAATAATACGACATAATGAACCCACCAAATAGAATAAAATAATACCTGTACAAGTTCAGAGCAAGAAATGCTTCTTATTAATCACTTTATAGACATAGGATGGAAAAAAGTCCCTCTGATGGGAAGAAGTATGGTAACTACCAAATCAAAAATTAACTATATATGCTACACCTGAGAAAATGGAAAATTTAAGAAATAAAAATGCTAAATACCTAAAGTATTGGAAGCTGTTTGAAATGTTTGAGATGCGGAATAAATGGGTTTTCAAAAATGAGTGATAATATATTTATTTGGTACAATGTAGTGAACCACATGTTAAGAGAAATATAAACTATTTAAAATGTAACATTTATTCTTTTCAAAAACGTTTGGACAGGTACAAATAATTGTTAAAAACCTGAATACATGATAAAATACTCACTATAGTACAATCAATAAATAAGGATTTTAAATCTAGGGTTAAAAGGGAAAGCGTGTTATGTGATGATTTAAAGGTTTGAACATATTTAGAATAACATTTTCAAACATAGAATCTAACTGAAAATGAAGCAAAAACAATTCTTTTAAGAAAATGAGTTGTTTAGATGAAATAAATGCTAGATTTTAAGTAATAATTAACACAATGATGCAGTTAATGAAAGTGTACTGCATATCATGGTAAAATTTCATAAAAAAACAACAGCACTATTCAGACAATAAACGTTTTTGTATAACCATAGGTGTTCAGAAAAACGTTATCCATGACGTCAAGTCGAATTGTCTCAAAATACGCTCTGTTTGAATGTGTTTTTGTAAAATGATATGTCAACCCCCCCCCCCCCCCCCCCCTCCCCAGTAAGACATTGTACATGATTGGAGCTCTTCAAAGCTGGAGAAATGTTGACCCATCAAATATAATTTCAAGTTCGGACACAGAGAAGCCACACGGCGCTAAATCTGGCGAGTACGACGGGTGTTCCAGGATCTCAGCAATAAGCTGATAATGGATAATCATAGATGGGTGTCTAGTCCCCGGCGACGAGCGGCATTATCCTGGCGAAGAATTATGGACTCTAGGTCATCGGATCATAGTTGCAGTACGAAGTTTTATCGGTTGTTATAATCATGTTCAGAAATCGCGAACGTTACGGATTGTATCGTCTCAGGTTTATTAACGAATATCACATACTTTTCAATTTCATCTTTTGAAAAAATTCGTGGGACCCATCCTACACCTATTCTTCTCATATTCAAGTATACTGTTAAATTTGCTGAATCAGCCCAATAACTTGTATCAATCTGTGGTCTACCTATCTGTGTCCATGATTTCTACAAGCTTGATGTTAGCATCGCTAAGTTACGTCATCTCGAACATTATCATGTCCCTCTCGGAATTGTTTGTGACAGTTGTACACCAGCGATCGACACACAATTTCTTTTCCTGCTGAATTCTCCATTTTTTCTTTTGTTTTTGTCTGTGTCATTCCAAGTCTTACGCAAAATTTGATAGCTGCACTTTGTTCTAATGACGTCCGAGTTGCATGACGTTGTTTCTCAGATGACCTCGAGTATCTTGACATGTCCATCTTTAAGTAATAACAAGTTCAAACTTTGTTTACTTCCGGAAGTTTAGACGTTTTGATATGACGTTGACTTCTCTGATTAATGAAAGCGTTTGTTGCCAAATATTTGAGGCTACAGTAAATAATGAATTTGTAGATAAGTATTCAAATTTTGTTACGCGGTTGTTATGCTTACTAGTGTTGCTATGGTGATCGATTTCACGTAATAATGATAGTCTTTTAGAGGACATGAATGATACTTGTTTTCCTTTTATAATCATAAATATTAGATGCAAATATAAAACATTATCATAAAACAAATTATCAACAATATGCACGTTGTAGCAAATATTTTACTAGGGATTCGATGCTGTATGTTCTAAGTAGACGGGAAGCCCGACCAAATAAACAATACCGAAATGTCAATGAATTAAATAATAGTAGTGCATTGCGAAATTTACAATCATTTGGTGGTATTCCTTTTTGCACCTGACAAAACGTTAACGAGGATAATACATTGTTTAATTTCAAAGCCGGTGTATTTTAAGCTAAAAAACATGTCCTAATATCATACTATATGCGATCTGTGGTTCATTAGTAAGTAACATGATCTCAACACAATAGCAGTCTCGGTGAATATTCAGCTATTTTACCTACCACAGCAAAAGGAGTAGTACGTCGTGCATAAAGACGATATGAAATTACATGCATACACAATTTGTCGGCAGTTCTTAAGATTATGACGTTCGCGTGTATATACGAATCGTTGCCACCATAGTAGATGGTATATAAATTGTTTTTTTTTTTTTTGTATTTCCTTAATCAATTTTAACAATATGAGTCTTACTATTTCTTTATTTAACAGTGCCTTATTTTGGGCCGCCGAAGACAGTCGACTAAAATATCTCTTGAGTCACACATTTAACACAAATAAAATGAAAAACTTGATCGAACCTGAATCGCTAAAATTTGTATAATCCTGTAATAACGAATTAATCACACAAATTCACATAAATTCATATGCAACGTTGAATTTCGTT
The DNA here is from genome assembly GCA_964023205.1 of Lutraria lutraria. Lineage (NCBI taxonomy): Eukaryota > Metazoa > Mollusca > Bivalvia > Venerida > Mactridae > Lutraria > Lutraria lutraria. The sequence goes on from OZ026847.1 coordinate 24,799,195, forward strand.
TTTGTTAAAATTAAGACCTTCTTACTCTGTTCTGTGTTTGGTTAAGTAACAAGAAACACCATTATTGCTGCTTAAAACTTTATATATAATAATTATATGCGATTTCCAAACATCATCGAAATTGTACACTGTAGCTATATATATAGGAAACAAACAAAAAATATAATAAAGTAATTATGGTTATACTAGGACATATGTCAACCATGATAATATACTCGGTATATTTTGATTATCAAGACAATTATCGTTCATATTGATTAGACCCTATAATGTAGTTCGTATCTGTATACAATTTAATTATTTAACCCAGACACAAATTGTTGAATGATTATAGTATACTTATAAATAACTCGTAAAATCATTAATATAATAATGTTATTTGATAAAGTCGTCTAGCTTTGTGTTCAACAATTATCATTATTTGACATTGAGAAAAATATTGCGTACGCATTCAAACGATGACATAATTCATCGCATTCTATAGACAAAATTAAACACAAAGTCGAGAAGCATGACATTGATATGCCTAACTTAATGTTCCAATCAAAGATATGTTTTTAAGGGGATTGTCTCACGAGAGTTTGTTTGACATGTACGTATTGTTTGTATAACTTTTAATGTTAAGTCAGACTATGTCATATTTTGTAAATATCAGAAAAACAAGATTCTTTATAGATATTAAGTACTTACACAGATAAACTTGTTGTTGTTCTTATTGAATGCGTTATAAATCAGTTTGACACGCCTCCGCTTCTAGTTCTTGTTTAGCCGAATTTAGTTCAATATACAAAATTCATGGGTTTTCACTTAACTTTGTTAAAACAGTACAATAGTATTGTGATTTCAAAGAATGTGCATTTTCGGAAAATGTATAATGCATTGACTGTTGTGTATACACGTAAAAGACATTCAACAAACTTACAATAGGAAAGGTATAAAGTGTATTGCTCATCGGCGATGGAATACAGGGTCCGACTTTTTAAAATGCAACTGACGTTGCAACTGATGGTTAATACATCAATACATGTCGACGTTTAGAATTTAGTTTAATAAGCATTAATATATTATAATCGGATAATGCACCTTTCCTATATGATATCGTGACAACAATTTATTTCGACGTTAAGAGTTTCAAAATGCAGACGAAATATTCCTGTATAAATGCTAGTTATTAGGTCTTTTTTTTTTACTTGCACACACGTATTAATTAAGACATGTATTTATCTGAATACTTTCTATTCATGAAGACTTCTAATGACACACGTGCTTTAACCGCATCAGAAGGCATGCCTCACACTGCACGGATATGAATGTACGCCGTATTCATTCCATTTGTCCGCAAAGTTCCTATCTGGGATTATTACGGGCATTGAGTCGTATAGGGCTTTGTAGTTATAATTTATAAGACCTACTGGACAAAATATGTAAATAAACATTATCGATGAGGGAACAATGTTAGATCCGAACAACTGGTATTTTTAACTATCTACCCATGTAGCAGAAACTCTGTGGACATTGATATTAATGATACACGTATGATTATACCGTAAGTTTGCATAATCTATTTTATTTATTTACATACCAAAATACTGGCTGAGACCTCTGAGCCCGAGGTTATTAAACTGGAGATCAATCCTTGTGCTCAAATCTCATATTTTGTATTTAATTATTTCTTGGTTTATTATGATCGGACCATACTTTTTTATTACTGAAACAATATATTGACAGCATAACTTACAGAACATGTGTTTAAACCTTGAAAGGCTTCATGTTTTCAACCGTAATGAATAGGGAATTAGATTGAGACTTGAGCTAAGAGACTGTTCTCAAGATTGATACATTGGAGCAAGACTTCCATGAAACCTGTCTGACATCCGAACTATGAGAACCCCAGAACGCCAACCTTAATGTGCATGCAACATTATTCAAGCCTTCCGATACGAAATAAAAAAATCCGATAAGAGGCAAAAAATATTAACTTAGCTAAAATTAATTATGCAGTGTGTGAATTAATATTATAATGGGTTTTGATTTACCTTTTAAATTATTCCTTTATTAAGCTGCTATAAAGTAAGTGTTATTGTTTATGACTACACCAATTAGTGATTTGAAAGCACGTGTTTTTAAAGGTCAATATGAATAATCACGCAACTTTATCATTTACTTCTCAGTAATTTGATACTTCTTAAGGGGACACAATTCTCAACTTTCAAAAATAATACATAGAAAATAGTCACATGGCCAATTGAAATAATTACTTGGGGAGTCTATACAAAAGTATTGGTAAGTTGTTAAAACATTAGTGTAGACATGTTATATTCACTATTTGAAGAATATAGACCAGCTACCACTGATTAATCAAGAAAACAACACCGTTAAAAACGGTTTATGAAAGTACATTCAAACTCAAAATGTAGCGAATAGTTCGTGAACCAAATTAGTTTTTAAACAATACGAAGTAACACTGAACGTTGTACGAATCCATTTTTTGGTTGACATAATCGCGTTTACTGAAACGACCAAACAAACATTCGACATGTGACATAAATTTCGACAGGACGCCATTTTTCTATTCGTTAAAATGTAAACAAAACAAATATCTGTGCGATTAGACATTTAAAGCTGTGGCAACACATGGTAAGTAATGCATAACGTAGCTAAGACATATGGGATTCTCCATTAAGACGGTAAGTCTAAAACACTTCTTTGATTTCTGTTCTTTCTATTTGAATTATGGTTAATTGTAAAATGTTTACGATCACTTTCATTCTCCCACGGCTTCTGACCGATTCACTGAAAATAATTCGTCCGCGAAAGGAACGGTTACTCGAATTATACTAAACAGGTGGTGGCACGTGCATTTTTTTTTATTAAATGACAAGGATTTTTGAAAGAATATCGTTTATTTACCAACATTAGAAAATATACTTATATCCGTGTAAAGATTATAAGTTTTATTCGCTTAGGAGAAAAAATAATTAAATAATGGACTATGTTTCCGATCGAAGACATTTCCGTTTTCAGTTGTGAAGCAATTCCGCTATAAATTTCGAAAAGTAAACAAAACAAATAAGGAGACCAAAATTGTGATAATGAGTAATCAGTACGCAGATCAAAGTAAGTATTAACGCCAAAACATTATGCTTTCATTTATTTACTTTTTGTCGTAGGCACATGCCATGTCTTCAACTTTATAAAGGTAAGTGCATGAAATATGTGGTTTTACTATCGCACTGACCCAATTTATCGAAATCCCGTGCAAAGCGTCCTTGAGATATCAGTAAATAGTATGGTGTCTGTGAAGGGATACTGTAGGAAATAATAATATGCGTAAAGTTCAGTATTAATTGCTATCATAATGTATAAAGTGTCTTAAATTGTTATCTCTGGTAACCTTTTATATTTTTTATATGTTTAACCAGGTTTTCCAAGACAAAGGCTATTTTATTGGCGAATGTCGGCGCACGGACAGGCGGGCGGGTTGCAGGGCGAACTTCCACAATTTATTCTGGAGGCAACTTCTCCTACAATTCTGAATGGATTTCAACCAAACTTTTACACATAACTATTTTGTAGTACCCCTGTGGATTTTAGGGATTTTGTGATATGATCCCTTTTGGCCGATCTATGATCTCGTGTTTTATTGTGTGCATAACCTATGTGATATATACAGTATATATGGGGAAATACTCTACTGGACGCAACTCCTTCAATTCTGAAGGGACTTCGACCAAATGTTCGCAGAATTAACTACTATGATCAAGTATCAAATCGTTTTTAAACTTCTTTTTTCTAGTAAACGATTACATGGCTATTTTGCCCCTCGATCGATCTTGGTTATTGTTATTTTATTGATCCTTAATATATAAATTGATTAATAAATACTATGAACGAATATTGAATTTGTGATTATTGTACACTGCTCGAAAAAACGCGTTTACCGAAGTTTAGTGAAAAATTATATTTCTATAAACTTCACGTTTAAAATTTACTTAGAATATAATGACACTTAAACTCCAAATTTACATTTCTTCGTTTATTTGAAATTTACTTAGCGTTTAATGAAGAATTAAATTCGTGTAAACATCATGTTTAAAATTTACTTAGAATATAATGACACTTAAACTTCAAATTTACATTTCTTCATTTGTTTGAAATTTACTAGCGTTTAATAAAGAATTAAATTCGTGTAAACATCATGTTTAAAATTTACTTAGAATATAATGACACTTAAACTCCAAATTTTACATTTCTTCGTTTATTTGAAATTTACTTAGCGTTTAATGAAGAATTAAATTCGTGTAAACATCATGTTTAAAATTTTCTTAGAATATAATGACACTTAAACTTCAAATTTACATTTCTTCATTTATTTGAAATTTACTAGCGTTTAATGAAGAATTAAATTCGTGTAAACATCACGTTTAAAACTTATTTAGAATATAATGACACTTAAACTTCAAATTTACATTTCTTCATTTATTTGAAATTTACTAGCGTTTAATGAAGAATTAAATTCGTGTAAACATCACGTTTAAAACTTACTTAGAATATAATGACACTTAAATTTCAAATTTACATTTTTCTGTTGATTTGAAATTTACTTAGCGTTTAATGAAGAATTAAATTCGTGTAAACATCACGTTTAAAACGTACTTAAGAATATAATGACACTTAAACTTCAAATTTACATTTCTTCATCTATTTGAAATTTACTAGCGTTTAATGAAGAATTAAATTCGTGTAAACATCACGTTTAAAACTTACTTAGAATATAATGACACTTAAATTTCAAATTTACATTTTTCTGTTGATTTGAAATTTACTTAGCGTTTAATGAAGAATTAAATTCGTGTAAACATCACGTTTAAAACGTACTTAAGAATATAATGACACTTAAACTTCAAATTTACATTTCTTCATCTATTTGAAATTTACTAGCGTTTAATGAAGAATTAAATTCGTGTAAACATCACGTTTAAAACTTACTTAGAATATAATGACACTTAAATTTCAAATTTACATTTTTCTGTTGATTTGAAATTTACTAGCGTTTAATGAAGACTTAAATTTATGGAAACTTCATGTTTATAATTTACGTAAAGTTTACTTGGACGTAAAGTTTGAGTTTATAATTTTACTTAAATTTGATAATGAAGATACTTTGTTTTGACTCAGTATTTGTTGATATGTAATGTTAATTTTGGTACCGATTTTTGAAAATTATGTAATTGCAACCGAAACAAGTGCATTATTTTATTAGAAAATGAAATTGAGAGTTGAATACCTAGTAACAGTCAAGAGAATGATTTTGAAGATTATGCATTATTTTGATTTTTGAATTGAGATATTTGAATGATGTTTATATAACGAAGGTTTTCCATTATTTTCTATTATTCTAGATAGTTACTTTTTTAGTTGTAGAGGGTCTGGGGGTTGTGGCTAACTAGTACTACTGTTAGTCATGTTCCCCGTTTTCTGCTGTCCATTGCTAGATGTATGCTATGTTGTATAAAAGGTATAAATCCACCACAAACGCTGAAAATTTTACTATCTGAGGTTAACACATGCAATAATAATTGTTTACACAACCTGTATGCATTTGCGCACTGCATCAGTGGTCAGTTTTACAGAGTGTCTAATTTTAGAACAGATTATCAACACAGGAGAGTACACAGGAGAGTGCCAACGGATTTAGATTTAAACTTTGTCTTGGAGTGATATGTTACTTTCAATGAAGAACTGATACATTCGTTAACTTGTTGACTTGCAAAATGGATGATTATTATTCTTCTGTGTATGGAACTGATGTCTTCTGATGAAGAGTAAAATAGGTATAAAACTTAATATGTTTATGTCTCTTATGTTTAATATGTACTGTATACTTGATTTATATTGATAACCACCTATGATTTTATACCTCTACACACCATACTGTACGACGAATATACAATTAAATCAGCTTTATCATATTGAACAGCATTTTTATTACAGCACTTTTTGCATGAAACACAACATAGTCATTGCGTTGCCTGGGCCATGGTAATACAAATGTATATAATATAGATCATACCTATGACAATGATGAGAAATGTCTATCAAGGCTTTTATATTTATATTATTTTTGTATATTTACAGCGACGGCGAGGAATGTATCATGATATTTAAAGCGTCTTAAGGAAATGGACAAAAAGGTCAAAGCCAGAAGGGATAGCGGCAGGAGCTCAAACGTAACCGATCGGCGTCAACGGAAACTTCTAATCGAAAGATGGCGGAGGATTGCCGTCTTGGACTGTCAATCAGGACAAAATTTAATGTTATTCAGGATAAGGAGTAATGTTATTTGATGTTATATTGATGAAAATAAAGCAATAACTTTGAAAAGTTTTGTATTTTATTGTACAATACGAAATATCGTGCATTCTGTTTACTATATGTAATAAAGTGAGTCGTATTAAACAGCTAGGTTTAATTTACTGTACTGTGTGAAATTTACTTCAGGTTTTCGTAAAGCTAAAACAAGAAGTTTAATGAAATAATATGGGAATATAATGCATTATATACTGCACGTTTACATAAAGATTAAACACGAAGTTTAATGAAATAAAATGTGAATATACTGCATTATATTGCAAGTTTTCATAAAGCTTAAACACGAAGTTTAATGAGATAAAATGTGAATATACTGCATATATTGCAAGTTTACATGAATCTTAAACACGAAGTTTAATGAAATAAAATGGGAATATACTGCATTAAATTGCAAGTTTACATGAATCTTAAACACGAAGTTTAATGAAATAAAATGGGAATATACTGCATGATATTGCAAGTTTACATGAATCTTAAACACGAAGTTTAATGAAATAAAATGGGAATATACTGCATTATATTGCAAGTTTACATGAATCTTAAACACGAAGTTTAATGAAATAAAATGGGAATATACTGCATTATATTGCAAGTTTACATGCATCTTAAACACGAAGTTTAATGAAATAAAATGGGAATATACTGCATTATAAACATCGAGTTTAACTACATTTAATATTAGTTTACGGTCGAAGGAAATTCCATGTTTACATCAAGTTTACGATGAACTTAAACTCCTGTAAACTCCGGAGTTTACGTCCTTGTAAACTTAAAGTAAACGCCATGTAAACTTCAAGTTTAATTACCAACTTAAATTCGAATAAACGTCATTAAACACTACAAATAATGAAATTTACTTTGAGTTTAAGTTAAAATTAAACGCGTTTTTTCGAGCAGTGGTAACTGACATGTATTTTGATAAGTCACAGAACTGGCTCAATAAGCTTAACATGAAAATTATCAGAAAATATGATACACTTTAAATGGCAAGGGGAAATTCTAACTATTGACTGTTTTGTTCCATGGCACTTTTGACCACCATACCTTTTTATCTGTACTACTTTATGAGCAAAACAGATCGTGTTTTTACCTGGTAGTGTGTGTAATAAAATGAAGTTAGCAGTGTTAATTCTCATTATTTCAAATAAATTTCACTCGTACAACATTGATAAATGTTTTGACATTGTGTAGTGCATAATACTTTTTTGAAATATGAATTAATATTTGTGAATGTACGCGAGAATTTGTTCTTATATCCACATTAGCTTTGTCATTTTGTCCTTTTTTCTCCATTCTTGTCAACATTCCTTTCAGTGCAAATATGACTTGAAATTACATTGATTTCTTTTACTTAATTCAAAGCCTATTCTTAAATTTTAATTCTTACCATACCCCATCCGCTTTAGATAATTGTCAGAAATTGTGTCCCCTTAAGCGTCGCAAATGCAAAACAGCGATTATACTAATTGCACACAGTCATACACAATTTGTCGTCTGCACTTGATTATGAACTCGTATTTATAGAACACAGATAGTTTTATTGATATTTTACCAACATTATGTAGTCCCGCTTACACAGTGTACTTCAAGTAAAGCATACAATATTATCGTTTGAGGTAGGCACCTGCTATATAGTGTCAGTTACTGGATTGGTTTAGTTGTATATGAGCTAAATAAGAATGTGTTCAGACATAAATAACGAATCCAATAAAAACCTTACAAACATACTAAGCACAATATTTCAAGCATTTTTAACGATAGGCTGTTCGATTCAATGTGTTTCAAATTAACAAAACATTCATTTATTGTTGGATATCAATGTTCATAGTATGACCATATCATATTAAAACTGTGTGCATTTAGAGCACTAGGTAAACTTGCCCTTGAACACGTTTTGGTTTACCATTATGACTAATTTTCGTCCACTCCATGCTTGTAAAACATTTTGATTACTCCTAACAATAATTTTTACAAAATCTAATACAACGAGTCGAGTTTTCAAAATAAAATATACATTCTGTGTCGCTTTATAGCGACAGATCTAACCAATAAGGGGTCAAAATAATATTACATGTGTGGTTTTCAGGGGGTATTATCATGTGGTATATTGTTTTCATACCACATGGTCTAGAACAATGGCGGCGCCAAAGAGTTCGAAGGTAAGGTCACTGCTTCTATCGTATTGTTTTTATTACTTAATTAATGTAAGGAAAGATTGAAGGTAAGTCGTATTTTTCGTCGAAAGTTTAAATGTTTCTAGTTTTTCATCAAGTCCATGTTCCAGCCAACAATTTTTCGAATCCATCGGTACCAAAATTAGTATTGTTACTTTCGTAGTTTGACCATAGAAACTGCAGAGAAATCTAAAATGGAGAGACATTTTCATTATTTTTGTTTCAAATTGTTTCAAATGGTAGCGTAAAATCCAACCACTCACAGGCCGTATTCTATATTATCGATAGTTCCTGGGCTCTTGAAACAATTTACGTTGACAGACAGACATACAGACAAACAGACAAACAGACAGACATGCAAAGCTTTTATTACATAAACCTTACTTTTTTGTTAATACAAGGTTTAAGATGTAAAATACAAACGACCTTGAGAAATAACTGCGGTTGTACAATAAAGTATCAGTTACAACCGATATACTAATTGATTGCAATCTATGGACAAAAATAAACACGGAAGCTATCAAGCATTAATTTGATATGCCTAACTTAATGTTCTAATCAACGGTCGGTTTGTTTAAGGGGTTGTCTCACGAGATTTTATTTTTATGAAACATTGTTTAACTTTTAATGTTAATGTGAATCTCGCAGTATTTATAATATTGTGTAGATATAAGACAGCAAGATTTGTTATCGATATTAATTACGTACGCAGGAGAACTAGTTTTTGTTTTTATCAATTGCCTTATAAGCCCGTTTGACAAGCCCCCCAGTTACTGTTCTGCCGAACTTTTGTCAGTATGCAGGCTTTATTATTGTTTACCGAACTGTTTTAAAAGGAGAACAATAGTACTGTGAATTCAAATAATTTGAATTATCAGAAAATGTATAATGTATTTACCGAAATTTGAAATACATTCGAACAATAGGAAACTTGGCAAACGTTGTATACATTCAAGCAATGTTTTCTCATTAATCATTATATAGCAGCATTGCAGTATGTACCTATTACGATGCCTAAAAGTGGTATATATATTGAGCATCAATGCCATGTTGAATTTATATACTTCCATAGAGAGTATGTAACATTCCTATACGTAAAAAACGACGATATGTTGTTGACAAGATGTGCACATTTTGATTATGATTAATGCTGTTCTGTGAATGAATGTGTTTATGTGTTATCATAAATGTCGGTGTCAACAGGATCATGTATTAATGATTGCAATGAAATAACACATACGTGTTACCTTTGACACTAGATACATTTTTCAGCAAAGCCATTTGTACTATACACATATGCATGTATACTTGTACCACATACTCGCAAATTATCCTTTATAGCAAATATCGGTGATTAGTCGAAGTGAAAACCGCATTTCATATATTCTGTTCTTACAAAAATAGCATGTAGGTCATGCAAATAGTTTGCTTTTTAAACATGTATTCTTTCTGCATGTAATCAAGTAATAAGAAAGCTAAAGATGTACTACATGTGTATATATATCAAGTTCGCAAGGTTTTCAGTTTGTTTTTAATATTAATTTACCAAGTGTAACACGATGATTTGAATAAATGCACGGATACGAAACTATATTTTGCTGACACACGGACTATAAATAAGTCTGCAGTATATCTAGTACAAAATGACGTATGTTTCAGTTACCACCTTTACCCCGTTGCTTTAACGACAAAACACACAAACACCCATTGAGATATTAATAAGACAAGGGAGACAATATAGATATATGTCCTAACCATCATGCACGATTAGTCTGTTCCTGATATTATGAAAAACACTATGTCATTAAGTTGTAGTCGGTTTAAGTCTTCATAAAGTAACTTAGTTGTGTCGCATACCAGTAAACAGCAATTAAAACTAATCAGGTAAGTATTTTATCCAGGAAAACAGTTAAAAGGTAGCTTTTCCTTGGCAGAAGAATGTAGAAAACAAACACACAAAAGGTCTGAGTAACGATAAAGAAGCGTGTTCCATTGAGGTCTGTCACGAGTACCCATAAATGGATGCCTTAGTTGTTATGACACTTGTCAGTGGAATATTGAGGTATATGAATATATGAGTGGTACCGACCTAGTTTGTTATTATCAAAACAATTATTTCAGGTATTGATTTTTAGAACATACCGACATTAGACATCCAGAAAGCGAATCATCGTCTACTGTGTGTCTGTCAATTCCCTATCTAATGAGGACATGGCAAACTCAGTAACCAAGAAGGCTAATGTCCTGTTAAAAGTTCTGCGTCCAAAACGTACTGTTCTCTCTGAGCATTCTAAAATATTCTGGTTTCATCATGTATACAATTTTATTTCGACTATGCGTGTTCGTTCTGATTTTATAGCCTTACAAATAAACTAAAAATAAACTGCAAGTATCCCAAAATAAGTTAACAATGTTTGCTCTCAATCTTGAACATAGGTCGCATATTGATAAATTTGAACTCATTAATTGGCTGACGTGTTGCACAGATAACGCTGTGGCATGTATTCAAAATTAAACATGGCTTAGCTAGGACACTACGTAACAATCCAAGCACCTTTACATCCCCATAATACCTGATCCATCAAAGCTGGCTGTTTTGTTATTCCTAAAATAAAATCGCATGGTACATACATGGTAGCGTAATTGTTTTAGCACAATCATTACCAGTGGCATATGTTCATTAATTAATGATGACAAAGTACTTGAATATACACTGATTAGATCATCGACAGTTTCGCCTTCTGTATTTCCCGAATTACACGAGTTTCAATCGCTATTGAATGAGATGCTATCAATTGAGTTGAGCTTCCGATAGGTTACTGTCTTGGAAACAGTTGACTTCAAGATGGCCACAGTTCATATTACCGTGATGATCACAGAGATCAGTCAATCTATGATTGATACAATGCTACCGTTATCTCTAGTTATTACATAATCAAACATATGGCCATGGATATGTGTTGGCTGTTTAACATGTTGCAGCAAACCACATGAATATTGTGCACTGTTGAATTTCTGTGTGTGAAAGTTTAAAAGAAAGTTTTCTTAGTTAAGATGTATTACATAATACGATATATTTAAAACAAAATTTAAGAAATTAATATCATAAAGTTGTACTGTATCTATGTCAGACATTCCTTTAGTATGATATGTGTAATAGCGTGTCTGTGACTGGGAATCATTCTCTTTTGTCAAAAATATGTAAATTACGTGCGATTTATAGAAGACAAACGAAATACAATATTTATTTCAAATCACTTGAAAATCACTTTTTACAGTGGGTTTATTTCATTATCATGGTTAATTTTTTAGATCTAGAAACTGGTAAAACTTGATATGACTGACCAGCCAGTCACGCTTCCTTATTGCATAAAATTCCAAATTCTGTACATTTTGACATATCTATCTGCTCAATGATACACAAAAATGTTAGTATTTACAAAAACAGTTTATCCAAGCTATCATTAATTTTTTTATATTAAGTACCTTGGTTACATATACGACACATTTTAAACTTTTGTAAGAGTTGATGCTTTTGTTAAAAAAAACATATATAAATAGTAATTGCTGTAGGTATTGCACCGTGACCAGTACTTTTCTTTTAAAATTATCAAATTAGATTAACACTATGTTATTGCATCTTTTAGCCACGAGTTTTCATTGAAATGTATATTATTTTTTAATTTGTTAAAAATGGGTTACTCCCGTAGACTTCAATGTATTTAATGTCATTTTAAAATCATCTTCTATCATGAAAACTCCAAAATCTGTCCGCACCATTTTGATATATCAATTTCTAAGTTAGGATACTAATAACTTGGATCTCGTGTCATCGAGTTAATTTATCTTAGGTATGATTCTTAGTTAAGATACCACAGAATTTACGAAATTCTTAAACGGTTTTATCAACGGTTTCAATCTTAGAGTGGTTATGACGGCGACACATTCTACACGTAAAGTTATTTTTGCGGACAAAGTGCATTCCCAGGTACTTATAGTTCTGTAAATAAAAAAAGACAATTTATTCTACATGTTTTCGTACACCTATGTATGTTGGACAAGCCAATTGTAACTCTCTTCCTATAATTCATGTAGTTCAGATTGTCAATAACGTTTCACATTAGCTATACGCCGTACAAACGTGCATAACATTACTTTGAAAAGTTAAATCCAGTTGAATCTCGTTATCTCAAATTCCTAGTCACCGTGGAAATTAGTTTGAGATAACCGAAATTTGAGATAAACAAATATAGTATAATTATACATGTGTTGAGGTATTTGTGCATATAGCCTTTATTTAAACATTACACTGCGTGTATGAATACGTTTAGCTTGAATAAAACATGTGCATACGTAGAGAAGAAACAACATAGGTACGTATCTATTCATTCACCGACATAATGATTAATATGAACAATTAATGGCCCATTTTAATACACTTATTAACGAAATGTGTTGTAAGAATTCGGAAATACGCAGCGTCTAGCTTTAAATATTTACATATAAAAAGGGCCAGAATGCCATCTAAGTCGAAAGCTAATATAATGTCTAATAATCGTTTGTGATATTAAAATGAAATGCACGATTCAAATAAATCGTATTTGATAAGACCAATAATTTCTTCAAATACAACCAAAAACGTTTAGCATTTTAGTTAAAAAGATAAGATAAAAAACCAGGACCGCTGAAGCAGCAGAGTTTTACCATCTATCTCCCTCCTTATGTGCGTAATGTTCATTCAAAGCTGGCTACGCCCATGAACATAAACTTGAACTGCCTCCGTAGTAGAGGTGGTTAATATCGCTGATTTCAAATCACCGCAACCTCCCTCGGCTTTGAGCACAGCCATCGACCATGCCTCTTCATGTGAGAAAGTAGACAGTTGCTTATGGAGGAAGGGAATCTAGTAGTGTTTATTCACAGGACCGATGGTAAGGTAAACTGTCCGCCTCATATGAGACTGATTGTTGAAAAGGGGCGTAAAACTCAACAAAACAAACAAAAATTAACATAAACATAAATTTATTTTTTATTATTTACGAATGGCTTGTACATTGCACTCTTCATGCTTAAAGCCGCGGTTGCATTCACGGTCACGCACGTTGTTAAGTAAATCTAACTAAGCCGGATACTTGTAAGTACCGTCAACTACGCGTGTTTCCCTTTATTATTGTCAACTAAGAATCTTTTTTAAATAAATTTAAGCATTTTAACTCTGAGAAGGGGCGATAAGACAAAAGTTGTTAATGGGACCTTATTGCTTAACACCGTCTGAACTTCATTTTGTTTGATATATAAGTATCCTATTTTATCAACAATACACCGTACATCATGTTGTGTAAAACATCTCTATATGTTTATGATAGTTCAATAATACACGCTTCTTTTAGTGTATTCATGTTATGTTCGTAAGAAAATTAAACATGAGTTACTTCCCTTAAAACGTGAAAAAATGATGAAGCGCATTAATGGAAATTATTACTTCACAAGTAGAGCAATTTAAACTATAATTTAGTGGCATACAAAGACAGAAATCATTGTTTATCTCAATGTGGTTCCAAACATCGTTATTAATTTACGTCCCTTATTTATGCCAAACATGTTTAACGAAAGTGTGTGCATTATATATTTGAATGATAATTAAGTTTATTTACTTGTACATGTTGGACAACTCTGAAGATGAACGCAATGTATTCATTGATTGCTTGGTTGTTAACAGGCAATTGGTTAACTGGTTCTGCAAGATGTGTCTATCTTAGAAGTACTCTTCGTCTTACATTCATGATTATTTTCCACATCTTTAATTTTCTTCAATCACATGGCATTGTCAAGTTTTATATCTAGAAATAAACACAGCCTTAAATATCGCTTAAAGGTAATCATATATCTAATTAACTGTGACCTATTGGCAATGATCAAAACATATTATATAAATAATGTGTTATATCTTGTTAAAATCTTGAATTTTGGCTGTGAATTAATTGATGCGTAGATAGTTCTAGTACAAAATGGCCACATAGTTGTTTAACTGCGCAGTTGGGCGAATTCCAGACGATTAATCACAAAGGATATATTTAAAGAAGCATTTGTCAGTCTGCTCGCGTCCTTAAAGTAAAGTACAGTACATGACTGTATAGAATTAATTAAAATTATAAATGACAAAACGTTGATTGTAGACAAACAGTTAGTCAATCGTCTGAATACGTAAAGTAATTCAGAATTCAACTTTTGTCAGCATTGCCTGATAATATTTGTTTCCAAGTATTTGTATCATGTAGAATAGTTAAGTAACTGCCATGGTGACTTCTTTTTTTTTGGATGTCACCTTCTTTTTAGACATTCGACAATGTTCATCAAGGAATATCTTGATCAGTAAGATACAGATAAATTTACACATCACACAGGCAGCCTCTATAGTTCTGTAATTGAAAAGTGATGTGTAGCGGTGACTTGTACACGAAAACAATGTATCTTGCAGTAAATTCCAAACCCCTTACGATATATTGCGGAAGTCGTTTCTAAAATTGTGGACGTACGGACAAGATAGCATTCGAATAGAGGCCACTATTTTACATTATTTACTGTCATGTATTTGGATTTCACAAAACTATATAAGAATGTTTGTATTGACAAAATCTTGGACAAGTTCGGTATAGGGTCATTTCGGGTCAAAAATTAGGTGAAATGTCATCACCATAGAGGTTGGGATTTGTCGTAAACTTTGGCTTAGTAATATCTCAAACCATGAGATGTCACAGATTTAATTGGCTCTTCATCAAACCTCATAATGTTTGTCTTTGGAATATGTGGGACATGTTGGTCATTGGTCAGCGTAGTAAAAATTAGGTAGATCGTTCAAATCTTAGGAAATCATTGTTAACACTCTAGATGTCAAATTGTTGGTGGGATCTTCACTGGACCTTGTCAGAATGTTTGTCTTGGTAATGTCTTAGATGAGATCGAACATGTGTCATCTGGGGTCAAAAACTAGGTCCCAGGTCAATCATATGAAAAGCTAGTTAACAATTTTATTGGAACTTCACAAAACCTTGTCAGAATGTTTGTCTTGATAAAATGCGACCTTGGATTATCTGGGTTCAAAAACGAGGTCACCAGTTCAAATCTTAGGAAAACCTTGTTAACACTATAGATGTCACATTTTTAATTGGCTCTTTATAAAACCTTGTCAAAATGTTTGTCTTAATAATCAGTGGACATGTTCGAACATGGGTCAGCATTGGATGAAAGACTAGGTCAACGGGTCAAATCTTAAGAAATCCTTGTTAACACTCTATAGATATTACATTGTTAAAGGGATCTCAACTAAGGCTTGTCAGAATGTTTGGCTTGATGATATCTCAGATCACTTTGAACATGGGTTATCTGAGTCAAAAACTAGGTCACCAGGTCAATTCTTAGGACAAACTTCTTAACACTGTAGGTGTTACGGTTGTGATTGGATCTTCACCTAACCTTGGCAGAATGTTTGTCCTAAACACAAACGAAAATAACATGAAAGATGAAAGGTTCTTCCAATATTTCTGTACAATCGTCAAACGTTTTTTGCTTAAAAATACTACTTCTTAGTTAGATGTGTCCTGTCCTGTGATTCGTCATATGTGAGTATTAAGGGTGATCACTCGTGAGCTTTTGTAATACAAAGGAGTCTAGCTAAATGTCGTAAAGTTTCAAGTTGAAATTATTGTATTTTTTATCATCTAATGCAGTCAACAATGTAATTTAAATGCATAAATAATTTCAAAGTGGCATTTTGTTCATCGCTACTTTGTACTGCTTTTACGACATCCGACAAGATTATGACAGTCAATTTAGTTCGTCTGTATGTATACAACAACAATATGCCGTTCAGTATTTATCAGTTATATGTGCCTATTTGACATGACCCGTATAGGATGTAACAATGAAAAATGTAAATTGCTTGATGATTATGATTAAATTGAGAGTGCAACTTCTTCAAAGTAACAACGTTTGGGAACAGCAACATTATGTTGTTGTTGAGAGTGTGTTGCTCTAGAGGTTAAATCGAAAGTAAAATCGTACAGTGGGAAAAAACCATGCTGCTGAAGGGAGATCGTTGCTCAAGTCTCGAGAGGGCCACTCTGGAGAGGTTGTATAGTACATGTATTATTGTCCTTCATAATTGATATTTGAATGTTTTCCTTTGGAATGTATAATTAATAATCTTATTTGACAATGTACACGGTCCTATTCCGAATATATAGTACATAATTATGTTATGTTCTGTTCATATTTCTCAATTCGACATGACCTAGTTCAAGTAATATATAATTATTATGAACCTACACGGATGTACAACAAACATTATTTAAATTCGTATTAGCCAAAATAAAGTTTAAGATGGTCGGTAAACATAATAAACGCGTATAACGACATGCTAACTCGTGGTAGTTAACGGTCACGGTCATTTTGATTATTGTATTTTTAAGAAGGGTGCACATTTGGATTAAATGGGCATGCCCAGGAACTGCTGTGTCTTGTGTTTTATACACCAAAAATGCGTTTATCACTTGTAAAAACATTTATTACCGAAAAGTCAAAGAAGAATGTGCCTTCAAAAATGGCCCTATAACGCACGCGTTGGGTTTAAATAAAAGGCTTACAAGCCTTTTATTGAAGACAACGATATTTCCGATTCGTCTGAGAATTTAACTTAGCGTGCGCGCTGCCTTTCAAGCAGCAAAACAATGATATTTACCTATAATTAATCGATAGATAAGCTTTATGTCGCAAACAATGAACATGACATGAGCAATACTTACCATTTCACAGTTTGTTGACATTTTTTCCGCTTTTGACAGATCCCGAAAGGGTCGAGTTATGAAAATGAGGAATATTTTCTAAGGCGTAATCGGCAGGTTTGGTAAATCTTGAAATGTGTATTTTGAGTCAAATAGCGGGACATTTCGTAAATATTTTACAGGACTTTCATTAATTGATTTTGGTATTCAAATGATACCAATTTGATTTATATTCGAGACGCTTCAGTTCCAGGGCATGCCCCTTTAATGCATTATTGAAACGAAAATACTATTTATATCCGGAGATATTTCGCTTGCTTTAGAGTATAAGGTTAATTGTAGGTTTAGATTTCTTGAAGCAATTTCACTGAAAACATGCCATAGGAAAAATAATTAAAATCGATTTTACAATATTTGTTCATAAGTCTCACACTCAAGAACACACAATACAGTGTGTAAGGGACAACAAATCAATTTAAATGCATGATAACATACATCAATACTCGAAAAAGATTGATATAACACTTTGCCATTCTTTTTCTTCGTCAACATTTGACGCTGCAATTTGCATCGCGACTAGTAAATAGATATGGAAGTTTTGTTTAGATTGGTCATGTACAGTGCTGTTATTGTGAGTTGTTTTCTTGGATTATGTGCAGGTATGTGTGTCACAAACAGATTTGAAAAATAGTATAAATTAATTGACGAATGAATGGGAATAATGATAATGTTTTGCAGGCAACTATATATTTCAAGCATCGACATGTCGAATACTAGTGCGATATTTATCGTGCATTAGAATTAGTAAGAATGTATGCACTATTTATATAAAAAAAAAATTAATTGAGATACACATTACATGTCAAATGAAATCATTGCAATGTTTTTGTACGCTTTTAAATAGACACAAGCGCTGTTCTTGCATTACTACATGTAGTATTCGAAAGACAGTTATTCTGCTGTCCCTCGAAACATATATGTTCCTTATGGTTATTGGTGTGCAAATATTCTATTATGGTGGTTGTTAATAATTCAAAGGCGTCGCGTCTTCGTTTTTGTTATCCGTTTGTAATGTAACAATTTTTTCGTTATACTTCAACACAAGAAGAATATAATTATGCAACTTTTTCAGCCGCAATTATTTCATTTACTTCAACCAAATCCAACCCAATTCAAAACGGATCGTCGGTTGCATTAACATGTGAAATTATACCAGCTGAAGCCATGACTTGGAAGCGTGATGCTGTAAGTTTAGCGGACTGTAATACAATATCATGCGTAAAAATAAATCCGGAAACAAGATATATTTATACAACAACCAACGGCGGTAAGGTAGTTACTATGACAATAGATCCAGTAACAATGGACGATAGCACAAAAGTCTTCAAATGTACATCTTTATCCGTAGAGGAAACTCATACACTGGTTGTATCAGATGAGGAAGCTGAGGATGACTCTGGTGAGTGATATCTACAGTATTATTGTATATTCTAAAAACTATATAACTTTTATCATATAAGATACGTTAATATCTTTAAAAATGATAGCACTTGAGTACAACACCGATTTCACAATGGAATATCGATTAATTCGATAGATCACCACATGTGATCGAGTTAGGCAAAACAGATTAAAACTAGTTTTGTACTAAGTTCTATAATGACTTTTGTTATGAAATTGCTACGACTGCGTCAATTGTAACAATAGTAGTGTAAGTGTAATATCCGTCAGCATTACAGTAAGATGTTACAAAAATAGGTATAGGGATGCATCGTTGAACATTATACACATCCAAAAAACTAGAATCACAACATAGATATTATGTAAAAAGATAAGTGCAAATATTTCTTTTACTCGTATTTTCAATCAACAAACGGTACACGTACAAGTACTAATTGTACAAATATCTGTATCAAGAGAAAAAAGGGAAAACTTAATATTTGCCTTCTTGAAGGAATATTGTGTTCCTAAAAGTAATGTTTGTGTTAAATAGTACTGAACATTCGTTACTAATTTTAGCAATATGTCATACATCTTCTCATATTCAAAGTAAAGATATATTTATTTACATCAATAATTTTGTTCGTTCTGACGTACATGCTCAATGCTATAAAATATTAAATAGTATAGCTGCACTTTCGTTATTTCTTTGATAGTAATCCAAGATACGTCAATTAATGAATAAATGAGTTCTTGCCCTAGTTGAAAAATAGAAAACCATTAATTTATGTATCTATTGCACGGTGACCTATAGTTTTACTTATAAAATTAGATTGATACCGTGTTCTGCATCAGTTTACAGTGACTTTTCATTGAAATGAATTAGATTTGTGATGATGTAAACAGCTATTTTATAGGTATTTACGATGACTACTGGAGCATGACCTTTCTGACCCCCACCCAGTCATCTGTTTTTTCGCGAAGGTGTCTAAGCTCACTTTTGACCTATATTTCTAGGCAGAATTATTCAGAAGAAATTCCTCATTATACTCGTATTAGCTGCTTCAAATGAACATTGGGTGAAGTCTACAAGCGTAGACAAATGAAGACCACGCCAACTTATAGCGAGTCTGCAATAACACTTAAAAAGAAGTTTAACGTGTACTTCTTGTGGTTATAAACTTTGTAAAGTAAATATGTTATAAACCGTTCGTGACAAACATTTTTCATTTATTTGAATTAATATACGGTAGATATGACTAAATGCGTAATTTATTCAGCTGACTTAATACTAACATTTTAATGCGTGGCCTAATTGGACTGTTAGCTAATGAGTGATGTTCACCTGGTACTATAACGGCAATTTTGGAATTAAATAAAATCATACTTTTGGTTTCAACTGTGTTAATAACATCAAAAAAGCTTCGCAACTATCTTTATTAAAGACATTTTTTGTTACTCTTACATTAAGTTGAAAACGATTTCAAATAATTGTTACACGTGTGTAAAAATTGAAATGCGAACTCATGCACGTGTTTATGTGTCTCAGATGCAGTGTATTATTACTCCATAACAAAGAGGTACCATTAGATATTAGTCCATATTTCATATATTAATTATGTAGTGTTTTCAAAGACATTGAACTAATGTCAAACAAAATACCCCAAACGAAGCACATTATTCTTATATTTGGCTAAAATGTCAACTAGAAGTGAATATCAAACGATATCAAAGAAACTGTTATGATCGGTTTGTAATACACACCCAGGTATTAAAGTTGAATGAATTTATCAACTATCAACAACCTTGCTGCACAGCAATTAGTTCTGTTTCCTTAACATAATTATTCACAAAATTAAAATTACTAACTTTTTCAAGGGCACAGCATTGAGATTTATTGGCAAATGGAATGTACATACCAGTACTAATATATTACTTTATAATTGTATATACACAGACGAGTGAAAAGAAAAACATTATTTTCCAAAAATAACAAACTTGCTCAATGCAGACAAACTAACATTTAGAGATCTGCTTAATTAAGCGATCACTCATAATACCAAGGTCATGAACACAGTCCAGGACTTTAAAGTGATTTTATCAAACTAGCGAATGGTTTAAGCTTAAAGATATATTAACGTATGTGTTAAACAGATTTTTGAAGTAGTATTGGTAAAGGTATGGGACAGACACAATTAGTTCAATTTGTCACTGTTACTTTGAGCTTTCAATATGACTGTTTGATCAGTATATTTTTACTTGTAGTTTGCGGGCCCAAAATATGCAAAACGTTGTTACTATTTCTCTTAATGTTGGTTTCAAAATTGATATAACCATGATACGATTAAGAGTCTGTCTATCGTTTGTGAAAAGGTAATGACATGTCCTTGTTATTCTTGCACTAGAAACTGTTTTTTAATATAGTGCTTATCGTCTGTTCATTCAAATGTAATTTAATCAGAAAAGAGGTACGAAATGATATCTAATCAGTCATTTGAAAGTGTACTTGATGGAAAATACAACCCTGTGTGCAATTGTAAGCGCTTTACAGTCTATGTTTAAAAGCCAGTGTCCGAAATGTAATGCCCGTAACCAGTATATTTTCCAGGGTCTGCGAGCGCGATAAAAAAATTAAAATGTGTTTTAATAGTGAATTCAAAACATGATACAAATACAGCCTTTGAGCTAAACGACTATGTTACTATGTTTACGAAGTTGAATGTCTTGATTGGCGTAATAAACGTACAAGGTTATAATTTGTTAAATACATATAGTTTAATATAATACATAAATAACATAGCATGCTTTTACTGTCCTGCATCTAAGGTTTTTCTTTAAAAGTTCATATTATGTTAGTTAAAGTCAATATGCGAACGGTAAAAATGACATGCCGTCTAGATATCCTTGAACAAACAGGTCTTATTACTTTCTCACCTCCATTTTTATTAATACGTTTGTTATTAGTTCATATGTATGTTGGAGACGGTCTATTTCCCATATTATCTTATTAATAACATCCTTTTATCGGCACCTTCGGGCGGTTTCACATTCATTTTACAAGTCGTCG
Organism: Lutraria lutraria; assembly: GCA_964023205.1. Lineage (NCBI taxonomy): Eukaryota > Metazoa > Mollusca > Bivalvia > Venerida > Mactridae > Lutraria > Lutraria lutraria. Next base: position 24,821,028 of record OZ026847.1, read on the forward strand.
CCTCACAATTGAAGTGCGCTATGTCCATTTTTGTCATTTTTTTAGATTTTTATACCGTTTATCTTCTTGAAGCGAGCTATCTCCTGCACCCAATTGTATAAACATTGGTTAAGAAAGATTTTAACCAAAACTATGATTCAACCCAACGGTTAAATTTAACCAATGTTTATTCAATTGGGTGCTGGTGAGACGATTTCTGACGTCACTGCCTTTTAACACGGATTTGGTAGGTATTAACATGCGGCTATGCCCAATGATGTTTCTAGATGTAGACTCATAACCTGGACATGGCTCACTGCATCCGTAAATTTTACAATGAGCCAATCGATCTCGTGGATGTTTATCACGTGATATCAAGTTCTTTTTTTTTTAAATGAATTATGTCCAAAGCGCCTAATGACTGTTATGATCTATCTTCATCGCAACCAATTATTGTTTAGAATAGAATCACGTGAATGATGAAAATATCGGCCATTTAAATTAATTGTTGGATTTAGTGTTTACTTAATAAAAAGATGATCCTTGGATTCTAATGATTAAAGTAAGTATTCAAAATAGTTGATATTAAGTCAATGATTGAAAGAGCATTGTTTCTCTAACATTATTTACTTTAAACGGGTCGTATAAGAGTAGGTTAAGAATTTTATTTCACAACTTTTGAGATCACGTTAGGAGTACAACACAGCAACATAATATGTCCAATGTGAACTGACAACAATACTAGAGACAAGGTACGAAGATCATAATTATCAAAGACAATAAAGTCACTCGTCTCTTTGGGAATTATGATAGAGTGAACAAGGGTGATATAATCCTTACAGTTTGCTTTGACATGCAGGAAGTGGACAATATACGGTACCGTATTTCAAGTCACTGAGAGACGAAATAAAATCCAACAGCCCCCTTGTGGAAAACTAAAATATAATGCACTGTATTTTCGAAAAAGTGCATTATACAATTATTAAGATCTCGCACTCACACAAACAACAAACTGAAATCCTGGTCTGGTAAATGAAAGTAAAAAGAAAGACATAACATCTATGTTGAAGTTTATACCATTACTAGACCATGATATAACAGTAGCTTTGGTTGCAACATAGCATGTCTTTTACGTATTTCAAAATACCGACTTTGATGTGTATTCAGATTCAATTGTAAACAGTGTTATATAAAAATGTTGCGAGTACTTTTTATTAGAAATTTACTTTGCCATCCTAATTAGATATGTGTAAGTAATCTGTTTTCAATTTAGTTTGTTTTTCTTTATCTGAGCTGTTACTGTTTGATATGGACGACGTTACTTTACTGTGTCTTTAGATTAATGGTATTTCCTAAACGCTTCGAATTATTTCCCTATTTACAAGTTATGTTCGGAAAATACAATTCTACAGATGAAGCACGAAATGTTTGTTGTTTATTGATTCATCAACATTGCAATCAACTTGGTCGTTTTGTTCATAATTACATATAATAAATGTACGGAGATAGCTCACAAAATAGAAAAATAATGGTCAGATTTCTGTAGTCTTGTGTGCTATGTCCCGATAGCTCCCTTCAGAATTTTTAAAAATCAAAATGTTCTATCATGTTTGAGCTTTGTCCAAACACAATACTCATATTTCCTTGATTCTTAAAGAGTACGATTATATATAAAACATTTAGAACAATAGGTGCATATACATGCTTGCTCTAGTCTTCTTAATTCCTGAAATCGACCAAGGATAACAACAAAAATCGAATTCAAATGTTTGACGTTGTTTTTCTCCAAAACATGAAAATGGTAGATAGCGCACTTTAATTGTTAGGCGACGAAGTTAGAGTCGCTAGTAAAGACAGCACTTAATATGTGTAATACATTATACTTGTATGTATAGGGTATAGTATTTGAGTCGATCGGATATTCCAATATCATTATGAAATGTAGCCGTTTATTTATTTAAAAGATTGTACAGAATATGAAAACTGGTACTCAGCTTTTATCATTTTCTCTTATTTGATTTATCTTATTAGTTATTTGCTCTTATGTACTGTCATAACAACTTTACGTATCGTATTGTTATTCATGATCAGTAATTCATGGCGCTATTTTCTTTGAAATTCATATTTATTATACATGTAATATTGTTGGGCGTCATGCCTCATGTTAAAATAAATATCTATTTATTTTTATATTAAATATGATATGGTAAAATGTGATCATCAAGTATATCAAGTATATGATTATACTTTCAGATTCTGAAGGGGGATTAGAAAACTTGGAAGTAGCTGGTATTGTAATTGGTTGTTGTGTTGGTTTTGTTGTTTTTGTCATCGTTGGAGTTATCTGTGGTAATATTTTTTTCCTGATTACTATTAAGCTGACTATGATGACTTTATTTTCAATTTTATCCATGCTCAATTGTTATACATGCATGCGATCGGGAATTCGAAGTCAATTAGTTCTTTCATTGATACTTGGTACTGAGTTGATGTAGCTCATACATACACATACGTGTTGTTGTAAACGGTGATGGACGGTTTTTTTCATAACTTGTACGACTTAGCCAATGTTAAACAGTTCGATGTTACAAGGGTATATCTTACTGTCACAGAAATGATGAAATAGTCTTAGCAAGAACGGACATGTACATTTAAAACTGTTCACTGTATTATGATATACGTTGCTTTGTATGTATGTGTATTTCATTAGACGTGTTAAAGATTTAATTGTACAAATATCTTTAGATGAAATATTCATCAAGTAAACATGTACAACTTTCGTTTTAAATATCATTGTGATTTTGTATCGTTATGTAATTATCTGTATAAGACGCAGAAACGTTGGGGCTTTTCGGTTATATTTTCAAATCTCGTACAAGTCGTACTCTGTTGTATATTTGGATGTTTTGATGCAAAGCATTTCGATATTGATAATAAAATAACATAATATTAAGCATGTACGTTTCAGTACATACCTAGAGTTATCGTTTGATATCCCTCACACATACACAACGTTTACAAAACTTGTAAATCAAACAATAAAAGCCACAAATGACTGAATGGCTTAAGTACATATGTCTCCAAAACGTTTAAAATCATATTTAGAATGTTTCAAAATAACAACACCTTTAGTAAGGTTTTAGAAACGTATCGCAGTTTAATTCAATCGCTGAACAGTTTGATACATTTTTAGCAAAATGAACATACAAGCACTGAAGATTTCACAGATGAAGAGTGCATATTTCTATTTTGTCTGTTTTATTTGCTGTTGCAATAATATTGATAACACCCCTATGATATAAAGAAAGTCCTTTTTAGTGTTTTATTATCTTTTACTGCTCAATTCCTTTATTGTAATATAATGAAAGCATAAAACATTCCAGATACTTGTTGCACCATGAATTTGTTAACATTAATTTCTTCATGAAAATAACCACTTTATGTTCATTGTCCTCCATTACACAAAAACAGTTATTTCCAATACACATGTAATCGAAATATATTTTGTCAAATTAGCAGTGTTAATTAACAGGACCTGGCATATGTTCATTATTTGTAGGTACTGGTAGAAAATGAAGTATGTTTAGTGTGTCGTTAATAGAGCATATCATTAATTCACATATTGTTTTTGTTTCAGTTAAAGAATGTCCAGGTATGTATACTTGAATGATATGTAGTGACACTACTTCATGTAATTTACTGTAATTTGTAAAAGTGTTGCTGTGTCGTATTTAAAGTGGTTTAATTGGATGACCAGTAATTTGATATTCTCCCTTGTCAGATAGTTATCTATTTTTTTCATGAACTATTCGCATGCATAAAACCGGATATAACGCGCTATTAAGGAATGTTAGTTTGGCAGTTACTTTTACATGTGTCCAAATCAAATTACTGATTACTCTAGCGATACTGAAAATCTCATATACCTGTAATAATTTGCATCTTACACAGACTGACTTTTAAGATTTTGGAAATGTAACTAAGAAAAAGTAGTGCAGTACGGCAAACATGTTTGTACTTATTATGAACGACCTAATAGTTAAAAGTATGTATGTCTGTAATAAGTTTTAAAAAAAAAATAGAAAGACTAAAAAAGAGACAACCCTGAGTAACAAGCATAATTATCCCTTCTCAAATTAAATCGCTGAATATTCTTGATTCATGTTTAGCATAATGTAAATGTAGTAAAATACTCGATTTCAGAGATGAATCAGAGTGCATTTTTTGTTTTATATCTTTTTTATGTTGGTATATAATGATTGATACCATGGCTATAGAAACATCCTTACGATATATAGAAAGTGCTTATAAATCAATGCATTTTTAATTACTTTCCTTTTGTTTGTTACTGTTATTGTGTGTACATAGTGGTCAAATCAGTGTCTTATTATCTTTAGGTATCAATTCCTTTGTTGTGATATTGTATAAGCCGGCACACAACATTTTCTTTCAGCATTACAGTTTTCATGAAAATAGACCGATTTCAGTTAAATGCGTTTCACACAAAACCAACAACGAATTTATATACACACTACTTATTACACAACCCGTACTTTCAATAAATTTTATTTGTAACATTAGCAGTGTTAAACAATAGGATCTGACATTCGCTACATTTTTCGCCTTTTCGGATTATTATTTGTAGACACGTATCTGAAATTAAATATGTATGTGTATACATTATATATCAATCATCAGAATGCAGATTATTAATTTACATATTGTTTTGTTTTCTTCAGATAAGAAACCGAATGGTATGTATATATGAATGATATTGTGGTAAGCGCTATTTCATGCAGTATTATGAAGTAGTGTTCCTTTGTCGTTATCATCCCTAAGTGTGCTCCATTCCTAATGTAACATTCAATGTGTGTCGACATTTAAACGTTGTTTTTGCTGTCTTTCAGAATGTCTAACCATGACATTACATTATTGCAAATAAATTATTGGCCAGTAAAATGTAACTTCAACTTTTAGATTGTCTTGTATGTGTAGCTTCCACAGTAATTCCTGTTGGATATGTTACAAATCCTATTTCATTAAAACTATTGAATGGAATTGTCAGCAATATTTAAATTTAAATCTCTGGTTATCAGCATATTCGAGCAGGAGCAGAGTTGCCGGACTGGTTAATGTAGCGACTCAGTAACCAATAGAAAATCAAATACTGAAATAAGCAGACAAAGAAGGAACATGAAAGCAGCAACAACACAATTTTACCATTCGAACATGTTCATCTATTGAACTATACACCTGGAAATAAGTTAAGCACACCCCGGAAATTTAAAATTGGTTGTGATTGAAAGCACTGTCATGAGATGACGACTTAATTGAGCTAAGAAATAGTAATTTGATAAGTAGCGATAGCAATTTAGTAATCATAAACCAGTAAATTTATGAGTTTAGTTTATTCTTATCCAAACTATTGAAGCATAAGCAAATGTGTTGTTTTTTACCAAAAATGTAGGTGTTTATAAGTATGGTGTTGGAGCGTTTACAAAACATTTATTGGTGGATATTTTTGGTAAATGTTGACGATTACTTAACCTTAAATGACATTATGTAGTCAAATTTTTAATAACGTGTGTAACCGCCACGTGCCCGGATGACAGCCTCAACCCTTCTCCTGATACTACCAATAAGGCGTCTAATGCGATTTTGAGATTAATTTTGCCATTCTTGGTGCAGAGCTTGTTCCAGTTGTTGCAGGTTGACTATAGGTGGGTCCAAGTTCTGTATTTTCCGGCACAGGATCTCCCGAGCCCATGCTGTAACACAGTTTTTGCAACGGAATGCCATCACCACCATTCCCTGGCCTGCCATGAGTCCTGATTTAAACCCACTGGAACACGTGTGGGAGATCCTGGGCCGGAAAATATGGACCCACCTATAGTCAACCTGCAACAACTGGAACAAGCTCTGCACCAAGAATGGCAAAATTTATCTCAAAATCGCATTAGACGCCTAACTGGTGGTATGAGGACAAGGGTTGAGGCTGTCATCCGGGCACGTGGCGGTTACACACGTTATTACAAATTTGGCTATATACTGTCATTTAAGGTTAAGTAATCGTCAACATTTACCAAAAATATCCACCAGTAAATGTTTTGTAAACGCTCCAAACGCTCCAACACCATACTTAGAAACACCTACATTTTTGGTAAAAAACAACACATTTGCTTATGCTTCAATAATTTGGATAAGAATAAACTAAACTCATAAATTTACTGGTTTATGATTACTAAATTGCTATCGCTACTTATCAAATTACTATTTCTTAGCTCAATTTAGTCGTCATCTCATGACAGTGCTTTCAATCACAACCAATTTTAAATTTCCGGGATGTGCTTAACTTATTTCCAGGTGGTTATTTCAACATCAACATTTGAACAACATATCGCAAAATCATATAATCTTTAAGATTCGAATCTATTGTAAAAACTAGCATTCTCAAGTCTAAGTTTTATCAACAATGGAATGGTGCTAAAAATCATGTAATAATAAATCTTACACGATTTATCATATTATCTATAGACCCTTTCATTTAACCGATTTCATGCGTACAAGAGTTAACTCAGTTGCCATATGTGACGTCAAACGATGATAGAAGCTGATAAAATCGATATTTTGCCGTAAAAGGAGAGTTCGGTTTGTTTCTGGGTTGTACAAGTTACAACAAAAACATTGTGTTTTACTATATTAATAAGTTATATTGTTATCTAATTAAAAAGATAACGAACGTACGATATTTGTTCACGGATATTTTGTCCATCATTACATGTTACAGTAGTATAATCTTCCGAATATAAAATATATTCCGGAAATCTTGTGGTTTGCAATAATAAATTTGGTTTGTTGAAAAGAAAAAATAGATCTAATTCCATTCATAATTGTCAGCTAGTCAACTTACTTATTTTGAAAAACCCACATGTTCATCTTTGTGATTTATCAGCACTTGAGTGCTAATTTTCTGTCATATTTTTTTCACTAATTTGTATAATCCAAACATTGTCTCTGGTATCAATTTCGTTTCATCTCCAATTTGCAGTGTTATAGAGACGATTGTATTTTTAAATTTTGTACGATTTACCTCCCCTGAAAAAGTACTCTTCAATCTCCTATCCGCCATTACAGGAGTGAAAACACAAAGAAACTGATAGTAAATAAATCAGTAAAAATGCCTTATAAACGCGGTAGTGGTAGACAATATGTTGTGTTTGATTGATCTAACAATAAAAAAGACTAAATGAATGGGAAATTCACCGTGCCAGACACACATAGCGACATACATTTTAACACAAATTATAGAAGTACAGCATTATTAAATTGTCAATATATCATTGTAAAATTTAGTAAACTAATATCACAATGTTCCGATATTTCATTGCCAAAATCAATAAAACAATTCCATTTCATTGTGAACATTAATTCAAACAAACATAATGTACATCTTTGGTAAAATAGTGAAAACTACAGCAAATGAATAGGAAAACATAGTAACTTCTTCGTTGTTTATTATCCAGTCATATATATTTAGCCAATTTATAGATTTAAAAACTAAACCATAGTTGTATACATAAAATAAATCATTGTACAGAGTTCATTGCAATGATTTTCAATAAATATGATATTCAGTTTGTGTTTACGCATATCGCAGATATTTTACAAAATAGTTTTTATTAACGATAAGGCATAAGCACCCAGTATATCATTTTTCAGATTTCTTTTCATGTTGTTCATCCTCAATGAATAATGTTTCTCTTATATATTTATGTTATATCCCTTTATTTTCTTTTTTTTTCCTTTTTTTTCTCTTGTTGAAATCGTTTGTATTTATTTCTCACGCGTTTGTCATTGTTAGTTTCATATGTTTGTAACAAGATACTTTGTGTATACGTGTATTCTGTTCTGTTCTATCATTTGTATCATGCAGTGATCCATAATTTTAATCGAACAACCGAAAGTCGCTAATTAATTGATCACACGATCACACTTAGGTTTGCCATATTACACAGTCATCTTAAGTGTCGGTGCTTCTTTTTGAAGTCAGCTGTCAATTTCCTGTTTACCTGTCTCGGTGTCATAAAACTTGCTGAGACAATATATACGTGTGACATCTTATCTGATGTTTTAATGATGTGGAATTGGATTAATAGTAGCATATTGGGACCTTGGTGATTGTTTTAGGTACACGTACGATATAGACTAAATAAACAAAGTGTGTCACTTGTCTATAATTTGAAAATGAAATGTAAAATCATTATCAGCTAGATGTTATATCAGTAAAAAGCTATAAGAACTGTGATATAAAATTACTTTGTTTTAATTTTCATGAACTGTTGCTGTTTATTATTGATTAACTATTGTTGATCGAGTCACACATGTCACAGATCGAATATGTAACACGAGTGAGAAATTCGACCGAATATATCACACGTGTCAGATGTGATATATTCCAAAAAGTGGACAGGAATATGAAATTGACAACGAATACATCACATTAAATTTGTCATCATGCAGTTCTGAAAGGAAAACAAAGTTTTTATCACAACCAGCACACGATCATTACCACCATCATTATCATCATCATTACGAAGAAAACAAAGTAATCACGACGAGCACCATCATCATCACACGCTAATGCATGTCTGTTCAAAAGCCAAGGATCTATATATAGCACCAGATATTCAATCGAATAATTAAAATCGGATCAAGCATTCGTTTTCTGCTTATGAAGGCAGGTAGAAACAGTCTGAGATGTCATGTTAGCAATTAAACAAATAATTAAAGACACAAGATAGGCAAATCATTTATTTAAAGGTATATTCATTATTATACACTACTCTGCTAGCAAATACTAACGAAATTGCTCCTTCTGTGTCATTTTTACAGACAAAAACTTGAGGTTATAGATTTTTATCGGTAATCAACTCGCATATACTTCTTATGTACTTTCACTTATGTAATGGCGGACGGTCACGTGATAAAACAATGGCGGCGGTCTAATTGATGGAAATAAATCGTCTATATTGCGTGTCTACTTGTCAAAATAACGTAAAATTGTTGACACGATCCTTACTGATAACAATTAGATATGCAATGAAATTGGGAAAAACGGTAAGGGGTCGTAATATCACCCGTTGTTTACGTATGAAAATAGTTTTAACAATCGCCCGAGGGTCAAACATGTGTTTTCAAGATGTAATCAGTGGGTGTGATAAACTAATTAAACATATTAGGGGTCCAACAAGCAATGCATTAATTAGTGACATGAAAACGGTTACCAATATCAAACTATTTTTGTTGATTGATTCGATAAAACATTTTATCAATATCTGTTGAAAAGACTTGTGCATCTATAAAAAATCAAAAGACAGAATATAAGTAGTATAGTATGCAGTGCTATGTTCAACAATGTATGATATTTCATTGTCTTATTCTTATATTGTTTCAGGGTCAAGAAATGTCCCGAGCAAGGTTTCAAGGGTGTAATTAAATAAGTCTGAAAAATAGCCACAACCTATGTAGAAAAAAAACATTGATAACCGATAATAATGCATATTATATTGAGTTTCAAGTTTTTATCAGGAAATTGGAAAAGTTGAAACTTTAATGACTTTGTTTGTTGTATAAAAAAGTATGTTGTTTAAATTTTATGACTCATTTTAGATGATCTATTTTATTAGATGTCTTGATATTCTTCGAATGTTTTAATTTAGGTGTACAGTCAAGCCTGTGTTAGTGGTCATTTCTGAATAAAGGACATCTTGTGAATGAAGGCCATTAGTTTAAAGACGTAGTTGATTAATTTAAACAAAATTACCTCTGAATAAAGACCTTCTGCCAATAACAGCCACATTTTCTATATCCCAAGTTTCTAAACTCATGAACTGTTTGGTATTTGGTGCTGTAATAATATAACCATTAATAGGTCAAATTTGATACCATCTATTTAATATCTCACATCTCTGTCTTAGATTACTCTGAATGTCGACTTGTCTCTTGTTATTTCTTGGTCAGAATGTAATATTGGTTATTAACCCCTTGATAATTGTTGCTACCTTGCAAGTTACTCGTGACCTTTTGTTTCCTGTATCATGCTGCATGTGCTATACATGATGACGACATTTTGTATAAATTGTACCTTTGGTTGACTTCTCAAATAAATTGTTTACATGTAAGACTTTTTTTCTGTTTTTTACATATTATAAAATGTGGGATGTCTAATCATCTGATGGTTTTAATACTGGTTGTATTTTGTCATGGCATTGAGTTAAAACAAATCAAGCCGACAAGAATCAGACTTTGCGAATAATGGTGAATTGTACGATAGACTGTGTTGGTCTGATAAAGAATCTTATCTCATCAGTTCATCCGCCTGGCAAGTTTCCTTTCAGTCCAACAGACTTTCAAGCGTGTCCGACCGAATGTCCGAAAAGTCTCAAGCGAAATGTTACACAAGACAGAGTTATTAACAATTATATTTGTATTAGACATTTAATTACATCAATTCAGTAGGCTTACACACAAACAGCTATATATTTATGATGATATGAAAATTAACAACTTGACAATGTGTCATTACAATATTTGTATATCATTATATCAGTCACACAAGTTAATCCATGTAAAAGTTCTTCATTTTATATATTTATTAGCAGTATGAAAGTACAGGTATAAAATGTGGTTCTTGTTTATTTAGGGCTGACATAATATAGGTCAACGGTATGTCAATGAAAGGTAGGTCAAACCCACTACAGGTATTAAATGTGGTTCCTGTTTATTTAGGATCATATAATCAAGAGCAATGTATGGTTTAATTTAACGCGTTATTAGAAATCGAAACCTTATGAAATTGGGTCAGTATCGTTAAACTCTTTCATATGTCTATCAAATCATTTTGAATCTTAATGAAAAAATATCGAACACTTCGAAAAATACTGAACATGTTGAAAGTTGTGTAAAAAAACAAACAAATTCATTTCAGTGTCAACATTGTAGTGCTACCCTTTTAAGTAAACGAAAATTTAACATTCATACCAGAATCTGACATTTCGGTGATAATTAATGTACTTAAACTGCATATACAGAAGTTGAACGTTCTTCAGAAATAAGCTTATTAAATAATATAAACTAATTGCTATAAGAAAAACAATACTCAAATTGCAGTATGGCCCAGGTTCGATGCATTATTCAAGTGAAAACTTAAGCAATTCGAAAAAAAGGAGAAAATATTATTATGGATTGATTTCATATTTTACACGAAGGTGTATATAATTATCATGTCAAGTTTGATTTCAGTTAAGATCCAAGCATTTTCTCAGGGGTTATGTCCCGTTTTGACTTGCATTCGTGAGCTCCGGACACAATTTTAGTTATTTAATTAAAATCAACTCGATCCGACTTCAAAGAAGTTGTTGATTGATAGAAGGAATATACAAGTCGCAATTGACTTGTATAAGTGGAAAAAGATAAGGAATTCGCGAATGTTTGGTGACGTGACGACACTGGAACACACTCTTAATAAAAATATATTATGTTCTGTTTTTAATCCTGAGTTGAAAATAAATGTTTCGGTAGATTCACAGCATGTGTTGTTAAAAATTTGATTTATCAATGACTTGAAAATATGTCTATTGTGTTTATTTAAACTTAAATGTGTTATTGGTGAGAATAGATAAGATAGAATTTCAACTATAGTTGCCCGTATCTTGTTATTAAAAATAGTAAACATAATTGCTAAAAAGACATTTTAAGGGATAACATATGTACAAGTAATACAGAAGAAAGATATGTTGACTTGGCCGAGTAATTGCAACATTGTATAGATGATTACACACTAGTTGAATAACTCCTCTTTAATTTACAGTATACAAACGATAATACACTACACACTTGTAAAGAACATTTATTTAACTTCCAATACACTTAAGTAATGTTTTAATTCTGTATCTTGAAATGTAAGTGTATAAATTAATATATTGAAATCTACAGAATTCATGGAAAAGAATTTAGCAGTGACAACAAGTACATACTCCAAACTGTATTTCATAAACAGGCTTCACAGCTTACATGATTGAGCGACTTCGAACCACTCAGTTTAAGATTTTAGGTATTCAGTACACTTTTTGAGTCTTTTAGGAATTCATTACAGTACTCCAGACAAGTACTTACTTTACCATTATATCACAAAGCCTTATGTCACAAAGACAATACAATGCATGCTTTAGAATAAAAACAAGTTGTCTTACAAATACTCTGTTGCCAGTACAATCAACAATGTTGAATGTACCATCAGTTTAATACATGTAGATTGTAAATAAATAGCATTATAACAAGAACTCCTCTTTCACGAGATTGTGCGTCGGTCCATATATAATAACAGATACATAAAACACAATGAGTGAGTAACGAGGAGTGTAGTTAGTTAGTTATTAATTAGTTGGTTAGTTTGATAGGTTGGTTTTACGGTGCATCGATACTATGAGGAGTGTAAAGGAGGGTGAAATAAGGATGAGGAGGATACGAGGAGTAGAGCGGATGCATTGACCGTTGAATGTGGTAGATAACAAGCTTGCCATTCAAAACCATCTAAAAGAGAAATTCTAAAAATTATGAAAACCCTCCATGACAGAACAAAGCGCAAGCATTCCAAGCAAATCTTTGATATGATTCAGAAACCAAGACAGAATGCTTCAACTAAGAAGAAAAATTCGAAATACATCAAAGGAAACACTGGCAACATTACTCGTATGGGACAGGTGTCGCAGAGTCAAGTATTGTAGGTGGCCATAATGGTCCACCGTACTTTGTACATATGTACATCCGGTTGTTCATTTATTTTATTTTTTTCATATTCTCCATTTATCTCATTATTCATCATTGAATCATTCATTTACTTTCATTTAATACTCCATTTCGTCATTTCATCACAATAATTTACTAATCTTTAATTTATTTCAGAAAATCCACAACACGCATGCGCACATTTTTCAACTCGCATTTACCATAAACTTTCATATTAGTCAGACGTGTTATTTATTCTCTCTACATGTATACCATTTATGTAAAAGACATTTTTGTAAATTATTGTATTCATGCTTTCTATATCATTATTTCATTACTATTCATGTTGTTTTCATTTTGCGTTTGTTATCATATATATCTTGGCATTTACCATAAACTTTCATAGAAGTCAGACGTGTTATTTATTCTCTCTACAGACATTTCCTCAGAGTAGAATTCTACGTTTTCGGTTACCAACACCAAAAAGGAACCGAGTGTAAGCGTAACAATGGTGGCCAGTGTGATTTGAGGAAAGAAACAAAAAAGAAGAATATTACACGTGGTTCGAGGAATTTTGATGACGATAGGTGGGGTATGGTAGTTTGGAAAATAAAGGTACCGGTACCGGAAGAATAACACAGTGTGGCAACAAGAAGGAAGTATTTGTTTATTGATTGGGACGTTGGTGGAGTATCATTTATAATGTGATATTTAGTTTAAACAAATTGTTCATATAGATTATGTGAAGTACATGAGGTGCTTGACCAGTGCATTCAGGTGGACAGGAGTAGCGTGTCTGTGTCGTACAGTGGCATCAGTGCCAACTTTTAGTTTTGTATATTACTGACAGTCGTTTATTTAATTATGTGACAGCTTTTGTTGAATTTCACTAGGACATACATTGAAGTGCATGTTTGTTACATGATGTTATTTAGTTTACTCAGGTTGAAAATATTGTACTGAAAAAAAAAGAACTTTTATGTTAAGTTTGTATAATGTATTATTATGTATGAATTGATAAATTGTTCATTGTCATTATCCTCTTTTTAAATTATTTTTCAGACTATTGAAGTAATTTTTGATGAGATATGGACACTTCACAAGCACATGGTACAAGGGTGTTGTTGATAACTTATTATTAGGTGTTTGGTGAGCATGTATTATTAACATTGTTTATCATTCATATACATCTTAACATATCGTTCATCATTATTAACTCTTATCTTTCCCAAATATTTATAACATGAGATTTTCTCAACTGGTCTGTTTGTAATAGGACACTGGAGAACCACTTATGTCCATTGTATGAGGTGAATTCTGCTTCATTTTAGCAATTACCATTTCAGATGTAGTATTTAGTATTTGTAGCATTGTAGTTGCTGATGCTTAGGAGTGTGTCTTGTTGTTTAACTTTTTTTAGTCACAACCTGGTTGGGTGGTTATGCATACAGGAATTGTCTATTTATAACATAATTATATAATTTTAGTTTTGAGTTTGAGAAACTCATAGCTAATTAGAGTAATAAAAGAGTGAATCATTCACTTCATGATTGGATAGTATTGTCTGTGAAGTTCTCACTGCAAGGTGATTGTATATTTGTAAGAAATCAAGATCCTATTGTGTTGTATTTATCACTTCACTGGTAATTGAACTTTACTATTGATAGTTTATACTGCCCTATTGTGTTGTATTTATCACTACACTGGTAATTGTAATTTACCATTGATGATTTATACTGCTCTATTGTGTTGTATTTATCACTACACTGGTAATTGAACTTTACTATTGATAGTTTATACTGCCCTAATGTGTAATACTTACCTATACACTAGTTCTTGAACTTTACTATTGATAGTTTATACTGCTCTATTGTGTAATACTTACCTGTACACTAGTTCTTGAACTTTACTCTTTGAATATTTGTACTGTGTTGTATACTTCAGCTTAAGAGACCTTTATGTTGTAAGTTTTGTCCTACTTACTAAGTGATTTAAATTTCACATTTTAAGTCTATGCATTTGTAATAGTAAATGTGGACATTTTAATTATAGTCTACTTTATTTTGGTGGTGTCATATTCTCTTCCACCGGTTGTGTCAGAGATTCATCTGTTATTGAAATTAAGTTGGTGTTTAGTAAATACCCAAATTGATATTAACCTTACTAACTTGCACAAGTACAATGAATGAAACTAATTTTGTATTACCTGGGGTAAAACAGGCAGAAATTGATGATGCTCTCAGAATCCTGAAAGAGTCTGGACAGTATCATGTCGCGCCTTCTTGTAGTACACCTGCCCCTATACATAGCCAACCCCGTACTGGACATCTTCCCAATACATCAGAGAGAGATAATTACAGTAGTCGTGTACATGAAGATGTACCGCCTGTCCGACCTCCACCCCCTGCCATTCGAACATCTTCCCTGTTAGAACACTCCAGTGGTAGTTATTACCAATATGGAGCTACCCATGCCAGATTACCGAAACTCCCATTTTTTCTGGGGAAAATAATCCGAATGAGTGTGATTTTCAGATGTGGATTTACGATCTCAATTGTTTAATTAGAGGTGGCTTATATGATCACCATATTATTTTAGAGGCGATTAGGAACAGTCTTAAAGGTAAGGCAATGTCCGTATTGTTACATTTAGGGGAGTCTGCCTCGGTTCACGATATAAAGCAGGGACTTGAGGGCATATATGGAACTGTTGCTTCTTCTGAACGGGTAAAAGAACAGTTCTATAGTGCGAGGCAGGAGCCAAATGAGTCAGTTGCGTCTTACAGTATATGGCTAGAACAATTGCTATGTAACAGTAACCTTGACTTAGATCCGTTAGCCAAAGACGAGATGCTAAGAAATAGGCTGTGGTCTGGCTTAAGGGATGGGGAATTGAAAAATGCCTCTCGGTATGAGTTTGAAAGTATTAGATATTTTAATTTATTGAGGATGGAATTGAGGAAGATAGAGGAGGACTTATCCTCTGTCGGCCCTAAGTCCAATACCTTGTCTAATTCAAATTCCAAACCTGTAAATTGTCAAAAATTAAATGTGGATGATGGTAAGCTACAACAGCAGTTAGAGAAACTTACTGGACAGTTGATGGCGATGAACACTCGAATGGAAAGTGATCTTGTGGAGCTAAAAACAGGAATCAAGGTAATAACCCTAAAAATAGTTTCAATAAGGCTTTAAACTAGCAGTGACTTCTACTGAAGGGACAAATAGAGGTCAAGGGTTCGAACAATGTCCCAACAATCTTCCACTTGTTGGAAATTCTAATGTTACAACTGTTTTATTACAGGGAAAATTGTGTAATGCTTTAATTGACACATGATCTATGATCACTACTGTTTGTGAGTCATTTTATAATTCCTTTAATCCTTTGCCTAAATTGTTGAGTCTTACAGATTTTAGTTTAGACATTACTTGTGCAAATGGCTCTAAAGTACCATATACTGGGTATGCAGTTTTAGAGGTTGCTGTACCTTC
Source organism: Lutraria lutraria (assembly GCA_964023205.1). Classification (NCBI taxonomy): domain Eukaryota; kingdom Metazoa; phylum Mollusca; class Bivalvia; order Venerida; family Mactridae; genus Lutraria; species Lutraria lutraria. The sequence continues at coordinate 24,837,284 of OZ026847.1, forward strand.
TTGCAAAATTGAACCCGTATCTGTTCCAGTACTAATTGTGTCAGACAACCAGGATTAAAAAAATGTACCTGTTATAGTTTGTACTATCATTTTAAGTCATGCGATTTGAGTGAAGTAGCAAATGAATGGAAAAATGCTGTTGATTTGTTGACTTGTTCACATTTAGTACCTGTGAAAGCGTTTACTAGAAAACCATATAAGTTAGCTGCTTTTGAAACCAGAACTATTACTGGTAGGGTAAGACATGTTGGTGATATGACTGTAGGTGTGACTGAGACTGATGAACAACATTCTCATCATATCAATGTATGTCCAAGGGTGGTAAAAGTCCAACATGGTCACACATTTTCTAAAATTCCAGTCCGAGTTTGTAATATGTCTGCACGGCCAGTTACTATCTATCCAAAATCGACCCTTTGTACATTACAGGTTGTAGAAGTAATTCGTGAGATAGACCCTTCTGAAGGAAATAGTTCTAAATCTTTTAATAGTTCTAAATCCCTTAAAGAGCTAGATATAAATATACCCACTGATGGCCTTTCCATCAATGGATAATCTTGTTTCTTCAACCCTCTGTCACCTGGACATTTCCATCTGATAAATTGTAGCCTGACCACAAATACAGCATGCTAAATAAGCAGCGGTTTTATACGTTCAAGTAGAGGAGCACAAGTCTGAGGAAGATTCGTATGACATCTTTTTTCTAACACGTTGCACAAACAAAGGTGGCCATTTTCCTCCTACCATAGACATACCTAGGTTGAAGTATTGACCTTCCATAATTAAGTTGGACAGTTTCCTCACTTGGTATTTTGATCTGGTCTCGGGTGAGACTCGAACACACAGGGATGAGAAGCAATAAATTTCAAACTGGTTTTGAATTTGATCATGTAAATGAAATTAACTCGATCATTACGCTGGCTGAAACAGCATATGTAATTAAAATGGCGAAACTTCGTAAAGCGGTAGGCATAAACGAAGTCTTTAAAAATAATGTATCGATAAATCTACTGACTTCATTGTTTAACCAGTGTTTTTAATTCACACGTCATTCCGTCTGTTTGGGCAAATTCAATTATTAAGCCAATACCTAAAAGTAATCAGAATGATCCCCGTGTTCCTTTAAACTATAGAGGCATTAGTTTAATTTCAACAGTCTGCAAACTGTATACTAACATATTGAACAGAAAGCTAGTAATATACATCGATACAAATGACATATTAGAAGATGAACAAAATGGGTTTAGGAAAGATCGGTCTTGTGAAGATCATATTTTCTCATTAACTTCCATAATTAGAAATCGTAAAGCTGAAAATTTAGATACTTTTACTTGCTTTGTCGATATGAAAAAAGCATTTGATAGAGTCAATAGAGACATTTTATACATCAAATTAGCTAATATAGGTTAAACTAGCGGCAATTTCGTCGATTCGTTAAAATCTTAATATAAAGAATGCAAAGCAACTGTCGACGTCAATGGGGCTTACACTCAATTTATAGATATAACGTCTGGAGTTAAACAAGGGGACGTAATTTCTCCGACATTATTCTCTACTTTTATAAATGATCTAGCTTATGAGATAAAGCAGCTCAATCTTGGAGTATGTTTAGAAGAAAATTTGACAATCAGTATACTTTTATTTGCTGATGACATTGCCTTAATAGCTCCGAATGAAACAAATCTTCAACTTATGTTAAACCATCTATATAATTACTGTTCGAAAAATGTTATGTCTGTAAATATCAGTAAAACAAAAATTATTCACTTCAGGAAAAAATGCAAACCTAGGACTTCCGTTATTTTTAAACTGGGTAATTCTCAGATAGATATATGTGAAAAATACAAGTACTTAGGTGTCGTCCTGAATGAATTTCTTGATTTTACAGAGACAGAAAATGTTCTTAGCGAATCAGCAAGTAGAGCTTTCTTGTCGTTAATTGTTATGTTATTTAATCTAACAGATGTTATGTTTTCTTCTTTCATTAAAATATACAATTCCAAAATAATCCCTATTATGGACTATTCTGCATCTGTGTGGGGATTAAAAAATTACCCCAAAATAGTAACTGTTCATAATAGTATTCTTAAGTATTATCTTGGAGTTCATAAATGTACATCAACACCAGTAATTCAAGGTGATACTGGTTTAATACCACCTCATATTAGACGAAAACTATCAATGTTACGATTATGGAAATGATTAATTTACATGAATGAAAATAGAATTACTAAACGAATTTTTAATTTTGATTTAAAAAAAATGTAGAAATAATTCGTCTAAAGAAATTAAACAAATATTTGACGAAATGGACAAGAGAGAAAACTTTATTAACAAATCCATATTTCATAGTAGAGGTTCATTTATAAAAATAGCTGAAAATATACCTTTAGAAAAATTTAAACTCAAATGGTTAAACGAAATTTCTTCTCAATCAAGACTTGATGTATATAAACAAGTAAAGAGTACATTTGAATGTGAAATCTATATAAAAAATGAATATGCAAAAACATTTGAGATCTGGCCTTACTCAACTCCGATCTGGTACATTACCTTTAAATATTCAAACAGGACGTTTTCTAAATATTCCAAGAGAATCTAGGATATGCAAGCGATGTAATACTGGATTAGTTGAAACTGAGATTCATTTTATCTTTATCTGTCAAAAATTCGCGATCTTAAGAGATAAACTTTACTTAAACATTTCGCCCCTAAATATTATCAACCACAATGATTTCTATGACACTCTTAAGAAACTTTTTTGTATTCCAGAAGCTATTAAAGCCTTAAGTATTTTCATCAATGAAGCCTGAAAATGTCGAATCTATTTATTATTAACGTTTCTTCTTTAAATTTCCTCCTAACATCATATATTTTTCATTGTATAATATTATACCGTTCTATTGTACCTGCATTCATAACATATTTTGATTTAATCACAAACTGTGTCTATGTAACTTATAAATGTTTTTATTTTATTTTCAATTCTGTGTTTATATACATGTACTTTATGTTTCTCGTATAAAATGTATAATTATAATAAGTGACTGATAAGCCTTATTAGGCTGTGTTTTTGCAAAATATTCATGTATTATGTAATGTTGTATATTTCTTTATTATGTCTGTCACTATAATAAATAAACTATATATAAGCAAATGATTACTGATCTGAGACCGACCATAATCACTTAACCGCGGTTGTCCCTTTGAATGATCTCAGTTTACGGCAAACTAATCGAGTCTTGCATGATAGATATTTGCTGTGGAACTATTCTTATCATACAAAATTATAACCCATTTATACTCTAATTTATCTAATAATCATCTATATTCACCGGTTCCTAATCTAAGGCGTAAGATATGGCGTCATCGAGATGAACATCACATAGAATGTTTCATCCAACAATAATATTTGATGTATTAGTATGGTCGGGCATATCATGGTATTACAAGCCACCTTGGCTAGAAGCTGACAGTCTTACGACCTAGAGATACATTGACTAGGTAATAAAATCGTTCGTTGTATCCTTTCATCAAGACCACATTGGTAGACCACATTCAGTCAAGCCTGTGCCAACACGTTGTTTAAGTTCTGCCTTTAACGTATCTGGCTTGGTTAAAATAGCTAAAATAACGTTAAATAATATTTTACGTTATTTACAAACTTAAGATTAAATATCACAGTTTAATACTGAGCAACAAAAATTTCTAACCGAACGCTCAGAAATGGTGTTTTAGTGCAATAAATACTGAACCCCTTTATCGACTTTTCCTTATCAGCATTAAACATCTCTAACGTAATGTAAATTGTATTTGTAAGATATGACACTATTAATTCATTAATGACAAAAATCTGTTATAAAGTATTTCACTAGACATCAAACCTAGGTGATTTCATGAGACGATAATGATAGGACACTTTAATTGTTAATTGCTCGGCTTAAACACAGTAGGTGTCATTTTCGAATTAACATTGCCGTCTTATTTGATGACGGATTTTCTAGCGAAAATGTTAATCTAGAGAACAGTGCCTCAAAATAGTGTTACTTGTTTTCATTTTTGTTGTTCGATACGAACAATAAAGTTATTACCGTATTTCAGAAATCGCTCAGTTTTCATTGAAAACCTGCATACCGAACAGCTTCCATTAATTTAACCTTCCGCCAACGAACATAGTTCCATTTTTTTTTCAGTTCAATGGCATAAATACAAATTCAAATATTACGTGCATATAAGCCAAAATCAGATGGCTATGCAATATCGTAAACTAGACAGTCGTAAAAAATCTAAACAATCCTGTCCCCCGGATTACTACAATATTTACGATCAGTACACACATTTCAAGGAAGGATGACGTCATAATCCTCGTGCTTTATATGCTAATTTGTCTGGTTCCTAGCTTCTATTGTAAACGTATAGAAGTCATCATTAAATTCATGGACGATGCGATGATAACTGTGTGTCAACCAGATATTTAAAAAAGTGGTTCATCGGGAAATTGTAATCGATTGACTTAATGCTTATAACGTGTAACTTTTTCTTTGAGTGTGTCTTCATGTGTGAGATATTACATCCTGCAAAAGTTGAGTATACAAAGAGGCAGGTAATGTAGATTATATGATATTATGCTATTTGCTTAACGACTTTTTGTGATCAGATGGGAATCATAAATCAAAGTACTGAAAGCACATGGGACGGGAACAGCTTTAACAACTGCATAGCGGGTGTAGAAAAGCGTTAGTAGTACTTAAGTCTGCATCGAAATTCATGTGCGAACTATCGTTCGGATTCAAAAACTCACCCTACAAAGAAATTCAACTTTTGACTGCTTTGTAGTTCCGAACAACAGCAGTACCTTCAGAGCTTTGATTTATCTATGGCGTATTGCGTAATAAACAGCGGGGTTCTGGGTACGAAATTTCTTTAAAGTCAAATATCTAACGAACGCAGGACGATATAAAAGACTGAGGCACTGTTCCATGCATTAAACATATATATGATGGAATTACTTTTCGACATCTTTTTACAAGCAGCCCATACACCCAACGTGTAAACCTCCTGTATGCTAAATATCTGTACAACCTGAAATAGACACATGATCAATGAAAGTAAGAACCAAAGCAATTAAGCTCATCAACTCATGAGGATGCATATTATAATATTGCACAGTAAAAGATCAACTGAAATTTATAATTTTTCTTACACGCCTAACAAACTATCAAACTGATATAAGCCACTACCAAAGTTTATCATTTATCAACGAACATTAAAATATGGAGACAGCATAATACCAATTAGAAAATAATGATATCATACTCATGAATCAGCTGATCTTCTTCAAGAGGTCCATGGTTGAGAACATACTCGTAGTAGGAGGTTTCCAAGACATGTATGTTTAAACAGTTCACCTGGAACCCCTCATGTTCTGTGACACATTTAAGATATTTCGCCCTATCCTCAACAACGTTCATACTCTTACAACATTTTTCTTCCGTCACTGTTTGCATCTCAGTGCACTGACCACACATACACCTGAAATAGTTTACAGAGCATAAGCAAAATTAAAATACGGTAGAACTGTTACAGAAGCTGTAATGCTATTGAAGTGTGTTAAAAAATGAATGGTGTCCTGAACTGAATAATGGCGAACAGGAATGTAGGACAAAAACTGACTGGTCAAATTTGATTGAGCTAACAGATTTAATGAGTGTAGGACAGACTGAGTACTGGTATATTTATTAGCCCCCCCCCCTCAATGAAGCCATACCCATATATTAATCAAAATGGAAGACTGTCTGAACTGTTACATTTTTGTTCATCAACAGGCACAACACTACAGTCGGATATACTAAATGGCGTGAAATTTTATATTTTCAAATGTTATTTTTTTAATGTAGCATATGTAGAATTTAACAATTCCAAGACCTTTAAGTATATTTGTTGTAATTTATACCCATATACAGAGTAGTAATCGTTGTTAAAAAAATTGTAAATTACGTGCGATATTTGTTTTTAGAAGACCAATCAAATATAATATTTGTTTCAAATCACTTGCAATTCACTTTATACAGTGGGTTTATTTTAGTATATAATTATGGTTTAGTTATTAAATCTATAAATTGTTGAAACTTGATTTGACCTGACATCCAGGCTCGTTACATTAAAGCACAATTAAAGTAATCATGTACTGTGCTAGCAGGATAGCATTAGAAATGCTTTACATGGACAATAAACGTTTAGCTAAAATGGTTCCCATGCCAAGTTTCACGACAATGATGAAATCAATGTGTTTTGGTTGTGACTTTACATTACCTTTTTTAATTTAAAAGCAGTAGAATTGGTTTGTTTAAGCTTCAGCCTAATAAACAGTCAACTTAAAACGTATTGCGTGCAATTCCATTCAACTTATATTAAACAAGAGGTGTATTTCAAACACATATGTCTGCTAAACGCCACCTGGATAGTAATTTCCGTTGACCTTCCGATCTCGAAATCAATTAGTGTCATCTTGTAATGATCAACCTCCCTTCCTAATCTGAGGACCATATGCAAAATTACTCTCTGATTACAAACCTCTAAACACTTCTTCGAAGTCTGAGAGCTTAATGAATAAGATATTGTCAATGGTATTGCAGTAAAAAGAAATGAATTCCTGCATGAAAATGGCTGCCATTTTGAAAAATCAAATGGCTAACGTGCTTTTCTGGCAAAGGACACATTGTGCCAATTTTGGTGCTTGTATCGCCAACTGAAAGATTTTGAGATATTTTCTACTTAATCTGCCCAGCTATCAACTTAGGTCCGTCATTTCATCACAAGATCATTTTAATATGTTTTGATTGGCTGGAGGTTTAGTCATTTTCGCGGCATATGTGCACTGATTGACCGCTCTAGATAGTGCAAAAAAGCCAATTCATAAAAAATGTAGGTTCGGCATTTTGATTGGGGACAATCGATATGCCTTCCTCATCCAGTTCTTGTCAGACCGTTTGCTCATTGCGATAAAAACATTCATATTGAAAAAAGTATAGCCACATTTGCGTTAATTCTTTGTTAGTTAGCATAGACCCTTCCATTTATATTACGTTACTCTACGAAATGTTGTTCGAAATGTTGCATTGTTAAAACATCTGTATATATTGTACAGTGCCTTGTATTAATGTCCATTGCATTGATAGTTAGATACACATTTTGAAAGTTTTGTAAGAGTTGTCGCCTTTGTCAAAAGAAAAAATTATGTAGACATTGCACAGTGACCTACATTAATTTGGTAACTCAAAGGAATGTTATTTGTTTTGAGAATGCACGGTAAACTATTATTCCAAACAGTAAATGTGTGAATAAAAATCGTAATTTTGAATAATATTCACGCTATTTCTTAGATCGTTTATGAGAATACTACTTTCTGATAATTTTGAATACATTGAAATAATCTTTGTGTAAATGTTCTGTCAGTTATATAACAACCTTTAAAACGAAACATGGTAACAAAAAAAACACACACACTAAAACTGGAGATTTGTATTTAACTGAAGTAAATTAAGAACAGTGAGTGAGGGGAATTCATATTATTCTTATGCTAACGTGGACGTAAATAGTCAAGTGTCTTATAATGACTTGGAGTCTGATGAACTAACAGTCATCATGAGGTACTCGTATATACAAATGAAACAGCGAAACCCAATGCTTGAGTGGTCAGCAAAATGTACATAGAAACTTACATCTTAATTATCTAAAACAATGGAGAAGACAAGAAGATGATAATCAGAAGGAACAGTTTGATAAAGTAAACAATGTCGACAAGTTATTGCAAAAAGAAGACATCATACCAACTGCATGTAGTGAGTAACAATTACCTACTACAACTGTAAATCCAGAAATGACCGCGTTATGAGTCTAGTTGTGGTTAATATTCAACGGATAACAATTAGCATGCGTTTATTTACCACTTAAACCAAACAAACAAAAAATACAATTACTGATTTAAAAAGAAAATTTAGAATACGTTGTTTCTATATATTTAGGTGTATCATGGGAGGTTGACATTAAGACTTTCGGTCAGATAGACACTACCCACAACCTTGTATTAGCAAAAGTGTTGGATGGTTTGAAAAACGATCTGAAGAGTCATGGGTTTAATGTAGACATGTCTTCTTCACAAGAGTGTGTGAAGAAATAGTGAAATAACGGATTTGTAGTCAGACTGTAATTATCAAAATGTCTGTGAGTTTCATGGTGTATTGTTTTTTTATTTGCTTCTATTGCCCATTACCATAGAACTCTATGTTTATTTATTGTTTCAGAAACCGGATGATTTCACAAACTAATTAAGATACAATCATGTAAATTTCTGTATGTAAGGGGTGGTAATTACACACCAAATTACTTACAATATATACCGATGCAAAATAACGATGATAATTCATTTTTTATTGCGGTAGAGATGGCCGTAACCAAAGACTACAATTAAGTACTATACAGAACATTTTCAAAAGAGAACGATTAAAACAGGGGTAACTGCAGAAACTGTAAAAACGTATCCGTGTATTTGTTGAGATTATTAATTACTGATCTGGATCGGCTTATCCATGTATTAACTTGCAGATATTAAAAGCCTAATTTAAATGGGGAATCATTTATGAGCTTTCCATAGCGGTTTGGATACACCATGACCCTCTTGTTTTCTTTACAGATGCGTGGGAATGTCTGTTTAAACTGAGGAAAGAAGAGATAGAATCGTATAAAGTCGCTAGCCCGGACTTAAGCAATGGGAATTCTGATGGTAATGTAATAATAATTGTAACGTATGTATCAATGCTGTAGTTATACATTGTATTTAAAACAATCAATTGGTTCAACAAAATTTAATTTCTAATGATTACTGATTCGCATACTGTCTAATCGGGATAAACGTTTGCACTTAAAATTAGAAAGGCAAAATACTAAAATGATACGAACGCTCTTGACAAGCTTACTAAAATGTGTGGTGATAAAAAGTCCATGACGAAAGTATCGTATATGTGTTATTTCCAAATATTATTTCAAATATGATACAAAATAGGAGACAATCCAGACTTAGGCAAAAACACGCAAATGAGCTATCTATAACAAAGCTAGATTATTTGACTAAATGCAAATGACTGTTTTAAATATATGCCATGTATGATACGACCACCCCATAACATATATCGTAGCGCTTTGTTCTTCCTTCGATCAATCGTTTTTTCAGTCGCTAAAACATTTCGCTGAGTCGGGTCAACTAAGGGTTTTTGTTACGTTTTAGTTGTAGAGCAAATGTTTTTCTTTTGGCTCGTATAGACTAAACAATTTAGGTTAGTTCTGAATAGTTGTTCTTGTTGGACGATATTATTTGTACGTTCGGTCCCATGTAATGAGTTAGATGTGCATATAGTTTAAGTTCCATCCAGTCGTTTGTAAATAGTACGTAAATATTTCGTTACCAATCAACTAGCCAAGGTTGACCATAGGAAAATTATAATATCTAACTGTAAATAGTTACAAAGACCAGGTTTAGTGTTGTACATGTATCATTTAAACGCTCGGTACACGTTACAGTGTACCTTTCATGAGGAGGTAGACTTCGGGTCGTGTAAATATGTTAATAATGTAATGTTACCATTAACAAGGCCTGCAAGCCCCCCCCCCCACAGGGAGGTTTAGGGGACCTGACATGATCTAAATTACGTACAAACTGAGGTACATTGTTTCCATAAACAAATATTGCGGGGGCATCTTTGTCTTTATCTTGAGATTACTTAGTTTTACTGTCGTCAATGAAGTAATTGATAAAAGAATATATTAATAGCGCATCAAAACACCAGGGATTCGTGTATTGTATACAAGATATCCAACCTAACTACTGCCAAATTAAACCCACTTGTTCTCTTCGTTCTCTACACTTGTTTAATATATTAAAACTTCTAGAAAATTAACTAACTTCGCATTTTGTATAATAAGTTATCAACCCAGTAAAATGGTCTTCAACAACCCATTATAAAGATACTATTTTTTATTATTTATGTACACTATATTATCCAGGACTATAGTCTGGATATTGCCATGATTGTCTGGAATACATAGCAATCTTTTTCGTACAATTACGTGTAGTCAATTTGGAGGATTCAACTTTAGATGTTACTTTTAAAATTTCAGTGCCAGAATAACTAAATTGCCCATTTCATCATGGATCTTGTGTCGTTGTAAACATGGTATAAAAGGTAATTAATTTAATTATTATTTCTTGAAAAAGATCTTTCAAACAAACGCTTTGTTTTCAGTACTGGTTTTTACAATTGACGTCCACTTCGTAGAAGAAATGAATAAAAAAAGTTAAGAATTCGATATTGGCAGAAGAAACATTACGGAAAGGTTTTACTGATATAATCCATTCTCAAGTTTACTTGCGCAATGATGATGACGTAATGGTAATGCAAATCTACTGTACGCCTTTTCAACTACATGAGCCAGAAGATTGGTATAAACATTTTCAAAAAATCGGAGCTAAATACCCCGGCGTTTACATTAGAACGAAAGTGGAGAAAGATTTATTACAAACAAATATGGAGAGTTAGTCCGGTAGGTTGGAAGTTTGTGTTGATTCTAGAATGACACCACATTAGTAAATGTACGACTCCTTGTCATTTAAACGCTAAATATCGGATACATAAATGAAACTGTGTTGAACACATGAATAGAAATACTGAAGAATGCTTACATGATATGATAATAATTGATAGATCGATCATTATATATGAACAAAACACTATTTCTGATAAATAAGTTTCCTCCGTACTTTGAGCGTCATTTAAGTGTCCATAATTTTAAGAAGTTGAGATAATCACTGTCAAGCGATAAGCCCAATAAGTTGTGTGTGTGTGTGTGTGTGTGTGTGTGTGTGTGTGTGTTACTATCTGGATGAGGTAGATTTTTGGTCGTGAAATTATGTGACAATTTTAAGGGTACCATTTACAAGGTTTTAGGGTTAGGGTTAGATCTCAATTAGTTGTCTATAAGTCATTGCCAGTCAATTCCCCCCTAAAAAGGTTTTTTTTAGGGGACCTGAGGTACATACCGAGGTATACCTCGGTTAAATTTCTATGTAAATGGCAAACAAAGTGAGGTACATTTTATAATGGAAAACCTCGGAAAGATAGTAAAACACACCATTGTGTGTGTGTGTGTGTTTTAATTACGTTATTACGTTACAGCAGAGGATCCGAGCTATATTTGCTTGTACGGATATCATAGTATTAGACATTTTAACACACTTATTTCTAGACAGCTAGCTCAGTTGGTTATGCAGAATGATATACAGTACAACCTCTCCAGAGAGGCCCTCTGTAATGCAACAACCTCTCTATAACAACACCTTCGAAATTTCCCGGAGCTGATTTTACTTTAAATTTCACCTCTGTAGAGCAACAACCTCTAAACAACGGTCAATATTTGCAACTCCCACTGGGTGTTGCTATACAGAGGTTGTACTGTACATATGGACACCATATCACGAGGGATGTAAATTTACAACAGAAAACATTGCAGCTGTAATTGCACGTGCAAATCTTTTTTTTTTTAAACGGAGAGGCGTGTAGCTAATTTTAAATATGTGATTTCTTATCAAACGAAGTTGTATTTGTCGCTGTTAACATTTCAAAACTCTTAGCTTTTTTTAAATAATTCGCAATATATTTTAACTTACATCTTTTCGTCAAATCTAAGATTTTTTTTATGATCTTTGAACATTCCCATTTTTATGCCTCTGGCATGTTTGTATTTGCTTTTATTGTTTTTATGTGATTTTATCAAGTATGTTATAGTGGGTATGTGTAAGGTTAGGTCTCAAAACTACTTTAAACTTTGCTAAAAGTATAATTGTTCAGAGACGGTACCCTTCGGGAGAGTGTTTTATACTCTTTTTGAGTATGGTCTTCATCTTGGTGAGTTTTAGATTGGGGGCAGATGTGATTGTTTGTATGTTTTAATTTTTTTTCTTTTTCTTATCTTAATGTTGTTATTTACCGTTGTGGTGGTCCATACACTAATATTAACCTTAATTGAATAGAAATTGCTTAATACATTTATATTCCGCCATAGGCGAAATATAAACACTGCATATAAATGTGCATTGTGAAATGATGGAAAATATATCAATTTCAAGTACATATTTTCTTAAATTACTTTCTCATTTGCTACTTTTATTTCAGAAAACCTACGTTATCCCAATCATTCGATAAATACAAATTATCATCTTGAAGTTAAGTATCGGAATTTTTGTGTTGAACAGTTATAAACAGCGATAAACCAATAAAGAAGAGGCAAATTTGACAAACACACATGTAGTGTCTGGACATTTAAACTTTTCTCATATCTTTTGTGATGTATATTTATGCACGTTACTACTCAATCAAGGTGTTTCAATTTTAGCAGCATTTACAATGATTTTTGCAAAAGTCTTGTTTTATAGACTGAGTCATATCTGGATTGACGTGTTGTTTATAAATGTTTATGCTAATGTTTTATATCATCTTTAACACTTAATTTAAATTGCACTGACAAATGTATTATTTGTTTTCTTTCCCATATCATATACACGTGTTCACCATAGTTGTGAGAACGTACTTGACAGACACAAAACAAACTATGATGAATGTGAAATGTTTTATTGATGCGAGACAGTTGATATGGTGATGATACGTTTATGATTACATGTACACATCCATTAATTCCAGTTATTGATACTCAGAACGTTAACAAATTAATCGGATATATACCACTCGCTTTACACATTCGTACATTGGTAAAATGTAATGATTGTATTTATTCACTAGAATTGTTTGTGGTTTAGAGATTTCAATATATGCATTTTCTGTTTATTACAGGCATGTTATATCACTGAGATTCCGCGGAAGGCGGAAATTCCGCGGTCCGAGCGCTTTAAGGCGGCACTTCGTTTTTTGAAAATGGAATAGAATCCAACTTCCCTTAGCCGTTACTCGCTTGGTGCGCATGAATTTGTATGCGAACCTACGTTCTACGTCCATCTACATCCGACATGCCATTGTTAAACTAGTTCCAGTTCCATGTTGCTATGCATGTCTATGAAAGTTCAGTTTTCATGAGGACTTTCAGTACTTTGATTTATTTAAGTAGATTTTTGTTGATTCATTTTCAAATATTCTGTTAAGATATACATTCCAATATGCTGCTCAAACTTGTTTTCGAGTTGTCAACCCTACCGGGTTTTACCCTGGACCCCTAAGCGGCCCTTATACTCCCAGCTATATCTTACTGGTTTTCAATCACATGCCTGTAATTAAATTACTTTTACATAGTAACGTAATTGATTTATTTTATCAGTAGTTGTTTTAAATATTTAATTTCCATATAATGTGTTATATTTTCCAATTAATAAAAAGGTGTTTGCAAGCTTGTGCATCTTGTTATGTGTCATTTGTTGTAACTATTACATATGTATTAAGATATCTACTTTACACTAAGTCATTATAAAGAATACATAATTACAAACCAAACAGAAGGGCTCATGTCAAGAATGATAATACTTCTTTCCTTTAGTAGTGTTATGATGAACAGAAGAAACAAGAATAACACACTATGATTAGCATTAACTACAGCTCCAAATTTAAACAACAATTATCAAAACTTGGGACAATACTTATTTTATACATGTAATTAAATATAACAAGTATACACTGCTTCTGTTGTATTGTTTCAATACCCTATAGTGAATGTTAGTCGAACTACCATATTTCTAGGGCTTTCTACTATCTACATGTATAAGTATGAGACCTGTTGAACAAAATAAGTAAATTAGCATTATCCATGGGAGATCAATGTTAGTACAGGTCACACCCTATAGGGATCCTTTCGAATAGAGCTTCAGGGGGAGCTGTATTCACAAATGTTTCCGTCTACAGCTCCCCGGTGAGCCCTATTCGCCGAATACAGCTCCCGTACTCAATAAGCAGCTGTATTCGGAGAAGTTGTTGCTTTTCCTCGGATAAAGAACCCCAATTTTCTGATGCAAGGTAATAATCATAAAATGATTAATGTTTATAAAAGTTGTTGATTATGCAAACACCTGACGACACGATATGTATTTTCAATGCAATAGCGATGTTGTAATAAGATCGTCCGTCCGTCTGTCTGTCATGTACATAATTATGACAAGTTTGTGATTGTTTTGTTCAGTACGGGGTTAAACGTTGTATTCCGGAAATAAGAAGTTTATTGTTGTTCAAATTAACAAAAAGGTCAAACTCACAAAATCAGCCCCTTAAGAACGCCAGTCTTTTCGTTTGTCTGCCAGTTATCCGTCCCGACATTATCTTGAGGAAATTCCATTTGGCCAAAATATTGCCGTTATGCTTTTTGGGTATGTTTGCATTAAATTTATCTATTTCTCTTATTTACATACTCAAATATTGGATATGACTGCTGTACCCCGATGTTATAAAACTAGAGATCAATCTCTCTGCTCAAATATCATATTTTGTCTTAAAATATTTTTAGGTTTATTATGATCAGACTATCTGTTTTTATTATTGAAACAATAGATTGACGGCATAACTTACCAGAACTTGTGTTTAAACGTTGAACGACTTCATGTTTTCAACCGTAATACATAAGGAATTTGATTGAGACTTGAGCTAGGAGACTGTTCTCAAGTTTGATAACAATGGAGCCAGATTTCCATGAAACCTGTCTGACATCCGAACTATGAGAACCTCAGAACGCCAATCTGTATGTGCATGCAACATTATCAATGATCAAGCCTTCCATTACGAAAGGAAACAATCCGATAAGAGACAAAAAAGTATTAACTTTGCTGAAATGAATTATGTGATCTGCAGTGTGTGATTTACTATTGCAATGCCTTTTGGTTTACCTCTATTAGCCGGCTATAAAGTATAAAACATGTTTATGACTACACCAATTAGTGATTTGAAAGCCCGTGTTTGTAAAAGGTCAGCTGAATACACACGCATAAAATATACCATTTACCTCAGTAAGTTGATACTTCATAAACGCCGCAAATGCAAAACTAATTGCATTCATTCATATTTTGTCGCCTGTACTTGATTATGAACTCCTAAATATAGAGCACTAATAGTTTAAATAGATTACACTAACATTATCAGTGCCGGTACACCCGCTGCTGTGCACCATCCAAAACGGAATTTTTCTCTCGCTTCGATTTTCTTGTCCAAGGTAACTTTTATACCAGAGGTATCTTGTAAATACTATGGGTATCAGTGTGTCCAGAAAATTGTGTAGCATGTTCTTTGCTATAGCAGAAATTTGAAAGAAAAGCCAAATCGAAGAAATAAGCAAAAAATTACATTTTTCATCCAAGATGGCGGCTTTTTGTTTACGTTTTGGATGGTGCAAAGCAGCGGGTATACCGGCACTGATTGTGTAATCCCTCTAAATAGGACCACTTAAACAGTGTACATTAAGTAATGTTTGAGACAGTCACTTGTTATTGGTTTCCTTAAGGTTGTATTTGATTTGTTTGTTTGTTTATATCGGCTTTTACGCCCCCTTTCAACAATCAGAGTCATATGAGACGGACAGTTCATTTCACCATCGTTCCTGTGCCTGTACTTTCTCACATAAAGAGACATGGTCGGTAGCGGGACTAGTTGTATTTGAACTATGTGAGAACGTTAAAAGTATAAGAAACATGCTTAGCACAGTATTTCAAGCAATTATAACGATGACATAAAAATATTCAATTACCGTAACATATAGAAAGTATTACATTTAGAGCACGGGGTAAATTCACTTGAACACGGTTTGGTTTACCACCATGACTAATTTGAGTCAAAAGCATGCTTTAAACATTTTGACTACTCCAAACAGTTGCAAAATCTACTATTACGAGTAGAGTTCCCAAACTACATTCTGTGCCACGTTATAGCAATAAGGTTTACAATAATATTTCATGTGTAGTTTTAATAGAGTGACTTGATATCAACGAAACAGTGTTGCTATAATTATCCAAATGTTCAAATTGTATTTGATATATTATAGATAGCATGACTTACATGCAGTTAAAATCGATCGCCTTTATACAATCGTGTGTAAATAGTAGTCATTGGACGTTTGAATATCTATCTGAAGTTAAAACTGGAATATAACATAAAACTTATTATTTGTTGGCGCGCATTGCATATCGAGTTTGGTCCAATTCTTTAACAATTGTTATGTTTGTACGACGTTGTTGTAACTAATTGTCGTGACATTATTATTATTATGTTAGCAGAAGATACCAAGCTAAGGGTTGATTACATAGAGACGTGAATGTGAACGTAACGCCACACCAAGCATCACGACGTCTCTCGACGTCAAGGTTAAGTTGATAAAACAAACGTAGAACTTCCGATAGTTTTAGTTTCATGCTTACCGTAATTATTATACGTATAGTAAGCGACCAAAATCATCAGATATATTCATATTAGCTGTTTTGACATTGTCCGATGTGCACATTGAGCGTAGCCTTCTGTTTTGAATTTACAGCGCGTATTATTGTGTCATTAGGATTAATGTGCACAAATTAACCACTTAGTCTTATAGTTCACGTGAACTAAAACATGTGTTTATTTAAAACCACTCACAGGCCGCTCGTTATATAATTTATTAGTTCACAGATAATCAGACATGCTGACAGACAAACGAACTACTTTATTACGTAAACTTTACAGTTTGTTTTGTTATACAAGGTTTTAAATTGTACATTTTCAACGACCTTGAGAAAATCACTTCGGTTGTACATTAAAGTATCAGTTACAACCGATATACTAATTTATTGCAATCTACGGACAAAAATAAACACGGAAGTTATAAATATTAAATTTGATATGCCTAACTTAATGCTGCAATCAACGGTATGTTTTTAAAGGGGTTGTCTCACGAGAGTTTGTTATATACATATATCTTTTATAACTTTTAATGTTAACGTAAATCTCGCAGTATATGTCAGAATATGTAATATTTGGTAAATATTAGACAGCAGGGTTTGCTATTGATGTTAATTACTTACACAGACAAACTAGTAGGTGTTTTTCTTGAATGCTTTATAAACCAGTTTGACATGCCCCCCCCCCCCCCCCCCCCGTTAATGTTTAGCCGAACTTTGTCAGTATGCACTGGTTATTATTGTTTACCGAGCGTTTATAAAGAAGTACACGTCATGTAATTTGAATTCAAAGAATTTGCATTTTTAGAAAATGTATAATGTATTGACCGACATTGGTAAATAAAAGACAGTTCAACAATAGGAAACTTGGCAAACGTTGTATATAATCAAAGTGTGTTTTCATTACGTAGGTGTATGATTCAGTTTTTGGAATGCTTAAAAAGTGGTCAATTAAAATTTAATATCAACAATAAAATAACCTGCATATAAATACATGGTACGACATGAATGTCTTTTAGATGCAACTGACGTAACATACTAATATATAAAACATCAGTTCATCTTTCCCACAATGAGTTTAAAGTAATGCTCTAAATATAATGTCAATTTTTACTGCACTCTTCCTTGGATACATTAAAAAAATGTTGTTTTCTAAGACTGAAGAATCTTGTAAATAACGTAAGTATGCGCATTTATTTCTATAACAAAGGGATACAATTAAAATGATACGGATCTATCATCCGAACACTATAACAACTAGAACTATCACTAAAGGTGATGAATACCCCCAGATGCGGCCTTGACACAGTTATTGTTACATTTTACAGAGGGAAATATAATGCATTTTCATTTTTTTAATACCAGCAAATTGTTGCTTAGATATATCCTGACCAGTTTCTAAATATACATTATATAAAAAATAACAAAGGGCCATAACTCATTAAAATTTACTTGGACAAAACCTATTGTGGACATGCACAACTTGGCAAACTGCTTATCACTTCTAAGAAGTTTCACTGAATTCCTGCATGTAGTTGCTGAGAAATAGTAAGGACAAAATGTACCTAATTGTATAAAACAAAGGGCCATAACTCAGTGAAAATTAATCAAAACAAAACCTGGTTATTGCATGCACAACTTGGCTTGCTTTTTATAACTTCTGTGAAGTTTCAATGAATTCCTATGAGTAGTTACTGAGATATTGTATATACACTGTATAAAAACAACAAAGGGCCATAACTCAGTGAAAATATTCAACCAACCAAGACAAGCTTAATGCATGCACAACTAAGCTAACTACTCATCACTTCTGAGAAGTTTTATTGAATTCCTGGCAGTAGTCAATGAGAAATAGTCAGGACAAAATTTGCCTATTGTATATACTGTAGAAAAAAACAAAGGGCTATAACTCAGTGAAAATCAATCCAAATGAAAAATGATTTAAGTATGCACAACTAGGCTAACTACTTATTACTTCTGTGAAGTTTCGTTGAAATCCTGTGAATAGTTGCTGAGAAATTGTTCGGACAAAATCTGCTTAATGTATATACTGTATAAAAACAACAAAGGGCTATAACTCAGTGAAAATTAATCCGATCGAAAATTGCTTTAAGCTAGCACAACTAGGCTTACTACTGATCACTTCTGTGAAGTTTCATTGAGATCCTGTGAGTAGTTGCTGAGAAATTGTCCGGACAAAATTTGCCTATTGTATATACTGTATAAAATCAACAAAGGGGTATAACTCAGTGATAATTAATCCGAACAAAAATTGCTTTAAGCATGCACAACTAGGCTTACTACTGATCACTTCTGTGAAGTTTCATTGAGATCCTGTGAGTAATTGCTGAGAAATTGTCCGGACAAAATTTGCCTATTGTATATACTGTATAAAAACAACAAAGGGCTATAACTCAGTGAAAATTAATCCAAACGAAAAATGCTTTAAGCTAGCACAACTAGGCTTACTACTGATCACATCTGTGAAGTTTTATTAAAATCCTGTAAGTAGTTGCTGAGAAATTCTCCGGACAAATTGTGTCTACAGACGCACGGACCGACCGACCGACCGACCGTCAAGCGTGAATCCAATATAGCCCCCATATATTTCATATCTGGGGGTATAATAAATGCAGAAGAATGTATACAGAAAAACACGCGTAGGTATTTTATTACAAATAAACTTTAACATTCTCACTTCCATAGTATCATCAGTAACTGTTTATAAACTAAGCTAAATAATCATGTGCAGTATTGTTAATGCACGAACCTGTTATTTTGTTCAAGAATATCGGGTTTAATTATATTGTAATCATGCATTTATACATTACAATATTTTCTTCTAAATCATTCTATCAGAAAATCGTTATGAACTCTGAGACATGCATTTAACTGAATAATGTTCTATTTATAAACACGCATTAAGGCACACGTATCGAAACTAAAACCATTGTATAGGTATAAATGTATGACATACCTATTAATAAAACGTATTGTCTATGTGTCAGTAAAATTTCGGTAACGTTTATTCCTTTACAAATGCGGGGTTTACGTACGTACAATACAAATATCATATGGTATAAATGATCGTTAAGATGATTGTCACTGAATTACTATTGTATTGCGTGCAAAGTATTCGAAATTGACAATATTGTATGTCAGATCGTTAAACCGGCACAACAATGTAGAAATTTTGAATATATCCTGCCATAAAAACGTAAAAAGAAAAGATAATAAAGCGCGAAACACGTGATCGCTTCACATGACTGGTCACATGATCAAATATGCAACACAAACATATGGACGTTGATGAAAATAACCCGACCATGTTTTTCATCTCTACTAAATCAACTGGGTATACATAGTAATTGAGAATGTTACAATTATCTTATCAATATGTTTCAGTCAGATTTGTCCCGAATATCAATATCCCTTATTTGACTTATTCTAAATAATTACGTCACGGCTCCAAAAAACATGTTCAAGCTATACAGTAAGTGATTTGATAGGCTTCGTTACTGAGTTCATTTATAGGGTTAAATTGATCGGATTAATTATTTGTCTCGTCCACCATGCTTGTTTATGTGCAGTTGTCACACCATACTACCTAATTTACATAATACATAAAGAGTATATTACATCCAGCTAGTGATATTGTTGGTGTTTTCCAACGATTTCTTAGAGCGGGAGTAGGTTTAAGCTGTTTGAAAATCTTGATCAGTCTTTTTATGAACAACTTTGATGCTATGATTTGTATGCTTATATTATGAATTCATTGCTAGTGAAAGTGAATCTTTAAGTATTCAATTATGTACTAGGCACAATTAACTTAGTTGTGTCTCATACCAGTACAGTCTGCACCATTATACCGAAAGAAACAGTTAACTTCCTAAATATATTCATGAACAATTGACTTGAGCGCATTATTATCAGTCAGTTGGTCTAAGAATTACATTTGTCTTATCGAACTGTACAGGGATCCTTTCGAATATAGATAGCTCCTCAGGGTAGCTCTATTCGGCGAATGGCACTCTTTAAAACGGGGAGCTGTATGCAGGAAAAATATGTGCAAAGCTGAATACAACTCGGGTATACTTTTATCAAAACAATAATATAAAGGATGTCAACAAAAGAACAGTTCACTTAAAATAAAGTCAGGACGGACAAATGCAGACAGACAAAACAACAGACACAAGGCTAATCTGTGAGGTGAGGTTATCTTTTGGTCTTTTGGTTTTAATGCTAACCAACAATACACTGTCACTCCCCCCCCCCCCCCCAAGAAAAAAAGTTTCAAAGTTACCACATTACTGAATGTACTGAAACAACCTCGGAATATCGTATCATTTTGACATGTCAATGACTGCAGACAGATATCTACATGGCTTTTATCTTATCGCCATGTGTTTGTATATACAACGGCTTCATCACCAATAGAAATTTAATGAATTAACGATATTTAATGAATATCTTGCATAAGAAATTTGGGATCTCTATCCCGTACGGGTGCTATATTGGGCGAATATATCTTCCATTGGAATTTCCCGGTGAGCTATATATGAACACTTTAAATTGCAAACATTCGAAATCATCCCTGCAATAGGGTGCGACAGTGCCTGGCCTACACAGCATTAATTATTGTCTACGTGTCAACAAATTTGATTTCGGTTTCAACATCATTATGTAAGTAGGTATAAGATGGTTGGGCTAGCATCAGGTCCGATAATTTCGCCCGAACTTACAAAATTGGAGCCCAAAATATCCTTATCTCGAACATGACCCTGACCTCTTGACAGTGATACTCCGCCATGTTAAAACAGATTCGAATTATGCCTGAACCAGAAGATAGACGATGGAAGACAATAGTTCAGTGTATTGCTTATTTGATTCGGCGGTTGTCTCCCTTTAATTGATCAATTTATTTTACCTTCCGTGCCGTCTGCTATTACATCATTAAAATTTACACCCCGTACGTAATATTAATTTTACTGTTACTATGACTTCCCTGCGATTCATCTGCATGAATACATTGGAGGTCGACATACATAAAAGGCCAGAATAGGCCGGTTCGATCTATTATCTCAATGTAAAATAAGTAAGATGCTTTATAAATACGGGCCCGGGCAATTGCCAAAAATGTAATTTTTCAGTGTGATACGATCCTTTAACTCAATTTTGTGCATTGATAAAATATCACACATACCTAGTGTGTTCACTTTCGTCGCTTTTTAGTTACACAAAATACAAAATGTACTACTATTTATGAAAACATGGTAAGTTTGACGTCATTGAAATCAATTTGAACAAAACACACCAATAACTAGCTGTTAGCCTGTTACACAGAAGATTTTGTATGAATACGAACCACTTTCTGCTAACACATTTCGTGAACTCCGGATAAAAACGTGCTCCACGAATCCCTTTGTATTCATTAAAGCTTTTGTCATGTATTTAATACCTTGAATAAACCTAATAGATATTAGCCATATGAATCGATGTCCAAATGAAGGGAAGTAAATATAATAATTTGTAAAAAGTAATTGGTTGGATCTTCGCCCTTTAAATGTGTACAGATGACAACTGTTATGTCAAACTCGCATAAGACGATAGTTTCTTTATAAGAGGAAACAACTAAAAAAAGCTATTTTTCTGCTTCTTTATACATATAAAATTAAGCTTTCATGATGTTGATATTATTTCAATGTCCAGTACTACAATCAGCTAAAAATATCCCGCGACAAATTTGTGCTCATTCAGTTAAGCTGATTTGGTTGTAAAGGAGTCCAAATGATCAATAATGAAAATGAATGTTATTTTCATTGTGTTTCTTGTTTATTTATATCTTATCTAAGATTGAATCGAATTGTCAATGAAGAATGAGATGACTGCTTGACTCAGTAAGCGATATAAAGAAGTGGGTAGGGTAAAGGTTCGCTCCAAAAGTTATATATGTATATATACAGCGGTCTATGAACGAGATTCGGATTACGTTTTTGGAATTTGATAATTCCTTTGCTATCGTTGACTTACAAAAATGCCGTGAGCTCCATAACTGTCATGGTTCCCGTTCCCACTCTCACTCTATTGTGTGCTGTAAGATTGGGAACGGAAACCAACTAGTTAAGCATAAAATAGTTCTACTTTCGGCTTTCGTTCAGTAGGTCAGTAATTTCTCTACAGAAGTATGCATGCAATTACATTAATCTACTATTGATGTATGTCTTATATGTGACTTTTTGACATGATATGTAAATCAGTGTTAAGGTTTATATCCGTAACGCGTATCGATCGATACTATCGGCTAGAGCTATATATAGTTAGATAAAAATAGAATGTGGGGTTTTCCCGTCGAAGTGCAGAGAACAGAACGGCGGTACACATAAATTTGCGAAGAAATAACAGTTATTGTGAAGTTCGCAATTATTATGTTGGTTCACAGTGTGTGTAAAGGGTATTTTGATGTTAAGACAGAAGGATCGTAATGGAACTGATGAAATCGTGCGATGTCGGTATATTCCGTAGCGAGATCGGCAAATATCGCCGTATAACGGCTCGTTTCCGAATAGCTATAATTTTTTACAATAAACTTTTACTTTCACTTCAAAACCTGTCATATAGTCCAACATCATGATATTAAGTTTGGATATAATTCACATACCAATTATATAGATTTTCTGAAAAAAATCTTAAACTACGCTTAATCAATCGATAGTGGTTTATGTCAGTTTATTTCTATTATCGATAGCAATTTTGTTCCGAGTTTGGAACTAAAAACATGGAAAATCGAAAAACTCCTCAAAACCAGATTATCACTAAAAGAATTATATAGGTCGATTTTAATTCGTTTCTAACACTGTAGTGTGCATTTAAAGTGATATGTGGTCATAATCAAGATATATTATTAAAATGGAGCGTCTTGAAGAGCTTTTCGGTATGTATTCAATCAGTAAATACGCCAGCAACAATGCTTATTTTGGTACCGATGGATTCGGAAAAAATATAGGCTGGATAATAGGCTACATAAAAAACTCGAAAAATCTGATAACTTAGATAACCATCATGCTAGGTTGATGGAATTTCACACATGAATATCAGAATATGTACATAAATAGATGGCAATATTGAGATGGTGTATGTTAATTCCTAAGCATGAATATCCATCAACTGTACAGTTCCTAATTTAGGATTTCTCCTAACAGTCAGTGTTGTGTTGCCAGCAACACCATGGCAGTGACTTGTCTCATACGAAAAAAAATCAAATTCCGACAGTACTTTCAGTACTTTGATTTTACCTATTGTAGTTAAATGGAAAAAATTACAGGTTCCTGTGCTATCTTTTTAAATATTCTAACTAGCGCTTGGTAAGTCTACTTTCTTCAGGATATCGTTTCTGCATTGTGCGCAAAACAGCTGCTGGAGAATGGTTCGCAAAGTATATCTCAATAATTCATGCACCTTTCTTCTTAGACGCCGCCAGTTTGAAAAACAACATTCTCGGAAGTGACGTCATACCGTGAACGTACGTAGACGTTTTCCGAATTCCGAAGTATGGGAGATCCTGGGCCGGAAAATACAGAATTTGGACCCACCTATAGTCAACCTGCAACAACTGGAACAAGCTCTGCACCAAGAATGGCAAAATTTATCTCAAAATCGCATTAGACGCCTTACCGGTAGTATGAGGAGAAGGGTTGAGACTGTCATCCGGGCACGTGGCGGTTACACACGTTTTTTTAAAATTTGGCTACATAATGTCATTTAAGGTTAAGTAATCGTCAACATTTACCAAAAATATCCACCAGTAAATGTTTTGTTAACGTTCCAACACCATACTTATAAACACCTACATTTTTGGTAAAAAACAACTCATTTGCTTATGCTTCAATAATTTGGATAAGAATAAACTAAACTCATAAATTTACTGGTTTATGATTACTAAATTGCTATCGCTACTTATCAAATTACTATTTCTTAGCTCAATTAAGTCGTCATCTCATGACAGTGCTTTCAATCACAACCAATTTTAAATTTCCGGGGTGTGCTTAACTTATTTCCAGGTGTATATATAGAATAAAAGCAATGTGAAACATTATGTTCAAAATTTCGAATATGACATCAAAACAACAATGTATGTAACATACTTAATAATGGATATTAGTATAATGAAAGTAGCAATTGTAATCAGTGTCCACCTCATTTACGCATGATTAATTTTTTAAAGACATACGTACAGACATAGTTTAAAGAACAATAACAATGATCAGCATTCATCTGATAATTAGGTATATGCATCATGGTGAATGTCGGACATGTAGACAAACAGACGGTTGGTTATAATGCAAATAACCGTATTGATCAACATTCACCTTAACTATGCATGAGATCGCTAAGACAAGTATATACTGACAGACAGATGAGCAGACAAATGTATACGCAGTTTTTTATCGGTTTTCTAACGACCCATTTAATTGATATCATGTAATACAGATTCCTGACAAACCGTCATAACTAGACATGCTTTTATATACTCGATTCACTTTCACTCACGCCAATTCTTTCTCATATCAACATCTTATATATTTCATTTCCCCCTTTTATCTACAGTAAAACCTCTCCAGCGCGACCCTCTGTAAAGCAACAACATCTGTATAACAACACCTTCAAAATTCCCTAAACTGATACTTACTATAAATTTAACCTCTGTAGAGCAACAACCTCTAAAATACGGCCAATATTTGCAGCTCCCACAGGGTGTTGCTCTATAGAGGTTGTACTGTATTTACGTATTTATATGTAGTCTTCCTATATCTACTAACTAACTAACTAACTAACTAACTAAGGAAGTTATTAGTCAACCCCTGCTACATAAATGATCCATTATAAAAGTTGAGCAGTGTATACAGTCAAACATGGTTACATTAAATTGCAGTAAAATATTCATGTATTGAAGAGAATTCCCGGAATACACTTTTAATTTAAGAGTTCTACCGTACAATCTATAAATGCTCATCTTGTTATAAAAGATACTAGATCTTAAATCTGTGCTAATTTTCTAAATATTGAAACTTGGTACCAATTGATAGTAATGTAATTAAAAAGTAAAGTAAAACGCCTTGTATTTGAATATAGGTTTACATGTATTTAATATTTACTATACACACAGTTATAAGTATATAAGAAATAGATAATTAAAGTTTAATGTACATTAAAAATCATGTATCAGCAAGATTTATAGTTAAAGAAGGAGTCGTTAAAGTGATTTTGTGAGGTTTCAAAGTTCGAATGTTGCTGCCGCCAATACTGAGTTTAGATTCAGTATGATGATCATTGGACCCTTACTTGATTTCAGACTCGGTCGTATTTATGTTGCCGATTTTTTCATTTCGTAATGAACTTTATCTATGAATTAAGTAAATTAGAAAAATACGTTCTGTCGGCTTGAATACCGTATATTTTATGTGACCCAATATTTTATGAGATGTTAGTGGAAACGTGGTACTAGTATATTATTTAGCACAACATATTATTATAGAAGATATTCTTCATCGATGGGTCAGTATTGCTTTAGACAAATTTCAATGGCTAAGGCTCGAAAACGATGAATTCTGTCTCTTTTTTATCCTTAACATTTTTAGGATGTCGACGTTATATATGTTGCCTTGACGACATTGCAAATGTAAAATATCAGCAGTATCTGTTTCTTTTGGACGATTTTTTGTTTGCTTTGGTATTCGTCATTGGTTCATGTTCAAAAGTAAACATCACATTTTTTCTACCAAAAATCCGTACCTATAAGGGAAGAATTATTTAAAATCACTATTTTGTACCTGGTATCTATATATGGTCTTGTCAGGCGCCAGAATTAGCATTTGCCATAAACCGTACCTATGCCAATATTTCTTACGGCAACTTTTCGAAATCTTCTTTCGATGATGGAAGTCTTAAACCTGTGTGGAGCACAAGTTCTTCGGGAAAATTTGATTTAAGACATGATGTCTTAAGACTAATTATTCAATAGGTACCACAGTTTCTCGCGGGGAACAAGGTTAGTGCTGGTAGACAATCCAGGAAAACTGATCAGATTAACTTACACAATTTCATTGTTTATTATAAATAAGACATAGTCTTTGTGTTGACGGGCGAACGATATGACACTTGTTGGGTACTGAAATGTTCTAGTGGTGTACGAGAGGACACTTGTTGGGTACTTAAGGATCTTCTTAGGATGTTTTGGAACAAAAGAAATACCCAACAAAGTCCATTCGTCAGAATGTCCGAGCATTTGTGACTTGCATTAAATTCAACCGGTTATTATTCATCATTTGCAATACTTGAACTTTTTAAATACGTTTTCCTATAATATTCAATAATTTTCTTGCGCATACACGTATGTATACATACTGTCAAACCTGTGTTAGCGACCACCATCGAATAAAGGTCACCTGTAAATTAAGGCCTTATTTTGTCTTTCCCAAGGGTAGCCTTTGTTCACAAGTTTGACTTTACATCATATATAAGAATTGTAAATACACTACATTGAGCACTTTTACCATGTTATTTTGGTTTGGTCTGCAAAAGTATGCAAACAGGACCGTTGTTATTACTGCTCTGTCTCGGTAGAAGCACTTTAATAGTAATATTTTACAATTATATTATCTTTTTGCTCTCTCTCTCTCCGAACTATATATTTATTATTTTAAATGCTTTTTTCCTGACGAAAAATAGTGCACGAATGTGATATGCTGTGGAAATAGCGGAATAAATAAAACATACTTTTCGGCAAAATATTGCAAATTTTCATACAAGCAACAAACTTGGTATGATGATGCCTACATTTTTTCTTGAAGACATTATTTTGCGACATTAACAATTCATACTTTTAATCCATTTTAATGACATGGACAAAGGTATGATAAGTTTAATCTTTATTAAACCCATTTTTATCCAAAACACCAACTCGGAAGATACTACAGTGCAACCTCCATACAACAACCACAAATGGGAAGAGAAATGCATGGCCCTTGAAAGGAGTTGGCTGTTGTTGAGAGAGTGAAAATATAATAAAAAATGTGAATTTGTTTTGCTAGTATACTTGCTGTAACTGGGAGGTAGCTGTTGTTCGGAGATGACCGTTTAATGGAGGTTTCATTTTAGTAGGATATTTAAAGAATATTAAAGGTGACAGTACATTCCTTGCGCTCGATTTATTATCACGGCTAATTAGGTTCATCAAAGAAACACTGCAATGGACAGAGGTGATTTGTTTCGCGCATTGTTTTCTTCAGTGACAATGTCAATTATTTGAAAATATTTCTCTATATATTCAAATGGTACCCACTCCTAAAACATGTTTAAAACCAATGTTCTGTTCATAATAAATGTTTTTAGGGCATGAAATGACACACGTGTCTCATTTAAAAAGTATTCCATATTGTTGTTAAAGCTTTTTTTTAAAAAATACCAACAAAGACCTAAAAAATATACAAATGTACTGATCAATCTTAAGGGGATCACCGTTGATTTACACAGGGAAAGTAATCTACTTATAGGAAGGGGTCATTATTGTTTTTTCAGGAACCGAATCATTTGTATAATAATTGTTTGAACTAACGACATATCGTCACATAAGAACCATAAGGGCTCATCTGCAAAAATCAAATAGTGGAGAAAAAGCCGTTTAAAGGTTTGAAGGTTTACCAAAAATCAAATATTCAAGACACAATCAAGAAATTTTGTACATTTAATAAGATGGTAAAGAACTTTTAAAATACATTTTGTTTGAATTAAACAATTGATGTACAAGCCATATACGGTCATATTTGCAGATGAGCCCTTATGGTTCTGTCTATTTTTTCATTTTTTTTACAAACATAAGGACTCATCTGTAAAAAAGAACTCTAATTATAGGGAAACACTGGTTCAAATTCACATCAAAGTGTTTTTTTTGCAACAAATATTAAATATGTGTTCCATAGATACAGTTTTATCCGATAATCTCATCTTATCACTGTCTGCGTCATCTTCACGACTGTGCGCGGTACAGTAACCGTTCTTTTACAGATTTATCTGTCTTAAGATCAGCATAGAAATCATGGTTACTTGATGAAATTATTAGTGAGTCGCACAGTGACATTTAATCTTTCTTTTTTGGTTCAGTATTTCTGGGCGGACAACTATGCACTGATCGACGCAGCCTTATGACTCGAACTTCCAGTTTTCTTTCACAAAAATCATGTCTGGCTGATGGTTGCTGACACCCTTATTATTTTTATTTTTAACCAGTTTACCATATTCCCATTGTGTCAGTCTTTAGTGTGTGAGATGTTTCCCTTTTGCAGTTTTTAATTTTGAAAAAATGGTCGAAATGCATGGATAAAACAGTGTAAGGATTACTTCTACAAGCAAACTGAATAACAATATCCTAGTGATCTGGGATGAAAATTGAAGTTCCCTTTTTGGCTGTATCTATAGCAGAATGTATGGAATCACATTCCATTTGTGTATGTCCTGACTCCAACATTTTTTGTTCTATTAGTTCAACTGTTGGGTGACTAAATATAATCAGTTTCGGCCAGAGCAACAGTCTGAATACAGTATTTATTTGGTGTCTTCACCTGATGTATACTAATACTTGATTTGTCTAAATTATTCAGTTTATTGTCATCCACGAACACCTTTAGTGCATGCATCATAATGTTCATAGCCTGGAACTGTAAACATGCTAAACAAAAGGCCTCTGCACTTGTCGCCATATACATCTGGCTCAATTTGAATCAAAGGGCAGTTCAGTCTACTGGAATATATCAGTATTCTTCTCTGCAAGAGATTAGCTGTTGCAAATGGGATCAGGTCGCTTAGTGACACATTCCATATTCCATCATGCTTGAGTTCATCAACATTTTCATCAAACATCTGTGATGATTCTTCTTTTGACTAATTAAACTTATCCAAGAAGCCAATATAGTGATTATTTTGTTTCTTTAAATGAAGAAACATCACTGTCACTTGTGTTTAATTGACATGTTATTGCATTGAAAAAAACAATTGCCATCACCTGCTACATTGTATTTAGTTTTTTTTCCAAGTTAGTACTTATAAGCATATTGTTAAGTCTGATTTCATGATGTTTTTAAATACTTGTGTTTACTTGAAACATTCTGCGGCTAGCCATAATTGCATGTTCAGTGCTTGTTGTTTCTGTGTTCTGTTGGTCTGTAGTTGGTTGCATTCCTTTGTTTATCAATTCTGTTTTAGGCGGTTTAGCTATTTTTGCAATGTGCCTTTGCATAGGTCTGGTTCTTATTCTCCAACATTTCTGATGTATGTTAATAATATGTATTACAGGTATATTTATATCCCCATTGATGCTGGTATCACTATCAGACCTTTGTACAGGAGTGTATGATTTATCATTATCACTGTCATCATTTTCGGATGACGTAAAAAGTATTTTACGCTTCCAAGTTGCCTTCCTGTTTGGTTGTTTTCTTGTACAGTTTTCAATAGAATGATCTACTTTCATTCTTTTCAGTTCTGCCTGAATTTGACACAATGGAAAGTCATCATCTGAACAGCTTTGCTATTCATTATCTGTTTTATTTTTAAGGCCAGACAGTGTGCTTGACAGTGGTATGTCTTCATCAGAAGAGGACTTAGTCCTTTTTTCCATCTCAATTTCATTTACGTCCTCCCTTTTATCTAATGATTTATTTTCATTCAGAGTCAAGTCTTTTTGTTTGTTGGTCGAAAGAGTTCAATTAACATCAAAACTTTTAAAACGCCTTTTGGTGATGAAACCTGCTTGGTTCAGTCTTTCTTTTCGTTGTATCATCGAGATATCTGTCAGATATTTCATTAATTATATCAAGAAAGGCTTCTTCATCAGACCAAGTATTGAACCATGTAAGCTTTACTGTATTTAAGTCCTAACCATTCAATAATTTGTATTTTAAAATCTTAATGATAAATAAGTTTATCTTACCTGTATTAATATCCAACTAATAGAAAACCTTGTTTAAATAAGAACACAACCATTTCTTTTTATTGAACTTACTTCCATACACTCTCAAATGAAATGAGAACATTTTCTCAGTATCTTCTGGACAATGTATACATCTGGCACATCTTATAATTTCTTATCATTAATAACTGTTTACATGTCAATAATAACTGTAAACATATATCACTTGTTAATGATTATAAGTCTGATACTAAAGAGACTTATATTAAGCCCCTAAGTATGAATTAATCGGTATACGTTAGTGTATAATTATTTTCAAACATTGCAGATGAGCCCTTATGTTCCTGAAGGATGAGTAGATGAGCCCATATGTTTCCAAGTAATTCATAAATATGCAGATGAGCCCTTTTCATTAACCTGATTTTTCACTTTATTTTTTAGAAATTAAGTGGGATATTTTTTCAGCAGAAAGATAACAACAAAACATCATTATTTTTCACAAAAAGTCATTTTCGCCCAAAAGTGCAGATGAGCCCTTATGGTTCTAATGCGACGATATATGGCTAGAAATTCGGCACTCGTTCATATAGACATGTTTTCGTTGGCTCTGTAAACGAGCTAGTCTGGATTGCTTGCCCGTTTACAATTGAAGCTGTAAATTACTTAAATAAGGGAGATAACAATAACAATCTTGCGGGTACTTTTACGACAAGTTACCAAACAATTAGACCCATATTTCTTTTGCAAGCAGGCAAATTTCTGAAATACAGTGTATTGTAGACAATAACTGGAATACTTAAATCTTTGCATACAATTAGCAGGGAAATAAAAAATACGATTAAACCAATATTTAGAAATAGTAATCTGGTTGGACACATTAAGTCACTTTGAAAAAATAAAGAATCGGTCTGGACAGTGGTCTTCATTTGTTGAGTTCTACTGTACATTTAGTATCATCAAATGTTCACGTTGGGAGAATTAGCATAATCACTGAAATCACGAGAAACATGTGATATTTGTAAATATACGGTTGTAACTGAGGAATGTCATTGACGAATAAGAGATATTGGATTAGCAGACCACGTATTGTTCGGTTCAGTCAAACTACAATGTATATAATAATTATGTTGAAAATTATAAACAGAACAGAATATACATTTAATTAGTATAATGCAACAAAAGCGTATCAACCTAGGCAATTATGCACACCCTAACTAACAGTATACAGTAAGTATATAAATAATTATGATATAAACACACTAATTATAAATACTTGTACACACAAGACAAGAGAAAAACAGTATAGATATTTATAAAGTAAGTTATTTATCCTTGTATTGTATATTTTGAATAGAATAAAACTAAAGCTTTATATGTTATCTTTCATTTCGATTTATAGTTGCTTATAAAAACTAAAAGGTCGCTTCCAATATTAATTATTTATGTACTTAGGTGTGATTCAAATCACATACAACTATTTTGCCAGTATTAGGACTGTCATATATATCTTTGAACACAATCCGGTTTTGACTGACATCCCAAGAATATAGGGTCGATGGAACTGCAGTGTCTTCATATACATTTGTAGTTTGAAGAAGAAAATAGGGTCGTAATAGTAGATTATTCTAGATAAAGAAATTTTATACACAATAATGTTGAAAGCTACATTTTTATTTGCACTTAAGCGTAAGGCAGTTTTCCGTGCACACCTGATCCATGATGCGTGTACGCGTCCACTTCCGAATGCGTAATCCGCGCGGGCCTTTTCCATTACGTGTCCGTAATCATTACGTATCATTATGTATCAAGATATGATCGTATATTACCAGATAAAACCGAAAGTTTTCAGAATTGCAATGTTTCAATTCCACAAAAAAACGCGCAAATATGCAGGGATATAATTTATATACGAGTAGCATCAACGCCTAGGTCGTTGGTAATGGACATGTAGCCATGTAATTTTCACTTTTCGCTGCCCACGTATTCAGGTAGGCAAAGGGTACAACGTGTGCCTAATTTTCAGGATTGAACATTTCACGCGTTTCGATAGTATAGCGTGAAATGGTTGTCTTTACGCGTAACGTATTAATAAGGGTGATAAAAACACGTGATGGGATGGTCAGTGAAGTATGAAACGACGTGTAAGTGGTCATTCTACCAGGTAGCGCATACACGTAAACGTCTTATTTATGCGCTTTACACATTAGATTGGCGAAAGTTTTTTAAGAAAAATGGAAGGCGAAAACGTTATTATTTCGCACATAGAAGCATTGATTAACAGCAAGTTTACTGACTTCGAGAAACGTATCATAAAGTCACAGAAGGACATTCGCCGGGTGCAAAAATTGACTAAGAAAAGACACGAAGAAAAATTGAAGGTCAACGCACGTGTAATCGACAAGCGTATTCGAGCAGAGGACAAACGTGACAAACGTTCTATTGGAAGACGATACAGTCCATACTTACGAACAACAAACGAGCACAATGGTTCCATGGAAAAGGCTACAGAGAAACATGGCGGTCGTTTGCGCCGTGCAAAGCCCGGTAACTGGAGGGCTGAATGTCGTTCGGGGCAATCTGAGATGGACACCAATGTTAAGATAAGTAAAATTGAAATTACTTGCTCAGTTGACAATTTGAAATTTAATAGCGTTGGTGACGCCTTTGCGGCATGTCCAGGGTCCTATGGCCATGATAGTTGTGGTATAAACTGTAAGCGAAATATGGAAAACTTAAATCTAGCCTTGCTCATTGGGAGAAAGCCGGTGCTAATGAGCATGTTTTAGACGTTATACAACAGGGTTATAAAATACCATTTTATAAGTTACCTGTTTCAGTTGAATTAAGAAACAACAAATCTGCACGTGACAATTAACGCGTCCTTTTGTTTCAGATGAAATTAAGAATTTATTGTTGAAAGGTTGCATCAAACCGGTACATGTATTGCCAAAAGTTGTCAATCCGTTGACTGTGGCTGTCAGTAATTCAGAAAATGCTGGTTTTAGATTGTAGGCATTTAAATTCAGAATTGTACAAATTCAAATGTTGTTTTGAAAACAAATCCGTAGCTAGGGAAGTATTTTCAAAGGGAGATTACCTATTTAGCTTTGATATAAAAGGTGCTTATCATCATATCATGATTTTCCCAGAACATACAACTTATATTGGATTCGCATGGAAGGAAAATGGGGTTAAACAATATTACGAATTTCAAGTTTTACCTTTCGGTTAATCCACAGCAGGGTTCATATTTACAAAATTATTGAGAACCTGTGTAAAAAAAAAAAAATTGGCGGGAAATGGGATATAAAATTGTAGTATTTTCAGATGATGGTTTAGGCGGGGTTAGTACGTTTGAATCTGTTAGTAGTGTAGCAAAATTCATAAATCAGGATTTGATTAGCTTTGGGTGTTTGCTGGCAGAGAATAAATGCATTTGGTTGTCTTCTTTACACATGGTTTGGTTAGGTTATGAATGGTTTATGACAAACGGTACATTGAAAGTAACGGAAGACAGGTTATGTCGCACTGAGTGTTTATTAAATGATTTAATTACTAAGATATCTAAAGGATATATTCTTATTCCTGTTAGAAAAATTGCTTGTCTCATAGGTCAGATTATATCTATGCAAATGTCAGTAGGCAGCGTGGTAAGTTTGCGTACAAGGTCACTGAACAAATGTGTTGACACAAGGGCAAGTTGGGATGCCTTAGTAAAAGTTACTACAGAGGCGTTAGATGAAATGATTTATTGGAAAGATAATTTGAGAAAACTTAATGTTGTATATCTAAGTAACAAAACGCGTGATAAGGCATACGTCTCTGTTGACGCCAGTGGAGCTGGAATTGTTGAATATGCCAATGTCTATGTTGACGCCAGTGGATCTGGTTTTGGTGGTTTTATCGAAGAAACAACAGATAGTGATATCGCAGGTAGCTGGTTGAATACCGAGAGGTTACTGAGCTCCACATGGAGAGAGTTAGAATCTGTTCACCGTGTTATACAAAGTCATAGCTTAAATTTGAAAAACAAGCAAGTGGTAGTACATACAGACAATAAAAATGCATCCTTAATCCTCAGAAAAGGAAGTCGTAAGCCTGATTTACATGATTTAGCAATGAGAGTTAATAGTTTGTGCAATGATAATAACATAGGTCTTGTTTCCACATGGTTACCTAGAGAAGATAACTCCAGAGCGGATTATCTTAGCCGTTGTTCAGATTGTGATGACTGGTCAATAGTAGATTCCATATTTCAGACATTAAACAGACGATGGGGGCCACACACGGTTGATCGATTTGCATGTCATTATAATGCAAAATGTAAAATAGGTAACTCAAGGTATTGGTGCCCGGGTACGTCTGAAATTGATGCTTTTTCGCATGTTTGGTCTGGAGAAAATAACTGGGTTGTCCCTCTACCCAGACTGATTTTGAAATGCATTAATAAGATTAATGAGGAAAAAAGCCATTGCACTATTTTGGTTCCACACTGGAAGTCAGCGCCTTATTGGCCAGTACTGTTTGTAAAAGAATGTCCCGCTACGTTCGTCAAAGATTACGTAATTTTAAAGCCCGGAAAATTGACTAATAGGGGAATGGCGAGAAACGGTATTTTCGATGGTAGATCACTATCGTTTGGCTTTGTTGCTGTAAGAATAGAATAATGTACTTTATTTGTATACTATAATGAGAATGTTTTCTTCAGGCTTGAGTTTAGAGCAACGCATCGTAGATGAAGTCACGAAGACGGGATTGGACTGTACTCTTGTTGATCTGATCAAGAAAAGTGAAAACACAGTTAAGAAGTATTAACATTATTTTAAATAGACGGGAGCTATTCGCTATGTCATATGGAGAAAATCGTTTCTAAGAAAGATACAATGAAAAGTAAAACATTGACAGAGTTATGTAACAAATATGAAGATTCAGATGATATTTTGATTGTTAGAGACTTATGTATGTTTCTTTATGTTATTCTGTATTCTTAAGATATGATGAGATCAAAAATGTTCGATGTAATGATATTATGTTATAAGAAAAACACTGTTCTTTACAGATTCGTAAAAACAAAAGTATTTCCTCAGTAATGAAATAGTTATGTCAGAGGGCTAGAGCTCAGCATGTCGATATGCAATGCTTTCAACGTTATCTGAATATTTCAAGTCAGTTAATCATGTTTATTTATTTCTAAAATATATTCCATAGTTCATTCCAGCCCAATGTTTTTAAATCTATACGCTAGCCTGGTAACCGCAAATAGTGTTGCTTTTTTATGGAGTATAGCATAGACTGAAAATTTCACGCGTTTCTATAGTATAGCGTGAAATGGTTGTCTTTACGCGTAACGTATTAATAAGGGTGATAAAAACACGTGATGGGATGGTCAGTGAAGTATGAAACGATGTGTAAGTGGTCATTCTACCAGGCAGCGCATACAAGTAAACGTCTTATTTACCCGTTTATATATTATGTATATATATTATACAGAATGTGATTTGTTTTGCGTAATGTAATTTTTAACACATAGTCGAATACTGAAGTTAATTTTTGTGGTTTTCAAAATGTTTTTAGTTTTCAATGATCAATATGGTGATTGAAATGCAACATAATGATTGTTTTTAAGACAATATGTGCTTTTTGTCTTGAGAAGTGATCGTTCTACATTTATTTTGTTCTTGTATATACACTCGGTTGGTTTATATATAATATTGTGATTGTATATATGATATTGTGGTTGTATATATGATATTGTGGTTGTATATGTGATATTGTCATTATATATATGATATTGCAGTTACATATGTGATATTGTGGGTGCACATATATATGTTATATTATGGGTGCGCATATATATGTGATATTGTGGGTGCACATATGTATATGATATTGTGTGTGTATATGTGATAATGGCAATGTATATGTGATATTGCAGTTACATATGTGATATTGTGGGTGCACATACATATGTGATATTGTGGGTGCACATATGTATATGATATTGTTGATGTATATGTCATATTGTCATTATATATGTGATATTGTCATTATATATGTGATACTGCAGGTACATAAGTGATATTGTGGGTGCACATATATATGTGATATTGTGGGTGCACATATATATGTGATATTGTGTGTGTATATGTGATAATGACATTATATATATGATATTGCAGTTACATATGTGATATTGTGGGTGCACATATATGTGTGATATTGTGGGTGCACATAGATGTGTGAAATTGTGGGTGCACATAAGTATATTTTCTATGTACATAATAGATTCTTGACACAGTCATGTTTAGTGATATATTGACAATGCGAGTCAAGGTAGTGACGGTCACATCACTGTTTATAGGATGAAATCTCCTACTTCCATTTCACCATTGAAATTATACATTTTAAATAAATTTCTGGGCGTGTTGTAGAGCAGCTAGTTCGCAGTGTTATGTGAATTTAGTGATAAACCAATGATAAAGGTTTTTGTTCAAATATATTGCGTAGTTTTATCGATATTGTTGTGAACTTAGTTCTCATATGCATGTAAAATTATCATTATATATGATTAGACATGTTAACACTCATTCTACAATAGTTTGAGCAATTCTTTTTTTAAGCTGTCCCCGATCAATTAAGGACAGACATGGCAGGAAATGTTTGTAAAATCGTTATCTTTTTGTTGACAATTATCATATTTATTAGAAAAATGGTGTATACGGTCCAACATTATCATGGTTAAAATTTGTCGGATCTACAAAGCAGCATATTAGGCCTTATTTTGCCTGTCCCTGTACACAGTATATTAGTTTGTCACTCTATAGCTACTCTTATAAATGTTTCAGCGATAAAAGGTAGTGTTTTTACTTTAT
This sequence comes from Lutraria lutraria, assembly GCA_964023205.1. Classification (NCBI taxonomy): domain Eukaryota; kingdom Metazoa; phylum Mollusca; class Bivalvia; order Venerida; family Mactridae; genus Lutraria; species Lutraria lutraria. The sequence goes on from OZ026847.1 coordinate 24,874,575, forward strand.
ATTAGGTGGTAAACAATGTATTTTATGTATAATTGAAAATGATACAGCTTGGTTTCTCGTGTTATACAAGTTGTCAGCCTGTCCCTGTTTTTGAAATAAGATACGTTACACGACATTAACTCAACTTTTTACTGTACAGATTTCCATTACTGTTATGCAAACAAATGTTTTCACTACCTACAATGATCACTTCTTTGAAAAATAAACACATTAATCCTTGGAACATGGTCAGATAAAAGATTTAAGACAGTTCCTAGTGCTAGCTGGAATTATTAAAATATTTTCGTCAGATACGTTACATGATATTTCAACTATATCATCAACTGTTTATATTTGAATGTAAAAAGCTGACAAAATTACGACGTCTTAGGTGTAACATTGTTTAATAACACAAAGTTTATATTGAGCTAACCATAATTATTTTAAGGTAGCTGTTAATACGTTCGGTACATAAGATACGTTGAAATAATATACGTTACATCAATTATACAAACAAGTCAACTAGCTTTTCAATCACGCACATATTGGTTATGAGCGGATGATCTTCAAATTTACTTCCACCGGAAACATGTAGCTGTTCGTTTTGCCTAAGCTTGAAAAGTTTGAATCGTGGGAATAGTTTTAAATCAAATATTCCATGTGTGACTTCAGAAAAGAGGTTAGTAAAACTTTACTGGCCAGTTTGTTGAAGATTATTTGCTGCTGTTTCTTGACATTAACAATGGATGCAGTAATAGAAATCAAATTATGAATACTACGATAAGTGACAAAGGTGACTTACACTCAAATAGTAGCGTAACGTATCTTATTGAATATAACGTACCTTATCAAGCTTATATATGTGATACAGACAAAACTAACATAATTTCGATACACTCATTGGTAAAGTATGTTTTAAACTGTTTATGTTATTAAAATAAAACTGTTGCTGGTCGTTTGAAATGCATAAAACTCATACTGTATACCAAAACGTATCTTACTTTTACACAACGTATCTTATTTTTACATAACGTATTTTATTTTTACATAACGTATCTTACCAATTTTAAATTCTTTGTAATCATTTCGTGGAAATTCTAGTTTACGTCTAATTTAGAGCAAAAACAGATACTTAATACCGTATTAGTGTCGTTATACTTTTAAAAAAAGACAAAATCTGCAGCCGAGAGGCAAAGAGAGAACAGAGAAATAAAAAAAAATATCACAAAACAATAGGCGACCACAGACTGAAAAAGGATAGATCTATATTGATAGTAAGACGAAAATGAAGATCGTGAAGATTTAGATGTCCACAGATAAATACATAGATATAATTATGCAAGGACATTAAGATCATTTCCTAAATCATGAGAGCTTGTGTGAAAGCCAAATTCTCAGCTCTTTGAGAATTAAAAGCAAAAATACATGACACACATTTAGCTAATCATTTTTAAAATTGGTAAACAAAATTAATACATTTCGCAGAAAATTTCAATAGTGGTGTAGTTTACGAAATTCAAAGCGCATACATTTGTATTTGTTTTACATAGTAAATGGTTTGTACAATCCATAAAGTAAAACTCTTACAGATACATCATTTTAAGTACATTGTGCATATTAACTTGTGTAAACATTTTATGACTTTAACTGAAAACAATGATTGTTGATTCTAAAAAATAGTTTTGATGTTGTTATGTGTTTATGATGTTGCACTAGTTTTTTTTCAATACTGTTTAAATTATGAAACTTATTTAGCTTCACATACAAATTTAATACCACGGTGTAAGATACGTTACACGTTTTATATGCGCCTTTTTGTAACTGATAATTACTTGTATTAAGCCTGGTATTCACACTTTATCACATACATGTAGCTGGCGTATTGACAGACATTTTATAACGTTTTGAGCGTTCTATTTCGTAAATCACAACGTTTACAGGTAATGGAGTATCATGTAATTATACATGTATTAAAAATCTTATGGCACGTTTATTTGTATCCGAAATCACAGTAAGATTTTCTTCATTTTTTACAAAATTGCAGTTTAGCAGACTTCAAAATGTCTTTCTCATACCATTTATAAAAGATAAATTGTATTGTGTGTATATGTAATCTCTATATATTGGCGATTATGCTCTGTAACGTATTTTATTATGTATATTACCATGATCGGTTTGAGTTATTATAGCATTAAATCCAAGGTCTGTTTGGGGACACCAGACATGTTTTTAATATGGTCATATGTTGTTCTTTTTTATGAAAGTATTTAAGTTCTTTTCTGAAACAGTCAATATTTTGGTTTTACTTTTTTTTATTTGTACCTTTTCACATAGAATGAGTGTTAAATGTTTAGACAGTGTTGAGTCCAAGTGTTAAAGGCCACTATACTGTTTAGCCTGGAGCCCTTACCTCCATATTTACCTCATAAGGGTTTTTGTGGTTAGGTAGCCACCGTTGCTTGCAGTTGAGGACTCAATAATTGAATTTTGGATATTATTATTATCAATTTGGATGAACTTTGATACACAAATTTTTACAAGGGCATTTGGTAATATCATTTGATGTTATATATACTATCGATGTTTAATATATTGTTCTATATGTTCATGCATAAACGGTTCATTAATGTTGTGCCATCATTTATTACAGAGATGTTCATCAAATGTAAACTGTTGGTTGTACTTATACACATACTTACTTGCACAAATAAAGCTATACGCTAGCCTGGTAACCGCAAATAGTGTTGCTTTTTTATGGAGTATAGCATAGACCCTTAGCTTCTTATCATTTTTTAGACCACAGTTGACTCCAACTGATCAATCACAGGACAGAAAAGGTGTTTTCTAAAATACGTAGATCACAGTTAGCCGTTGTAGAAACATTCAGTATTACCTGTGGTCTAAGTCAGATAGATCTCTCATAACTGTTGACTATGAAATTTACGGCTCGCTGCGCTCGCCTCTAAATTTCATAGACAACAGTTATTCGTGATCTATCCTATATAGATATGAGGTTTAGTATGTAATCGATACTTCCCGAATACGATGTCCATCTGCTTAGGAAATACTCGGTCATGGGATTCACGTGCTCATCGAGTACGCCAAGTGCTCGAGGTGTTTCGTGAATCCCGTGGTCTTTCCAACACAGACCGATGTACGAGGATGAATATTATCTGTGTTAATCTTACACAACGTTAAATGATATATTGTTCTTGGCTTTGGATATGCGTGGGGACAACGATATTATGTAAAGGGGTTGTCTCGCGAATGTTTGGTTTTATGTAATTTTTGTATAACTTTTAATGTTAACGTAAATCTCGCAGTATATGTCAGAATATGTAATATCTTGTAAAAAATCGGACAACAAGATTCTTTATAGATATTAAAGTACTTACACAGATAAACTAGTTGTTGTTCTTATATAATGCTTCATTAATCAGTTTGACATGCCCCCGCTTCAAGTTCCTGTTGTGCCGAACTTGTGTCAATATGCAAAATTCATTAGTTTTTACTTAACTTTGTTAAGGCAGTACAATAGTATTGTGATTTCAAAGATTTTTTGCATTTTCAGAAAACTAACAACAGGAAACCTATGAAACGTATTATCTGCGATAAAAATACAGAGTCCGACTTTTTTTAATGACTGACGTTGAAACTGATGGTTGTTACATAAATGTGTGTCGACGTTTAGAGTTTAGTTTAATGAGCATTAATATATTACAACCGGATAATGCACCTATCCTATATAATATTATGACAACAGATCTTTTCGACATAAAGAGTTTCAAAACGCAGAGGAAATATTCATGTATAAATGCTAGTTATAACGTCTTTTTTACTTGCGCACACGTATCAATTAAGACTTGCACTTACCTGAATACTTTCTATTCATGAAGACTTCTCAGGAGACACGTGCTTAAACCACATCAAAAGGCATGCCTAACACTGTATGGGTATGAATGTACTCCGTATTCATTTCATTTGTCAGCAAAGTTTCTATTTTGGATTATTAGGGCTTTATAGTTATAATTCATATGACCTATTGGACAAAATATGTAAATAAACAATATCGATGAGAGAACAGTGTTAGTACCGGTCCAGAATTCAGAACAACTGGTATTTTTAACTTTCCATCCATGTAGCAGAAACTCTGGGGACATTGATATCAATGATAGACGTGTGATTTTACCGTAAATTTGCATGATCTATTTCATTTATTTACATATGAAATGATGGCTGAGACCTCTGAGCCCGAGGTTATTAAACTTGAGATCAATCTCTGTGCTCAAATCCCATATGTTGTATTTAATTATTTCTAGTTGTTTTATGATCGGTACATGCTTTTTTATTACTGAAACAATCGATTGACAGCATAACTTACCAGAACTTGTGTAAAAACCTTCATGTTTTCAACCGCAATATCACCAATGCTCAAGCCTTCCGATACGAAATAAAACAATCCGATAAGAGGCAAAAACTATGAACTTAGCTGAAATTAATTATGCAGTGTGTGATTTAATATTATATTGGGTATTGGTTTACCTTTATTCCTTTATTAAGCTGCTATAAAGTAAGTGTAATTGTTTATGACTACACCAATTAGTGATTTGAAAGCACTTTTTAAAGGTCATTTGAATGCGCACGTAACTTATATCATTTACTTCTCAGTAATTTGATACTTCTTAAGCGTCGCAAATTCAAAACAACGATCATTATACTAATTGCATACAGTCATACACAATTTGTCGTCTGCACTTGATTATGAACTCGTATCTTTATTATTGATATTTTACCAACATTATGTAGTCCCGCAAATTAAGACCACTTACGCAGTATACTTTAAGTAATGCATACAGTATTATCGTTAGAGGTAGGCTTTTGTTATATATAGTGTCAGGTACTGGATTTGTTAAGTTGTATATGAGCTAAAAAAGAAGTATTCAGACGTAAATAACGAATCCAATAAAAACATTACAAACATACTTAGCACAATATTTCAAGCAATTTAAACGATAGCCTATAAGATTCAAAGTGTTTCAAATTAACAAAACATTCATTAATAGTTAGATATCATTTTCCATAGCGTGACCATAGTATATAAAAATGTGTGCAATAGAGCACAAGGTAAACTTCCCCTTAAACAAGTTTTGGTTTACCACAATGAATAATTTTCGTCAAATCCATGCTCGTAATTCATTTTGATTACTACAAACAATAATTTTTGCATTTTTTTTGTATATTGTTTTTATACCACAGGGTCTAGAACAATGGTGGCGCCAAAAGGTTCGAAGGTAAGGTCACTGCTTCTATCGTATTGTTTATATTACGTGATTTTTGTAAAGAAAGGTCAAGGATAAGTCGTATTTTTCGTCGAATGTTTTGAACGTTTCTAGTTTTTCATCAAGCCCATGTTCCAGCCAACAATTTTTCGAATCCATCGGTACAAAAATAAGTTTTGTTACTGTCGTAGTTTGCCCATAGATGCTGCAGAGAAATTTTAATAAGACAGACTTTTTCATTATTTTTTTTCAAATTTATACACCACAACTTGTTTTAAATGGTAGCGTAAAATAAAACCACTCACATGCCGTTTGCTATATTATCGATAGTTCCTGGGCTCTTGAAACAATTTACGTAGACAGACAGACATACAGACAGATAAGCAGACAGACATGCAAAGCATTTTATTACGTAAACTTTACGTTTTTGTTTATACAAGGTTTTAGAATGTAAAATACCAACGATCTAGAGTAAAGCAGTGCGGCTGTACTATAAAGTATCAGTTACAACCGATATACTAATTGATTGCAATCTACGGACACAAATAAACACGGAAGCTATCAAGCATGAATTCGATATGCCTAACTTAATATTCTAATCAACGGTATGTTTGTTAAAGGGGTTGTCTCACGAGAGTTAGTTTTTATGAAACATTGTTGAACTTTTAATGTTAACGTGAATCTCGCAGTATTTGTAATATTTTGTAGATATAAGACAGCAAGATTTGTTATCGATATTAATTACTTACGCAGAAAAACAAGTTTTTGTTTTTATCAATCGCCTTACAAATCCGTTTGGCATGCCCCCAGTTATTGTTCTGCCGAACTTTTGTCAGTATGCAAACTTTATTATTGTTTACCGAACTGTTTTCAAAGAAGTACAAGAGTACTTTGAATTCAAAGAATTTGAATTATCAGAAAATGTATAATATATTGACCGAAATTTGAAATACATTCGAAAAATAATATGAAACTTGGCTAACGTTGTATACATTCAAGCAAAATGTTTTCTCATTAATCATTATATATCAGCGTTACAGTATGTACCTTCTACGATGCCTAAAATTGGTACATATATTTAGCAATCAATGTCATGTGGAATTTATGTACTTCCATAGAGAGGATATAACATTTCTATACGTGAAACACGATAATATGTTGTTGACAAGATGTGCACATTTTGATAATGATTAATGCTGTTCTGTGAATGAATGTGTTTATGTGTTATCATACATGTCAGTGTCAACAGGATCATATATTAATGATTGCAATGAAATAACACATAAGTGTTATCATTGACACTAGATTCATTTTTCAGCAAAGCCATTTGTACTATACACATATGCATGTGTACTTCTATCACACACTCGCAAAATATCCTTTGTAGCAAATATCGGTAATTAGTCGAAGTGAAAACCGCATTTCATATATTCTGTTCTTACAAAAACAGCATGTAGGTCATGCAAATAGTTTGCTTTTTAAACATGTATTCTTGCTGCATGTAATCAAGTAATAAGAAAGCTAAAGATGTACCACATGTGTATATCAAGTTCGCAAGGTTTTCAGTTTGTTTTGAATATTACCAAGTGTAACACGATGATTTGAATAAATGCACGAAAACGAAACTATATGTTGCTGACACACGGACTATAAATAATTCAGCAGTATATCTAGTACAAAATGACGTATGTTTCAGTTACCACCTTGACCCCGTTGCTTAAACGACAAAAACACACCAACACCCAATTATATAACAATAAGACAAGGGAGACAATATAGATATATGCCATAACCATCATGCACGATTAGTCTGTTACTATTATGAAAAACATTAACTATGTTATTAAGTTGTAGTTGGTTTAAGTCTACAATTATGTACGTGGTAAAGTAAACATAGTTGTGTCGCATACCAGTAAACAGCATCCACAATTATATCGCAAGCAACAGTTAACTTCATATTGCATCAATGAAGAATGGATTTGAGTGCATTATTGTATGACAACTAGTCAAAGAAATACATGCGCCTGACTAATAAAGCATTGTTTTTCATCGTATTGAAATAGGCGTCCGTCGACCGAATAACAGCAAAAATAGTAACACTTGTTGTATACGCATATATTTGCAGATATTGCAGTTTTGATAAAAGTTTGTGATTTATTGCAGGGTTCTGTTGATAGCATGGAGAATATAAGTGCTTTAGCAATTAAACCTAAAATTAAGAATAATACATTGGGAAAGTATTTCTTCGAGGAAAACAGTTAAATGGTAACTTTACCTTGGTGTGGTTAATTGGCCTAAAGATGTACATTGTGCCAATATTGAACATAATTGACCTTCAAATTCTAATTCATAATCGTGATAATAAAGGGTTTTAATTGTATAAGATTGGCCGGATCTAACACATTTAAACTTCGCTTCTGAGTGTTCTCAGTGCTTGTTTGAATCACGGAACTAATGTTGGGAATAAAATTGGCCCGTATTGCATGTGAAAAAAGAATATATTTTTCTTTGCAATTGAGTATTCCCTACAACCAGTGGTATGGAAAAATCACCTTCTCCAATACTTTCAGTACTATGATTAGTCTATATTAGCAAATTAAATTTCGGTTTTAATTGTATTATGCACATGAAAATTTAAAGTTGAATGGATAAATCAGAAAACAAACACACTAAAGGTCTGAGTAATGATACAGGCGCGTGTTACAATGAGGTATTTCGCATTATAGTACGAATACTCATAAATGGTGGCTTTAGTTGTTATGACACTTGTCAGTGGAATATTGAAATATATATAAATATATGAGTGGTTCTGACCTAATTTGTTAAAATCAAAACCATTGTTTGAGGTATTGATTTTTAGAACATACCGACATTAGACATCCAGAACGCAAATCATCGTCGACTGTGTGTCAATTCCCTATCTAATGAGGACATGGCAAACTCAGTAACCAAGAAGGCTAACTCCCTGTTAAAATATTGTGTCGAAAACGTACAGTAACCGTTCGGTTTGAGCTTTCAGAAAAACGTCTATTTCTTTTTTCATTTATGCAATGTCATTTCGACTATGCGTGTTCTTTCTGATTCCATATGGTCTTACAAATAAACTGCAAGTAACCCCCAAAATAAATGAATTAATAAGTTTTGTTCTCAATCTTGAACATAGGTCACATATAATTATTTATAATTTTTATCTCATTAATTGGCTGCCTGTTCGCAAACGTATTGCATAGATAACTTTGTGTCATGTATTCAAAAGTATGTATGGCTTAGCTAGGTGACTACTTTATTATCTAAGCAGGTTTTCAACTCTATAATACCAGATCCAGCAAAACTGGCCGTTTGTCATTCATAAAGTACAATCGCATGGTATAAAATCGATTTCCTACATAGATTGAAAGGAGTGAAAGTGTCATAGTCTGTTTTATGTATTAACATTGTGATTCATTTTGTAGTTTACCTGCATCATGTATTTATATTTTTATACTTGTTAATCATTTAATATTGTACCATTTAACTTGATACATACTCCAAGGGCAATGTCACACTTAGTGTCCGCTCTGTACCTTTATCATCTTCGGGTGGATTTCTGAAATACTTAGCAGAAATGTTTACTTCTATGTGTCATGCAAAAAACCCATGTCCGTACCTCCAAGGTCAAGGTCAGACTCAATGGTGATATGTAAAATATTTGATGTACTTTTTATGCCTAATCTGTAACGTTGGACATCATGTATTGATGTATTTCGGGAATACTTGGCAGAAATATTCACCAACATGATTGCTTTGTATCATGCGTAAGACCAAGGGTAAAACTGCTTCTAGAAAGAAATCAAGTTTGCATCTTTAAACGTTTTGCATCATGGAGATCGTCATTATATTAAGACCAACGTGGATGTAGCGTTTTACCAAATAACGCAATTATAAGTCGCTCTTGAATGAGTTTATATCAATTGAGTTGAACTTTCAATAGCTTACTATATCGGCAACAGGTTGCGGTTTCAAAGCACTGATACAACAGTTGACGACAAGATGGCCACAGTTCATATTACCGAGATGATCACAGAGACCAGGATCAGTCACATCTATAATTGACACAATGCTACTGTTATGTCTAGTTTTTACATCATCCAAAATCACAGGTGGCAGTATCAGTGTTTGATCCACACAAAAAACAAAAACAAAAAAATTCCCAACACTGAGCTTATATTACTATCAAGGTGAAAAGCCTATTATTTGTCTATATGCCAAACAATGTGGAACATCGCATCTCGTTGTTTCAGCGTAAAATATATGTGCTGAAGGAAAATAGCTATACATGTCATTCAGATAACATATAAGATATAATCATCATACTTGACAATGAACATGGCTCAAATCCAAATATATATACATATATTATGTTCTGTTCATGTTTCTCAATTTGACATGTCCTAGTTCAAGTAATATAATATCATGAACCTACTTGGTTGCACAACAAACATTATTTAAATTCGTATCAGCCAAAATAAAGTTTAAGTTGGTCGATAAACATAATAAAAGCGTATAACGCCATTTGCTTCAATATATGATACAAGATTTACTGCTTTAGGTAACTCGAAATGGTTAACGGTCACAGTCATTTTGATTATTGGATTTTTATGAACGGGTGCATAGTTGGATTATTGCATTATCGAAAGGAAAATAGTATTTATATCTGGGGAAAATTTTGCTTGCTTCAGAGTATTAGGTTAACTGTAGGTTTAGATTTCTTGAAGCAATTTCATTGAAATCATATCATAGGAAAAATTATTAAATTCGACATCACCATATTTGTGCATAAGTGCCAGACTTAAGAATATGCAATAAAATGTGTCAGGGACATCAAGTCAATTTAAATGCGTGATAACATACATCAAAACTTGAAAAAAAGTGATTTAACATTATTTTTCTTCGCCAACATTCGACGCTGCAATTTGCATCGCGACTAGTAAATAGACATGAAAATGTTGTTTAGATTGGTCATCTACATTGCTGTAATTGTGAGTTGTTTTCTTGGATTATGTCCAGGTAGGTGTGCCACATACACATTTGAAAAATAGTTTTATAAATGAATTGAAGAATGAATGAGAATAATAATTTTGGTTCGCAGCAACTAAATGTTTCAAACCTCGGCATTGCGTGTAATAGTGCGATATGCATCGTGCAGTAGAATTAGTAAGAATACATGTAATGTTTGTTTTTAATAACTATATAAATATGCATAACATGTAATCATTACAAAGGTTTTGTACGCTTTTAAATCGACACAAGCGCTCTTCTAGCATTACTAGTAGTCAACAGACATTAATGTGCCGTACCTATACAATATTTATTCATTATATTAATTGACGTAAACGTGTTCTATTGTGTTGGTTAAAATCAATTCAGAGGCGTGGTGTCTTCGTTTTTTATATTAAATTACATGAAAATATCTGAATTTGCCATCATTGTGGTTAACGATTCTTGAAATTTAAAGGCTTTGTAGATAATTATGAACTTTTGATATTTCATTGTTTCAGGATAGTCAGTGTTTGGAAGAACCAGAAACCAACCATTGATATTGCATAATGAATGAAATAAAAAATCATAGCAGTAAACATAATTGGTCCATTGTCTAATTGCAACACTGAAGTTAATAAGTCAATAATTATAATGTTATAAATCTCACAACCAATATTATCTTTAGTATAAAACTTATATCTTATTACATTAATAAGTTTAACATTTCTCTTGATAGTTACCCCACAATTATAATATTGATACCACAATAAAATGTACTAGTTATCAAAGTATCATCGATACTAATATTAGTGACGTATATCCGTCGCTTTAAGCATAACTTTTAGCACATGAATATCAAATACCTGTTTAACAACCCGTTTTGCAATAAAAACGCAAATTGCAATAAAAAATTAAAATAGGTAAAATCTATTCATTTACACTGGAATCGATTGTATAATGATGTATTAATACTAAAAATATATGTGCAACACATATATCTCATATAATGCGTAATTTCAGCAAGTTTTATACCCAACGCAGTTTGCAATAAAAATTGCCCATTTTCGAAACGCAAATTGCAATAAAATTTCAATTTGCTCAAAACGATTTATTTTCACCAAAACGATTGTACATTGATGTTGTTATCATAAAAATATATGTGCGACACATATATCTCACATAGTGTTTAATTCCAGCAAGTTTTATACACAACGCAGTTTGCAATAAAAATTGCCCATTTTCGAAACGCAAATTGCAATAAAAATTTAAAATTGCTCAAAACGTTTTATTTTCACCAAAATCGATTGTACATTAATGTTGTTATACTAAACATATATGTGCGACACATATATCTCATATAATGCGTAATTCTACCAAGTTTGACATTCAACGCAGTTTGCAATAATAATTGCCCATTTTCAAAACGCAAATTGCAATAAAAATTTAAATCGATCAAAACGACTTATTTCCGCCAAAATCGATGGTACATTAATGTTGTTATACTAAAAATTTATTAGCGACACATTTATATCATATAATGTGTAATTCTAATAAGTTGGACACCCAGCACAGTTTGCGATAAAAATTACCCATTTTAAAAACGTAAATAGCAATAAAAACTTAAAATTGCTCAAAACGTTTTATTTTCACCAAAATCGATTGTACATTAATGTTGTTTAATATATGTGCGACACATATATCTCATATAATGTGTAATTCTACCAAGTTTGACATCCAATGCAGTTTGCAATAAAAATTGCCCATTTTCTAAACGGAAATTGCAATAAACATGTGAAATCGCCACAAACAGTTTTTTATGTTTGAAACACTTGTATACTGATAATATAACATCCAAAACCTATATGGGACACATGTAAGTGGTGTATAGTTTCATGACGACAAGTTTGATTCTTAACGCAAAATGCAATAAAAAAAATCTATCACACAAAAGTATTTATTTATACCTGAATCGGTTGTATATTGATGTATTGATACAAAATGTGCGAACAACATAAGCATTCGGCCAATTTCAATGAAACTGTACAGTGATGTTCCATGCATGCAGTTCTACCGAATTTATCCATAAATATCATTGCAAACTCTGTTAATTTGTCATGGCAACCAATATGAAAATCTTGAAAAATGTTCTTGTCAGAAAGCACGGCTACGGCTTAGATATTTTGTGTGTAGCACTGTCTAGTGGACTTTTACCAAGTTTATTCACATTATTGCCCTGAGGTAAAAAATGGCTCCTTGATTTTACATAGGCTCATTAAGGAAAAAAATAAAAATGTGTTTTCTGTTGAGCGATATAGGGCCATCATGGCCCTCTTGTTTAATTATCTTTCCAGATACTTCTGCACTTGCAACAGTATCTTTAGAACCATCAGTATAAATGTGTTGAGGTGTATGGTAAGTTCTTTCAGTTAAGAGTAATTGGTTTGGAAAGTGCTACCGAGTGTTTCTGTAATTTGGTCACAGCTGTGTTTGACGCGAAATTCTGCCGGTGTTAGGGTCTAGGGTGGGATGCCTGGAACTCTGTACTCGGCAAATGGATCCCATATTCACACGAGGCTCTTCAACAAATTGAGACATGCGGATACCAAGTGGTGGAATTACGTTTGGTTTCCGTTCAAACTGAGTTTAGATAAAGAGTTAAATACAACTTGGTGTGTATGTCTAAAAGGGTTTGATTTTAGTTTCAAATGCACTGACCTGCAAGTTTTTGTTTCCAAAATAAAGGGACGATTCGTTTGCATCAACGTAGAGGCCCTTAACAAGGGAGGTTTTAAAGACTCCATGCACTATTCTTAAACCATGGTTATGTATTGAATCAAAGCATTTTAGATATGATTTCCTAGCTGATACATATGCAATGGATCCATAGTCTAATTTTGAACAAATATGATATCTAATATAAACGTAAATGTACTTTTCGGTCAGCTCCCCAATCAGTGTGTGCAAATACCTTTAAGAGGTTGAGAGCCTTCAGGCATTTCTTTTTCGGTGATTGAATATGTTTATTCAATGAAACCTGAATTGGAGAGTTGTCCAGATTGAGATTGGGTTCTGGATGCATACCAGAAATGAAACATTTGGTTTTGTGTTATGAAAATTTGAAACCGTTTTGATTCGACCAAGTTGGAAATTTATTAAGACAAAGTTATCTTTGGATGATGTTCGTGTTCCGAGATTTAAAACCTTTAACAAAATCATCTATATACAGGTAACAATCTACTCCAGGATTAATAGCTTTAACTATGATCATATTGATTTTGATACTGAATAGGCAGACCGATGGGATACAGCCCTGCGACACACCCAATTCTTGCTCGTGTGGACCTGACAGATTGTTTCCCACGCGAAACACGAATGAAACATTCTTTCAAGGTCGAAGAATATAGCTACTAAATGGTTTTATTTATAAATGCCTCTCTCAGTAATGTTTCCAACCGCACAAGGTGATTAACTGTACCACATTGGCACCGGAAACAACTATGTACATTGATGATAAGGTTGTTAGATTCCAAGAACCAAACAAGTACGTTGTTTGCCATTCTCTCTGCTGTTTTACATATACAACGGGTAAAAGCTATTAGGTGATACGTGTTAAGATCACTAGGATCCTTGTCCGGCTTAGGAATTTTTAATTACCAATGTCTCTTTCCAGGCAAGAGGGTATTCACCAAAGTCCCATACATTATTAAAAACATCAAGTATAGGGGTAGATTTTAGTTATTTTTTAAGAACAGTTTTTCTTTTATTTTTTGCGGTCTTAGAAGAGTTTTTCTTTTTCCTTCATTGGAATAGTGCTCCCGAAACTTTGTGAGAAATTTTCAGTGGGAGACTTTTTTCCACCGCTAATTCCCGGGTCAACAGACAAATCATGCATTGGGGATTGGGCATTGGAAGCTTTGTCATTAATTTCGCAGATCATATCACATGTGCTCTTAATTGAACATTCTGCTGCTTCTATCCTAACTATTGATATGCTTTTCACGACTAATAGTCTGCTACTTAGGATTTTGATTTTTTCCCTACTGGCTTTTAATAGTTTCCACCGTGTGGGTTGGTCATAGTCAAACGGACCTTTTAATGTAATAAAGATGGGGAAGTTTCATACTTGTTTAAATGATACAATATATTATTTATATATGTCGCAAATATATATTGAACAATCACAGCATCAATATAAAATCAATTCTGGTACAAATAAATCATTTTGGGGCGATCTGAATTTTTTATTACAATTTGCATAGAGAAAATGGGAAATTTTAAGAGCAAACTGCGTTGGGTATTAATATTGATGGACAGACTCATTACGAGTATAAATACATCAATATATTATTCCTTTTGGTACCAATAAATCGTTTTGTGCGATTTAAGTTTGTCATTACAATTAGCGTTAAGAATCGAACATGTCGTCAGGAATCGTTATATAACTTTAATGTCTCCCATCTGAGTTTTCGGTGTCGTATTATCAATATACAAGAGATTCTGGCATAAAAAACTATTTTTGGTGATTTTGGTAGATTTACGCATTATATGTGTCGAACATAAATTTTTGTGATAATAAATCGTTTTGAGCAATTTTAAAATTTTATTGCAATTTGCGTTTCGAAAATGGCGAATTTTTATTGCAAACTGCGTTGAGTATAAAACTTGCTGGAATTATACACTATGTGAGATATGTGTCGCACATATATATTTAGTATTAGTACATCATTATACAATCGATTCAAGTGTAAATGAATAGATTTGACCTATTTTATTTTTTTATTGCAATTTGCGTTAAGAATCAAACTTGGTAGAATTACGCATTATATGAGATATATGTGTCGCACATATATATGTTTAGTATAACAATATTAATGTACAATCGATTTTGGTGAAAATAAAACGTTTTGAGCAATTTAAAATTTTTATTGCAATTTGCGTTTCGAAAATGGGCAATTTTTATTGCAAACTGCGTTGTGTATAAAACTTGCTGGAATTACTCATTATATGAGATATATGTGTTGCACATATATTTTTAGTATTAATACATCATTATACAATCGATTCCAGTGTAAATGAATAGATTTTACCTATTTTAATTTTTTATTGCAATTTGCGTTTTTATTGCAAAACGGGTTGTTACATACCTGTATTTTACTCGCAGAAAGTGTTTTATGAAAGAAAAAAACAAAAACAAAAACAAAAAAAACAGAAAACTACAAAAACATATTGATATTAGTAAATACCATGAAAACTGCAAGTAAAATAACAATAAATGAAAACACGGTGTTAATTTTGATCTTGAGATCAGCTACAAAAGTTAGATTTTTTATTATCGGGAGAGTAACCTTTATGTGCTTTTTCATATCTGAGTAAAGTCTTAATGACTTACTTAGTCAACTTAAAAACAATAACAGAAAACAACGGCTATAATTATTTGAAATCACGACCGGAACACAAGTTAGACCTACGGGATTGACATTACGCTTCTTAAAAAACAAGACATTTCCTGTTGCGTCGCAATGTTCTAATTTTAGCGATCTTATTTACCATTTAGTAATCTACGTCGTCAATGTGTATAAAAAAAGTATAAATCGCGATATACTTTGGCGTTTGAATTCATCAATGTTTTTATTCATGATGAAAGTGATGACGTGCGTATGTTTGTGAAGTTGGCGGCCTAGCGGCCTGGCGGCGTGAAGTTGGCGGCCTAGCGGCCTAGCGGCCTGGCGGCGTGAAGTTGGCGGCCTGGCGGCGTGAAGTTGGCGGCCTGGCGGCCTAGCGGCCTGGCGGCGTGAAGTTGGCGGCCTGGCGGCCTAGCGGCCTAGAATTTTATACCCCCAATCGCCCAGAAATGCATCAGAATTACGTTCTATAAGCATTAGAA
The DNA here is from genome assembly GCA_964023205.1 of Lutraria lutraria. Taxonomy (NCBI): domain Eukaryota; kingdom Metazoa; phylum Mollusca; class Bivalvia; order Venerida; family Mactridae; genus Lutraria; species Lutraria lutraria. The sequence goes on from OZ026847.1 coordinate 24,890,736, forward strand.
ACTATTTTGGATGGAAAAAGTCGCAAAAAATAACTTTAACGTAGGTACGAAATTTCGCCGAAAACTTAGTTTTTTCACCGACCCAAAATATTAAACACCCAATTACTCAGAAATGTATCAGAATCACATTCTACATGCATTAGAAACTATTTTGGACGGAAAAAGTCGCAAAAAATCACTTTTTCATAGTTACGCCGCTAGGCCGCCAACTTCACGTTTTCAGCGGCCTAGCGGCCTAGAATTTTATACTACCAATCGCCCAGAAATGCATCAGAATCACGTTCTATAAGCATTAGAAACTATTTTGGATGGAAAAAGTCGCAAAAAATCACTTTATCGTAGGTACGAAATTTCGCCGAAAACTTAGTTTTTTCACCGACCCGAAATATTAAACACCCAATCACTCAGAAATGTATCAGAATCACATTCTACATGCATTAGAAACGATTTTGGACGGAAAAAGTCGCAAAAATTCACTTTTTCATAGTTACGCCGCTAGGCCGCCAACTTCACGTTTTCAGCGGCCTAGCGGCCTAGAATTTTATACCCCCAATCGCCCAGAAATGCATCAGAATCACGTTCTATAAGCATTAGAAACTATTTTGGATGGAAATAGTCGCAAAAAAATCACTTTATCGTAGGTACGCAATTTCGCCGAAAACTTAGTTTTTTCACCGACCCGGAATATTAAACACCCAATCGCTCAGAAATGTATCAGAATCGCATTCTACAAGCATTAGAAACGATTTTGGACGGAAAAAGTCGCAAAAATTCACTTTTTCATAATTACGCCGCTAGGCCACTAACTTCCCTTCCTTCGGCGCGTATACTAAAACGGTCATCGAGTGGCTTAATATATATTGTAAGAATTTGTTTAACATTAATGATAAAGAAGCAAGTTTATTTAAACTAAATTCTTCTTATACAATATGGAAAGGAAAATCGGGACAGATGAGTGTGTGAACTAAGACATATAATTTATCATCCAGAAATCAACTTTAACCACGGCGATAGCGACACTTCTCTATTATTTTAGTTTTCCGAAACGCTGGTTTTATAACTTATTACGTTTTTTTTGTCTAGACTACTGATAAATTCATGCAGAAACTTTTCAAGGTACGTAGCCGTGAATTATGTGTATTTAACACATACATTTCGAAAACGGGGAAGAAACGTGCACAAATGTGCCGTTTTTTTATTATCTTATATGCAGTAATCACGAGTTCGATCCCAGTCCGCTCAAATCTTTATGTGATGATTTGGTAATGAAATAGATTATGTGGTCATTCATCACTACCTCTGATTCAAGTAGGGCAGATCCCATTCATTGGAACAGTTATCTGCGCTCTTTCAAGTGCGCGTTGTCTACTTGCATAAACGTGGGCAAAACTTGGCGATCCGAATGTGGTGAGTACCGCCTCAGTACGTATTTGGGAGCACGAAAACACGCCATAGCACTTTTAGTGCATGAAGACCTTTCTCATACGATAACGTGAAAATCGCAAGACGACAGCACGTTGTAAGCACGTGTAACTCACCGCGTGTGCAACGTAAGATCTCGCAACCGCTAATGGCCATCCGGAATCGGAATTTAACATTATTACGTATATTTATTTGTGATGATCACCCCTCGCATATTCCACGGTAGATGGTTATTGATAGACTAGCTTCTAATTACACAATCAGTTATAAGATGGCTATTATATAGCTACTGAATAGATACTTAATTTGATTCCCTGTTTGATACATTTTTTTAAACATGTCGTGTATGTGCATGTTAAATGCAAAATGTTAAGAATAAGACAGGTCATATAATATGATTAAAGAAATTAATTACTAAAAACAAGCACTGGCATTTGCAAATATTTGCGTCGCACACCAATACATATTTCCCACATCTACAATATTTACCTTCCTTGGTTTGAATGGGCGGTCATCTTGAAAGTCAAATTTCTTATGTGTCTAATAGAAAAAAGTAGTTACTAAACAACTCAATGTACAGAATATTAAGTTGGAAACCCATAAGCATATCAGATTACGAAAGTGTAGTTGTCACAGATAAATATCCTATGTTTAGTATCATCAAAACAAAAAAATAAATATCTCCTGTCAATGCTGATTTTTTGCGACTTTTTCCATCCAAAATAGTTTCTAATGCTTATAGAACGTGATTATGATGCATTTCTGGGCGATTGGGGGTATAAAATTCTAGGCGGCTAGGCCGCTGAAAACGTGAAGTTGGCGGCCTAGCGGCGTAACAATGAAAAAGTGAATTTTTGCGACCTTTTCCGCCCAAAATCGTTTCTAATGCATGTAGAATGTGATTCTGATACATTTCTGAGTGATTGGGTGTTTAATATTTTGGGTCGGTGAAAAAACTAAGTTTTCGGCGAAATTTCGTACCTACGATAAAGTGATTTTTGCGACTTTTTCCATCCAAAATAGTTTCTAATGCTTATAGAACGTAATTCTGATGCATTTCTGGGCGATTGGGGGTATAAAATTCTAGGCCGCTAGGCCGCTGAAAACGTCAAGTTGGCGGCCTAGCGGCGTAACTATGAAAAAGTGAATTTTTGCGACTTTTTCCGTCCAAAATCGTTTCTAATGCATGTAGAATGTGATTCTGATACATTTCTGAGTGATTGGGTGTTTAATATTTTGGGTCGGTGAAAAAACTAAGTTTTCGGCGAAATTGTGTACCTACGATAAAGTGATTTTTTGCGACTTTTTCCATCCAAAATAGTTTCTAATGCTTATAGAACGTGATTCTGATGCATTTGTGGGCGATTGGGGGTAAACAATTCTAGGCCGCTAGGCCGCCAGGCCGCCAACTTCACGCCGCCAGGCCGCTAGGCCGCCAGGCCGCCAACTTCACGCCGCCAGGCCGCTAGGCCGCGAACTTCACGCCGCCAGGCCGCTAGGCCGCCAACTTCACAAACATTGACGTGCGTAAACAAATCGAAATAACAACGTATGTTTAAATCTGAATGTCACAGTTTACGACCAGTTTTATGCCAGTGTATAAAATGCTTTTAATTATGTTTGGCCAATTGTTATGTATAACAAATGAAAGCAACACAATTGTCAGAGAGGTTAAATAATTTAGATACTAGACAAATTGCCATCATTTCATATCTTACATCAGTTGGATACTTTTTACACAAATTGACCTACATGTATTAGATTGTGACTTTATTGGGGCTTGTATCTTTAAGCAGGATATCAAACGAACATTTCGGTTTGCTTGGCGTTTATTTTCTAACCGCCTTTAACCAGGCGAACGAATATTCACGAACATTAAAGTTTGTACTTTATTTCATTTTAGGTCGTTGAAAAAGAATAATGTCGAACGTGCAGTACATATATGGAGCATTTATGCTTATTTGTTTATGCGCATACAAGGCTGGTACGTATAAAGTTGGCTTCGTTATTTCGTTTACATTCCTATTTGTTATCAATTGTCGCATTTGGTACTAAACCTGACATTTGTGTCTGAAACATGAAACATAATTTGTGTATTTGTATAAACGCGGCAGGCAGTTGTAAATATGCATGAGATAATTCTACTTCAGATGCTACTGTTGTCTTCAATACATCAACATCAGCATACAACGTTGGTGATCAAGTGGTATTGACATGTCATATAAGTGATTCGAGCTGGCTGACTACTACTTTACAAAGGAATGGTCAGGACATTGCCACATGCTCATCAATATTATCTCCATGTGGAAGTACTGTGAATTCTAAGGCTAACTATGGCTACAGTATAATCGGGAACGTTCCAACAGTCACTATAAACAGTGTTACACTTGATGAAAATGGTGTCTCATTCAAATGCAAGTGGACAACTTTTGAAGATACTGTTTCATTTCAAGTAAATGGTGAGTCAAACTATGCTTAGCTTTTATCTTCACAAAATGTGTGACATGTCCTTAATCACACGGTGACCCAAACAGAAAGACTGTAGATATTTGAACCAAAACCCTAGGGATTTGTCTGATTATCAATATCCAAGTCATTGGTCTGATAATAACACCATGATTAATATTTGATTATTAATCTAAATGACCCTTTTTTTACAAAATGAAAGACAAATAAGATGATAGCCTTTGTTTTTGATTGAATAAATATTTTTGACAATTAAAACAAATAACTCAATTGGAAGAACAAGTAGGCACGTTTCATATGTTCCAAAGTTCAGCCTAATACATCTATCATTACTCTCAACAATCACATTGTACTAAGATTAACCTTTGGTGTATTGATGTAATAAACTGCTTAGTATCGATACACATAATTAATGAGAATGATGTAATGACGTTTTAGGCAAAAGGGTCATATTTAATTTCAGACCCATCTGCCACAGATGACAAAAACAAAACTGGGAAACATGATAATGGATATAAACCACAGAACAATACAGGAAATAATTCCTTTTTAACGTCTCCTTGGATTATTCTATATAGTGGTTGTTCGTGTATCATAATGATGTTATTTACCAGCGCCGTAGATTTACTTTTTATGCCAAAGACGAAAATGAAAAGGGACGAGTGTTATCAAATTAATTGGGTTTTGTTCAGACTAAGTACAATGGTATTTTGACCGTTTGATTGACTCGAGAGAAAATTATACAATCTCATTACGAAATCATGATTTTGTAAGAGTCAATAACTTAATGTTATCGTTTGTCTCCTCGTTGTTATACATGTACATATTATAACTTTGTTCTACAAGCGTATATGATAATAGTATAATGACTATATGTCGGTATATGTGTGTACATATGCACATGTACTCTAGCTGTTTCAATAGTGTAACAAGGAAAGACATCGGAACACGTATCATGACTCTATGTAAACGTATCTCTTAATAACTAATATTTACTAATTTCTTACAAAACCAAACTTCTAACGCATTCTGACTCATGCTGTCGAAATATATTTTTATATCGATGTTGCTATATTTTAAACTATAGTTAATATATTGTGTTTTAATAGGGTTATTTAAATGTTCCATTTCATAGAGAAATACAAAAGAGGTCATAGCTCGGACCAATTGATTAATTAAAGTACTCAATGGAAACTTAACAAAATAGACTTGCGCTGCAACATGGATTCAATTAAACAATGTAAAACACGTTCGTTCGAACATTTGAGCATCAAGATCCTAAATTATCTTATGCAATATAAATCCATTTAATTGCTACTGGTGATATATTTATTCATATACAAACAAATGACGACAAGTATTGCATTTATGATGCAATAGCACTGTTATAATAAGATTTTCAGTTTGTCTTGCTTGCAAAATGGCTGACTGTCTGTCTGCTGCACATACCAATATGATATGACATTTTGAGGTTGTTGGTCATTATGGGGTTAAAAGTTGTATTCTGGGGATAAGAGTTACATTGTGTATATAAATCAAAATCAACCTTGTTTGTTTGTTTGTTTGCTTGTTCGTTCGTTTGTTCGTTCGTTCGTTCGTTCGTTCGTTTGTTTGCTTGTCTTTCTGTCCATCCTTACTATGAAAATTGCTATCTGCAAATGTATGTATATAATCAAACCTATTGGCCTACACGAAAAGATCCTGGTCATTCCGAAATTCGACCAAATGACTCAAAAAAGTTAGTTGTTTTTGTTAAAAGAAAATAGTTCTTTCCTTAAATGCATAATGTAAGTACATTGCAATTTTCCGAATAACGCCATTGTTTTCGACTGACATCAGGTTATAGAACTTTTGGACAGATGGATTATTAAACTATTAATCAGGGATATAGTATTGTGTAAATTCGCATACAATGGACAAGACAGTACAAAATGATACTCATTCCCAATAAAACATTCACAATAGGGGCGATCTCTATAATTTCTAGAAATTCCGAAATGTCTACCTTTCTCAATCATAAGCGAGTGAGAAGAACTTCTAAAACTATCTAGACCTTTTCTAAACAAGTTCACATTTATGGCATTTACATACTTTTCTACAGTGTAAGATCTTTTAAAATGAACATAGTGACATAATTTAATATTATCAGAACAATTTGTAACCTATGTCTGTACATAAATATATTTTAATATTTGTACATAATTAATTATAAACAATTCCGGGTTGACCACATCTTGTGCCTCCCATATATAACCATACCCAATAGAATATATGTGTAACCTCACTTCAGATCACTATTTATGTCCTGTAGAATCAAAATAGCAGCGGCTAATTTCACATGTTTAAACAACAGACAGTATTTTTCTTGATTTGTTGTGAAGTTTATCTGTAGAAATATATATTACGCTGTTACGCTGCTGGGCTGTCAACTTCACAAAAAGAAACAAAAAATGAAAAACGTGTAAGTTCTCATCTAATCAACATTAAAGGAATACAATCGAATTATATCATCGATTCGTAAGGGTTTAGCCGGATTTCTTGTGCATTTTATATGTTTGACTATAATAGCCCGCTATGCGGCCGCTACACTGCCAGATTCACAAAATCGATAAAAATCGTTTTTGTTTCTTCTAATAAACATGACAGCAACATAATGTTATTACTTCAGGCGTTTTAAGTTTTTGCATGATTTGTTGTGCAGTTTAACTGTAGAAATATATTAAGCTGCTATGCTGCTGGGCTGCTAACTTCACGCTGCTGGGCTGCTAGGCTTCACGCTGCTGGGCTGCTGGGCTGCTAACTTCACGCTGCTGGGCTGCTAGGCTGCTGGGCTGCCAACTTCACGCTGCTGGGCTGCTAGTGTATTCATAAAATATATACAATAAATAATATTATGTAAAACTAGAATTACTTAAACGTATTATACATGTATTCTAAAAGCATATGCATTGTAATAGTACCTACCTTACAATTTAATAAACATATTCAATACTTTAACCATCTTCTGATTATCTGTGTAATTCAAGACTCTCAATAAACAAATATTTCCTGTTTGTCAGTTTGTGATAGACTCACTCAGTAAAAAATAGAAATGTTTACTCGAAAACTTGGCGAATTTATTTATTGTCTGTCGCCAAATGTTAGGCCTCATTTTTTTATACATTATGTCAGTTTGTTTAAACAATTATTCTGACAATTAATTACTATTAAAACTTGACATCATACATGATAAATATAATTAACATTCAAAAAGGCCAAACAAATCTGAATTGCAAGACTGAAGAAATATTGCATACGTGTGAACTCGTATGCTGTTCCTTCACAAAATCGTCAGGCAGAATGAATCAGTTTACGAAATTGTCGTGCGACTTCAGGCTCGCTTAAAAGCACACATTTGATGTCATCCATACCCGAATAACTAACGTCTGAACAAATATTGACGCTATATAAGGAACAAATCGTCAATAATATTATAGGTTAAATTAGTCAGAAGTTCTTTCTCTATTTGTCGGATCTTTGTAAATGTTTTTGAACATGTTTTATATTATACATATGTTTTTGTCATGGTATATCTACATGTAATGTAAGTGTATTATGTAGTGTTAGGTGTAATACACTGAAAGCCAAAAGAAACTTTACACATTTGTTTGCACGATTTATTTTGAACCGCATACTCGAATTCTATAAAATTTTGCACATATTTATGTTTAGCCACAAACTATTGGCAGTGTCAATGTTATGTCAACTCGATAACTTTAGTTGTCATTAATCTCATTTCCCATATTATAGACGCCTTTCTTCAAGGGGCATGCCCTGGAATTGAAGAGTCTCAAATAACAATCAAATTGGTATCATTGTAATGCCTAAATCAATTAATGAAAGTCCTGTAAAATATTTACAAAACATCCTACTTGTTTACTCAAAATACACATTTCAAGATTGACAAAACTTGCCGATTTCAGCCTCCGAAATTATTCGTCATTTTCACATCTCGACCCTTTCGGAATCTGTCAAAACTGAAAATATCGCGGAAAAAATGTCAACAAACTGTAATGGTAAGTATTTCTCGTGTTATGTTCACTTGAAAGGCAGCGCACATGCTCAGTAAAACTCTCCAGACATATCGCCGAACATCAAGACGCCAACAATCGGGCACTGTGTCAAACCGTGAATTTGATAGGCGGCTGGGGGCTCCGTGCATGTGTGGGTGGTATAAGTAAATTTCAAAAGACAATTCTGATGAATCCTAGAGGAAATATAAATACACGGGGCTATCTAAATCAGATAATTCGTCCTGTGGTTGTTCCTTTCATGCGACGTCACTTGCCTGGTGGAACTTTACAGCAGGTGAACAATACACGGCGGCATACTGCTGGCCTAGTTAAGTGGAAGAGCACACATTGAAGTGATGGATTGGCCATCCTATTCCCAGACCTCGATCATATCGAGAACAGTTGGAGTCACTTGGATAGTGTGGTACGGAGTAGAAACCCACCACCCCAGAACGTCGGACAGCTTCAACAAGAGTTGATTGAAGAATGGAACAATTTTCCTCAACCACTGTTACGATTGTACATAATGCTATTCGCTCCCTGTACCAATATTGTGTTCAGTGGCTTGCACTAGATTTTGACTAGACATTCTAAAATTGGAGTGCATTACGTTAATGTTACTAGTAACAATATTTCTGGATATAATGATAATTTACATTTGCTAGAGCATTGAAAATAAATCAGTCATCACGTGTGACGAAAATTGTATTAAACTAATGAAATTGTATGCTTAATAAGCTTCGCTGTAGTAGTGTAAACTTTCTTTTGGCGTTCAGTGTATGTGTATACATTTCAAATATGTTCAAGTTGTAATATGTGTTGTATTGTAACGATGTATATGATACACAAGTTGCAAATACAATTGTGTTATGTTCTATTCTATTCTGCTATACTACGTAACGCGTGATATTAATATTCTTAATTAACTGACATTAATACAACAAGACAATATAATGATTCAGCAGAAAAGTGATATAAACAATTATCTAAAGCATGAGCTGTTGATGCATGAACTTATACATTCTACCTAACACACGCACCGAATGGCTTGATGCATAATTATATAGTTATAAATCTAAATGCTTGGATAAGTCTAGTATTTCTTTTAATGAGTCGGCAATTTATCCATCTTTGCAAGAATCGGTTTTACACCAACCATGACCTTTAAGGATATGAAACTTTGGTTAGTAATGTTGTTGTGTATTAGCACGATACCATTTATAAAAAAAATGTTAAGGCAATGCCAATGCTATTGTAATATACCATAGAGCAATCCATGAATCATTATCATATCAACATCATGTGTGGAGTAATTGATAAAGATATGGGCATGGTTTGTGAGTCTTGCGGGTAGTATTTGTAATTGTGTAGTAATTGTATTATGGGTTATGCCGCTATTGATGTTTAGTATACTGTATTAATCATACTGATTTCGTTCAATAAAATGTATAAAAGAAATACATTGAATGTTTGAAAAAAAAGAATGGTGAACTATATTTGTCTTTATCAAAATATATTGATATTGTGTAATTGCATCATTTTACCATGGGCTTTCATTGAAAAGAATATTCTGTCTTTAATCGACTCCCATAGACTTCACTGAAAATTTAAAGGGAAAATAACTCAAAGGAACGTTAAATCTCATCTTAAAGTCACATAAGCATATAAACATATCGGTCGTAATAGTTTCTGTTTGTTCTATAACAGAGAAATCCTATGTATTTACCTCCCGCGCATACATTATAACAATAAAAACTGCTTCTAAAACCAATATCGTATTTTTTTTCAATATCATTGAAATAAATACTATTTATAGAACAGCTGTGTTTCCCGCAGTCAGGTTATGCACACGTCGTATTTAGTGACGTCACGCGCTCCACATATTCAAGTTTTCACAGTGAAATGAATGTTTTTAGAAGAAAAGGGCTCGTTTCGTCGGTAATACTTATCTTCGGATAATATCAGCAACTGTTTGTTTTTTTGCATATAATGTTTATGTCCGCCCTATTTTGAGATAGTAATTTTGGGAGTAAGAATCCTAATATCTTAATTAAAAACCTTTTCTCGGTTTGTTTTTAGTATGCTCAAAATTTGTGAATTTCACTAACACTGCTTACTTCTTTGTATATTTACCAATTTATGAATTTCGTAAATTCGCAATGAATTTGAAAACAAATAGCAAGAAATAACAAAATAATGGTAATAGAACTACAACATAAACCATTACCTTTGACGTTTGATTGATCTATACCCTGGTACTTAAAATCAAAAGTGACCAATTGAATAAAAAGTATAATCTTTAAACATATAAAATATAGCTACACAAACCAATGGGTGTTCAAATAAACAAGTAATTAAAAATGTATACATGCATTATATGCTTTATTCAAGGAACTATTTGATTGATCTATACACTGGCACTTGCAAAAGTGACCAATTAAACGTATAACATATAGCTACACAAACTATGAATATTCAAATAGTAAACAAGTAATTAAAATTATATACATGCACTACATGCCTTTTCTTCAAGAAACTGAACTAACATATTTTATACATAAATTAGATGAATTGACTGGGAAATGATACTCGATTCGATTTTTTTCCATACGTAAATGAGTTACCAGGTTCTTGTGGAAGGGTACGTTAGTACTGGTTAGGAAACAGTCCAGTATAACTTGTTAATCGGCTGCCATATATAACTGAACACATCTTGAAAACTATGTAAACCAAAATAGATAAATACCTGAACATTCTCAGTCAACTATAATGGCTCATCGAGGGAAGCTACTCTCACTGTCCAAAACTGAATTCCAGGTTCTTACCTTTTGATTCAAACGTAAATGTGAAAACGATGCAAGGTAGATATTTTAACTAATTTTACAAGGATCACGCGCATTACCATAGCACCTTATTCAATATCACGTGTGGAAAACATGACTTGTACAGGTGCGATGAGGTCAAATATCATAATTGTTTTAAATATAACGAGAGAAAATTAAAAACATTTTGATTTTCAGATAATCCCATCTCAAGTAATTTTGTGTAATAACACATGCATAAAACTTTAACATTATTCATATGTTGTTAAATGACATACAAGTTGTCAATTAAGAAAATTACTCACTCTATTTCTGGTAAGGACGTTTTATTAATTTCAGAAATGAAACTTGGTGGGTAACGAATGTTCTTCAATAAAGATTTATACTATAATTATTGTATATTTAAGTGAACTGTGTCGTAGGCAAGATTTCATGCCCGGACAAACAAACCTGTGCCAGTAGATGTGATGGAAATAATGACTGTACAGACGGTTCTGATGAAAGTGTATGTGATACAGATACAGGTAAAATACATAATTGGACGTTTGTTTATCTAAATGGTGTTTTCTGATATAATCACTTTTATAGTATATTTTGAATGATATTATATGTTTTGATTTAATTGTATAGGGAATCTTAAAACACGTAATTTGCGTACTTGTTGTACTGCTTTTCACCATTACTGAGATCGTATGATCGCGTTCATAATAAAACAATGAGTCAGCTTGATATAAATTATCATTTTGGAAGCTTGATATAACATTGGCTTGTTACTCTCCTCAGTCTAGATTGTACCTGGATACAACAGTTTGCACTGTTCACTATTAAGGTTTACTTGTCATGTTCATTGTACTCTATGGAATACTTATTTCTAAAGGGCAATGCAAAATCGCAACTTCTTATAGCGAAGCAGAAATCAGCGATAGTGCCCGAAATATCCGAAATGATCACGTGATATAAACAAAACTAAAATAGAGCGAGTTCGATGAACAACTTCAATGATACGACGGGAATGAATCTGCACATCTGTCAATAAACGAACCGAGTCCAGTCCTACTGTGGTTAAAGCATACATGGCGTTGAATTTAGTACATTTTCAGGCATTGTGCGATATAACTGAGGATGAAGTTAAACTACTTTTAATGCATAACATTAATAAAAGAAAAATGATAAAATCATGATACGATTACGAGTTCAATGCATGTGAAAGCATAATAACATGTTCTTATTTCTCTGACACTAGTATGTAACTGTTTTTAATATGTTCATCGTCTGTACATTCAAATGTAGTTTAATCAGAAAAGATGTACAGTACGATATTTAATCATTGGCCTGATTGTCTGATAGAGGAAACATGAAGCCATTGTGAGCTCTTTGCAGTCTCATTTTTAAATAGCGATTTTCACTTTAAATCTCATGAATTTCAACGATTCTGTTACGCAGGAGATTATTTTGAAAAAAAAAACGAATTTACAAATTTCAACGTAAATGTTACGATAAAAAACGAGAAACAGGTGAAGTTTTTTAATATCCTAGGTTATATGTATATAAATAACACCTGATAAACTGTTAACATCTATAAAATGTCAACTGACTGTTCTTGAAACAATAACAAGCGTAATAATAATATAACCATAAAAATGTGATCACATTGTATTATAAAAAAAGCCTGTGTCAAAAATGTAAGGCCCGTAACCAGAATAATTTTCCAGGGTCTGCTAGTGTGATAAAATAGTGATTTTGATGGTTTTGTCTAAACATAAAACAATCCAAAAATCTTTGAAATTATTAAATGTATATCAAATTCTGGCTAATTGTTTGGTTACATACACTACAAGATACTAACCAGTCTTTGCCTTAAACATTCGTATAATCCTAGCAGCTGGGCAGATTAAGTAGAACATATCTGAAAATCTTTCAGTTGGTGATACAAGCACCAAAATCAGCACAGATGTAGTTCAATGATTAAGGTCACGGTGACTTACAACATAACAAGAAAAACTATGACAAAACGTCATAGGTAGACGAATTACAAGAAGCATATTGGTTTATGTTTTTTGTATGAAGTTTTTTTTCCGTAAAGTATTGACTGTATATTTTATTCAATCCTCCTTTATGGAGAGTATAACATATTTACATGATATGAGTAATACACATTATATTGACAATTTTGAGTACTTGACAAATGAATAAATCCATGTATATAGTTCACAAGCACATGGTAATAGCATACCATACATAAATCAAATATAAACCCTAAATGTTAACAAATTCACCATAGTCAGCTATGATACAACCACATCGAGCTTCAAATAGCATTTCAGATATTATGCCACATAACAGCTTATCTAGGAGAAATGCCTGCATGATTTACTTACCTATCAACTATAAATAGATTCAGTCATCACCATTAGTCAATCAAATGGCCAGGAGTAGCCAAACTAGTAATAGATACTATAATGTAATATTCGTCAGTATAATTCCTCTAGAAAATCTGACTACGTTCCTCGGCCACAGTGACATTCAACGCGAAAACTTTGTCAATAACTAGAGAGTAATTTTGCCAATGGTCCCCAGAACAGGAAGGGATTTTGATGATTACAAGATGACCCTAACTGATTTCTAGATCAAAATATCAATGGTCAAGTCCTTGTTCGATCAAAAGTTGGAAATTACTATCCAGTTGACGTTTAGCGGGCATGTGTGTTTAAAAACACCTCTTGTTTAATATAAGTTTAATGGAATTACACTCAATATTTCTTATATGACTGATTGTTATGATGAAGCCTAAACCAATGTTATTGCGTTTAAATTTAAAGAAGCGAATGTCAAGTCGTAACCAAAACACATTGATTACATTATTGTCATGAAACAGGGCGTGGGAACCATTTTTATGATGCTGTCCTTTAATCCAATACCTGGATACTTTTATTAAGCATTGTTGAAATCAATAGGTAGCTACACCTAAATAGACAGGATTTACCTGTGAGGGCGAGTGTAATGTGGCATTTATTACCCGAATGGTGTTCATTTATACGTGACAGGGTAACTGAAATTTTATGTCTTTTAAATGAAATGACCAGAAGGTGAAAGTTCAAAACAATCAGTAATGAGTACTGCTGCCATTTGCCTCTGCTGCAACATATTTAGAAAAAAAAGACCGCCATTTGTTAAAAAAAGTAAGTGGCTAACGTGCTTTTCTGAGATAGTTGGCCTTGCTAACAATTTATGTAAGATTTGGCGCTTGTATCATAAAGTGTAATATTATTTTCAGTTATCGGCCTATAGCACTACTGGGATCTTTCAACAATTGAATAATTACTTAAGAAATAGTTGAATTGGTTGAGCTTTAGCTTTGTAAACAGTAAAAAGTGTATTAATTAGCACTAACTTCCTGTGTTATGAATCACATAGCTATACCACTTATCTGTTGCCCATAAATTAATTAAACAATAAACAAGGAAAAAAGAAAGTAGCTTCTGTTGGAAGTATGCATGTATGCCTGACGTATACGTTATCTAGTAGAACGAAACAAGATCAACGTTGTTAATAATAACTATTTTATTTTCTGGCCTTGAAATATTAAAATGGCAGAGCTCTGGGGAAATTTGAGCTTAAAGACTTAGGCCCCGTTTCATCAAATATCTTACGTCACATCTTACGTAATAAGTGTCTTATCTCCCTTTCCAGCGGTAAAATACGTTTCATAAGTATTTTCTTGGCTACGAACACTTAAGTTTAGGAACGATTCCTTCTGAATTTTATGATAGCTCATGAGCGTTCTTAAAGATAGAAAACTCGGCCGCTTCCTTTATCATAACGAGACAACCTTTAGCTTTAAGTTGTAACGCTGTTGATCTCGATGTACAAGATATTCGTAACAATGAAAATATACTAGTATCAATTTTTATGTTCAGGGGCGTAGCCAGCTTTGAATCAATGCTATGCATACAAGGAGGGATTATGGTGTTAACCCCCGCTGCTGATTGGGTCCGGGTTTTTTTTAAATTAGAATTGAAATGGTGAACTTGTATTGTTATAGGAATACTGCACAATATTATAAACTCATTCATCGATATATATGTTGTAAATAAAAGAACATTAATGAAGATCAGCCCCTCAAGCAATTCGCTTGATAGATAAATTTAGCTACTTTATTTAGCACAGTACTTTGTGATCTGTTTAAAAGGAGTTTTAACTTAGTTATATTTGGCCTATTACAGTAGTATTTTGGTAAATTGATAAAAAGGACATACTAGCAGGAAATGGTATTCATTTTCAATACAATTCATATTACAATTAGTACATAATCTTTGATTTCTATCAATTTGTTTGTGTCTCCCTTCTTCAATCAGTAAATTATGTGCAGAACATCTAAGTCTGGATAGTGCAATTCTATGACAATCATTCTTAATACAACTCAAATACTTTTCAAACTCAAAACAATTCTTAAATATACAATATGTTTCTAATTTACGTAATTCTCTAAGCTCAGAAAACCAATGCTGTAAATATTGATAATAAATACATCTAATTACACTTTGAATCTGCATATTAGATACATACTTATTATCCCACAAATAAGAAAATCCAAAGTCATCTAGTAGTTGTTTAACGCTTTTAGCCCATTTGTTAATGTACTCTCCGAACTCATCACGTTGATAAAAAAGTTTATAGACCAATGAGTCAGGAGTTTTCATAATTCTAAACCAGTACTTAATCAATCTAGTTCTACGAATAATATACACTGGAACTCGCCCGAGTTCCCCATAAATAGTGGCATTAGCTGTCTGTTGTCGGACATTCAGAATGTATTTGAGAAGTTTAAGATGTATTCTTTCTAAATATGGAGCCTTATGAAAACCCCATATTTCGCAACCATAATTTAAAATTGATGAAATCATAGAGTCAATTAACTTTATCTTATCAACAATTTCGAGAGCTAGACTATCAAACAATAAATTAAGTGAAAAAAGAGCTTCCATAGCTTGCTTTGATAATGACTTCTGTGCTTGGTAATAGTTACCGTTGGAGGATAGTGTTATCCCAAGATAGGTAAATTTAGTGACTTAGTCAAGCTTATTATGATCATAATAAAAATCTATTTTTTATGACCTATTACCCTTTTTACAAACCATAACAACAGTTTTATAAGTGTTTACTTTTATGTCCCATTTGCTACAGTAAGCATGTAAGTTATCTAATAATATTTGCAATCCTTCTTTAGTATAATACATCAGCACAGTAACATCAGCAAATAGAAGTAAAAACAACCGTAATTCGTCTATATTAAATGAGTCAAGAGTTCCATCATATAAAGCATGATGCATATCATTTATAAAAAATGAAAATAATAATGGTGACAACCGTTCACCTTGTTTAACTCCATTTAAACTATCAAATTGTTTTGTTAATTTTCCATTCGCTCGTACACATGTTTTAACACTTTCATAAATTTTCTGCAACATTTTAACAAGTTTAGTAGATACTCCACCATGTAATAATTTGTACCAAATACCATTTCTATAGACGACATCGAAAGCTTTACGAAAATCAACAAATGCATAATATAGTTTTTTATTTCTTGTAAAATTACTTTATCAATAACCGAAATTAAAACAAAAATACAATCACTAGTGCTTTTATCTTTACGAAAACCAAACTGAAAGGCATTTAATAAATCATTATCTTCGGCCCATTTTCTAAGTCTGGTATCTAGTAATGTTGAGAATTGTTTTGCAAAAATGCTACTTAGAGTAATACCTCTATATTATATTCAAATTATTTACATCACATTTCTTTGGCACGGAAACAATAATGCCCTGAGTCCAGCTTTCTGGATATTTACAATATGAAAACATGTAATTAAGTAACTTACATAGCAATGGTGCAATAACATTTTTACATTCAAGAAACATTTCAGGAATTAAACAATCAATACCGCTGGATTTACCTCTTTTCAAAACTGATATTGACTTCAAAATTTCATCAATGGTAAAAACAGAATCGAGTTGAGCATCATTAATGCTTATATCACTATTTAAACTTGTTCAACATCGTTATTTGAAAATTCGTCACCTTCTGAAAACACAGCTTTAAAAATGATCAAAAATTCATCCGCGCTAATACCGCTGTCTTGTTGTTTATTTGGTTTTAATTTTCTTATTTCTTTCCAAAATTTCTGTGGCGGCGAAGAAGCCAGATTATGCAAATTTTTCTTTTGTTTGGCATTATAAGAACTACGCGCCTTACGCTTCGCACATCGATACCTACGTCGTTTTCAACAAGCAAAACGCGATTACAGTCCGATTTACATTTATTGTATATTCTATTCATAGAATGTAATTCACGTCTAGCCGCTTCGAATTCTTTTGTATACCATGGACTTCTTCACTCTTTTGCCATGTCTCGTTTAAAAATATTACGTCAAAATTTTGTATTAGATTCAAAAAGTCTTCATCGTCTTTACAGTTCATTGTTAATGTAGAGTTTGTCTCTAACGAGCACAGCCCGTTTTCCCTGGTTCCTGGCTTCCATCATCACTGGTATAAGCTGTTTCCGACGATCCTTCACTTCCGGTGGATATTGGTTCGACACATTGTATTTGGTATTCTTCAATGCGATACGATTGAGAGAATTTTTAATTATTGATTTTGATTCGGAATCGAATTTAGCTACTATTGGCCTAATTTTGCCAGTTACCAGTTTACCAACCCTATGTGCGCGTATGATGTTAATTTTGGATCGGGAATCCTTGAAGTGATCAGAAGCAGGGACTTCCGCTCTACCAGAACTCATAGCTCCTTGTATTGGCTCTTCGGGACTGCAGGATAGTTGATCCATTGATAAGGTATCACGTTCTTCTGTGACGTCTGTTGCTGACGACGTGCTCGGTAATACAGGATTGAACTCACTCCCTTCGGTTATTCCAAAAAAACAACAGATTATCTCTCATGAAACGACATTTTAGATAAATGATGTTTTCTGTACATGTTTCATTGGCTAATTTCAAATCTGCACTTTCGGTAGACCAGCGTTTAACATCATTCTGCAACCTTGAGATATCCTGCTTGTTTGCACTGGAACAAGACGATACATTCTCATACTGTTCACGTACAAAATTGTAACTGCGTTCGATATCATTCATTTTTTGTCTAAACTATTTAATCCGTCCGTTATTTTCTCAACTGTAACTTGGATTTTATTCAACTGACTTAATTTTGTATCCATACTATCTAAACGCTGAATAATTCCCTGTAGCATATCTGTATTTAAATTGTTCATAAATTGAGCACTTGCAGCTTGTTGTTATTGAGGTAATACCGGAGATGTCTGATTCATCATATACGGCGACGGTGGATGATACATAGGCGGAAACATGAAGGGCTCACCAATTTGGCCAATCGGTGTTGGAGTTGCTACCTGCTGGCAACCGGGAGACTGAATATTTTGCTGAGTGCTTGTGTTTGTCGCCATCTTTCTTTTAGGCTCTTTGCTGGTGTTTGTCGGCGAAATGATATTTTTTTCTCGTTCTTGTCATCAGAGATGAAAAAGTATGGTTATACTATAAGTGCAAAACTAGTTCAACAATAGGTTATTCATTAATAGCAGCAATACAGTACACTTTTGTTCTATTCAAAACAAGCAACAAGTACGCCGAAGCATGTCCAATACAACATCCACTCATGCGTGACCGCACTTTGAGTAGCGTGGCGTTATGTATTTTGATAGCCAATCAGTTTATGTCAACGTGTCTGTAATGTTTCTATAAATAGCACAAATAAATTCACCAATTCAATAAACCTATCAGTCTTACTTAGCAGTTTGTCCTCCAATATATTCCTTAGAACTATGTAATCCTTTAACACTTTTACACATGTGCACAAGATTTTAGTTCATGAATTTGTATAAAACGTTAGTATTTTATTTTGTATCACTCCACAAAAATACAGCTTTTCCTATGTCCAGGTGCGTATCAAATTTGACTTAAATTGTGTCATAAAAAACTTCCTATTTTACAAAACGTACCACTAATACCAATATTCAAGTAACTCCAATCGACATCAACTAGCCTTAAAATTCTTAAGCTATATTTTCACTCAAACACCGTAACTACTGACTTTGCAAATTAACGTTAGGACTGTAATGTTGTGTCATACTATTCAAAATATACATTTCATTCAAAACGTGTTTTGTTTCGCGAGATTCGCGGTCTCCTCAAAGTTTCCTGTTTTACAGTAGTTCAATAAAACGCTTTAAAAGTATTGAATAATTTTACAGTACTGTATTTACAGTTGTCTTAAAAATTCTAGAAAAGTTCATATGCTATGTTAGTTAACATCATTATGCTAACGGGTAAAAAAGATACGCCTTTTAACTGTCTAGATTTCAATTATTTTATTGCAATTCCAGTGCTTATCAAGTTTGTTTACTTCCTAATGTTACTTTACTGCTAAACAAATTCACGTTCCGTCCTCTATTTTTGATATGCTGCATGTGCGCTGTAGTTTCCGACACCATCTACTTACCTATGTTAAGTACAAATGTAACTATGAATAAGTTATTTCACCTTCTTCCCGTAAGAACGGAACAAGATCAGTATATCTTTGATAAAATAATTTTACTTCAAACAATTGGACGAAGTTGATTTTCATTACACATGAGATTAATCGTGGACAAATATCGTTTTAGCCATATGACCATGTTGTGTTTTATATTATTGATATTGTTAGTTAATTCGTTCTTTCCTAACTCCAATTTTATTTATACGTTTGCTATTAGCTCATAAGTATGTTGAAGACGGTTTATTTTCACTCATTCACTATAATATGTGTTTTCTTCTGTATGCAACTCATTACATGAATTGTAGATGAAACTGACATTTTAAAATAAATTTTGTGATAATATCATTGTAAACATAGTTGTAATATTTCTCAGAAATTGCTACCCAGACCTTTGTCTGCGTGTTAGTGTATTGTTAGTAACACTCGAGTGGAGCAAATATTTATCGGCACCTACTGACGGTTGCAAATTGATTTTATACAAGAGTCGCTAGTAAAGATAGCATGTATTAAATATGTGTAATAGATTATACTTGTTTTGATAATGCATCGAAGTGAAAATCCAATATCATTAAAAATCTAGCCGTTTATTTATTATAATGTTTTGAATTAAGAAATTGCATGTAGAATGTGACTGTATACTCGTAATCAGTATTTTACTCTTTTCTTTTATTTGATTTATCTAGTTAATTGCTCTTTTGTACTGCCATTACAACTTCACGTGAATGCTCTTTTTCAACCATACAACTGTAGTATTTGTATTTATGCATTTATTTTATTGTAACCCTCATTTCGTAATTGTATTATGCTGAGGTGAAATCAATAAACTTGAACTTGAAACTTGAACTTGAACTTGAACGTATTGTATTGTTCATTCACGATTAGCAATTCATAGCACTTTCAATTGTGCAATTCATGTTTATCATATATATCGTGCTGTTGGGCGTCATGCCTCATGTTGAAATAAATATCTATCTATTCATGTATTTAATATGATATGGTAAAATGTGATCATCAAGCATATGATTATACTTTCAGATTCTGAAGGGGGGTTAGAAGACGGGGCAATAGCTGCTATTGTAATTGGTGTTGTTGTTGTTGTTGTTTTTGTCTTCACTGCACTTGGCATTTTCTGTGGTAAGATTATTTTCCTGATTATTATTTAGGTGAAAATGATGACGTGGTCCTTTTGGTTGACTTTATTGTCAATCTTATCCATGCTCAAATCGTATACATGTATGCGACCGGGAATTCACAGTCAAATATTGCTTCATTAGTATTAGGTACTTGGTTGATGTAACCCATGCATATAAATACATGATGTTGTAAACAAAAGTTAACAGGTATTTTAAAACGTGTACGACTGACCAATGTTGAAAAGTTCGATATGACAAGGATATATCTTACTGTCACAGAACAAGAACGGACATTTACATTAAAGTGTGCACATTATTATAATGTACGTTGCATTTTATTTTATATACCGATTTCATTTAAGATTTAATCGACATGTACAAATGTTTATATATGAAATATTCATCAGTAAACACGTATAACTTTCGTTTTGAAAATCATTGTGATATTGTATCGTTATGTTAATTATCTGTATAAGATGCAGCAACTTTGTATAAGATGCAGAAACTTTGGGGCTTTTCGATGATATTTGCAAATCTCGTACAAGTCGTACTCTGTGGTACATTTGGATGTTTTGATGCAAAGCGTTTTCAGTATTGATAACAATATAACTGTATTATGTAGGAAATTTTTTTGACGGTACAATACTCATAAGATAATGTGTTATTGGTTATTAACTTAATGCAGTTTAATTTATCATTATGTTTCGAATACGATCAGAGTAAAAGAAATCAACCTTCTTTACGTAACATACAAACATTTTATTGAGCATGTAAGTTTCAATACATACCCAGAGTTATCGTTCGTTGTACCTCACACATACAGCTCTGTCAACGTCAACTTTTACATTTGTTTTGTAAATCAAAAAATAAAAGCCACAAACGACTGAATGGTTTGAGTACATGCGTCGCTAAAAAGTTTAAATTCTTACTTAAAATGGTTCAAATCAATAACACCAATAGTAAGTTTTTAGAAACGTATCGCAGTTTAATTCAGTCGTTGAATATTTTGATGCATATTTATCAAATTGTTCATACAAGCACTGAATATTTCAAAGATGAAACAGGATGCATATTTCTATTTTGTCCGTTTTATTTTCCGTAGTGATATATTGATAAGGTCTTTATGATATAAAGAAGGTGCTCCTCAGTGTCTTATTCTCTTTTACAGCTCAATTCCTTTATAATTATGATAGAATAAAAGCATTAAACAGTCCAGATAATTGTTGCTCCATTAATTTTTTAACATTAATTGTTCATGGAAATAGTTGCAAATAAACGGATTTCAATTACGATGTATATTAATGCATTTCAAACAAAAGCCAAAATCGAATCAATATGCAGATATCCACTACTTATAACATAAAAAAAACAGTTATTTCAAATAGACATGTAATCTAAATGTCATTTGTCAAATTAGCAGTGATAACTAATAAACCTGGCATCTGTTCAATATTTGTAGGTACTGGTAGAAAATTAAATACAGGGTGTCCCAAAAGAAAGGTAACAATTCCATGCATGTTTATTGTCCCTTTAGATTGCAGATGAATACATAATATGTATATACATGTTGATATGTAGATCAAAGATGTAATTGTTTCTGTGAACCTTGTTAATACCTTCAGAATTTGCAATTTAATCTGAATTTGAAAACAAAAGTGCATTTTTCACCCATGACATCGTTTTAGTAATTTATGACGTTTCTGATGTGACAACCTTTCATCCCCTTTACTTACCATACACGCACGATGAAATCTATGCCACTTTAACACTTCAACAGCATTTCTTTGTTTGGTGGCTTAGGACTATAGACCTTTGACTTAAAAAAATATCCCCAAAGAAAAATGTTGCATGGGTTGAGATTAAGACTATGCGTGGGTCAAGATATTCCGCAATATTTCACTCCCGGATATCGTCTGAACATTACTATTCGCCGAACATTATGTATATTAAGTATAGTACAATACTTGATATGTATGTACTTTACCACCATCCTGTATGGACCACATGTTTTGTAAGGTAGGAGACTTCTTTTTGACCACATTAACAAACTTTTCAAAAGCGACCTAATTCTTATGCGGAGAGACCACTACATACTGAGAAACTCGCGGTGTGCAATGTCGTGCCATTGTATAATTGGACCGTTCATCTTTGAAGATACGGTGTCTTTCAGTGATTGAAACAATTCAAATGCAAGGTAAAGAAAGTTCCACAAAGACATGTGTATTTAAGTGATAGAACATTTCATCGTGAGAGTATGATAAGTGAAGAGGATGAAAAGTCGTCACGTCAAAAACGTCATAAATTACTAAAACGACGTCAATGATGAAACATGCACTTTTGTTCTCAAATTTATATTTCATTGCAAATACTGAATATATTCATAAGGTTCTCTGACACAAAAAACTTACATCTTTGATCTACATATCTGTATAAATATCATGTATTCATCTGCAATTTAAATGGAAATTAAACATGTATGAAAGTGTTACCTTTCTTTTGGGATAGCCTGTATGTTTAGTGCGTACATTAATTATCAATAAGCTGAGTGCATATTATTGATTTACACATTGTTTTTGTTTCAGTTTATAAATGGCGAGATATGTATACTTGAATGATATGTAGTGACACTACGTCATGTAAAGCTATAATTTATAAAATTGTTGCTGTGTCGTTAAAGTGGTTTAATTGGGTGACCGGTGATATGATCTCCTCCGCTGTCAGATAGTTATCCATTTTTCAAGGACAATTTGCATGCATAAAATCAGATATTACGCGCTTTTAATGAATGTTAGTTTTGCAGTAACGTTTTAGATGTGGCCAAATCAAAATACGTATTACTCTAGCAATACTTAAAATCTTAAATGCGTGTAATAATTAGCATCAAACACGGACTGACTATAACGATTTTGAAAGTGTAACTAAGAAAAAGTAGTGCAGTATGTCATACATTTGTGTACTTATTATCAACGAAGTAATGGTCAAAATAAGAAAAGACAACACTGAATAACAAGCACGCCTCAGCTCAAATGCAATCGCTGATACTCTTGATACATATTTTGCAAAATGTAAATGTATTTAAGTATTCGATTTCAAAAAATGAATCTGGGTGCATTTTTTGTTTTATTAGTTTTTTCCCGTTGGAATATAATTATTGATATCATGAATATACATACATCCTAACCATATATATAATGTGCCTATATATCAATAATTACTTTGCTCTTATTCTGTACGCATAGTGGTCAAATCAGTGTCATATTCTCTTTAGAGATCAATTCCTTTGTTTTGATTTTGTATAAGCACACAACATTCTAGATCATAGTTGCAACATCATTCTTTCATGAAAATAACTACAAATATACCGATTTCAATTAAATGCGTTTCACATAAAAACAACAACGAATTTATTTACATGCTTCTCATTGCACAAACAGTACTTTCAATAAATCGAAATCTCATTTGTTAAATTAGCAATAATAGTCAATATGATACGGTATTCGCTGCATTAGAACGCCTTATCGTTTTTTTTTTTAGATACTAATATGAAATAAAAAATGGTCAGTGTACGAAATATGTAAGTGTACACATTATGCGTTATGGTGGTGTAAATGTGTAATCAACGTTATCATCTCGAAGGGTGCACCATTCCTGACGTAACATCCAATCTAAGCGCAATTTATTCTTGTAGTTTAACCATGGATCTGAAAAACATAAGTGTTGGTGTGGATAGGACTCTACATCGATATATTTCCCTCGTTCTTACATCAGAATGAACTCATCAAAACTTTATTTGATGATGATGCTTTATAAACAAACATTCAGCAGCTATTCTCCAAACTTGGGTGCCATTTACTATGCAAAGAATGCATTATTGTCTTCGCAAAATATTTCTTTAAAATTAACCTTATCAGGTTTAACAAAGATATCCTTTACATCAGTCCCGATGGTATAGTTCCCATGAAAATGGAATTACATTGTTTGAACTCAATGCATCACTCAATATAAGCCTCGGAATATTTATAAGCACACTTCAGAGCAAGTCAGCAATTGTTACACAAACAATGAGTTCCAAATATTTGCAATGACACCAAATATCTATTGTCAGTGATTTTTAATCTTTAACATATAATAATACTTAAAAAAGCTGAATGATTACTGCTTGTCTCCAAACTTATATTAACTTCCGTGACTTGCTTCTAAGAAGTCTAAATATAATACGAAATCATATCATTTCAAGCGATAGAAGCTTTAATTCAATAGTTAGATGTTATAAAATTACTATGAAGTCCAAATGTGATATCTAATTCATACAGCTAAGAATAAAATGATTTCCAGATGTAGCTTGAAAACGTTAAGTTTCGATTATAGTGAACTCTTTGTTGAGTCTCTAATCAGCATAAGTCACCCGCACAGGAAAGGATAAACCTGACCAAAACAGCGATAACAGTGTCTAATTTACGAATATCAAATTGTACATAATATCAACTATAGAGATCACAAATCAACTACTGAGGCGTTAGTGTTAATTTTCGGACTGTGTTGAAAATCCCTCCTCGTTGTCGCCATAAGGCATACGTTTGTACAAAATTTCTGGCTGGTCATGTACAAATGACAAACAACGAAGCAAGTTCAGTGTCATGATACACAACACATACCATAAAAATGTGAACCTGACATACTGAATGACAGTCTTAGAAGACGGCCCCCAGTATATCAACGGTGTTTAATGTGTTAACGAGGTGAACTGAGTAAATCATTAGTTTCAAACAAGGACTGACTTTTAAAATACTTAAAGTGTACGGAACTAGGAAAAATAGGGCAGCGCGGCAAATAGTTGTATAAGAATGTTTCAAAGCAACAGAAGTCCACCCTGAGTAAGTTTTTACTAACATGTCTCTTTTCACATTCAATAGATGAATATTCTAGATACGTGTTTAGCAAAATGAAAATGTAATATGATACTCGATTTCAAAGATATATAAGAGTGCATAATTGATGTTTATTTCATGACATCATATTTTAATATCTGATGATATTTATTGATATCATGAATAAAAATACATCCTTTTAATACATTACTAAAAGTATATAGAAAGTGCTACTACATCAATAATTACTGTGGTCTGATTTTCTAGTGTTATTGTATCTGTGGAGTAATCTAAATCAGTGTTATATTCACGTTTATAGTTTACTGTTCAATTCCTTTAGTGTGGTATAATGTAAGCATATGACATTCAAGATGACATTTTAATCTCGATTTTTTAACACTACTTTTTTGTGAATATAACTGCTAATAGACCGATTTCAGTCGTATGCGTTTGAATCAAAGACCTAAAACGAGTTATTGTACAGATTTCTTGTTTCATGACAAATTATTTTCGATATTTCGGAATATCATTTGTCAAATAAGCAATGATGCTTACCAAGATCTAACATTCACTTCAGTATACGCCTTATCTATTTATAAATTTGTAGGTACTGGTATAAAATTAATTATTATTAATTTACATATTTTTTTCAGCTAAGAAACGGAAAGGTATGTACATATGAATGATATTGTAGTAAGCTCTATTTCATGTTGATTGTGAAGCTTTGTTGCTGTGTCGTTATGATGGTGTAAATGTGTAACTAACGTTATCATATCTAAGAGTGCTCAATTCCTGACGTAACATCCAATCTAAGCGCAGTCCATTCTTGTAGTTTTACCATGGTTCTGAAAACATAAGTGTTGGTGTGTATAGAACTCTATATCGATATACGTCCCTCGTTGTTACAGCAGAATTAACTCATCAAAACTTTATTTGATGATGAAGCAATATATTCTTTGAAATGAACGTTATCAGGTTGACCAAATATATCATTTGCACCAGTCTCGGTGATACAGTTCCCTTGCAAACGGAATTACATGGTTTGAACTCAATATATCACTCAATATAAACCTCGGCATTTTTATAAGCACACTACAGAGCAGGTTTGCAACTGTTGAACAAAAAAATATGTTCCAAATGTTTGCAATGACACCAAAGATTCATTGCCAGTTATTTGTATTTGACATGAAATAATATTTTAAAAAAGCTGTATGATTCCTGATTGTCTCCAAACTTAAATTAACTTCCGGAACTTGTTTTTACGAAGTGAAAGAAGATTTAATTCAATAGTAAACTGTTATAAAATCACTATAAAGTCCATATATTTAGCTATTTTATACTAAGATAACTGACTTGTCAAAAGAATTATGTTCATAAGAAATTACCCGATACGATCACCATTGTAATACTATTTTACGTTTTGTGAGCTGACAACAAATTCTAATAATATGTAGTATCAATTATCAATCGTAAACATTTTTGTCGGAATAAATTGCGATATACTGCATCATAGATATTAAATGATAGTGCTGCTCGAATGATATTATTAATAAATATTGCATGGCTAGTGAATACATATATTAGCTCTGATTAATAATGGTAACAATAGTTGTTAGGCTCAACAATTTATATTGTCTGTTTCCAAAGTCATAATTAGTTTGTTTACTCCGACGGTGTGCAGGGAGTTAATGAAATAAAGACACTTGAAAATCAATGATAATACACTCAATGAATTTGATGTGAAAATAATATTTACAACCACCTATGTTATTAAGATACATAGTAGCAGTATTATTACCTCAATATCACATTATTCTCACAGGGTCTAATTACGAAATTCAATGTGTTTATTATTGGATATAGCTTAACTGATACATGAAAAGGTACACAAAAATGCATGTATAACCTTCCCTAAAATCCTTCTAAAACATATTTTCTCCCGGTGCCGCATTAGATCGGTTGGTAGCATGTCTACATGGGTGTTGACATGCTTTGAGTACCCAAACTCACAAAAAAAAAAAAAAAAAAAATTACGAGCATAAGTAATAGACTGATCAATATGAAAGACACTAAAATTAACATCGTAAAGGAAATAGCTAAGATACTACACGGCGTGAAATAAGTGAAAATTAAGCACAGGTTATGTTTATTCAAAATTGTCCATATTCATTTATGACTCTTATGGAATAATGCTTACTATTTTGAAATACGGTTAAACCTCGAAATTTTGAAATCGACGGGACCGAAATATTATTTCAGATAAACAATGGTTTCGGATTACACGATTCGGATAATCGAGTGCATTTTACATTGGTACATATTGAAAATTCATTTCGGATAACACACGATTTTCGGATAATCCTAGTTCGGACAAACAATGTTTCACTGTATATTATTCTTTAACATTATCATAATGCAAATTTGTATAAATGCAACTTTAATTGTCAATGAGAAGATTTTTTTTACATC
Source organism: Lutraria lutraria (assembly GCA_964023205.1). NCBI lineage: Eukaryota > Metazoa > Mollusca > Bivalvia > Venerida > Mactridae > Lutraria > Lutraria lutraria. Next base: position 24,918,532 of record OZ026847.1, read on the forward strand.
AATGGGGTCTGATATTGCATCACTGTGTTGCTATCAGTCTGTAATACATTCAGTTTTCTGGTACATATGTAATTGTATACAGAAAAAAAGTGTTATGCAATAATTACTTTTTCAATTAAAGAATATGCATGTGGACAATATAAATATAATACAAAATCATATCATTTCAAGCGATAGAAGCCTTAATTCAATAGTAAGCTGTTATAAGATTACTATGAAGTCCAAATGTGATATCTAATTCATACAGCTAAGAATAAAATGATGTCCAGATGTAACTTGAATACGTTAAGTTTCGATTATAGTGAGCTCTTAGTTCAGTCTCTAATCAGCATAAGTCACCCTCACAGGATAGGATAAACCTGACCAAAACAGCGATAACAGTGTCTAATTTACGAATATCAAATTGTACATAATATCAACTACAGAGATCACAAATCAGCTACTGAGGCATTAGTGTTAATTTTCGGACTTTGTTGAAAAACCCTCCTCGTTGTCCCCATAAGGCATACGTTTGTACAAAATTTCTGGCTGGTCATGTACAAGTGACAAACAACGAAGCAAGTTCAGTGTAATGATACACAACACATACCATAAAAATGTGAACCTGACATACTGAATGACAGTCTTAGAAGACGGCCCCCAGTATATCAACGGTGTTTAATGCGTTAACGAGGAGAACTGAGTAAATCAATAGTTTCAAACAAGGACTGACTTTTAAAATACTTAAAGTGTACGGAACTAGGAAAAATAGTGCAGCGCGGCAAATAGTTGTATAAGAATGTTTCAAAGCAACAGAAGTCCACCCTGAGTAAGTTTTTACTAACATGTCTCTTTTCACATTCAATAGATGAATATTCTAGATACGTGTTTAGCAAAATGAAAATGTATTATGATACTCGACAATCTGACTAAAGTATTCGATCTTCCTTACGGCAAGATCTGATGACGGCCTATACCAGTTTCTATTTTCAAAAGTCGGAATTTCCATCATCACTATTAATATCTATTTATAATTCAGCCAATCGTATAACTCGTTTCATCGGTACTTTGGCCGGATGAACTTTCTACCTGACGATGTTATTTAAACGTTAGTAAACATTAAATTACGTATAACATATTTGTCTGCAACGACTTTTTGATTTTTTTAGTAATCCTGATCGATTCGGCCATAGTTGTATAGAAAATTTAATAAACACGCATGTCACATGGGTGCTATCATCACATTTAGTTGCGTAAGAATAGGTGTTCGTGATAACTACAAGTCAAATATTGTTTTTACTGCGGTTAAAAATAGAATCAGATCACTTTCAGAATTATGAAAGTAAGGCGCTGATTGGCTAGTGGAAAGGGTCACCTGAGGTGACCTTCTATAGGTCGTCTTCAGATCCTCATAGCGTAGCGGTTTGATGATATGATTTTAATCAGATTAGATACTCGATTTCAAAGATATATAAGAGTGCATAATTGATGTTTATTTCATGACATCATATTTTAATATCTGATGATATATATTGATATCATGAATAAAAATACATCCTTTTAATAGATTACTAAAAATATATAGAAAGTGCTACTACATCAATAATTACTGTGGTCTGATTTTCTAGTGTTATTGTATCTGTGTAGTAATCTAAATCAGTGTTATATTCACATTTATAATTTACTGTTAAATTCCTTTATTGTATTATAATGTAAGCATATGACATTCAAGATGACATTTTAATCAGGATTTTTTAACACTACTTTTTTGTGAATATAACTGCTAATAGACCGATTTCAGTCGTATGCGTTTGAATCAAAGACCTAAAACGAGTTATTGTACAGATTTCTTGTTTCATGACAAATTATTTTCGATATTTCGGAATATCATTTGTCAAATAAGCAATGATGATTACCAAGATCTAACATTCACTACAGTATACGCCTTATCTATTTATAAATTTGTAGGTACTGGTATAAAATTAATTATTATTAATTTACATATTTTTTTCAGATAAGAAACGGAAAGGTATGTACATATGAATGATATTGTAGTAAGCTCTATTTCATGTTGATTGTGAAGCTTTGTTGCTGTGTCGTTATGATGGTGTAAATGTGTAACTAACGTTATCATATCTAAGAGTGCTCAATTCCTGACGTAACATCCAATCTAAGCGCAGTCTATTCTTGTAGTTTTACCATGGTTCTGAAAACATAAGTGTTGGTGTGTATAGAACTCTATATCGATATACGTCCCTCGTTGTTACAGCAGAATTAACTCATCAAAACTTTATTTGATGATGAAGCAATATATTCTTTGAAATGAACGTTATCAGGTTGACCAAATATATCATTTGCACCAGTCTCGGTGATACAGTTCCTTTGCAAACGGAATTACATGGTTTGAACTTAATATATCACTCAATATAAACCTCGGAATTTTTATAAGCACACTACAGAGCAGGTTTGCAATTGTTGAACAAAAAAAAAAATGTTCCAAATGTTTGCAATGACACCAAAGATTCATTGCCAGTTATTGTATTTGACATGAAATGATATTTTTAGAAAGCTGTATGATACCTGATTGTCTCCAAACTTAAATTAACTTCCGTGACTGGTTTTTACAAAGTGAAAGAAGATTTAATTCAATAGTAAACTGTTATAAAATCACTATAAAGTCCATATATTTAGCTATCTTATACTAAGGTCACTGACTTGTCTAACAAACTATGTTCATAAGAAATTACCCGATACGATCAGCATTATAATACCATTTTTAATTACTGTGGTCTGATTTTCTAGTGTTATTGTATCTGTGTAGTAATCTAAATCAGTGTTATATTCACATTTATAATTTACTGTTCAATTCCTTTATTGTGGTATGATGTAAGCATATGACATTCAAAATGACATTTTAATCACGATTTTTTAACGTTACTTTTTTTGTGAATATAACTGCTAATAAACCGATTTCAGTCGTATGCGTTTGAATCAAAGACCTAAAACGAATTATTGTATAGATTTCTTGTTTCATGACAAATTATTTTCGATATTTCGGAATATCATTTGTCAAATAAGCAATGATGATTACCAAGATCTAACATTCACTACAGTATACGCCTTATCTATTTATAAATTTGTAGGTACTGGTATAAAATTAATTATTATTAATTTACATATTTTTTTCAGATAAGAAACGGAAAGGTATGTACATATGAATGATATTGTAGTAAGCTCTATTTCATGTTGATTGTGAAGCTTTGTTGCTGTGTCGTTATAATGGTGTAAATGTGCAACCAACGTTATCATATCTAAGAGTGCTCAATTCCTGACGTAACATCCAATCTAAGCGCAGTCTATTCTTGTAGTTTAACCATGGTTCTGAAAACATAAGTGTTGGTGTGGATAGAACTCTATATCGATATTCGTCCCTCGTTGTTACAGCAGAATTAACTCATCAAAACTTTAGTTGGTGATGAAGCAATATATTCTTTGAAATGAACGTTACCAGGTTGACCAAATATATCATTTGCACCAGTCTCGGTGATACAGATCCTTTGCAAACGGAATTACATGGTTTGAACTCAATATCACTCAATATAAACCTCGGAATTTTTATAAGCACACTACAGAGCAGGTTTGCAATTGTTGAACAAAAAAATATGTTCCAAATGTTTGCAATGACACCAAAGATTCATTGCCAGTTATTTGTATTTGACATGAAATGATATTTTTAAAAAGCTGTATGATACCTGATTGTCTCCAAACTTAAATTAACTTCCGTGATTGGTTTTTACAAAGTGAAAGAAGATTTAATTCAATAGTAAACTGTTATAAAATCACTATAAAGTCCATATATTTATCTTATACTAAGGTAACTGACTTGTCTAACAAACTATGTTCATAAGAAATTATCCGATACGATCAGCATTATAATACCATTTTACGTTTTGTGAGCTGACAAATTTTAATAATATGTAATATCAATTATCAATCGTAAACATTTTTGTCGGAATAAATTGCGATATACTGCATCACAGATATTAAGTGATAGTGCTACTCGAATGATAGTTTTAATAAATATTGCATGGCTAGTGAATAAATATATCATATATCAGAAAAATAATGGTTTCGGATTATACGATTCGGATAATCGAGTTCTTTGTAAATTGAAATATATTGGGACAAATCGGGACCGAAAATCCATTTCAGATAACACCAGGTTTTCGGATAATCCGAGTTCGGATAAACAATGTTTCACTGTATATTATGTTTTAACATATCATAATGCACATATGTATAAATGCAACTTTAATTGTCAATGAGAAGATTTTTATACATCAATGGGATGTGATATTGCATCATTGTGTTGCTATCAGTCTGTAATACATTCAGTTTTCTGGTACATATGTAATTGCATACAGACTAAATAGTGTTATGCAATAATTACTTTTTCAATTAAAGAATATGAAGTGGACATTCAAAACATTTTATCAAACTGAATCCGATGCATCAGATAATTGCTCATGAAACGACTTGTGTCACATAAGCTTGGTTGAAGATATTACAAGATGGGGTGACGTTACCTTTGAATTATGTCTACAATATAATATTCGGTCATAACAATACACAACTCGATGAACTTAAAATACAAAAGCGCTTATTGGCTTTACCAAAATGTCACAAATGACTCAAGACGGATGAGGACATTCCTGTAACTTGAACAAAAGTAGAAATCGGTTATGCCTTCCTTATACTGTTCTTGTCAGACATTTCTGCTCATTAAAGTGTTATACAGAACATTTTCAAACGAGAACGATTAAACAGAGGTAACTGCTGAAAACTTGAAAAAATCGTATATCAGTGTATTAGTTGTGATTATTATCTCTTTGAGTTTACGCCACTTAGTCTGGTTATTTTCTATAACAAACGACAAGTAGCCGTTGATTTTTAATTCGATTATCTTTTATTTCGATCATGTCTAGTTTATAGGACGTCAAAATAAAACGGTTATGACCAAAAACGAGTGACGCTTACCTTTTCAAACTTTACCGTCCGCAATCTTGGAAACACTGCGGTTTGAGGACGTACAGAGTTTCCATACAGTGAAGCATTCGGTCTTAAAAACACACAGCGTTCATAATGATAAAAGTATAGCCACATTTGCGTTAACATCATTCTATGAAAGTTTGTTAGAGTTGTTGCCCTTTTAACACATCTGTAGATATTTTACGGTGTCTTGTATTCATGTCCATTGCTTTTATAGTTAGTTGCACATTTTGAACATGTTGTAAGAGTTGTTGCCCTTGTTAAAAGGAAAACAATTGTAGACATTGCATAGAGACCAATATTTAATAACTCAAAGGAATGTTTTTTGCTTTTTTAAATATTTATAAACATTTCCAAAATCTGTCCGCTACTTTTTAGCTCACCAGAGCACGAATGTTTACTTAAAACAACATCTTCTCCTACACCGCTATGCCAATTGCAACCGAACTTTGCTGGAATGATCCTTGGGTGGTCCCCTTTCAAAGCTGTTCAAAAAATTAAAATTTCATTAAAAACTCTGGTTGCTATAGCAACAAATAGAAAAAACTTTAAAAATATTCTTGTCCGAAACGACAGGGCATAGAGCTGAGATATTTGGTATGTAGCATTGTCTAATGGAACTCTACAAAATGTGTTCAAATTATTCCCATGGGGTCAAAATTGGCTCCGCCCCGCGGGTAACTTGATTTTACATAGACTGATATAGGAAATTTAAAAAATCTTCTTGTCAAAAACTACAATGCCTAGAGCTTTGATAGTTGGTGTGTAGCATAGTCTAGTGGACCTCTACCAAGTTTGTTCAAATTATTGCCCTAAGGTCAAAATTGGCCCCCGCCACGGTGGTCATTTGATTTATATAGACTTATATAGGAAAAATTAAAAAATCTTCTCCGAAACTGCAAGGCCTAGAGCTTAGATATTTTGTATGTGGCATTGTCTAGTGGACCTCTACCAAGTTTGTTCAAATTATGGCCCCGGGGTCAAAATTAGCCCTGCCCTGGGGTTTATTCTATTTTATATAGGAACATTTTTAAAAAACCTTCTGCTCCGAAACCACAAGGCCTAGAGCTAAGATATTTGGTATCTAGCTTTGTCTAATGGACCTCTTTTAAATATGTTCATATAATGGCCATGGGATAAAAAAACGGCCCAGATGGGTCACTTGATCTTACTTGGACTCGTATAGAAAACTTCAACAATGTTAATAGCCAAATGACCTTTTCTCCTGGTGAGCATTTATAGGGCCATCATGGCCCTCTTGTTGTTATTATAATAGTGTTGAGTATTGTACATGCTATACTTTAGATCGTTGGTGAGACTACTACTTTTTTGATGATTTTGAATGATTTTAAAATCATCTTCGTGTAATTGTTTTGTCAGATAAAACAACCTTTTCAAACGAAACATGGTAACAAAAAAACTAAAACGAGAGATTTGTATTGGACTGAAATAAATTAAGCATATTGAGTGAGGGAAATTCATATTATTCTTAGGCTAACAATGTGGACGTAAATATTCAAGTGTCTTATAATGTCCTGCCAATGGATTGAAGTCTGGTGAACTAACATTAATTATGTGGTACTTGTATATAAAAATAAAACAGTGAAACCAAATGCATGAGTGGTCAACAAAATATATATAAAAACTTACACCTTAATTGTCTAGAACAATGGAGAAAACAAGAAGATGATAATCGGAAGAAACAGTTTGATGAAGTAAAAAAGATGGAAGAGTTATTGCAAATAGATGACAACATACCAACTGAATGTAGTGAGTAATAATTATATAAAAACTATTAACTGTAAATCCACAAATGGCCAACTGCCGCGTTGTAAGACTAGTTATGATTTATATTCACTTTATAACAGATAGACTAAGTATGATCTTATCAACCACTTGAACAAAAGAAAAATCGATGATTTCTTTGTTAAAAATGAACATTTCACAATACTTTGTTTCTATCAATTCAGGTGTAGCATGGAAGGTTGAGGTGGTTGACATTAAGACTTTCAATCCGATGTACACTACCAACAACAGTGTATTAATACAAGTTAAGGATGGTTTAAAGAAAGGTCTGAAGAGTCATGGGTTTAATGGAGACACGCCTTCACTAGAATCAAAAAATAAGATCGTTGTTAAAATCGGTCCTAAGGAAAGCCTAACGTGTGTCATCAAATACATATCAGGAGACGAATGGTACAGATGTCTTGAAACAATAGAATCGCGACACACTGGTATATGTATAAGGACGTTTGTGAGTTCTGAAGAAATAGTGAAATACATGAATTCAAGAATGCGTAAGTAACGGATTTGTAGTCAGACTGTATTTATCAAAACGTCTGTGATGTTCGTGGTGTATTGTTGTTTTTATTTGCTTTTATTACACATTACCACAGGACTCTGTGGTTTTTTATTGTTTTAGAGACCGGATGATTTCACAAACTAATCAAGATACATACATGTATCAAAATTTCTGTATGTTAGGGGTGGTAATTATACACCAAATTATTACAATATATTATACCGATACAAAAAAACGATGATAATTCATTTTTTATTGCGGTAGAGATGGCTGTTTTCAAAGACTACATTAAAGTACTATACAGAACATTTTAAAAAAAGAACGATTACAACAGAGATAACTACAGAAACTGTAAAAAACGTATTCGTGTTTTAGTTGTATTTATTATTTCTTTGATTTTACGACACTAAGTTTGATAATTACCGATCTGTATAGTGCGGTTTATCCTTGTCTTAACTTGCAGATATTAAAAGTCTAATTTAAATAGTTCAACATTTATGAGCTTTCCATAGCGATTTGCATGACCTTCTTTTTTTCTTTACAGATTTTTTAAATCGACCCCTAGTTCCTTTGACATCGACTATCATTTTAAAGAAACCGTTACCGACGCTGTTTCAAACGTTATTATATAACTTTAGATATTGCTTAAAGTTTCATTATAACATTTACATACGTACACTATGTTTCAGATTGACATTATAACCATCAGTACCCCATGTAGTTTCTTTTCTTTTTTTGTGTTACGTATATATGCCATGTATTGTTCGGCCACCTCATGAAATATATCATAGCTCATTTTCAGTCGTTTGGTGTGTATTAATCGGATGTTCGTGTTTATTTACTTATTTTTGTATCCCAGTATGGTAATAAAACTCAATAAGACCATTGCCGACTGATTGTGAATCAACCTTACAGATGACATGCATAGTTTGATTAAGATTCACTGTATTGCTTGTTTTAATAAATACTTTTGTTCATGACGAAACATTCATGAGACAAAATATGTTGATTTAAATTGTGTTTGCTACAGTATGTTAATATGACGATTCGTGTTAAAATTGTTAGTCATTTAAAAACTTACAATATGATAGCCACTATCTGAATAAATGTTTGTCACCGCCAATAAACAACAACAAAAGAAAACAGTTATGATCGTATCTGGAACAGTGCTTTATATCATAAATGAACACACTGAGGAGTATTTTATTATCCGAACTTGTATTCAATGACTTCCTTTTATGTCAAATAAGCTTTCCCAAATCGTTTCGGACTAGAACCGAAAAGTGTATAAATGGTTAGATATCGTATCATTGTCTTAAATATTGAATGATTGGACGTGTGTTGACAATGTTTTAGCGTACGGGTGTATGAAAACTCGCACGCGGAAGCTCAGTCATTGAAAACTTTTTAAAGGTATTCTTAAGGTATTAGCCAATGAAATAACTGCTGGTGGCATATAAGCCATGGTCGCATGAGAATTGTGCTCGCGTGGAAACACCTTCTCATTGTCAACCGACGGGGGCTTTGTCCGTATAACGACTACAAAATCTGTCTACTCGAGTTCTCATAGAAAGCTTAGGTATCATAAAAGAGTGTCAGATAAGTCAGTCATCGCCGAAATATTTCGTTGAGTTTGTTCAAATCCTCCCAAAAAAGTGAAATTGCAAACAAAGTGAGGACGTGTTTATAATCGAGTCCTCGAATCGTATGCTATTCTAATGAAATGTGCGTGCGGTCTGCAGGGTACGTGCGTGCATAATATATAGGATGTCGCCTTCGACTCACTTCTTTGCCGGCCATATTCGGATTTCGAAATATTCACCATTGATAGACAATGTTAACTATCCATAAACAAACATTATATATATCTTTTTATTATTATATATATATATATATATAAGATATCCAAATTAAGTATTGCCAAGTTAAATCCTCTTGGTATCTTATAACAAAAATACACAATTAGTCAACAAGTCTATTTTGTACTTCATCTATCATGACTTATTGGTTTCATCTCTTAATACTTCTATAAGATTAACTACTTCGCATGTCGTTTAATAACTTGATCAACCCGTTAAAAATGGTCTTCAACACAATCATACAGATACTGATTGTCTTATTTATGTGCACTGGATTGTCAAGTACTATAGTCTGGATATCTCACTGATTGTCTGTAATACATTGCAAGCTTTTCCTTTTAATTACGTATCGTCAAGTTAGAGGATTCCGACTTTTAGATGTTATTTTTAAAATTTCTGTCGGCAGTGTACAGTTTTAGACGAATGCCGGAATAACTAAATTACCCGTTTCATTGTGGATCTAATGTCATTGTAAACATAGTACACATGGTAATCAGTTTAACTATTATTTCATAAAAAGCAGTGTCAAACAAACGCTTTATTTTCAGAACTGGTTTGTGCAATTGACGTCCAATTCGTAGAAGAAACGAATGACATTGAAGTTAAGAAATCGATATGCAAAGACACAACAATTATCAATGGTTTTACTAATATACTCCATAATCAAGTTAGTTTGGCCATTGATAAGGACGTAATGGTAATGCAAATCACATGTACGTCTTTACTGAGCCTCCAAACGGTATTTCAACTACATCAGACAGGCGATTGGTATAAACATTTGCAAGAAGTCGAAGATAAGATACGAACGAAAGTGGAGAAAGATGTATTACCAAAGCATATTGAGAGACAGTCCGGTTAGTTGGAAATTTGAGTTGATTCTAGAGTGACACCACATTAGTTTAATGTACGACTGCTTGCCATGTAAACGCAAAATATCGTATATATATATAATTGAAACTGGATTGAACACAAGAATAGAAATACTAAACAATGCTTAATGTTCCATATAATAGTTCGATTATTATATGAACAAAACACTACAGTTTTAAGTGTTCATATCGATAGAGCAATCGCATGTTTTAGGACCACATATTTGGAATAAAACAATTACATTGTATTTCAAATAGTTCTTGGCATCCACTGTATTTACATGTTTTTATTCATATATCTAAAGATGTATGTCATGTTTATGCCCGTGCTTCCACGTCCAACTTTGACAGTCAGTGATTAATGAATTTAGCAATTAACATACTTGCGTTTCGTGTTGTAGAACGTTTGAGAAGGAAAAGGGGTTCAAACAAGAAAAAGACCATATCGACGCACTTATGGGCGATGACGTGAACGAGAAGTATTCATAGTCGGGTAAGTGTAAAACGTATTATATATCGTTTAGAACATTTCAATGCAGGGTTTATGTTAATGTGTCAAGTTATATTTGTGCTCTGTACTTCTTAACAGACACTTTCTTGAACTATTTACTTTCGGAGTTTAAGGAAATAATAGTAGTATGTACATACATGTAGTAAAATTGTACTAAAAATGCGTACATTTGCAAACATACATCTACAGTAAAACTTCATACGCCATGACCCATGTCGAGACCACAAGCTTTCGAATCAGATTTCATTTTCCTACCCCCCCCCCCCCCCTCTCTCTCTCAAAGCCTCAAAGTAGTCTTGAATGTATATGCTTTAAAGGAATGACTGCATGGAAATTGTCAAAGGATGGATCAGTAATTTAGCGGTAACACACTGTACTACTAATCGAAATGTCATGGGTTCGAATGCTTATAAAGATATACAGAAACGTGTCACCCAACAAGCAGTTCAATTTCAAATTATGTTCAAAGACGTTTCCCATTTCCATTAAAGAATTGGATAAAACAAAACATGAGAGGCAGTAAATGTACCAATGAATATATATACATTCACTCATGGTGAATTCCTCCGTACTTGTCGAAATACGAAGTTTAAGCGTCCATAATTTCAGTTTTAAGAAGTGGTGATAGTCACAGTCAAGCGATAAGCTCAATAACTTTATGTGTGTTTTTTTAAATTACATTATATGCATATTTATTGATGTACAATGACAGCAGAGGATTCGAGGTATATTTGCTATTTTACGGATGTCATAGTATCTTAACACTCTTTACTAGACAGCTAGCTCAGTGGGTTAAGCGGAATAATATCATATCACGAAGGATGTAAATTTACAACAGAAAACATTGCAGCTTTAAGTGCATGTGCTAATCTTTTTATACGTAACGAAAGATATGTCATTCCTTACCAGACGAAGTTGTACTTGTCGCTGCTAACAACATTTCAACACTCTTAGCTTCGATACACATGTAGAGGGAACATCTAAGCTAAAATGCGCGAGAAATTTTAACTTAAATCTTTTCGTCAAAACTAAGAATCATTTTTGAAATGATCTTTGAACATTTTGTTGTTATGCCGCTGACATGTTTGTATGTACTTTTATTGTTTTATGTGATTCTATATTATATTTTAGGGGGTATGTGTAAGGTTGGGACTCAAAACTACTTTAAACTTTGCTGTAAGAAACGGTACCCTCTGGGTGACTATATTATACTTTATTTGTGTATGGTCGTCTGCTGGATGAGTTTTAGGTTGGGGAGTTGTATTTTTGGGGCAGGTGTGATTGTTTGAATGTATTAATTTCTTTTCTTATATTAATGTTGTTATTTACCGTTCCGGTAGTCCATACACTAATATTATCCTTAATTGGTTTGAAATTACTTAATACATTTATGTTCCGTCATAGGCAAAATATAATGACTGCATAAAAATGTGTATTGTGATAATGATGGAAAATATACAAATTTCATGCATATATTTTCTTAAATTACTTGCTCATTTGCTACTATTTATTTCAGACAACCTACGTTATCCAAATACATGTATTCGATGAATACGAAAATAATCCTGAAGTTAAGTATCGGAATTTGTGTGTAGAACAGTTGGCGATAAACGCAAACTTCACACACTCACATGTAGTGTCATTATCCGTCTATTGGATATTTTAACTTTTCTCATTACCTTTTGTGATGTATATTTATGCACGTGACTACTCAATCAAACTATTTCAGTTTAAGCAGCATTTATAATGACTTTTGCAAAAGCCTGGTTTTATAGTCATATATTGATTGATGTGTTGTTACAAACAATAAACAGTATGACAGATTGTTCTATTTATGCTAATGTCTTATATCATCTTAAAAACCTAATCTAAATTGTACTGACAAATAACTTATTTGTTTTCTTTCCCATATCATTTTCACGTGTACATCATATTTGTGGGAACATACTTGACAGACACAAACATATAATGAATGTGAATATTTTATTGATGCGTGACAGTTGATATGGTGATGATACGTTTATTAATACATTTACACATCCATTAATTCCAGTTATTAATACTCAGAACATTAACAAATTAATCGGATTTATAATACTTGTTTTACACATTGTAATTTCCCATTCGTACTTTGGTAATGTAATGAGTGTATTTATTCACAAGAATTGTTTGTGGTTTACATATTTCAATATATATGCAATTTCTTTCAATTACAGGCATGTTAAATCTCCGCGATTTCGCAGAATTTCGGCAATACAAGGCGGAAACGCTGTATTTCCGCTGTCCGAGCTATTTGAGGGGGCACTTCCTTTTCTAAATTATAGTCCAACTTCCCTTAGCCGTCACTCGCTTGGCGCGTATGATTTTTTATGCGGATCTAATACTACATCCATCTACACCCGACATGCCATTGTTAAACTAGTTCCATATTTATGTTGCTATGCAAGTCTACGAAAGTTCAGTTGCCATGAGTACTTTTAGTACTTTAATCTATTTAAGTAGATATTTGTTGATTCATTTCCAAATATTCTGTTAAGATAAGCCTTCCTTTACGCTGCTCAAAATTGTTTACGTGTTATCAACCCTACAGGGTTTTACCCTTGACCCATAGCGGCCATTATACTCCCGGCTATAACTTACTGATTTTCAATCACATGTCTGTAATTAAATTACTTTTACTTAGTGAAATATTTTTATTTTATCTGTAGTTGTTTTAAATATTTAATTTCCATATAATGTGTTATATTGTGTGACAATTAATGAAAATAAAAGTGTTTGCAAGCTTGTGCATCTTCTTGTTATGTATCATTTGTTGTAACTACTACATATGTATTGATACATCTACTTTAATGCCATGAACTGAGACTAAGTCATTATAAAGAATACATAATTACAAACCAAAACAGAAGGGTTCATGTTAAGAATTACACTGCTTCTTCTTTCCTTTAGTAGTGTTATGATGAACACAAGAAACAAGAATAACACACTATTATTAGCATTAACTACAGTACCAAATTTAAACAACAATTATCAAAACTTGGGACAGTACTTATAATAATAACTAGATATAATAAGAATAGTTTTACTCTAATTCTATCGTATCGTTTTAATACCCTCTAGTGGATGTTAGTCGAACTACCATGTTTCTAGGGCTTTGTAATTAACAATCATACTGTTTATAAGTATGAGACCTGTTGGGCAAAATGAGTAAATTAGCATTAATTATTGATGGGAGAACAATGTTAAATGTACTGGGATCATTGGGATCATTTCGAAAAGAGCCAATGGGGAGCTCTATTCACAAATGTTTCCGTTACAGCTCCCTAGTGAGCTCTTTTCGCTGAATACAACTCCCGTTCTCAATAAGCAGCTGTAGTTGTTGCTTTTCCTCGGATAAAGATCCCCAATTATCTGATGTAAGATAATATTCACAAAATGTTTAATGACGATAAAAGTTGTTGCTTATGCAAACACATGACGACACAGTATGTATTTTCGACGCAATAGCGATGTTGTTATCTACTTTAATTATGAGGACAAAAATAGCATTCGTTATCCAATGTCACTGTTGCAGTTATTTGATAAACATGTTGTATTAATGCACCTTTTGCCTGTTTATAACAGGAGTTTGCAAGAATATGTTTCTATAACTTTGAAACTTAATAAGATTGTCCGTCCGTCCGTCTGTTTGTCTGTCTGACAGTGTCATGTACATGTTTATAATAATTTTTGTGATTGTTCGGTTCATTCAATCAGTACGGGGTTAAAAGTTGCATTCTGGAAATAAAAGTTTATTGTTGTTTAAACTAACAAAAAGATCAAACCTCACAAAATCAACCCTTTGAGGACACCAGTCTGTATGTTTGTTTGTCTGTTTGTTATCCGTCCTAATATCATCTTAAGAAAATTAGATAACTCCTGCTTAACTATTTGGCCAACATGTTACCGTAATGCTTTTTGAGTATGTTTACATTTAAATTTATCTATTTCATTTATATACTTACCAAAGTAATGGATATGACTGCTGGACCCCGAGGTTATAAAACTCGGGAATTATCTCTGAGCTTAAATCTCATACCTTTTTTAATCTCATATTCTATTTTAATATTTCTAGGTTTATTATGATCTGACCATATTTCTTATTACTGAAACAATATATTGACAACAAAACTTACCAGAACTTGTGTTTAAACCTTGAACGGCTTCATGTTTTCAACCGTAATACTTAGGGAATTAAATTGAGACTTGAGCTTAGAGACTGTTCTCAAGTTTGATAACATTGGAGCCAGAATTCCATGAAACCTGCACGGCATCCGTACTATGAGAACTCCAGAACATCAAGTCTAATGTGCATGCAACATTATCAATGATCAAGCCTTCCATTACGAATGGAAACGATCCGATAAGAGGCAAAAAATATTAACTTTGCTGAAATGAATTATGTGAACCGCAGTGTGTGATTCACTATTACAATGCCTTTAGTTTACCTTTATTAACCGGTCATAAACTAGTTTAAAGTATAAAACATGTTAACGACTACACAAATTAGTGATTTAAAAGCCCGTGTTTTTAAAAGGTCAGCTGAATAACCATGCGTAACTTATATCATATACCTCAGTAAGTTGATACTTCATAAGCGCCGCAAATACAAAACAACTATTGTACAATGAATGTACTATGATTGCATTCATTCATATTTTATCGTCTGCACTTGATCATGAACTCGTAAATATGGAGTGCTAATAGTTTAAATATATTTTAATAACATAATGTAAACCCGCAAAGTAAGACCGTTTAAACAGTGTACATTAAATAATGTTTTAGGCAGGCAATTGTTATACGGGTTTCCTTAATAAGTTTAATTTGATTTATTTGTTTGTTTATATCGGCTTTTACGCTCCTTTCATATGAGACGGACAGTTCATCTAACCATCGTTCCAGGGAAGAACCAGTACTAGACTTCCAGCCTCCGTAAGCAATTGCCTATACTTTCTCACATAAAGAGACATGGTCGGTAGCTGGACTGATTGTATTTGAGCTTTGTGAGAAAATGTTTAGACGTACATAACAAATCCAATAAAAGTACAAGTTAAATGTCTGTACGGCGCAAAATCGCATCCAGCAATTCAATACTAGAATGTGGCCTATGTAACATGTTTGAAGTTTCAGATCAAACGAATTTGTTTTTTTTGACTTAACTGATCCCGAAACTAAAGTGATCATCTACTCCATCAAAAATACAAGCCGTTGATGTTTCATGAATCTCATGAATCTGGTCATATGGTTCTACAGTTCACGAGGTACTCTATATGTAGTCCCTGTTTCCACCCTAAAATTAAAATCAGGGGAAACTATCACCTCGTTGTATCAGACGTTGCAATATCTGCTGGAATGCATTTAAAGTATTTAAATAAAGTCTCCAAAAATAATATACTCCGTTGTCTGAGGGTACGTTGTCGTAAAAACCTGGTATAACGGTCCAAAACATAGATTTTCAACTGTAAAGTGACCATCTATATCGAACCATAAAGTGACCGTCTATGTCGAACCAATTAAGTCATCATTTCTCACCTGATCGGACATTTTTTGTATTGAGCTCCGAAATCGATATTTAATTAATGACAATTGCGTAAACAAGTCAGTGTCCACGCTTGCGATTATAAAATTAGTCTGTGTGAATATGTTTATAATGTTTTGTTTATTTGCGACATATTGCTAAAATAAATACATCGAAACGTATAAAACCGTGTTCCGTATCTTATAACACCATTAAATGATTATTACAACACACCGACGATCGCTCCAAAATGTAATAAACACAGCGAATTTCTCTAATAATTTATACATCGAAGTTCATTTAGATCGAACAATTTTTCCTATGTCCTTTGATATAAAGAGTTTCGGCTGCATTTTCAAGAGCACGACCATTCGGGCTACCAAATAGCAAGATGCACTAGACTGGACCAGTAATTAGCTACTGATTGTCGTTCGGACCTGACTTAATGTCGAACCCTGTCGTCACAGTGCCCATATAAATACTAAACCAGTTCTCGTTGTAGCGCACCAGGCAGAGTCAAATTCTCAGTCAACTGAAACCACTTTTATTGAAATATTGACACGTTTCTAGTAATTTATAGGTGATTGACATTGACGAGACGACAACGATATGAAACAGCTACTAGTATTCGGTAAATGTCACGTGATCATTGAGACTATTAACGAGTCCGATTAACAACTTGAATAATACACAGTCTGTATGTACACATGAACACCACTTAAAAAGTAGTTTTGCTTCATCCTCAGTAATATAACACAATGCTTGATAGTGTACTAAATTCAACGCCATGTTTGTTTACTATAGTAGGATTGGATTCGGTTCGTTTTTTGACAGGTGGGCAGATTCGTTCCCGTCGTTGTTTATCGAGCTCGCTCCATTCTTAGACTATAAATAGCGACTGCGTCATCAAGCTATCACTAGTTGGTGTGAGTTACACGTGACCTCGCTTTATTTCTGTTTTGTTTATATCACGTGATGACCATTGCGGATATTTCGGGCACTGTCAGTAATCTGCTTCGATGCAAGAAGTTGCGATTTTGTATTGCCACTTATCACGTGATGACCATTGCGGATATTTCGGGCACTGTCAGTAATCTGCTTTGGTGCAAGAAGTTGCGATTTTACATTGCCACCTAAAAATAAGCATTCCAGAGTGTACGGCGATAAGAAACATGCTTAGCACAATATTTCAAGCAAATATAGCGATGTCATAAATCAGTTTTAATGTGTAAAAATGAACAAGTTGTACATCAATATTCAATTACCATATATAAAATTGTTACATTTAGAGCACAAGGTAAATTTACGTTTAAACACGATTTGGTTTACCACTATGACTAATTAATGTTAGTCAAATTCATGCTTGTAAATCATTTTCATTACTCCAAACAAATGCAAAATATAATATTACTAGTAGAGTTTCCAAAATAAAATATACATTTCATGCCACTTTAATGTGACTTTATAGCAACTAGGGTCAAAATAATATTGCATAATTATTAGGTAGTTCTACTAGACTAACTTGACTTCAACGAAATATTGTTACAGTAATTATTCAAATTTTCGCATTGTATTTAATATAGTATAGGCAGAATGACTTGCATGCAGTTAAAATCGATCGACTTTATACAATCATGTATTTATAGATAGTAGACATTGGACGTTTGAATACATAACTGAAGTTAAAACTGGAATATAAACATAAAACTAATTATTTGTTGGCGCGCATTGTATATCGAGTTTGGTCCGATTCTTTAACAATTGTTATTTATGTATGACGTTGTTGTAACTAATTGTCGTGACATTATTATTATGATGTGTTAGCAGAAGAAACCAACCAATGGTAAGCATTGAATATGAATTTGCCTTATTTGCTAGAAAGATAAGTAAGCAACATGGTTACATTTAAAGGGCAAATTATTTTTACATGACTGTAGGATCAGAATATAAAGGAAATCAAACTTTAATAAACCTTCAAGGTCTTATGACCTTAGACCATGAATGAAATTAATATTATTTCCCATGTAACAGTCTGTCTTTTAGTTTCTTCTATAAATATACACGCAACTTACAAGCATCATTAAATAGACAGACAGACAGATAAACAGACATGTGGACAGACAAACAAACTATTTTATTACGTCAACTTTACAGATTGTTTTGTTACACAAGGTTTTAAATTGTATATTTTCAACGACCTTGAGAAAATCACTTCGGTTGTACAATAAAGTATCAGTTACAACCGATATACTAATTGATTGCAGTCTACGGACAAAAATAAACACGGAAGTTATAAATAATAAATTCGATATGCCTAACTTAATGCTGCAATCAACGGTATGTTTTTAAAGGGGTTATCTCACGAGTGTTTGTTTTTTATATATATCTTTTATAACTTTTAATGTTAACGTAAATCTCCAAATATATGTCAGAATATGTAATATTTGGTAAATATCAGACAACAGGAGTTGCTATCGATATTAATTACTTACACAGACAAACTAGTTGGCGTTTTTCTTGAATGCTTTATAAACCAGTTTGACATGCCCCCAGATAATGTTTAGCCGAACTTTTGTCAGTATGCACTAGTTATTATTGTTTGCCGAACGTTTATAAAGAAATACACGTCAGGTAATTAGATTTCAGAGAATTCGTAGTTTCAGAAAGCGTATAATGTATTGACCGACATTTGTAAATAAAAGACAGTAAACTTGGCAAACGTTATATACAATCAAAGTGTGTTCTCATTACGTACGTGTATGATTCAGTTTTTGGAATGCATAAAAGGTGGTCAATTGAAATTTAATATCAACAATAAAATAACCTGCATGGTACGACATGAATGACTTTTAGATGCAACTGACATAACATACTAATATATAAAACATCAGTTCATCTTTCCCACAATGCGTTTAAAATAATGCTCTTAATATGATGTTAATTTATACTGCACTCTTCCTTGGATACTCGTACATTTAAAAATAATATTGTTTTCTGAGACTGAAGAATCTTGTAAGTAACGTAAGTATGCGCATTTATTCCTATAACAAATGGATAAGAATAAAATGACATGGACCTATCATTTGAACACTATAACAATAAATGCAGAAGAATGTATACAGAAAGACACGCGTAGCACACGTAGGTATTTTATGACATATAAACTTTAACATTCTCACTCCCATAGTATCATCAGTTTATAAACTAAGCTAAATAACCATGTGTTGTATTGTTAATGCACGAACCTGTTCTTTTGTTCAAGAATATCAGGTTTAATTATATTGTAATCATGCATTCATACATTACAGTATTTTCTTCCAAATCATTCTATCAGAAAATCGTTATGAACTCTGAGGCATGCATTTAACTGAATAATGTTCTATTTATAAACACACATAAGGGTACACGTATCGAAACTGAAAACATTGTACAGGTATAAATGTATGTCATACCTATGTACAAAGCTCTATGTGCCAGTAAAATTTTGGTAACGTTTATTCCTTTACAAATGCGGGGTTTACGTACGTACAATACAAATATCATATGGTATAAATGATCGTTATGATGATTATCACTGAATTAATATTGTATTGCGTGCAAAGTATTCGAAATCGACAACATTGTATGTCAGATCGTAAAACCGGCACAGAAATGTAGAAAATTTGATTATATCCTACCCACAGGTAACTGTATCATGAATAGATTATAAAAATATGAAAAAAATATTTATTACTATATTAACAAGGTATATTTCAACGAAAATTCTCTGGACGATCACTGAGGTGACTTTTGTTTTTCAATTTCATCAAGGATTCCGTAAATTCATGCAAATGAATATACTGTTTACGGTCGTAATTGAACAAAAACATATTCCTGCATTGAAAGCTTTATTTATTTACATTATTTTACCTTCATAACATGTAATTAAATGTTTAAATTCTGATTTTATCTAAAAATCAACGTAAAAACTTCATTCTGTCGATGACTCTAGAGAAATCCCAGTGTATTTTGTAACGTTCGTTTTCATTGGCCGGGAACCAAATTCTTGTACATACGTCATTTCACCTGGGAAAACTCCTTTGAAATCGGCCAATGAAAATCGTTGTCACAAACTGGATAGCACGCACGTCATATGAACCAAAATGGAGTCTATCGGGGATAAAAATTATAGCCGAAAATTTGTTTATTGCTTAATAGACATTTACATGTAACACATTTACAAATTGTCACGGGGGTAAATATGTTCCAACAGTTGTGTTTGCTAAGTGTAGCTGTTCATTATGTTTGTACACAACGGTTATGACTAAATATCGTCTATTTTATGTAAATTTAGTGGATGTCAAAATCACCTCAGTGATCGTCCCGAAGCATTGATTTACATCTTGTGGCATAACTTGTGAACTAGGCGACGGATTTCTCTGGGATTTTGCATGAATGTTGTTTTAACAATATGTTTTATGAATATAATCGATCACTGGAAATATCTTTAGCCCAAAAAAAAATTTGATGCTTTAAAAATCTTGGGATTTTCGTTGAAATATACCTTGTTAATATAGTAATAAATATTTTTTTTTCTTTTTTTTTCATATTTTTATAATCTATTCATGATACAGTTACCTGTGATCCTACCATAAAAAAGTAAAACGTAAAGATAATATAGCGGCGCGAAACACGTGATCGCTTCGCATGACAGGTCACATGATCAAATAGGCAAAACAAACATATGGACGTTGATGAAAATAATCCGACCATGTTTTTCAGCTCTACTAAATCAGCTGGGTTTACATATTACTTGAGCATGTTACAATTATCTTATCAATAAGTTTCAGTCAGATTTGTCCCGAATATCAGAATCCCGTATTTGACTTATTCTGAAAAATTTCGTCACGGCTCCAAAAACATGCTCGAGCTATACAATAAGTGATTACTTGATTTTTGTCGATAGGCTTCGTCACTGAGTTAAATTGATCGGATTATTTTTCTCGTCCACCATGCTTGTTCATGTTCAGTTGTCACGCCATACTACCTAATTTACATAATACATAAAGTAGGGCTGTCCCGATATGGCCGTGTATCGGTACGTACCGGTACAGTGCTGAACGATATGCGTATCGTATCGAATGGTCCCGTATCGGCCATATCGCGTTTTTTTTACTTTTACATAAAAACTCCTAGAATGTTTAACAACTGAACCAGATTTACGAATTTTCTATCATTTAATCGTTGACAATGCTTTCTCAACTCCATATTCTATATTTAAAGACATTAGCTGCGTGAGGTAAGGCTAGACAACGGATTCGATTCGAATATTCAGATTTTGCCAAGTAGATATTGACCTATGAATTATATTAATTTATTAAACGATATTTTAGAACTTTTCTTTTAACAAATGAGGAACAGATTTTCTAATTTGTCGAAACATGGATCCGGCATTCTTAAATTTTCAGACACATGTACAAATATTTAAACAGCTGGTTTGAGTGCAGCTAGATTTACCTACAAAGTGTGTAAACATTGCCGTCGTCTGCACTAACAACCTGTCTTAGGCACCAAGTAACTTTAAAACGCCACCAAGTAATTTTACATAAAAATATGGCAGCGATTGACGAAACCAAGAATCACGTAGCAGTCTTTAAGAAATGTCACTGCGATCTGTATAGTGTTGGGTCTAGCAACCTTAGAACACATGTCTCGTCACCATAACGTTTCAAAAAAATATTATCAATTCCTGCTTCTTTAAGCAATTCTATTTGGCTAATAATCGGTATTCTGCGTGAATTCCAATTTTCCGGAACTGACCGTGTTTTTACGTCAGGGGATACAATGCTATGCGAGTAATAGGAGAAATTTTAAACGTTGAAAAATGATTTAATCAAAACCATCTAAACATTTGTGAATCAAATTGACGACTTTAAGTACTCGACAATTTTAGTTTTACACCTTTTTAACAGTTAATTATGAGTTTAAAAAAGTACACTATTAATATGATTTATTTTATTACTTCAAAATACGTTTATATCGTATCGTAGATATCGCATATCGCTAGTACCGTATCGCAATACGTATCGTATCGGCTGAGATCTGTATCGGGACAGCCCTAACATAAAGAGTATATTACATCCAGCTAGTGATATTGTTGGTGTTTTCCAACGATTTCTTAGAGCGCAAGTAGGTTTAAGCGGTTTGAAAATCTGGATCAGTCTTTTGATGAACAACTTTGATGCTATGATTTATATGCTTATATTATAAATTTATTGCTAGTGAAAGTGAATCTTTAAGTCTTCAATTAAGTACCAGGCACAATTAACTTAGTTGTGTCTCATAACAGTATACAGTCTGCACCATTATACCGAAAGAAACATATTCATGAACAATTGACTTGAGCGCATTATTATCAGTCAGTTGGTCTAAGAATTACATTTGTCTTATCGAACCGTACAGGGATCCTTTCGAATATAGATAGCTCCTCAGGATAGCTCTATTCGGCGAATGGCACTCTTTAAAACGGGGAGCTGTATGCAGGAAAAACATGTACAAAGCTGAGTACAACTCGGATATACTTTTATCAAAACAATTATATAAAGGATGTCAACAAAACAAAATCAAAGTACTGAAAGTACTGTCGGACTTGATTTTTACCATACGAGACAAAAGAGAGAAATGCGTACCCACATCGTTCGAGCCCATACGAATATTTTAACATTTAAAATTACGGACCGATTTTTCATTCATATTGTAATGCAGGTCATATGCATATAGGTAAATGATATAAGCTAGGGCTTTACTATAGTCCCTTTGCTAAAATTTTAAAATGAAAAAAGCCTGATATTGGAAAGTTTAATGATTAGCACATTAATTGAGGACAATTTAATTGCATTAAAAACTCTTTATTGTACAAAACTAGTAAACAACACTTCAGTAACAGTAAATACAAACATTGATTCTTCTGGTTTTAACACAACAGAACATCGTCGCATTGAACACATTCAGGGTCACTCAAATCAAAAAGGTCCTGACACAGTAGAGTAAGACCTATATGACCTATAGTTAACCTGATGTTGCATGAAATTCAGACGTGATTATAATCTGGCGTAAAAGGAACTCTTAAACAGTAAATTTTAAAAGCACGTATCCAGTAATTTACGTTCGTATTTAGCGACTCGAATTATTATTCTTAAGCCGCAGTTTTAACATTCAACCTTCGATAAATCGAACTCCCCATATCGGTTACGCTTTGCTACTAGCCACTGCGGGGAGTGAGTCTATAAATAGCGATTCCGTCATCGAAATAACACTAGTTGGTGTGAATATCACGGAATACGATTAAATGAGAATTCGCTTTGTAATATTAAGAAATGTTAGAAATGCACAAAACACACACATCGATGGTAGATTGTTGCAAATGCATGAATACGTCCGTGGAGATTTTTCTGAACTATCGAACGAAACCGAAAGTAGAACTACTTTTACGGCAAGATATTTTATTGGACAGTGAATACGCGGTTTTAATTCTACGCATTTGAAAATCTCATGTATCTACCGACAAGCACTTATTTAGATACATGACTCTTTCCAGGTAGTTACAATAGAATGATTTGAAATGTATTTAGATCTGACACACTTAATTGGGGAAAGATTCCAGATACTTCTATATAAACATACCATTTAGTTGCGTACTATTTCCTTTATGTGGCATTCTTTTATCCAAGCTGTTATGGAGTCCAGCGACAAATATAAGTCAACGATTACAAAGGACTTGATTTTGATAAAAATCAAGTCCAACCAGTTCAAAGACAGGACGGACAACATGCAGACAGACAAAACATTAGACAGACACAATGCTAATCTGTGAGGTTATCTTTGGGTCTTTTGTTTAATGCTTACCAACAATACACTGTCACTTTTTTTCCCCAAAAATAAGTTTTTACCGCATGACAGAATGTACTGAAACAACCACTAAATATCATATCATTTTGACATGTCAATGACAGAAGACA
Organism: Lutraria lutraria; assembly: GCA_964023205.1. NCBI lineage: Eukaryota > Metazoa > Mollusca > Bivalvia > Venerida > Mactridae > Lutraria > Lutraria lutraria. The sequence continues at coordinate 24,942,655 of OZ026847.1, forward strand.
GATATCTACATGGCTATTATCTTATCGTCACGTGTTTGTATATACAACGACTTCATCACCATTAGAAATTTAATGAATTAACGATATTTAATGAATATCTTGCATCAGAAATTAGGGATCTCTATCCCGCACGGGTGCTATATTGGGCGAATATATCTCCCGTTGGAGCTTCCCGGTGAGCTGTATATGAACGCTTTAAATTGCAAACATTCGAAAGCATACCAATAGGGTGCGACAGTGCCTGACCTACACAACATTAATTATTGTCTAAGTGTCAACAAATTTGATTTCGGTTTCAACATAATTATGTAAGTAGATATAAAATAATGGGGGGCTAGCATCAGGTTCGATAATTTCGCCCGAACGTACAATGGGAGCCCAAAATATCCTTATCCCGAACATTACCCTGACCTCTTGACAGTGATACTCAGCCATGTAAAAACAGATTCGAATTATGCCTGAACCAGAAGCTAGACAAGGGAAGACAATAGTTCAGTGTATTGCTTATTTGATTCGGCGATTGTCTCCCTTTAATTGATCAATTTATTTTACCTTCCGTGTCGTCTGCCATTAGACGAACAGGCAACATCATTAAAATTTACACCTGTTCGTAATATTAATTTTACTGTTACTATGACTTCCCTGTGATTCATCTGCATGAATACATCGGAGGTCGACATACCTAAAAAGGCCAGAATTTATAATCTCAAAGTCAAACCATTTTGGGTCCTGTTCCGGTAGACTTATGTCCTACTTCAGGTAGACTATATCCTGCAACTTGTGCGGCTATTTTTTATGTATATCAGGAAGGTCTCCTCCTGCAATTGTTTATGTTTTGTTCAGAAAATTGCATGAATTTCTGAAATCAGGGAGTCTACATTACATCTTAATTAGAGTCCCTACTCAAATGCATTTATTTGTACACGTATTCATTATTTTACCTCATTCCAACAGAAGATGAAATGTATGGCAACACTTTATATGAATGTATATAACTTACTTACATTCATTATTATATTACACCCGACTTAGTGCTTAGTTTTGTTTTACAATAACTGATTCATGTGCAATAGATGAATCTGAATTTTGCTATTAGGGTAAACTGATTATAAATGTTGTATTCTAATTTGAGAAATATACATACCATCTTTGTGATTTATCTTGATGGCTGTTAATTATCATATGCCATTGTGCAATTCCGCTGCCTTGTCTCTGGGGCCTGTTTCATGTTATCTTAGGAAAATGTATAGCATTGATGTCAGCAAACAGTCGACATCATAGTCTGGGTGAATGGAATTCATTTATCAAACTTTGGTTTGAATAGAAATATAATACAACGACAGGTCTAAAAGCACCAAATTAAAAACGTTTATATGATTGGCCATGTTCTACTTCGATTTTATACATTTTGTTATTATGTCAACCCCTTTGCATTGAAACTCCTGATTTCGTCCGGACATAACAGTCAAAGATATCACCATACCTCATTTTTTCAAAAGTTAGATCGTAAGTAATTGTCAGTTTTTAAAAAACATAATTATGTAACGTTAATGAAATGCAATTATGCGTATGTACATACTTTCATATAAAGATATCAATACGTCCCTTGTCCAACATAATTATGTTTGGTGAATGATTGCATGTAAAGTAAAACCAATATGTTGTCGTCCTTACGTTGGATATGTATTGACGCGATGTCACCGAAAGGTAATGTTAATTGGGCATATATGGTAGAACAGCGTTCTTTTCTCAAGATTTGCCATTCAGGGTAAAATAAGTAAGTAAGTAAGTAAGAATATTATCAACATAGTATACATTTTAACAACATAACAGCAGCTGTAAAATAATTTGACATAGAAACTGCAGTAAGGAATACGCACACTAATTTTATAAAACACATAATAAAATAAGCACATACACTAACTAAAAGAACTAATACTTATTGTATAAAGCAAATCAAAATTAATTAAAAGCAGAATAAATGAACTAAAAAGGCAAGACAGGCAGATAAAATACATCACATACAAAAGCATAATTATATACAATAATCTAAGCAACTAAAAGAGCTAAGAATACAAACCAAATCAAACTAATGCAAATCAAATTTCGTCAAATAGACAAGGCAAACACATAATATACAGCACATACAACAATACATGAATTATACAGTGTTATAAGTAGCTAAAAGAACTAAGAGTACAAAGAAAAGCAATCTTAAGCAAGTTACATTATTCAAAATAGACAAGACAAGCACATAAAGTACATCACATACAAACATACGTATACAACTAAAAGGGCTATGTAAGAAAACATAGCAACCATGAGTGGAAGTTGCTGATCTTGACCCTCTATATTGCAACTGTTAAAATAATTTATCCCCAACAGTTAGATTCGAGTATACCATAGAAGAAATGATCGTTATGCCGATTGTTGTGTACTTGAACGAGGTCGTTTTGGAGATAGCACGAAAATAATATGCACGATGTCACTAATATTGATACGTCTGGATAGCTCATGTCAATAGGTGACAGTTCATTCCTTGCGCTCGATTTATTATCACGGCTAATTAAATCCATCCAAGAAACATTGCAATGGACAGAGGTGATTTGTTTCGCGTAATGTTTTCTCCAGTTACAATGTCAATTATTTGAAAATGTTTCTCTCAATATTCACATGGTACCCACTCCTAAAACATGTTTAAAACCAATGTTCTGTTCATAATAAATGTTTTTAGGGCGTGAAATGACACACGTGTCTCATTTAAAAAGTATTCCATTTTGTTGTTAAAGCTTTTTTAAAAAAAATACCAACAAAGACCTAAAAAGATACAAATGTACTGATCGATCTTAAGGGGATCACCGTTGATTTACACAGGGAAAGTAACCTACTCATGGGAAGGGGTCATTATTGTTTTTCAGGAACCGAATCATTTGTATAATAATTGTTTGAACTAACGACATATATGGCTAGAAATTCGGCACTCGTTCATATAGAATGTTTTCGTTGGCTCTGTAAACGAGCTAGTCTGGATTGCTTGCCCGTTTACAATTGAGGCTGTAGATTACTTAAATAAGGGAGATAACAATAACAATCTTGCGGGTACTTTTACGACTAGTTACCAAACATAAACCGATATTTCTTTTGCAAGCAGACAAATTTCTGACATACAGTGTATTGTAGATAATAACTGGAATACTTAAATCTTTGCATACAATTAGCAGGGAAATAAAAAATACGATTAAACTAGGGATGTAAACGGTTAATCGATTAATCGATTAACCGTTCAATTGTCCGATTAACCGGTTATCAAATCATTAATCGATTAACCGAAAAAAATAGAAAGAAGCAAGTAAAATATAATAATAAATTATAGAAAAATCGAAATTTTCAGTCAATACGCGCGAGATATTTGTCAATAAATTAGTCAACAAAGGTGCGAAAAATACAACAGTTGAGCCAATTAACAATTCATTGACACTGACCTGGGACTATTATACAAACTGACACGTATATTGTGTAATTAACTAATTGAGAAGCGATTTTTGGATATACGAGTAAACTTGCTTGGTCTGGGACTTCCTCAAAATTTGATATTGTTTCGCAAGTAAACATATACAATAAGTTTAATAAGTTATACTATCGTAAGAAAAAATCGTCTGTCTGGACGTATTTCAGACGCAGTATAGTGATGAAAAACGTAAATGTGACCTTTGCGTTAATGCATGTATGTTATACTATGTATACACATATGTTGCGTGTTTCGCCGGTATTACTAAGACATGCTAATAAAATCGTCAAACAAGATCGCTTTTTTCTTATTTCGCATCTTTATTGATATAAATTGGCAGATACTTGTTTTTTTTTTGTTAATTATCTCTGTGTTCAGACTCTGGTATGATTTAATTTTGCATCTTTGCATCAAACAAAGCCGCCGATAACGCGTTGACATTTGATACTCAATCGCACAAAGTGTAAAATTCTTACAAACATCGATTAGGATCACAATTGACACAAATTAATTCAGCATTACACCAATCAACCAATCACATGATCGTTTTTGTAAGCTCCACCCAATATTCCAATAACAACCTGACTAAATTGAATACGAAACAAGCATGCCGTAATCTACTTTTAATTTTTTTGTAAACAAAATTACTATTAGTTGCCATAATATAATGTGAAATTGATCATTAATATATCTACACGGAAAATTGATAAGAGCATACAAACATCACAATTTCAGTGGTAAATATATTGATGAATACATACATTATCGCATTTCGTGTAATACGTCGGTGTCGCGGAAACTGGTGACAATTCATATTTATAAGCACTTCAAACGGTTAATCGATTAATCGTTCGTATAAACGAACGATTAACCGATTAGTAAAATCTCGACGAATTGACATCCCTAGATTAAACCAATATTTAGAAATAGTAATCTGGTTGGACACATTAAGTCACTTTGAAAAAATAAAGAATCGGTCTGGACAGTGGTCTTCATTTGTTGAGTTCTACTGTACATTTTGTATCATCAAATGTTCACGGTGGGAGAATTAGCATACTCACTGAAATCACGACTACAATACTACTTTCAACCTAGGAGATTTTTATGTATCAACATTTATTTAGTATTTCGAGACCCTATGTTTAAAAAAAAAACCAATACTGCCCATTGCATTTATGCTGCACAAAAGAAATTTCCAATCGTGCCATGAACTATTTCTGAAAATATTAAAAAAGAACTGAAATTAAATTCTGGGTTTCCAAACACGGGGGTAGTAGTGACGATGAAAAAGTGTATGTCATGAGTCATGAACGTTAGAGAACTTTTGAATTGTCAAAATCAAATTCCTTTTTGATGAAACATATAAAAAATCTAAACAAATATGGAGTGAGTCTTTTTTAAATTATTATAATGATACTCAGTATGATATACTATCACAAGTTAATCAGGCCGATGGATTTTAGAAGAAAGAGACATGTATAATCTGTTCTGTGGTATTACAAACAATGTAAGTGAGAGCCTTAGTGCCCAATTAAAACATTTAATTGACTACAAAGAGAAAGCAATCAATGAAATTGTTCTGTACTTGTATTATTTTCAAGGTAATATTTTATCTCAATTAATAAGAACATTTTGCGGAGAAAGTGAATGGACACTTACAGCCAACTTTAAATATACGTCACCATAGACCCAGACACTACTTCATTACCTCAAAACATAATTATGCCCCCCTGAAAAAACAAGCTTTAACAGTCAGTTTTGCATGCAATACAAGTCCCCTGCCAGCACATATCATTTGAATGTTAGCTGATGTTTATACAGCACCATCTGTCTAGATTTTGTAGTGATGATAATTAAGTTATCATCCAGAAACCAAATTTCAGTGACCTAGATATTTGACCTATTGACCTAAATGTAATCCTACTCTAGGTTATCCCGTAAGCTATCCATACACCGCTAACTGAAGTTATCATCCAGAAACCAAATTTCCATTTTTAGTAACTGTAACCTAGTTGTTTGACCTATTGACCTCGAAAGCAATCCAACTCTAGGTTATATCCTGAGCTATCCATATACCAACTTTCATTGAAATCTGTCACCCCTAACTGATGTTATCATCCGTCAATCAAATATCTATTTTTAGTAGCAGTGACCTAGATATTTGACCAATTGATCCCTAATGCAATCCCAATTTAGGTAATCCCCTAAGCTATCTATACACAAACTTTCATTGTAAACCGTCACCCCTAAATACTCGATTTCTTTTATCTGTAAGTGCATTAAAGACTTTTCGATTACCTGAATCTGTTTAATTTTGCGTGTCATAGCTGTAACTGTTTATGAAAATAATCCGTTATTTTAGTGGGTGGGGTAGTAAAAGTCGTTGCACTCCTTTTGTTTTTATATACGATCAACTAATCTGGCCATGTAGCATGTTGTAAACTCTCGCAAAACAACTTCAGCAACAACCCAATTAAGACCGTGACTGGCGATTCGAACCTGACCATTGATAAAAATATCATGTGTAGCCTTAATTGGTGTGTTTATCTTTTTGACAGTGCATAGTGATAGTGATTCGGCTCATTAGCATATTTATTACACTAGTGTATTATTGACCCATTTAACACGCAAAATAATCAATGAGTTTACTGCATACCTGCATGGTGGATCATGTTATAAATAAATGATATTTCGATTTTTTTTTTTCTTAATAATTTCTTCATAATCATATTTTTTCTAAAATATTAATTACATAATCAACAAAATTAATATTCTTCATTAAGTCAAGGACTTATAGTTCCCACATCTACAATATTTACCTCCCTTGGCGGCCATCTTGCTTGGCAAATTTCTTATGCGCTTAATAGAAAAAATCAGAAAATTGGTTATTAAACAACTCAATTTATAAAAGATAACTTAATCATGAAGTTGTTAAGGCCATAAGCACATCAGGTTTAAGAAAATGTAGTTGTCACATATGAATATCCTTAATATAGAATTATCAGAACAAAAATATAAATATCTTCTATCAATGCTTGTTGAATTTGCCAACTAAGATGGCCGCCAAGGGAGGTAAATATTGTAGATATAACCAAAGTTTCTAAGTTAAAAGGGGCATGACTCTAAAAATATTGTCGACAGAGTTATGCCGTGTGTCCTACAGATGCACCTTGTCCCCATATGGAAGAATTCCAAGTATGAGTTGAATATCTTTTATAATGTTCAAGTTATTGTACTTTATCAAAAATCTTAACCAACTCAGACGCCGACGCAGACGTCAGCTCTCATTTTTCTTCGAAAGTCGAGCTAAAAACTAAAACTAGGAAAGAAACTGCTGATCAAAATTATTTTGCTTTATTAACTTTGGTTCTGTATTTAATTTCGTGGAATTTGTGTGCTGTGAAGTTAACTGAAGTGTTGTGATGTAAATAAAAGCTTCTCATATCAAACTTGCATTGATGCTAAACATCACAGGGACGAAAGTATAAAGGTTGTGCTATAATAGTATTGACATAACTGAAACTATGTTCGTATGAAAGGTGTGTACACCAATGGCCCCTTAAAAGTCTACTCATTTTTATACATCAGAAACTGTCATTTTGCAAATATTAAGTATTAAATTTGACATGTATATTCAAATTTAATATTACTGAATTCGGATACAATGTATTTGTCATATTGAGTGCATGTATCTATTATTCCTGCTAATATTTTCCTTTGTTACACAAAACCTTATGATACTTAAACACACTTTACTCAGATTAAAAATGGAGGGTAATCACTTATAAATACACACAAAATCAATGACTTTGTGACAACAGGATCAGTCTGTTTGAATTACAATACCATAGACGAGTACGGTAGAACCCTGCTAATAAGACCATCTGTGGTTCTTAGACAAAGTGGTCTTAATAGCGGGGTGGTCTTAATATAGGGGAAACCTGACCTTAAATGCAATTTCTGTCAAAATATGCAATAGGCCCTATACAATGTGATAGTTGACCATGTACAACTAGTACATAATTAAACATGTCTAAAAATGTATTACTTTTAATTTTAGCAACTAATTAATGCTTAAATTCGACACAGGACCGCATAAAATAACATTTTTTTATTTAATAATTTTTAATAAGATAAGTCTCCGTACGACTATTTCATACTGGAAAATCTGACCGTACTGCAGGCATTTATTCATTATTATGATAATTACAGTAAAACCCCGATTATTCGAATGTCATTGGGACCTGAAAAATCATTCGGATAATCCATGGTTTCGAATAATCCATTTCAGTATAATGTATTGGTTGGAAACGATAAATTCCGTACTGTCCGTATATTGCAAGGGAGTTAACTCTCGAATGTAAACATGACGTTATTTATTTGAGTGATAATAAGAATAAAATAAAATGTACAACAAACACTAATGTCTTATTATTTATCATTGTTTTATGAATGTATATGAGTTAACCAATGAAACAATAATTCTTGTTAAATAAATATCTGCGCATTTATGGATAATGCAGAACACAATCCGACACAATAATATGTCATTCTCACTTCACTTACTAACGATCGACTATAGGCATCGCTATCGTAACATTCTAAGACAATTAAAGAATCGAAGACGTAATGTTTTTAGGTTTGGTACGTTTTTTCACTAAATCATCATATTCTAGTTAGCTTTGTTTAACTGTGTTCGAATCTGTTTTTAAATTTTTATTGATGCTGAAATGCAAATAAGTTCATACAGATCACCATGCAGGTACGTACGCATATTAACTTATTATACCCGAGATCATAGTGTAATATTCGTCGCGATTAGTATAAAAGCGTAACAAACAATATGGTCAACTTAACTGTAATTAAACTCGTGTATGAATTGATGTGACACATTGTTTGTCACACGACATTTGATTCTCAATCGGCCATTGTTAAATTGACGACTTCGAATAATAGGTGTGAAAATACGCGCATTTGTAACTTTAGGGACAAAATAATGCATTCGGATTAAACCAGGTATTCGTAAAATCCGATTCGTATAACCGGGGTTCGTTGTACTTGAAATATATAGAGACGTAATCGGGACCGTAGATTTTATTCGGATAATACCGGGTATTCGGATAATCGGTGTTCGGATAATCGAGGTTTTACTGTAGTTAAATTCGGCGATGTTTCGTCTTTATCGTAAGACAATTCAATAAAGATTCAATCCAATGAATTAAACTTGAGTTACTAGATAATTTAAATAGGTGACCACTGAAATTATGTAAAACGCGCGACATTGACGCATGGTTTATGTGCCAGTGAAAACAATTGTTATTTATTAATCAACATCGATTGTTAGGTTCTTAAAGTCATCTGGTAGATCTAAAATTAGACAAAAAAACAGCACGTACACATTTTCATTTATCCGCCAATTACATGCTGAACAGATAAGATCAACAGTATACCATACATGACCACTAATTCAAAGTCCCTTATGCACTAATTGTCGTGAAAAACAAGGTCCTGACCGGACACAATGTATGCCTTGCGGCAATCTCATTGTCAGATGTGCGAAGTTGGTGATGCAAAATGCGAGTGTGCAATCAACAGTGGTCGTAATATCGGGGTCAGAGAACACACAGATAAACAAAATGGTCGGAGATAAGTGGTCGTATTACGTAATAGCAGGGTGGTCGAAATTTCAGATCAAAAGACCATTAAACATAGAAGGAAAAATTCTGTTCTTTTAAAAAATGGTCGATTAGCGGGGTGGTCGTAATTTCGGGTTAGTTGTAAGGCGTGGTTAAGGTGTACTACGAGGAAGTGTGATCCTTATTAATCTGAGGCTTTGAAATTGGTCTATTTTAATTTCAAATTAAAAGTCAGAATTCTACAAAAGACTTGTAGTAACTAAAAACAAACAATCAATATTGTATGTAGCACTGAATGTTGCAGAAAACAAGGTAATCAATATATTCAACTAAATCTAGTTAATCAAGTAGCTTATAAAAAAATCTGATTTAGTGACAGTTTTTTTTATCACAAAATGTCCAAATTTAAGGTCTACATGCTACAAAGCTCACCTGTTCCTCAATTTCATACCAAAAAATTTACATTCTCAGAAACGAAATAAAAAAAGTAAAATGCAAACAAAATAAAAAAGTAAAATGCCAATGTGTTTCAAAGCAATGTAAAAAAATAAGGTTCATTTTACTCAACATTAATAGCACAAGCTTAATCTTTAATGTCAAAAAGTTGTTAAAAAATTGAAACACAAGTTACAACAGACAAAACTGTCAGAGAATAGTACTGTCAAAAACAAGACTGTTCCAACTTCATGAGAAAAGTCAGACAAAAACATGTGGCTAAATATATGTATATGCATGCCAATTCAAGTTTTATCTTAAATAATGGTCTTCTACCAATACACATAATTAATGATCATTAAGATCATTTACTGCACATGGTAGCTTAAAACTATGCACTCTAAAATTTGGGCTATGGACATGGCCAGTATCCAAATATTTGAATACATCATTTAAGCCTAGTGCTTTGTTAATGTGTATTATTACAGATAGACATTAGTTGACCATTGTTATTATTATTATTATTTTCATGTTTCAACCATTTGTAAAAAATGGTAGATAGGAAATATATTACACATAAAATTGTAACTGCTTATAGCATGAGAAATAGCAAATTTCAGTTAAGAGTGCAACACATAAAACAGTTGAAAAAAATCAGCATAATTTTATAAAGTCAAGTTGAAAAAATTAGCATACTTTTATAAAGTTACAGTGTTTAAACCAAAATAAATTACCAAAAATAAAAATTGAAATTGTAAAATTATTAAAGGTAAATAAATATAAGTAAAAAATTTAAACCATACGTCACAAACATACAAATTCGAAGGTGACAGGTACATTACAGGTAAGTAGAAAAAATACTTTACATTTGGTGGAAAAAATGCTATTTTAAATAAGACAATAATTATTGTGATCCTGTTTTCTTTAATATAATCAGGTGCTACCTAAATTTTTTTCCCATTTTGTTTATTTGTGCTCTCTTTGTTAAGTTTTTGTCAGTCTGAACAAGATCAGATTAGAAAGGTTCTACTGTAAAAAGAGAAGGTATAAGGGTCACTTCTTTTTCGCATGTACTACCCTACCCATGTGCATCAGGTATCATGCACTGTCAGTTCATTTAAAGTAAGTTTTTGTTATAAGACACTCCCCCACCATTTCAAATTCTAAGTATACTCAGCAAAAAAAGAAACTTTACATTATTTATGTATTGATATCTCAATGCTCATTAAAGAAATAACTAAGGACAGACATTATGACATTTTAACTGTCCATCCTGTTGAAGAATTTCAGGGAAAACAACTCAGAATTACTGAATGGTAAGGGGAATAACTGATTTTTTTACAACAGCATTATGGGTATTCAAACTATCCGTTCATGAGCTGTTGACCTGTTTTAATGTTTTAAACATCAACACTCATATTGTTGTAAAGAAAAAACAAGTTTGATACTGAAAATGTCTAACCCTGATTAATGCAGTTTGAATCAAACATTGATATGTTTCAAATTACCTCCCTTTGAATTAAAATAAGAGCTAATTTACTGTTGCAGTTTAGATCAACTGTTTGCATAAACTCTTAATTTTTTTAACAAACTGTGTCGGCTGTTGTCCACTGCATATCATACCACTAATTTTATCAATGCACGTGACCTTTAGGTGAATACACAGTCAACTAAAGTTGCGTCAATGGAAATCTTACGTAAAATATGTTAAGTTTCTTTTTTTGTTGAGTATACATATGTTTTGTTTCAAATCTTTCTTACATACAGGGTGTCCCAAAAGAAAGGTAACACTGTCATACATGTTTAATGCCCCTTTAAATTGCAGATAAATACATAATATATCTATTGATATGTAGATCAAAGATGTAAGTTTTTTTGTCTAAATTATGCCTATATTAAAGATTTATCACTAAGCAACTTTCTGTATATAAACAGGCAAATTGTTCATGTAATAGTAGCTTTTTAAAATAAATATACTTGTCCCTCTGTTTCATGTATGGTCATTTATCTAAAAGCAAAAAGAGAAAAGATATACAAACAAGAAACTACATTTGTAGTTAATTTCATAAAAATGTCTGTTTTACTCCTACTTTCCTTTTTCCTCCTATATTTTTAAGCTTAATTTCCAAAAATACAAATATGCATGTGGTGCCTGGTTACAAAACTTATTTCAACAAAAAATACTGATATGTTTGAAATTGTCAGCATAAACTCGCTCATGAGAGAATGTATTTTTAATTAAACAACTTATTTTAGTGTAATCATATGCATGTAGTGGTTGAACAGAATTATGAAATGCTATTTCTATAAGTCCAGGAGGAATTTAAATAAGCCCCAATTCAAGCAGATAACATTCCGGTATAGGCTCAATTTTTTTGTTTTTTTTTAATGAAATGGCATTTTCGTGGAATCGAAAAATTGTAGATTTGAGTTTTAGGAATAGCTGTCTGCCCTTACTGCATTCTTTCATTTTCTTAAATAAAAGGAACTTTGTTAATGCAATAAAACCTGCTAATGATTGAGACCCAATTAAGCATCAAAAGGGGCACCTGTCAAGTAATTTAAAATGAATCTTAATTTCGTGTACATAAATAATACTACCGGTATACTTGAATATACATGACAAATTTATCACTTGATATTTGCAAATTTAAAGGCCTAAAGATTGCTTGAAGTTTTAGGTGACCTTTAATGTTCACACCTCTCTAAGGTTTCCATTATTTCAATACTACAGTACAACCTCTCCAGAGCAGCCCTCTCTTGAGCAACAACCTCCCTTCAACAACAGCATGATTTTTCCCACTGCATATTTTTAACTTTATATAGCAACAACCTCTCAACAGCAACACAATGGCAACTCCAAAAGGGTGTTGCTTTGGAGAGGTTCACTATATTTCAGCATGGCCTTCATACTTCTATTTTATAGAACATGTAAACTGACATTTTGTTTTTTTACTGAATTTGGTAGACATGTTTTTTTCTGACTGATGTTTACTCATACACTGATTGGTTGGGGACTTAGAACTTAAGAGGCCATTTTGTTTTGGTGGCACTAATGGTGATTATTTTGTTAGGTAGCTCTTTTGCAGATATTTTTTTATATTTCAAGGTTATAAATGTTAAAATGATGCTAATTTCCCATCTTCTTGAGTTGGTTGCTTAAGGACAGTCAGCCATGAAAGTCATTTTCCATCTTCAACATTTATAAGTGTGAAAGGATGCCTGGCACTTTTGCTATAATTTTGCAAAGACTGAATTGGTGTAGAAACAAGAGGGCCACTATACAATGTTTCATGCCAAATATTTATGTTTCAATGAAGAAGTTTTATGAAGTTTTTACCAGAAGAAAAAACCCATGACACCCGGGGCGGGGCCAATTTTGACCCAATGGCCATACTTTGAACAATCTTGGTAGATATCCAACAGACAGTTTTCTATGTTGAATATGTGAGTAAGCCCTAGCAGTTTTGGAGAAAAAGATTTTTAAAGTTTTTTCTTTCCATTCCCAGGGCAACCAGAGGTCTGCATGGAATGGAATTCTTTGAATACCTTTGAAAGAGCTTCTGGCCAGGAACATTCCTGCCAAGTTTAAGCAACAATGGCCCACTGTGGTATAGCAGCCTGGCATAATCAAGTGACCACGAGAGGTAAGGCCATTTTGATCCTGCGGTTCATGACTACGAACAAATTTGGTAGAGGTCTACTATGCAATGCTACATCATGGAAATGTAAAAATTCCAGGCCATCTGGTTGATTTTTAGTAAATTCTTGAAGATTTTCCCACATGAAACAGTGACTCCCTGGGTAGGGTCAATTTGACCAGGGGATCATGATTTGATCAATGTTGGTAGTCATCCATGCTACATGTACATACTAAATATCTAAGCTCTAAAAGTTTATCATCTGTATTTTCAGATAGAAATCTGCATAAAGTCAAGCAGCCCTTGGGCAGGGTACCCCGAGAGTCATGATACATACAGTTTGGTAGAGGTTCACAAAGTGATGTTACATGCCAAATACCTAGCTCTAGGCCTTAAGAATTATTTTAATGAATTTTTTGTTCAAGATTTTCATATGTACAATCAAGTGACACCCTGGGCAGGGTCAATTTTATCTCAGGAGGGGGGGGGGGGGGTTACGATATGAATCAATTATGTCTACTAACCAATGCTACTTGTCAAATATCTACTAAGCTTTATGTCATCTGGTTTATTGAAGATTTTACTATGAACTAACAAGTGACCCCCCCCCCCCCCTCGGGCAGGGCTAATTTGATCCAGGGGAGGGGTAGAAAATTCCGATGAACCAAAGAAAATCCACAGGGGGCAAGTTCAGGCAGATCAGAAAGTTCGACAAGAACCTCAGAATAAGATGTTTTGTACTGTCATCATCAGCAGACCTCAAACAGGAAACCAGCCTGGCTATGTTTCCAATATGGGAAGCCGGGGCATAGGGTCACGTGGAGGTGGCAGTAAAAAAGAATAGCAAAGCCCATTTAGTACATATAAATTATGTTATAAATTTGAAAAACAAGACAGCAGAGTCTGGAAATGTCAACAATAAGTCTGTTGCACATAGGCACAAGAAAATAAGGATCTCAGATAAAGTAGAGTCTCCGGTAGGAAGATTGCAGAATTGTATTGAGCACTGGTAAGAGGTGGAGGAAGGGGAATATATTTTAACTGTAGTTTCGGAAGGTTTAAAACGTTACTAAAGTCTGTTGAGCTTGAAAATAACAGGTCTGCCAGAAAAAATGTTCAATTTGTTTCAAGTGAGATTTGAAAACTGCTCGCTTAAAGTTGCATAAAAGAAGTTGCAGAGGCCCAATTTGTAGTTAATCCACTAACTGTCGCTTATTATAACAGGGATGGTAAACCAAGGTAAGTTTTAGACTGTCAATATATCAATCCAAGTTTTTTCTGAACTGTGAATTTTGTAATTTGTAAACATGAAATTAACAAGAGGGCTAAGATGGCCCTATATCGCTCACACGACAATCACTGTTCACTCATTAAAACATTGTTTTGAACTGGTGACCTAGTTTTTGACCCCGGATGACCCATGTTAAAACTTGTCCTACATATAAGACAAAACATTCCGACAAAATTTAATGAAGATCCAATGAAAACCACGAAAAATACAGCATAGACAAAGTTTTCCTAAGATATGACCAAGTGACTTAGTTCTTGACCCCAGATGACCTAAGTTTGAATTTGTTTAACATATCATTAAGACAAACATTCTGACAAGGTTTGGTGAAGATACAATCAAATTTTTACATCTACAGTGTTAATAAGGTTTTCCTAAGATTTGACCTTGTGACCTAGATTTTGACCCTAGGTGACCCATATTTGAACTTGTCCTACATGTACATTAGACAAACAATCTGACAAGGTTTGGCCAAGATCCAATTAAAACCATGAACTTTTTCATGGACAGAATCTGGACAGAAGAGATATTTTGTTTTCAGGGTACTGCCATTTGGTGTATGTGCCGCCAAACAATACATTAGTTTGTTTGATTATTTAAGTTTTACGCCCCTTTTCAACAGTCAGGGACATATGAGGTAGACATGTAGTTTACCTAACCATCGTTCCAGGGAAGAACAAGTACTAGACTCCCATCCTCCATTAGCAACTGCCTTTTTTCTCACAAAAAGAGATATGGTCAGTAGCTGGGCTTGAACCCAGGATCCTCTATCAGTGAGAGGTTACACTGATTTGAAGTCAGCGACCTTAACCACTCGATCAAGGTGGCGGGTACCAAAATATTAGGGATAGTCATCATGAAATGGTGAAATTTAGGAATGTAAATAATTTGTTGTTACATGATGGTTTAAGGGGAGCTAACTCCCTTGATATTCCTAGAACAAGAGGGCCAAGATGGCCCTATAGCGCTCACATGACAATCACTGTTCACTCATTAAAACATTGTTTTGAACCGGTGACCTAGCTTTTGACCCCAGACGACCTATTTTCGAATTTGTCTTACATATCATTAAGACAAACAGTCTGACTAGGTTTGGTGAAGATACGATCAAAACTTGACATCTACAGTGTTAATAAGGTTTTCCTAAGATTTGACCTTGTGACCTGGTTTTTTACCCTAGGTGACCCATATTTGAACTTGTCCTTAATATCATTAAGGCAAACAATCTGACAAGGTTTGGCCAAGATCCAATCAAAACCATGACATTTAGAGCTTTTACAAGATTTTTACCTAATATTTGACCTTGTGACCCAGTTTATGAACCCAGCTGACCCATGTTCATCCTTGACCCACATATCATTGAGGCAAACATTTTGACAAGGTTTGGTGAAGATCCAATTAAAACTGTGACATCTACAGTGTTAACAATGTTTTCCTAAGATTTGACCTGGTGACCTAGTTATTGACCCCAGATGACCCATATTTATATTTGACTGTTATATCATTGAAACAAACAATTTTACAAAGTTTGGTGAAGATCCAATAATAACTGTGAAATCTACAGTGTTAACATGGTTTTTCATAAGATTTGACCTAGCGACCTAGTTTTTTACCCAAGATGACCCATGTTCGAACTCGTCCAAGATATTATGAAGACAAACATTCTGACAAGGTTTCATGATCATCCAATCAAAACAGTGACTTCTAGAGTGTTCACAAGGTTTTTCAGCAATTTGCCCTAGTGACCTAATTTTACTACAGAAATTACCCATTTTCAAACTTGACCTACATATTATTAAAATAAACATTCTGACAAAGTTTCATGAAGATAAATTCAAAACAGTGATTTCTAAAGTGTTCACAAGGTTTTCCCTTATTTGGCACTGGTGACCTAGTTTTTGACCCCAAATGGCCCAATATCGAACTCGTCCGAGATTTTGTTGATATTAACGTTCTGACCCAGTTTTGCTAAAATTGAGCCAAAAATGTGGCCCCTAGTGTGTTCACAACAAAAAGTTTGACGACGCACGACGCACGACGCCGGACGCCGGACGCCGGACGGAGAGTGATCCTAATAGCTCACTTTGTCACTTTGTGACATGTGAGCTAAAAACTAGCATTTCTGCAAAACAAGATTTAATTACAGTCAATCTTGTATTAAGCGACCGCCCAAGGGAAACACCAAAAGTGGTCTCTTAACACAACAGTCTCTTAATACAAAAACCTGAAGTTTCCGATAGTTGAACTATACCTAAAGTCCCAGCCTTGTTTCATTTCAAATCGAAAATCCTGTCTGTCTTATACATGGTGCAAAGATCGGTCCATTTTTTTACCGGAGAAGAAATTTGTCAAACGTGAAACAAGGGAAATAAATCGTCAATCATAGCGATGGTCTAAAAACCCGTACGATTCCGTACTTTTCGAGGATTTCTTTGTCGAAGACGTCTGTAGTGGACGCGAGTTTGAAAATCAACAAGAAATGTTGCTGATCGTGCTGTTAATTACGATACCATCATGATGTTGAGAAGTATGAATACTTGGGTTGAGAAATTAGTTGGTGTTTTGATAGAAAAGTCTTTATCACGCTTTCGTAAAACTTACGTAACGCAAAGTTACTGTAAACAAAAAATGGTGCGGTTTTCTTCAATGTCTTCCGTCATTTATTTTGTTAAAAACTCTTATTTTTTTACATTCATAACAATAATTTCCCAAGGATTTCCAATGATACAACATGTGTTTTAACTAAGTCCTACACTCTAGTGCTCTATGCATACACGAGTGATTACGGTCATGTTTTTCACACGTTCGTCAGGTGTTAATTATGTCCGTGTTTACAATTCACAATCTATGGGAATTAACTGTTTGACGTGTCAAATGGTCGCTTAATGAAAAGATCTGGCGGATTTTGTCGGCACATTGGCGGTCGCTGGTCGCGTTGAGCAAAGGTCGCTTAATACATTAAAAACATAGTGCAAAAACGTTCGGGGGGATTTTGAAGTGGTCGCTTAAGAAAAAGGTCGCTTAGTACACGTGGTCGCATGAGCAAGATTTACTGTAGTTTCAGTTAGCTGCTAGCAGAAGGTCTAAACAGCAGTCTATTTAATATGCAAGTTATTTTTGGGATACATGCCAGGATTGCTGAAAGAAACACAAGAACAAATAAATAGGGTTGAATCGTTGTTTAAGTTTTTTATCACTGCCTGTATGTAAGGTAATAGTTTTGTTCTCAGTCAGAAAATTAGCACATTAACGGGTCAGTTGGTATCAATGACCTGTTGTAAGGCTCAGATTCAGATACTAATATGAATGTATAATTGGCAGAGCAAGTTGGTATGCGCCAGTCAATATAAGCAGTGGTGCATTTGATGAGCTGACTTGGTTGGTTCTTGGTTAGAATCCAAGAGCAACTTGAGTTGGAATCTGTATACATACACACCTGTGAACAAAGGCAAACAAAGACTTTAAGTGGCCTTTATTGACAGGTGGCCTTTATTAAGAGGTCATGTCGTCGTAAATCATCAGTGTTGGCTTTTAGAATGGACTCCATTCACAGGGTGGCCTTTATTATAAGGTGACCGCTAACACAGGTATGACAGTTAAGGTTACACGCAACACCATGATGCAACTTGTTGAGATACTTCAAAAATCGCGAAAACATGTGACATTCATTTTTATGTCGCGTAACCTGTATTAATTTGAAATATTTTTTTTTACAATAAACTCTTTTTACCCTCATCTAATGAAAATACTAATATAAATAGTAGATCCCAGCTTGTATGGAACATTACAGAAGGGTACTCTAGTCTAAAACTAAAAGGTACTGACAAAATGTTTTCAAAATAGACTTGTGTCTCAGACTACCTAGTACCATACTCCAGAATATATAGATAGAGGGTACTGTATACAAATAATTACAATTTCTTTGTACATTTTCAGCTGTTTAGGTATACATATGTACCCAGTACACTCATGTGTCATTATTTGTTGTGATTAACTAACTTACTTGATGGAATTAAACTTTGGATAATTTAAATAAGTAGGAATTACTGGCAGTATAAATAAATGTACTAATAATTCACTTGAATACAATTTCAGCAGCAACATGGCTTTGGAACAGAATGGTTCAGTGGCTCTAAGATGAAAGTTTTCCAAACATTCAAAGTTGAAAAGCACTAGTCACTGTGATGGTTTGTTGGATTGAAATGCTCTCTGACACCTATATAGATGAAAGTGATAAAATGCAGCACATGAAGCAAAAGTGTACCTAACTTTCTCCCATGGATGAAGTTTTTAAGTAAACCAAGAATAAGAACAAGAGGGCAAAGATGGCCCTATATCGCTCACATGACAATCACTGTTCACTCATTAAAACATTGTTTTGAACCGGTGACCTAGTTTTTGACCCCAGACGACCTATGTTCGAATTTGTTTTACATATCATTAAGACAAACAGTCTGACTAGGTTTGGTGAAGATACGATCAAAATTTGACATCTACAGTGTTAATAAGGTTTTCCTAAGATTTGACCTTGTGACCTGGTTTTTTACCCTAGGTGACCCATATTTGAACTTGTCCTTAATATCATTAAGACAAACAATCTGACAAGGTTTGGCCAAGATCCAATCAAGATGTTTACCTAAGATTTGACCTTGTGACCCAGTTTTTGAACCCGGCTGACTCATGTTCATCTTTCATCCACATATCATTGAGGCAAACATTTTGACAAGGTTTGGTGAAGATCCAATTAAAACTGTGACATCTACAGTGTTAACAAAGTTTTCCTAAGATTTGACCTGGTGACCTAGTTATTGACCCCAGATGACCCATATTTATACTTGACCGTTATATCATTGAAACAAACGATTTTACAAAGTTTGGTGAAGATCCAATAATAACTGTGAAATATACAGTGTTAACATGGTTTTTCATAAGATTTGACCTAGCGACCTAGTTTTTGACCCAAGATGACCCATGTTCGAACTCGTCCAAGATATTATGAAGACAAACATTCTGACAAGGTTTCATGATCATCCAATCAAAACAGTGACTTCTAGAGTGTTCACAAGGTTTTCCAGCAATTTGCCCTAGTGACCTAATTTTACTACAGAAATGACGCATTATCAAACTTGACCTACATATTCTTAAAATAAACATTCTGACAAAGTTTCATGAAGATCCAGTCAAAACAGTGATTTCTAAAGTGTTCACAAGGTTTTCCCTTATTTGGCCCTGGTGACCTAGTTTTTGACCCCAAGTGGCCCAATATCGAACTCGTCCGAGATTTTGTTGATATTAACGTTCTGACCCAGTTTTGCTAAAATTGAGCTAAAAATGTGGCCCCTAGTGTGGTCACAACATAAAGTTTGACAACGCACGACGCACACCGCACGACGCCAGACGGAGAGTGATCCTAATAGCTCACTTTGTCACTTTGTGACATGTGAGCTAAAAACTGTAAAGTCTCCAGGCAAAGATGCTGCATTGGCTCTAGAAAAAATGTAACCTTAAAAGAAGCAAAATATTCAGCAAGTATTAGTGTCCATCCTAAGTTACTGACAGTTCCGGGAATTTGATAGTGTATTGGTGGTGGAACTGATTTACATTTGTATTTCATTTAAACTTTTAAGGAACTCCTGGTTTAAATTGAATATTTGATTTCATTTTTCGAATACTCTGATCCTACTTGTATATATAAAGAATTTAAAATATTTTTTAAATTAGTTTTTATGTCACAATTTCTATTGTTATTATGATAATTTTGAACTTTGTATCCACAAATGAATACTCTTACAGTTTATTCAAGAAAGCTGATATCGACAGTTATTTCATGCATTTAATTATTTATAAAGAACAAAATAATAATTCATGAATTAATTCTTGAATAAGTTCCTGAGCCTATTGATGAAAAAGTCAATGAATTTATTCATGAAATGGTCATGAATTCATTAAATGGTTCATGAACTTGTTATTGAACTATGCAATTCATGAAACATGAATTTTGCTTTTCATTAATTTTTTGTTCATGAACAAATTCATGAATAAAATCATTAACTTCATGAACCTTTTTCACAGGTATTGTTACATGTAATTTAGTCAACCCGTTTTCATCATGGTCAAATATTTTTTCAACAACAAATGTTATTTCCTAAGCTTATCTCATTAAAGTAGCTCATTACTATAGAAGTTTGACTTTTTAACATAACATTTTAATTAAATTAAATATAAAAATGTGATAACAACAAGAGTTGATAAGTATTAATTAAGCTTATAGTTGATGTTTAATTGTTTGTCACTGCAACTGATTTGAAAGAATGCACATTTTTAGCTCACCTGAGCACATCATGCTCAGGGTTAGCTTTTGTGATCGCCTTATGTCCGGAATCAGTCCTGTGTTGTCAACAATGTCTTAAACGAATTACTGGATTTTGACCAAACTTCACAGGAATGATCATTGGGTTATCCTCTATTAAACTGTTGTTCAAATGGTTCTCCTAGGCTGAAAAACTTCAGGGCCATTTAACAAATGCAAGTTTTATGTTTTGGTTAAATCAGACCATGAGGATAC
This sequence comes from Lutraria lutraria, assembly GCA_964023205.1. Lineage (NCBI taxonomy): Eukaryota > Metazoa > Mollusca > Bivalvia > Venerida > Mactridae > Lutraria > Lutraria lutraria. Next base: position 24,963,728 of record OZ026847.1, read on the forward strand.
TACTTTTTGGCCTTGATATGGCAATGTTTCAATTAGCAGACATTACCAAATCCTGTTTCATGCATGGTCATAGGGCTGTCATATCAGGGTCATTTCAGTTTATTATCATTGCCAGATCATTTCCATAATATCATGGTTATATCATGTCTGAAGGACTTGTCTTGGCATTGTTACAACAAGGTTCCAATTGACATTCGTGGTCAAACCATGTATCATACATGGTCATTTGACAGACATATGCCGGTCATTTCAATTCATGAAATATAACCCTGAAATGACTGTAATTAAACCTTGTCTGGAACATGGTTAGACCAGTAACGTCATTGCCATATCAATGCCAAACCATGCTTATGAAAGTCTGATCTGACCATCAAATACCTATAATTATGCGGGAATGTTCTGGAATTATATCAACCACGGCCATTTCATATCCAATTCAATACCACTGAACATTACCATATCAAAGTCTTATTAAGGTGATTTATGTCCATGTTCTAGTCCTGAAATGGCTATAGGTTCCAATTGACATTCGTGGTCAAACCATGTTTCTTCAATGGTCATAACATATCTAAAGTGAGGCTTAAACATGATCACAAAACCTGGTTTGAACATGGTTGTACCTTGGTTGTACTATGGTTTGTCCATGAGTTTTTCCGCAGGGTAGTACGCTTGCCGGTACACTACCTTCTAGGGAAAGAGGTGTTGATAAATACATATAATAAAACGTTTGTAGGGTATTAAAGACAGTAGTCACATTGACGTGTGTACTCCACATTGAATTGAGATTGAATTAAACGTCACAAATTGTGCACTGAAGAAAAAATAAAGCTGTAGCTGATTTTCTCAGCAGGGGTACTGTCAGTTGTTGAGTGGATTTTTCTAGTGGAACTTCTAGATGACAAATAGGGAAAGCACACTAGTGACCATTTTACTTGTCTTTATAACACTAAATGTAAAGATTTTAATTGAGATACTTGTGTCCTGGTACAGCTGCAGACACAAATGCAATGGAGCAACTTTGGGCCAGTGAGAACAATAATTATTGGTTCATTCCACCACCAAGATTTATATAGTCAGATGCATCAACAAGTCAAATAGTTTTTTGTGGCCAGATAATTTACAGATCAGTAATGTTAAGGATGTATTTTTCTGCAGTTTAGAAGCTGATCAAATTTATTTCGGTGTATGTTTATTAGTCCAAATAATTCAGGTATGTATGTTATATATAAGTATATTGATACCTGAAATAATAATTATTGTACTCTACAGTATTATTGCAACAATTTAGACTTGACGACATATCCGTCTCTCGAGTTTAAATACAGGATCAAAATTATAGTGTTATAAGTTTTACCCTTTGGCTACGTAATCCCTGTTGTAATCTGTTGGGAACAAATTAACTTGCACCAAAATAAAACTGATGCTTCCTAAAAAAATATTTAGTGCAAAACCATCAATTTTCTGCTCCAATTGATACATTGCATATAAATCCACCAATGCATATGTCCACAACGGCATTTAATCAAATCCAGATTTAAACTTGCTTCTTTTCTTTTCATCGGAAATCGGGTATACTACAGGTTAATTTAACCTAACCAACTCTACTTGAAACCTGTATGTAACAGTTTATGTACAGTGGTATTCTACCCTGTTAAGTAAAGTACTAGGAAGTAGTAGGAATTAAAAATTAGATAAGATATACAAGGTACTGTTTTTTCAAGATAAATGTCTCAAATAGTATCAATACTTAAAGAAATTTTTCTCAATTGCTTTGAAATATTGCGTTGTCTGGTTCTCGTCATTCTTACAGAAGCGAACTAAAGATTGATGAACACGAAAACCAGACTTGTTTTTTCAGTCTGGTTCACGACATTCTAACAAAATGCTACTTTCAATAAGCTTAAACACAAAATACAGACAAATCACTTAAAACATACTAATGTACCTTTGGGGCCGCAGGTAATAAAACAAAGACTGACATTTAATGGAGTGATATTTTAGTGGCGCCTTATTAGCGCTTGGCACCATTTGACCACCTCTGTTTAAGCCTGTCATTCTTACAAAGCAGGGTTTGGGCAGAAGTGGCATTTTTGACCGATGACTATTGAGTTTTAGATTAAAAGCATATAAGATATTGAGATCTGTTGTTCTTAATTTTTTCTATAAGGTTTAAATTTGACACAGTACAGAGTTTTATGCCCCTTTTCAACAACCAGAGTCTTATGAGGTGAACAGTTCATCTAACCACTGGGAAGAACCAGTACTAGACTTTCATCCTCAGAAAGCAACAGCCTACTTTCTCACATAAAGAGACATGGTCGGCAGCAGGACTCAAACCCGCAACCCTCTTTAAGTGAGAGATTTTGGGTATATTCAAGAAGACGAGAAGGATAATGGTCAGAAGATTTTCTTGTAAATTCTAAAAGTGACAGTAGAGTGAAAAAAAGAATTATTCTTATTTAATGAAATGGGAAAATTATACCAAATCATAGAGAAACAACAGTGTTCCATGTTCCTTTCTCGCCAATTCTGATAGCTATCTCACAGAAGTGATGAATACCCCCTAACGCCACTTTGACACAAAATGTTTAAAAGATTTTTCAGTAATGTTATTGGCTATTACTTAAAGATGCAAACTTGATATCTCTCAAGAAGCACTTTTACCCTCCAGAGGTCTTACACATGACACAACCTCACATATTGGTGAACATTTCTGCCAAGTATTTCCAAAATCCATAAATAAGTGAGTAACTGACCAGACATGGACCTTTCACAAGACACATCACCAAATAGTGTTAAACATTTCTATACAGAGCAGACACGAAAACTAAACTATCTTTAACCTCTAAGTGTGCCCTTGACTTTCAAGGTAGGGACCTAGACCTTCTGAAAGACTAATTTGATGAACATGTAGGTAACCTATTGATAAATAAATGTTGGGAGGATGTGCATATGTCGTCATGTTAAAGTTCCCCTCAGGATGCTTCTTAATCCCCTTTCTAAGGGTTCCATCACCTTCCTCAATAAATAACAATACGTATCCAGATGATTTTACCACAAGGCATTTTCTTAACAGAAATACAAAGAAAGAGAGAATTAGGTAGAGAATAAAGGCATAAAGAGATTGGTTTTAAGGAAAAATGCTGCATTTCTCAAGTTTCTAGATGCATTAAAGGAGCAGGTAAGATAATGGTCATTTGATCGAGTTTTGTATCCCTTTAGTTTTCAACAGTCAGAGCCATATGAGGTGGACAGTTATCCTAACCATCGTACTGGGAAGAAACAGTACTAGTCACCCATCCTTCGTAAGCAACTGCCTTCTTTCTCACATAAAGACTCATTTAGAGACCCAGTCAGTAACTCAGCGCTTTAACCTACGACCCTCTACCAGTAAGAGGTCACAATGAAATGAAGTTAGCATCCTTAATCCCTCGACCACAAAGGCAGGATTGGTCTTTCTCACATGTAGCATAAGGATATAATAAATAAAATGGTGCAATGTGTTCATTTAAGGACATATATCACAACTGTAAGTATGCATCGCCACTGGGCAGGTATAAACTATACAGATTAGTTAAGCCCTAGATTACGTGAGTTTGAATTTGGCACTACCCATAAGAAAGTTACGACCGTAAAGCAGACAGAATAGACACTTAAATCAGCAGAAAAATGAGTTTTCCAGCCGTAAAACAACTGGAATTTATTTTCAGTCGGAATCAGTACATATTTTCGGTTGTAATCATAAAATTTTACAGTTGTAAATGGTTTACGGCTGTAAAATTGGACTTAAGTTAAAATAGATTTAGGAAAACTATTGCATCTTTAACTGTGTTTGATTTATATTTCATAAGAGTAGTTTGTTGAAATGCCTGAATTTTTTATTTACTTTTGACTCATGCTGTCAAGTCATGTGTATTAGAAAAAGTAGAATGAGTACCCCTCTTTTTTCCTCTTTTATGTTATTATATATTGTGTTATTCTGTGAAGTTTTAAGAAATTCTGTCCCTTGAAAAAACAAGAGGGCCAAGATGGCCCTATATCGCTCACATGACAATCACTGTTCACTCATTAAAACATTGTTTTGAACCGGTGACCTAGTTTTTGACCCCAGACGACCTATGTTCGAATTTGTCTCACATATCATTAAGACAAACAGTCTGACTAGGTTTGGTGAAGATACGATCACAATTTGACATCAACAGTTTTAATAAGGTTTTCCTAAGATTTGACCTTGTGACCTGGATTTTGACCCTAGGTGACCCATATTTGAACTTGTCCTTAATATCATTAAGACAAACAATCTAACAAGGTTTGGCCAAGATCCAATCAAAACCATGACATTACGAGCTTTTACAAGATTTTTACCTAAGATTTGACCTTGTGACCCAGTTTTGGAACCCGGCTGACCCATGTTCATCCTTGACCCACATATCATTGAGGCAAACATTTTGACAAGGTTTGGTGAAGATCCAATTAAAACTGTGACATCTACAGTGTTAACAAAGTTTTCCTAAGATTTGACCTGGTGACCTAGTTATTGACCCCAGATGACCCATATTTATACTTGACCGTTATATCATTAAAACAAACGATTTGACAAAGTTTGGTGAAGATCCAATAATAACTGTGAAATCTACAGTGTTAACATGGTTTTTCATAAGATTTGACCTAGCGACCTAGTTTTTGACCCAAGATGACCCATGTTCGAACTCGTCCAAGATATTATGAAGACAAACATTCTGACAAGGTTTCATGATCATCCAATCAATACAGTGACTTCTAGAGTGTTCACAAGGTTTTCCAGCAATTTGCCCTAGTGACCTAATTTTACTACAGAAATGACCCATTTTCAAACCTGCATATTATTAAAATAAACATTCTGACAAAGTTTCATGAAGATACAGTCAAAACAGTGATTTCTAAAGTGTTCACAAGGTTTTCCCTTATTTGGCCCTGGTGACCTAGTTTTTGACCCCAAATGGCCCAATATCGAACTCGTCCGAGATTTTGTTGATATTAACGTTCTGACCCAGTTTTGCTAAAATTGAGCCAAAAATGTGGCCCCTAGTGTGGTCACAACATAAAGTTTGACGACGCACGACACAGGACGCCGGACGGAGAGTGATCCTAATAGCTCACTTTGTCACTTTGTGACATGTGAGCTAAAAAAAGAATGATTTTTTCTTAAATCGTATGTCGGATTGTCACCCTTTTTAGAGGGATTTTGATGAAAAATACGAAATTTTCGGACGTTCCCATGGCATTTCGAACTATCGCGATTCAACTGTACATGTATTTCCAAATTTGGGTGAAATTAGACAGATTTTGTCCTTGAAATAATTTTGCGCTCTATTCCTATCAAAATAATGTATATAAATTGGTTGTTGATGAAGAAATACGGTTGTATCAGCCAAGTTTTTTTTATACTCCACTCAAAATGGTCTCATAGGGGGGGGGGGGATTTATAGAATCGGGCATAACTCATAAATGAGCAACGACCTATATTTTCTTTTTGTTTTTTGTGGTAGGAAAAGATAAATCTTTATATACGCAAAATTTAAACAATTCTCTCCAATTGAATTTACAAAATGTATAGTGATATTATATGTCATTAAATATATGTTTTGATGATTTAATTGCCTCATATCCTTTTCAAACTTTAAACTTTTTAAAAAAAATTATGTCACATAACCCTTTATCAGAAAATAACGTCTATAAAAATTTAAATGTTTAACCTGTGCTAGACGCCACCTCTAAATAATGTCCACCCTATGAATAAAGGCCATTCTTTAAAAAACTATTAATGATCATTTAGAACAAAATGACCTTCAAATACAAGCCACCTGTCAATAAAGGCCACATTTTGTCTTTCCCAAAAGACATCAGAGTGGTTAGCAAGAAGATGAATGGTACAGCATTTCGAGGGTTCAACGCAACAGTGTCGTAACTCATATTGTAATAAGAACAAGTTATGACAGTGTTGCGCTGAGCCCTCGATTTGCTCGCTACCTGATGTCGTTTTTTTACACAAACAATGAGTTAGTCACTAGTGGAAACATGTCTGGAGCAAATGGGAAAGAAGGGGTTGTGAAAGCAATATTTTACTTGTAAGAAAATCTAACCAAACCAATAAGCCAGTTTTAATTGTCTTGAAGAAGCATTAACAAGCTTCATTTCATATGAGCATTAGCAAGTGCTCCAGTAATATTTATTTTCATTTTTTTTAATTAGATTAACACCATTTTCAACATTATTTCAGTTATATTGTGCGGGCAATTATCCTTCATTTAGGCCTTAACAATGCAGTAATATCCACATTTTATCTGCAAGCTATGATTGCCAAGCTACCCAACATCATTAAGAGGTGGAGGACTATTAACATATGATGTAATATATACAGTTAAATTTGTCATGGACAGTGTAAGTCTCATCCAGGGTTCTTACTCACAACCTCTTGATCAATAGACCAACACTCTAACCACTGAGATAACTACATTATGTGTTGAACACTCAATACAAAATTATTGAATCATATATTGTATTTTATCAAGTCTTTAATTTTTCCAGATCATGCAGTTACAAAGGGGAAGGATTTGGAGGCATCTGTGAAACTTAGTAACCTATGAGAACAAAAATAAGTGCCTTGGCAAGTTTTAAAAAAAGGAAATCAACAAAAACAAAATGAGATAGAGAACTGTTGTCATGTGTATAAATGTAAATAGTGTATTTATCATACTTGACATATGATTGAGAAAAAGGGCAAACGATAATGATATTTTGTCCAAGAATCAGTTTGGTTTTAAAAAAGATAGAAGCACTGTAGATTGTATTTTTTTTGTTCCCGAATTATTGAAAAATTCTTACATAACTAGAAGAAAAATTATACTGTCCTTTCATTGATTTTCAGAAATGTTTTGATTGTGTATACAGAATTGGTATTTGGTTTAAATTGTTTCTTTTGTGACATGTCATCAAAGAAGATTAATACCTCAAAATGTATGTACAAAAATGTGAAGTCATGCGTAAAGGTCAAATGGGAAGTAAACAGGGTGAACCATTATCTCCATTATTGTTTGTTTTATTTGTAAATGCTTACAAAACGTAACTGCGGACACTTAAACTCTTGAACAATTACCAATTTTCTAAATATTATTTGCTGATGACACTGCTCTGTTTGCTTATTTGAAAGAACATTTACAGCTATTATTGAATTAACTTCATTGCTATTGTAATATATGGGGTATAACAGTGAATGTAAACAGGGCAGTTCTTATGGTTTTTAAAAAGGGAACCAGCTAGGGTGGAGAATGTTGATTTATTTTATAAGGACCATAACTTTAAGCTCAACATTGTTAACTCATTTACCTATTTAGGTGTAATACTGTTGTCTAGTTTTACTTAAGGCACAGCATACTTTTTCTTATCAAGCTAATAGAGCAATGTTTTCACTTATATCATTATTCGATACAATCTCTCTTTCAGAAAAAACTATTTGGTGCTATAGTAATGGAAATATTATGCTATGGTTCTAAGTTTGGGGTTACTATAAATCTCCAGATATTGAAAACAAAAGGGCCAAGATGGCCCTATATCGCTCACATGACAATCACTGTTCACTCATTTAAACATTGTTTTGAATCAGTGACCTAGTTTTTGACCCCTGCTGACTCATAGCTGTACGTGACTGTTATATCATTAAAACAAACAATTTGACAAAGTTTGATGAAGATCCAATTATATCTGTGAAATCTACAGTGTTAGCATGGTTTTTCAAAAGATTTGACCTAACAACCTAGTTTTGACCCCAGATGACCCAATGGCATGTTCAAATTCGTCCAAGATATTATAAAACAAGAACGCTGCGTTCAATAAACGTGTATGCCCCCGGTGGCATGCTTGTGCAGCAAGAGCCCATTTGAACAATGTCAAGGTCAAAGTCGGTGTTTAATTATTATGGGTGGATTGAGAATGGTCATAAGCAACAACTGTAGAAGTATGAAAGTGTTCTAGCAAGCAGTATTGGTGCTACACGAAACTGTAAAATCTACTTAACCTGGTACAGAATCATTCTAAGTCCAAATTAAGTCAAGGTCAAGGTCAAAGTGGGATTTGTCGATACATATGTATTGATAATGATCATACGCAACAACTGTAGAAGTATCAAAGCTTTCTAGCAAGCAGTATTGGTGCTAGACGTAATTGTAAAATCTACTTAACCTGGTACAGAATCATGCTAAGTCCAAATTAAGTCAAGGTCAATGTCAAAGTGGGATTTCTTGATATGGGTGTATTGTTAATGATCATATGCAACAACTGTATACCGTAAGTATCAAAGCGTTCTAGCAAGCGGTATTGATGCTAGACGAAACGGTAAAATCTACTCAATCTGGTACAGAATCATGGCCCAATGTCGAACTTGTCTAAAAATTTTGTCGATATTAACATTCTGACCCTGTTTTGCAGAAATTTTTTTTTAGCCCTGTTGAACTAAAAATCTGGCCCTTGGTGTGTTCACAAGGTAAAGTTTGATGATGCACAGACGCACCACGCCGGACAAAGACTGATCAGAAAAGCTCACGCTGTCACTTTGAGACAGGTGAGCTTAAAAGCCATTGGTTGTCACCAATTGTGGAGTAGTCAGATTAGTTAGACTAGTAACAGCAGGGCATACTTTTACCAAAGTTGTTAGAATGATATGTGATAAAGCATTGGCTTCATTAGGTCATAAAGTCATAACATTCCTCAACAACAGAATTGGAGGGTAGCTCAGAATTTGAAAATCCTTCAAATACTTAGGGCCAAAAATATGGAATTCATTACCTATAGAAGTACAAAATTCAAAAATCTTCAAACATTTAAACAAAAATATAGTGGATGGTGGAAATCAATTCATTATTAGCGAGAGGATAGACAGAATAGAGGTAACAATTGATTCTGTCATTTATCAATAATTTACAAGGAAGTTTTTAAGCAACCATTGTTGGTCAAATTATTTCTCCATGTGTTAGGAAGAATTAATGGTTTGTCTGAAAACAAGGTTTTTGCATAAATGCATTGATTCATGCAATTTGTGTAAACAGTGATGATGTTTTGAAAGAACTGCAATTTTGGCATAAAAATATATGCATGCTTAATAAACAAGAGCTGTACATAAGACAGCATGCTCGACTATTCTCAGTGATTGATAGTAAACAAACTTTTGTTTAGAAGACAATACTAATATACCTATTTAAAAAGAGCTGTCAGTGAAACAGTGTAACAGACAAAGAAATATCATTATATCATCTGATACCCCTGGACACATAAATGAAGACAATCCCATAAGTGGTTACTAAGATATATGCATGATGTTAACTTGCACGCATAACTTTCACCATATGCAACACTGACGCTGACACCAATGCCGACGCAAAGGTGATTGCAAAAGCTCTTTATATTCTTCGAATAGTCAAGCTAAAAAGGTAGGAGATTGAAAGATAACAGAAATGTAGATTTTATAATATACTCAGAAGCAAGTGCCATTGACTACGGCATCTATGTTAAACCAAATTGTTTCAAACAGTTTCAGGTCCTACATAATCTTGATTTTGTAGGTTATGAAAACGGAGATAACGCTCCAAAGAAGATTTTAAGGGTTGAGACAACAAGAAACAATGTTACATGACAATATGCGGGATTAAAATCTTTGAAGATAGGTCAGTTTACATCCTCCCAGGAAGTGGATGCATTTTGTACACCCCCAAAAAGGGATGGGAAGTTTTAGTTCTCCAACAACCGGTAGCATGTGCGGTTAAATCATTGTTCACACCCTCGTAAGTGGGTGGGGATGGGAGAGTGTTCACACAACCTAATGTAGGTGGGGATGGGCTTCACCCCCACGGAAATGGTTGGGAAGGGGTCAGCGTTCATACCCTCAAAAACTGGTGAGGTTGGGTTTGTATACACCTCTGAAAGTGGGTGGGGATAGGCAAGTTTTCACGACCCTGGAAGTGGGTGGGAAGGGGTCAGCATTATTACCCTCGGACACTGGTGAAGTTGGGTTTGTATTCACAGCCCTGAAAGTGAGTGAGGTTAGTTCATAGTTCACACCTCAGGAAGTATAAGTAAGGTCATGGGTTATACCTCTGGAAAGATCAGTATTCATCTAAGCCTGAAAGGGTTGGAACACTGCGTCAGATACAAGACTTAAGACCAAAATCTTGTTGAGTTACATTTACTGAAACAACAATTTAAGGGTTGCTGAAGACGTGTCCCCTGGAAGTAGGTATGTGTAATGAAAATGTATCATTGATAAACATGTCAGAATGAATAGCTACTTGGAAGGATGACAAGGCAATAAAAAACTCAACTTAGCAAGTTAGAGAGGCTGCGCACAGAATTTTGTTGTCTAGTCAAATATAATCCAAAATTCTTCACAGACAACAGAAACATTACTTATATTGTCAGGTTAGATAACAATAATGACAGATAGCATGAACTCAGTTTGAAAATATAGTACAACCTCTCCAGAGCGGCCCTCTCTTGAGCAACAACCTCCCTTCAACAACAGCATGATTTTTTCCCAGAGCATGATTTAAGTAATTATTTAATCTCTTTAGAGCAACAACCTATCAACAATATAATGTTGATGCCCCCAAAGGGTGTTGCTTAGGAAAGGTTGCACTGTATATGATTTTGTGGAAAACAAAATGTCAATATGATCGTAACCAGCAATAGGATTCCATGGAAAAAGTTTTCAATCAATTGAACAATGTTTGGGGTCCGCACAGTATAGATAGATTTGCCAGTCACTATAATGCTAAATGTATGAGATTCAATTCTAGATGGTGGGTTGAAGGGACAGAAGCCATCAGTTGTTTTAATCAGAATTGGTGTGGTGTGTGTAACTGGATGGTTCTATCACCAAAACTTGCATTGCTAAAATGATTCATGATAAAAGCCCAGGCACAGTCAAACCTGTGTAAGCAGCCACCTCCCAATAAAGGCCACCCAGTGAATAAAGGCCTCTCTTTTAGAAAACATAATTGATTATCTAGAACAATATCACCTTCTAATAAAGGCCACCTGTCAATAAAGGCCACATTATGTCTTTCCCTAGCCAGCAATTGTTCACAGGTTTGACTGTACACTGATTATACCACAATGGACTTCAACTCCATATCAACCAAAGTTAGTTAAAGATAATGGCACATTCAAGCACTTTATAAATGATTATAGATAATTATATACCTATATCAGGGGTGGTAAATCCAGGTAAAGACAATAATGACATCTTTGGTGAATAACCATTCGCTTTTCAAATGTTATAGCCATGAACTAAGACACACAATGCTATCAATAGCATTAAAACAAAACAATGAGTTCCAAAATGTCACAAAATACACCAATCAAAGGGTTTGGGATACTATGAGTGGCAAATTACATAATTTTTTTAAAGATAAGCAACATTTGTCAAAAATGCTGAAAGTCAATGAACATATAAATCACTAAGTTTGTTGAAGATCATTAGATAATGGGTCGACTTAGAGGGTGGCTGCTGCATTTTTAATCAGTTTTCAAAGTATCAAGGGGCATAACTCAGAAGGGCCCGGGCCATTTAATTGGCTGGTTATCAAACTTGACTTAAATCTCATGCCCATGAGTTCCACTAAGTTTGGTGAAGATCATTGATAACTGGTCGACTGGGTGTAATCGACATTGCATTTTTAGTCAATTTTCAATGCATCAAGTGTCTGGGGCATCTCTTTGAAAGACATTTCTATGATTTTGTGATCATATGCAGGTTTTATCAGGTTCAATGAAGATCACATCGTGATTTTTGTTAGTCAAAGTAAAACTGATGTTTACAGACAAGGAAAATATGCTTATAGTGCTTAAGGTGTTACTTGTGCAAGTCCAGTTGCGGTGTTACAGAGGTATATGAAAAGTGCCGAATTTTGTTAGGATTCAGACACGTTTTTTATTTCATTGAGCTTGTAGATCAGGAAGAAAATGCTTTTTGTTAAGATAGAATAAGATATTAAGTTACACCAGCTTAGTGACTTAGGTACTCATATATTAAGTTATGTAATCATGTAAGGCGGTATTGAATTTGAATAATCTTGATGCACTCCTTTTCAAAGTTCTGGTATGGTCATGTGAGCAACAAACAAGTGTTTACTATGTTTACTTCATTGTTATTGTCGCATGCTATTAACACTGTGAATAACATAGACTTATTTCATATCTGGGGGTATAATAACTTCTGGGATGAGAATAATATACATGTATTGTGAAAATACCCTTAGAGAATAAAGCTCGGAAAAATAAGTTTTTCTAAGTTATTTGATATATATTAAGTTTTAATAATGGTACTAAAACGCTCACTTAATGAGGTGTTTGTGAAACACCAATGCTCCCTGAAGAGCAAATGGATAGTTGACCTTTGACCTATTGATATACCTTATCAATAGGGGTCATCTATCTGTATTTGACCAACCTTCAAACCAAGTGAAGACCTAAGAGGCCAATACAGTCGAATTGGCCAGACAAGGTTTGATTAAAAACGAGCAAAAAAGACGGACATGAGCAAACCAGCAATATATACACGCATTTCTTTCAAATGGGGGCATAACTAGAACTTTAAAAAAGAACCCTACATTTACAAAAATATGACAAAAATATAAATACAAATAATTTCAGTTCAAGACATTTAACCTAATAGAAATAACTACTGGAATAAGGAAACAAATTTGTAAAAATATTCAGGCAGTTGATTTTTCCTCAGCTTTATAAAATCTACAATTTAACTTAAAATAAGGGTACTAAAGTGCTATCTTAATGAGGTGTTTGTGATCAAGAAATAAAATCCAGAAAAATCCAAATTCACCTCCTAAGAAATGAAGCTATTAAAATGGAACAAATTTTATTCAAGAGGTAGTCTTTTTAGGTCAGAATTCAGTGTTTGTGAAGCAGTTAATGGAACCCCATCAACTATGTAAAGGCCTGTGTCGTCTGCAAACAGATGGACGTTTGCCCTGATGTCAGACACAATGTCATTGATCAATATGAAGAAAATGAGCCGGCCCAAAATTGACTTCTGTGGAATACAAGCTTTAATATCATTTCACTTTGATTGAGCCTCATGCAGAACAACATTCTGCTGTCTGCCGCTTATATAAGATGAGAACCAATTTAAAAGACTGCCAGAAATCCCAAACTGTTTGAGTCTGAAGAGGAAAGTATGATGCAAAACACAGTCAAAAATTTGCTTATGTCGCAGAATACAGTTCTGGAATGTCGCAGAATACAGTTCTGGAATCGACAGCCTCAGTGAAGAAGTTGTATAGATAAGTCAGTTGGTTAACTGTTGAGTCACCAGGTACGTACAAAGCCTGATTTTAAGTAGAGTGAGAAAATCATTGTCACTATTGTGTATAAGTATGCCTGTGGACTACCCTTTCAAGGACATTCCCTACGGTACAGAGTACATATATAGGTTGACAATTGCCAACATGAGAATGGCTTCAAGGAGTGACAAAAATGTCTTTCCATGGGCTAGGAAAAACTGAAGAGGACAGCGACTGGTCAAAAAGTCACACAGACGAGTGGACAGTTAAAATTTTATAATATCCTCTATCTTAGAGGTTGTAACTGTAATGTGGTCCAAGACGCCCCTGATATCATTCACATCATTCTGCAGAGTTTGAGCACCTAATTATTCATCAAAAAGGGTTTGATCCCGACATATGTTATTCAGAAGGTTTGCTTTGGCGATTTCATCTTCCACAGTGTTACCAACATCTTGCAATGAAGCAAAGATGAACTCGATTTGGAGGAGATGAAAGATTTGAGAGAAGTTCACCATGATTTCTTTGACGATGAAGAGGAAAGGAGATTTTGTGTTAACAAATTTATTGTGGTTTAGTTTGGCCATTCTTATTTCATCAACATAATTATGCAGTTTGGTTTCGAAGGTGTAAAGGTTAGATAGGCAGTCAACCTTTCCTTTTTTATCAATGTAAGAAAAATCAACAAACTAAGTTTTTTAAGTTATTTAATATATCTTAGATGAAATAATAGTACTAAAACGCTCACTTAATGAGGTGTTTGTGAAACACCATTGCCCCCTAAAGGGCAAATAGACAGTTGACCTTTGACCTTTTGATAGACCTTATCAATAGGGGTCATCTATCTGTATTTGACCAACCTTCAAACCAAGTGAAGACCTAAGAGGCCAATACAGTCGAATTGGCCAGACAAGGTTTGATTAAAAACGAGCAAAAAAGACGGACATGAGCAAACCAGCAATATATACCCACATTTCTTTGAAATGGGGACATAACTAGAACTTTAAAAAAGAACCCTACAACTACAAAAATATGACAAAAATATAAGTACAAATCATTTCAGTTCAAGACATTTTACCTAATAGAAATAACTGCTAGGATAAGAATGAAGTTTTGTAAAAATACTAGTAGAGAATAAAGCTCGGATAATCAACTACCTAAGTTTTTCTAAGTTATTTGATATATCTTAAGTTTTAATAATGGTACTAAAACGCTCACTTAATGAGGTGTTTGTGAAACACCAATGCTCCCTAAAGAGCAAATGGATAGTTGACCTTTGACCTATTGATAGACCTTATCAATGTGGGTCATCTATCTGTATTTGACCAACCTTCAAACCAAGTGAAGACCTAAGAGGCCAATACAGTCGAATTGGCCAGACAAGGTTTGATTAAAAACGAGCAAAAAAGACGGACATGAGCAAACCAGCAATATATACCCGCATTTCTTTGAAACCGGGGCATAACTAGAACTTTAAAAAAGAACCCTACATTTACAAAAATATGACAAAAATATAAATACAAATAATTTCAGTTCAAGACATTTAACCTAATAGAAATAACTACTGGAATAAGGAACAAATTTGTAGAAATATTCAGGCAGTTGATTTTTCCTCAGCTTTATAAAATCTACAATTTAACTTAAAATAAGGGTACTAAAGTGCTATCTTAATGAGGTGTTTGTAATCAAGAAATAAAATCTAGAAAAATCCAAATTCACCTCCTAAGAAATGAATCTAATAAAATGGAACAAATTTTTTTCAAGAGGTATTCTTTTTAGGTCAGAATTCAGTGTTTGTGAAGCAGTTAATGGAACCCCATCAACTACGTAAAGGCATGTGTCATCTGCAAACAGACGGACGTTTGCCCTGATGTCAGAAACAATGTCATTGATCAATATCAAGAAAATGAGGGGGCCGAAAATTGACTTCTCTGGAATACAAGCTTTATTATCATTTCACTTTGATTGAGCATCATGCAGAACAACATTTTGCTGTCTGCCGCTTAGACAAGATGAGACCTAATTTAAAAGACTGCCAGAAATCTCAAACTGTTTGAATCTGAAGAGTGAAGTATGATGCGAAACACAGTCAAAAGTCTTTGCTTATGTCGCAGAATACAGTTCTGGAATGTCGCAGAATACAGTTCTAGAATCGACAGCCTCAGTGAAGAAGTTGTATACATAAATCAGTTGGTTAACTGTTGGGTCACCAGGTACAAAGCCTGATTTTAAGTAGAGTGAGAAGATCATTGTCACTATTGTGTATAAGTATGCCTGTAGACTACCCTTTCAAGGACATTCCCTACTGTATAGAGTAGAGATATAGGTTGACAATTTCCAACATGAGAATGCCTTCAAGGAGTGACAAAAATGTCTTTCCATGGGCTAGGAAAAACTGAAGAGGACAGCGACTGGTCAAAAAGTCACACAGACGAGTGGACAGTTAAAATTTTTTAATATCCTCTATCTTAGAGGTTGTAACTGTAATGTGGTCCAAGACGCCCCTGATATCATTCACATCATTCTGCAGAGTTTGAGCACCTAATTATTCATCAAAAAGGGTTTGATCCCGACATATGTTATTCAGAAGGTTTGCTTTGGCGATTTCATCTTCCACAGTGTTACCAACATCTTGCAATGAAGCAAAGATGAACTCGATTTGGAGGAGATGAAAGATTTGAGAGAAGTTCACCATGATTTCTTTGACGATGAAGAGGAAAGGAGATTTTGTGTTAACAAATTTATTGTGGTTTAGTTTGGCCTTTCTTATTTCATCAACATAATTATGCAGTTTGGTTTCGAAGGTGTAAAGGTTAGATAGGCAGTCAACCTTTCCTTTTTTTATCAATGTAAGAAAAATCAACAAACTAAGTTTTTTAAGTTATTTAATATATCTTAGATGAAATAATAGTACTAAAACACTCACTTAATGAGGTGTTTGTGAAACACCATTGCCCCCTAAAGGGCAAATAGACAGTTGACCTTTGACCTTTTGATAGACCTTATCAATAGGGGTCATCTATCTGTATTTGACCAACCTTCAAACCAAGTGAAGACCTAAGAGGCCAATACAGTCGAATTGGCCAGACAAGGTTTGATTAAAAACGAGCAAAAAAGACGGACATGAGCAAACCAGCAATATATACCCACATTTCTTTGAAATGGGGGCATAACTAGAACTTTAAAAAAGAACCCTACAACTACAAAAATATGACAAAAATATAAGTACAAATCATTTCAGTTCAAGACATTTTACCTAATAGAAATAACTGCTAGGATAAGAATGAAGTTTTGTAAAAATACTAGTAGAGAATAAAGCTCGGATAATCAACTACCTAAGTTTTTCTAAGTTATTTGATATATCTTAAGTTTTAATAATGGTACTAAAACGCTCACTTAATGAGGTGTTTGTGAAACACCAATGCTCCCTAAAGAGCAAATGGATAGTTGACCTTTGACCTATTGATAGACCTTATCAATGGGGGTCATTTATCTGTATTTGACCAACCTTCAAACCAAGTGAAGACCTAAGAGGCCAATACAGTCGAATTGGCCAGACAAGGTTTGATTAAAAAGGAGCAAAAAAGACGGACATGAGCAAACCAGCAATATATACCCGCATTTCTTTGAAACCGGGGCATAACTAGAACTTTAAAAAAGAACCCTACATTTATAAAAATATGACAAAAATATAAATACAAATAATTTCAGTTCAAGACATTTAACCTAATAGAAATAACTACTGGAATAAGGAAACAAATTTGTAGAAATATTCAGGCAGTTGATTTCTCCTCAGCTTTATAAAATCTACAATTTAACTTAAAATAAGGGTACTAAAGTGCTAGAAAAATCCAAATTCACCTCCTAAGAAATGAACCTAATAAAATGGAACAAATATTTTTCAAGAGGTATTCTTTTTAGGTCAGAATTCAGTGTTTGTGAAGCAGTTAATGGAACCCCATCAACTACGTAAAGGCATGTGTCATCTGCAAACAGATGGACGTTTGCCCTGATGTCAGAAACAATGTCATTGATCAATATCAAGAAAATGAGGGGGCCAAAAATTGACTTCTCTGGAATACAAGCTTTATTATCATTTCACTTTGATTGAGCATCATGCAGAACAACATTGTGCTGTCTGCCGCTTAGATAAGATGAGAACCAATTTAAAAGAATGCCAGAAATCTCAAACTGTTTGAGTCTGAAGAGTGAAGCATGATGCGAAACACAGTCAAAAGTTTTTGCTTATGTCGCAGAATACAGTTCTGGAATGAAGAAGTTGTATAGATAAGTCAGTTGGTTAACTGTTGGGTCACCAGGTACAAAGCCTGATTTTAAGTAGAGTGAGAAGATCATTGTCACTATTGTGTATAAGTATGCCTGTAGACTACCCTTTCAAGGACATTCACTACTGTACAGAGTAGAGATATAGGTTGACAATTGCCAACATGAGAATGCCTTCAAGGAGTGACAAAAATGTCTTTTCATGGGCTGGGAAAAACTAAAGATGACATCGACTGGTCAAAAAGTCACACAGACGAGTGGACAGTTAAAATTTTATAATATCCTCTATCTTAGAGGTTGCAATTGTAATGTGGTCCAAGACGGGGCTGATATCATTCACATCATTCTGCAGAGTTTGAGCACCTAATTATTCATCAAAAAGGGTTTGATCCCGACATATGTTATTCAGAAGGTTTGCTTTGGCGATTTCAAGTTCCACAGTGTTACCAACATCTTGCAGTGAAGCAAAGATGAACTCGATTTGGAGGAGATGAAAGATTTGAGAGAAGTTCACCATGATTTCTTTGACGATGAAGAGGAAAGGAGATTTTGTGTTAACAAATTTATTGTGGTTTAGTTTGGCCTTTCTTATTTCATCAACATAATTATGCAGTTTGGTTTCGACGGTGTAAAGGTTAGATAGGCAGTCAACCTTTCCTTTTTGATCAATGTAAGAAAAATCAACAAACTAAGTTTTTTAAGTTATTTACTATATCTTAGATGAAATAATAGTACTAAAACGCTCACTTAATGAGGTGTTTGTGAAACACCATTGCCCCCTAAAGGGCAAATGGACAGTTGACCTTTGACCTTTTGATAGACCTTATCAATAGGGGTCATCTATCTGTATTTGACCAACCTTCAAACCAAGTGAAGACCTAAGAGGCCAATACAGTCGAATTGGCCAGACAAGGTTTGATTAAAAACGAGCAAAAAAGACGGACATGAGCAAACCAGCAATATATACACGCATTTCTTTCAAATGGGGGCATAACTAGAAATTTAAAAAAGAACCCTACATTTACAAAAATATGACAAAAATATAAATACAAATAATTTCAGTTCAAGACATTTAACCTAATAGAAATAACTACTGGAATAAGGAAACAAATTTGTAAAAATATTCAGGCAGTTGATTTTTCCTCAGCTTTATAAAATCTACAATTTAACTTAAAATAAGGGTACTAAAGTGCTATCTTAATGAGGTGTTTGTGATCAAGAAATAAAATCCAGAAAAATCCAAATTCACCTCCTAAGAAATGAAGCTATTAAAATGGAACAAATTTTATTCAAGAGGTAGTCTTTTTAGGTCAGAATTCAGTGTTTGTGAAGCAGTTAATGGAACCCCATCAACTATGTAAAGGCCTGTGTCGTCTGCAAACAGATGGACGTTTGCCCTGATGTCAGACACAATGTCATTGATCAATATGAAGAAAATGAGCCGGCCCAAAATTGACTTCTGTGGAATACAAGCTTTAATATCATTTCACTTTGATTGAGCCTCATGCAGAACAACATTCTGCTGTCTGCCGCTTATATAAGATGAGAACCAATTTAAAAGACTGCCAGAAATCCCAAACTGTTTGAGTCTGAAGAGGAAAGTATGATGCAAAACACAGTCAAAAATTTGCTTATGTCGCAGAATACAGTTCTGGAATGTCGCAGAATACAGTTCTGGAATCGACAGCCTCAGTGAAGAAGTTGTATAGATAAGTCAGTTGGTTAACTGTTGAGTCACCAGGTACGTACAAAGCCTGATTTTAAGTAGAGTGAGAAAATCATTGTCACTATTGTGTATAAGTATGCCTGTGGACTACCCTTTCAAGGACATTCCCTACGGTACAGAGTACATATATAGGTTGACAATTGCCAACATGAGAATGGCTTCAAGGAGTGACAAAAATGTCTTTCCATGGGCTAGGAAAAACTGAAGAGGACAGCGACTGGTCAAAAAGTCACACAGACGAGTGGACAGTTAAAATTTTATAATATCCTCTATCTTAGAGGTTGTAACTGTAATGTGGTCCAAGACGGGGCTGATATCATTCACATCATTCTGCAGAGTTTGAGCACCTAATTATTCATCAAAAAGGGTTTGATCCCGACATATGTTATTCAGAAGGTTTGCTTTGGCGATTTCATCTTCCACAGTGTTACCAACATCTTGCAATGAAGCAAAGATGAACTTGATTTGGAGGAGATGAAAGATTTGAGAGAAGTTCACCATGATTTCTTTGACGATGAAGAGGAAAGGAGATTTTGTGTTAACAAATTTATTGTGGTTTAGTTTGGCCATTCTTATTTCATCAACATAATTATGCAGTTTGGTTTCGAAGGTGTAAAGGTTAGATAGGCAGTCAACCTTTCCTTTTTTATCAATGTAAGAAAAATCAACAAACTAAGTTTTTTAAGTTATTTAATATATCTTAGATGAAATAATAGTACTAAAACGCTCACTTAATGAGGTGTTTGTGAAACACCATTGCCCCCTAAAGGGCAAATAGACAGTTGACCTTTGACCTTTTGATAGACCTTATCAATAGGGGTCATCTATCTGTATTTGACCAACCTTCAAACCAAGTGAAGACCTAAGAGGCCAATACAGTCGAATTGGCCAGACAAGGTTTGATTAAAAACGAGCAAAAAAGACGGACATGAGCAAACCAGCAATATATACCCACATTTCTTTGAAATGGGGACATAACTAGAACTTTAAAAAAGAACCCTACAACTACAAAAATATGACAAAAATATAAGTACAAATCATTTCAGTTCAAGACATTTTACCTAATAGAAATAACTGCTAGGATAAGAATGAAGTTTTGTAAAAATACTAGTAGAGAATAAAGCTCGGATAATCAACTACCTAAGTTTTTCTAAGTTATTTGATATATCTTAAGTTTTAATAATGGTACTAAAACGCTCACTTAATGAGGTGTTTGTGAAACACCAATGCTCCCTAAAGAGCAAATGGATAGTTGACCTTTGACCTATTGATAGACCTTATCAATGTGGGTCATCTATCTGTATTTGACCAACCTTCAAACCAAGTGAAGACCTAAGAGGCCAATACAGTCGAATTGGCCAGACAAGGTTTGATTAAAAACGAGCAAAAAAGACGGACATGAGCAAACCAGCAATATATACCCGCATTTCTTTGAAACCGGGGCATAACTAGAACTTTAAAAAAGAACCCTACATTTACAAAAATATGACAAAAATATAAATACAAATAATTTCAGTTCAAGACATTTAACCTAATAGAAATAACTACTGGAATAAGGAAACAAATTTGTAGAAATATTCAGGCAGTTGATTTTTCCTCAGCTTTATAAAATCTACAATTTAACTTAAAATAAGGGTACTAAAGTGCTATCTTAATGAGGTGTTTGTAATCAAGAAATAAAATCTAGAAAAATCCAAATTCACCTCCTAAGAAATGAATCTAATAAAATGGAACAAATTTTTTTCAAGAGGTATTCTTTTTAGGTCAGAATTCAGTGTTTGTGAAGCAGTTAATGGAACCCCATCAACTACGTAAAGGCATGTGTCATCTGCAAACAGACGGACGTTTGCCCTGATGTCAGAAACAATGTCATTGATCAATATCAAGAAAATGAGGGGGCCGAAAATTGACTTCTCTGGAATACAAGCTTTATTATCATTTCACTTTGATTGAGCATCATGCAGAACAACATTTTGCTGTCTGCCGCTTAGACAAGATGAGACCTAATTTAAAAGACTGCCAGAAATCTCAAACTGTTTGAATCTGAAGAGTGAAGTATGATGCGAAACACAGTCAAAAGTCTTTGCTTATGTCGCAGAATACAGTTCTGGAATGTCGCAGAATACAGTTCTAGAATCGACAGCCTCAGTGAAGAAGTTGTATACATAAATCAGTTGGTTAACTGTTGGGTCACCAGGTACAAAGCCTGATTTTAAGTAGAGTGAGAAGATCATTGTCACTATTGTGTATAAGTATGCCTGTAGACTACCCTTTCAAGGACATTCCCTACTGTATAGAGTAGAGATATAGGTTGACAATTTCCAACATGAGAATGCCTTCAAGGAGTGACAAAAATGTCTTTCCATGGGCTAGGAAAAACTGAAGAGGACAGCGACTGGTCAAAAAGTCACACAGACGAGTGGACAGTTAAAATTTTTTAATATCCTCTATCTTAGAGGTTGTAACTGTAATGTGGTCCAAGACGCCCCTGATATCATTCACATCATTCTGCAGAGTTTGAGCACCTAATTATTCATCAAAAAGGGTTTGATCCCGACATATGTTATTCAGAAGGTTTGCTTTGGCGATTTCATCTTCCACAGTGTTACCAACATCTTGCAATGAAGCAAAGATGAACTCGATTTGGAGGAGATGAAAGATTTGAGAGAAGTTCACCATGATTTCTTTGACGATGAAGAGGAAAGGAGATTTTGTGTTAACAAATTTATTGTGGTTTAGTTTGGCCTTTCTTATTTCATCAACATAATTATGCAGTTTGGTTTCGAAGGTGTAAAGGTTAGATAGGCAGTCAACCTTTCCTTTTTTTATCAATGTAAGAAAAATCAACAAACTAAGTTTTTTAAGTTATTTAATATATCTTAGATGAAATAATAGTACAAAAACACTCACTTAATGAGGTGTTTGTGAAACACCATTGCCCCCTAAAGGGCAAATAGACAGTTGACCTTTGACCTTTTGATAGACCTTATCAATAGGGGTCATCTATCTGTATTTGACCAACCTTCAAACCAAGTGAAGACCTAAGAGGCCAATACAGTCGAATTGGCCAGACAAGGTTTGATTAAAAACGAGCAAAAAAGACGGACATGAGCAAACCAGCAATATATACCCACATTTCTTTGAAATGGGGGCATAACTAGAACTTTAAAAAAGAACCCTACAACTACAAAAATATGACAAAAATATAAGTACAAATCATTTCAGTTCAAGACATTTTACCTAATAGAAATAACTGCTAGGATAAGAATGAAGTTTTGTAAAAATACTAGTAGAGAATAAAGCTCGGATAATCAACTACCTAAGTTTTTCTAAGTTATTTGATATATCTTAAGTTTTAATAATGGTACTAAAACGCTCACTTAATGAGGTGTTTGTGAAACACCAATGCTCCCTAAAGAGCAAATGGATAGTTGACCTTTGACCTATTGATAGACCTTATCAATGGGGGTCATTTATCTGTATTTGACCAACCTTCAAACCAAGTGAAGACCTAAGAGGCCAATACAGTCGAATTGGCCAGACAAGGTTTGATTAAAAGGAGCAAAAAAGACGGACATGAGCAAACCAGCAATATATACCCGCATTTCTTTGAAACCGGGGCATAACTAGAACTTTAAAAAAGAACCCTACATTTATAAAAATATGACAAAAATATAAATACAAATAATTTCAGTTCAAGACATTTAACCTAATAGAAATAACTACTGGAATAAGGAAACAAATTTGTAGAAATATTCAGGCAGTTGATTTCTCCTCAGCTTTATAAAATCTACAATTTAACTTAAAATAAGGGTACTAAAGTGCTAGAAAAATCCAAATTCACCTCCTAAGAAATGAACCTAATAAAATGGAACAAATATTTTTCAAGAGGTATTCTTTTTAGGTCAGAATTCAGTGTTTGTGAAGCAGTTAATGGAACCCCATCAACTACGTAAAGGCATGTGTCATCTGCAAACAGATGGACGTTTGCCCTGATGTCAGAAACAATGTCATTGATCAATATCAAGAAAATGAGGGGGCCAAAAATTGACTTCTCTGGAATACAAGCTTTATTATCATTTCACTTTGATTGAGCATCATGCAGAACAACATTGTGCTGTCTGCCGCTTAGATAAGATGAGAACCAATTTAAAAGAATGCCAGAAATCTCAAACTGTTTGAGTCTGAAGAGTGAAGCATGATGCGAAACACAGTCAAAAGTTTTTGCTTATGTCGCAGAATACAGTTCTGGAATGAAGAAGTTGTATAGATAAGTCAGTTGGTTAACTGTTGGGTCACCAGGTACAAAGCCTGATTTTAAGTAGAGTGAGAAGATCATTGTCACTATTGTGTATAAGTATGCCTGTAGACTACCCTTTCAAGGACATTCACTACTGTACAGAGTAGAGATATAGGTTGACAATTGCCAACATGAGAATGCCTTCAAGGAGTGACAAAAATGTCTTTTCATGGGCTGGGAAAAACTAAAGATGACATCGACTGGTCAAAAAGTCACACAGACGAGTGGACAGTTAAAATTTTATAATATCCTCTATCTTAGAGGTTGCAATTGTAATGTGGTCCAAGACGGGGCTGATATCATTCACATCATTCTGCAGAGTTTGAGCACCTAATTATTCATCAAGAAGGGTTTGATCCCGACATATGTTATTCAGAAGGTTTGCTTTGGCGATTTCAAGTTCCACAGTGTTACCAACATCTTGCAGTGAAGCAAAGATGAACTCGATTTGGAGGAGATGAAAGATTTGAGAGAAGTTCACCATGATTTCTTTGACGATGAAGAGGAAAGGAGATTTTGTGTTAACAAATTTATTGTGGTTTAGTTTGGCCTTTCTTATTTCATCAACATAATTATGCAGTTTGGTTTCGAAGGTGTAAAGGTTAGATAGGCAGTCAACCTTTCCTTTTTTATCAATGTAAGAAAAATCAACAAACTAAGTTTTTTAAGTTATTTACTATATCTTAGATGAAATAATAGTACTAAAACGCTCACTTAATGAGGTGTTTGTGAAACACCATTGCCCCCTAAAGGGCAAATGGACAGTTGACCTTTGACCTTTTCATAGACCTTATCAATAGGGGTCATCTATCTGTATTTGACCAACCTTCAAACCAAGTGAAGACCTAAGAGGCCAATACAGTCGAATTGGCCAGACAAGGTTTGATTAAAAACGAGCAAAAAAGACGGACATGAGCAAACCAGCAATATATACCCACATTTCTTTGAAATGGGGGCATAACAAGAACTTTAAAAAATGAACCCTACAACTACAAAAATATGATAAAAATATAAGTACAAATCATTTCAGTTCAAGACATTTTACCTAATAGAAATAACTGCTAGGATAAGAATGAAGTTTTGTAAAAATACTAGTAGAGAATAAAGCTCGGATAATCAACTACCTAAGTTTTTCTAAGTTATTTGATATATCTTAAGTTTTAATAATGGTACTAAAACGCTCACTTAATGAGGTGTTTGTGAAACACCAATGCTCCCTAAAGAGCAAATGGATAGTTGACCTTTGACCTATTGATAGACCTTATCAATGGGGGTCATCTATCTGTATTTGACCAACCTTCAAACCAAGTGAAGACCTAAGAGGCCAATACAGTCGAATTGGCCAGACAAGGTTTGATTAAAAACGAGCAAAAAAGACGGACATGAGCAAACCAGCAATATATACCCGCATTTCTTTGAAACCGGGGCATAACTAGAACTTTAAAAAATAACCCTACATTTACAAAAATATGACAAAAATATAAATACAAATAATTTCTGTTCAAGACATTTAACCTAATAGAAATAACTACTGGAATAAGGAAACAAATTTGTAGAAATATTCAGGCAGTTGATTTCTCCTCAGCTTTATAAAATCTACAATTTAACTTAAAATAAGGGTACTAAAGTGCTAGAAAAATCCAAATTCACCTCCTAAGAAATGAACCTAATAAAATGGAACAAATATTTTTCAAGAGGTATTCTTTTAGGTCAGAATTCAGTGTTTGTGAAGCAGTTAATGGAACCCCATCAACTACGTAAAGGCATGTGTCATCTGCAAACAGATGGACGTTTGCCCTGATGTCAGAAACAATGTCATTGATCAATATCAAGAAAATGAGGGGGCCGAAAATTGACTTCTCTGGAATACAAGCTTTATTATCATTTCACTTTGATTGAGCATCATGCAGAACAACATTGTGCTGTCTGCCGCTTAGACAAGATGAGAACCAATTTAAAAGAATGCCAGAAATCTCAAACTGTTTGAGTCTGAAGAGTGAAGCATGATGCGAAACACAGTCAAAAGTCTTTGCTTATGTCGCAGAATACAGTTCTAGAATCGACAGCCTCAGTGAAGAAGTTGTATACATAAGTCAGTTGGTTAACTGTTGGGTCACCAGGTACAAAGCCTGATTTTAAGTAGAGTGAGAAGATCATTGTCACTATTGTGTATAAGTATGCCTGTAGACTACCCTTTCAAGGACATTCACTACTGTACAGAGTAGAGATATAGGTTGACAATTGCCAACATGAGAATGCCTTCAAGGAGTGACAAAAATGTCTTTCCATGGGCTGGGAAAAACTAAAGATGACATCGACTGGTCAAAAAGTCACACAGACGAGAGGACAGTTAAAATTTTATAATATCCTCTATCTTAGAGGTTGTAATTGTAATGTGGTCCAAGACGGGGCTGATATCATTCACATCATTCTGCAGAGTTTGAGCACCTAATTATTCATCAAGAAGGGTTTGATCCCGACATATGTTATTCAGAAGGTTTGCTTTGGCGATTTCAAGTTCCACAGTGTTACCAACATCTTGCAGTGAAGCAAAGATGAACTCGATTTGGAGGAGATGAAAGATTTGAGAGAAGTTCACCATGATTTCTTTGACGATGAAGAGGAAAGGAGATTTTGTGTTAACAAATTTATTGTGGTTTAGTTTGGCCATTCTTATTTCATCAACATAATTATGCAGTTTGGTTTCGAAGGTGTAAAGGTTAGATAGGCAGTCAACCTTTCCTTTTTGATCAATGTAAGAACAAGAGGGCCAAGATGGCCCTATATTGCTCACATGACAATCACTGTTCACTCATTAAAACATTGTTTTGAACCAGTGACCTAGTTTTTGACCCCAGACGACCTATGTTCGAATTTGTCTTACATATCATTAAGACAAACAGTCTGACTAGGTTTGGTGAAGATACGATCAAAACTTGACATCTACAGTGTTAATAAGGTTTTCCTAAGATTTGACCTTGTGACCTGGTTTTTGACCCTAGGTGACCCATATTTGAACTTGTCCTTAATATCATTAAGACAAACAATCTGACAAGGTTTGGCCAAGATCCAATCAAAACCATGACATTTAGAGCTTTTACAAGATTTTTACCTAAGATTTGACCCGGCTGACCCATGTTCATCCTTGACCCACATATCATTGAGGCAAACATTTTGACAAGGTTTGATGAAGATCCAATTAAAACTGTGACATCTACAGTGTTAACAAAGTTTTCCTAAGATTTGACCTGGTGACCTAGTTATTGACCCCAGATGACCCATATTTATACTTGGCCGTTATATCATTAAAACAAACGATTTGACAAAGTTTGGTGAAGATCCAATAATAACTGTGAAATCTACAGTGTTAACATGGTTTTTCATAAGATTTGACCTAGCAACCTAGTTTTTGACCCAAGATGACCCATGTTCAAACTCGTCCAAGATATTATGAAGACAAACATTCTGACAAGGTTTCATGATCATCCAATCAAAACAGTGACTTCTAGAGTGTTCACAAGGTTTTCCAGCAATTTGCCCTAGTGACCTAATTTTACTACAGAAATTACACATTTTCAAACTTGACCTACATATTATTAAAATAAACATTCTGACAAAGTTTCATGAAGATAAATTCAAAACAGTGATTTCTAAAGTGTTCACAAGGTTTTCCCTTATTTGGCCCTGGTGACCTAGTTTTTGACCCCAAATGGCCCAATATCGAACTCGTGCGAGATTTTGTTGATATTAACGTTCTGACCCAGTTTTGCTAAAATTGAGCCAAAAATGTGGCCCCTAGTGTGTGGTCACAACAAAAAGTTTGACGACGCATGACGCCGGACGGAGAGTGATCCTAATAGCTCACTTTGTCACTTTGTGACATGTGAGCTAAAAATCAACAAACTAAGTTTTTTAAGTTATTTACTATATCTTAGATGAAATAATAGTACTAAAACGCTCACTTAATGAGGTGTTTGTGAAACACCATTGCCCCCTAAAGGGCAAATGGACAGTTGACCTTTGACCTTTTGATAGACCTTATCAATAGGGGTCATCTATCTGTATTTGACCAACCTTCAAACCAAGTGAAGACCTAAGAGGCCAATACAGTCGAATTGGCCAGACAAGGTTTGATTAAAAACGAGCAAAAAAGACGGACATGAGCAAACCAGCAATATATACCCACATTTCTTTGAAATGGGGGCATAACAAGAACTTTAAAAAATGAACCCTACAACTACAAAAATATGATAAAAATATAAGTACAAATCAGTTCAGTTCAAGACATTTTACCTAATAGAAATAACTGCTAGGATAAGAATGAAGTTTTGTAAAAATACTAGTAGAGAATAAAGCTCGGATAATCAACTACCTAAGTTTTTCTAAGTTATTTGATATATCTTAAGTTTTAATAATGGTACTAAAACGCTCACTTAATGAGATGTTTGTGAAACACCAATGCTCCCTAAAGAGCAAATGGATAGTTGACCTTTGACCTATTGATAGACCTTATCAATGGGGGTCATCTATCTGTATTTGACCAACCTTCAAACCAAGTAAAGACCTAAGAGGCCAATACAGTCGAATTGGCCAGACAAGGTTTGATTAAAAACGAACAAAAAAGATGGACATGAGCAAACCAGCAATATATACCCGCATTTCTTTGAAACCGGGGCATAACTACAACTTTAAAAAAGAACCCTACATTTACAAAAATATGACAAAAATATATGTACAAATCATTTCAATTCAAGACATTTTACCTAATAGAAATAACTACTGGAATAAGGAAACAAATTTTTAGAAATATTCAGGCAGTTGATTTTTCCTCAGCTTTATAAAATCTACAATTTAACTTAAAATAAGGGTACTAAAGTGCTATCTTAATGAGGTGTTTGTAATCAAGAAATAAATCTAGAAAAATCCAATTCCACCTCCTACTCCTAAAAAATGAACCTATTAAAATGGAACAAATTTTATTCAAGAGTTATTCTTTGTAGGTCAGAATACAGTGTTTGTGAAACAGTTAATGGAACCCCGACAACTATGTAAAGGCTTGTGTCATCTGCAATTGATGGACCTTTGCCCTAGTGTCAGAAATGATGTCATCCATAGAAAATCCAAGAAAATGAGGGGCCCAAAATTGACTCCTGTGGAATCCCAGCTAGCTATAACATCATTCCATTTTTTTTCACATCAGACAGAACAACATTTTGCTGTCTGCCACTTAAATAAGATGGAGGAGAACCAATTAAAAAGACTGCAAGAAATCTCTAAATGTTTTGACTCTCAAGAGGAAAGCATGATGCGAGAAACGGTCAAAAGCCTCGCTAATGTCGCACAATACAGCTCTGGAATCGCACAATACATCTCTGGAATCGACAGCCTCAGTGAAGAAGTTGTAGAGATAACTGTTGAGTCACCAGGTACAAAGCCTGATTTAAAGCAGAGTGAGAAGATCATTGTTATTGTGTTTAATGTATGCTTGTGGACTACCCTTTCAAAAACTTCCCTTAGGTACAGAGTAGAGGTATAGGTTGACTATTGCCAACATGGGAATGGCTTCCATGAGTGACAAAAGCGTCTATCCATGAGCTAGGAAAAATAGAAGAGGGCAGAGACTGGTAAAAAAAGTCACAAAGAGGAGTGGGCAGTTCAAATTTTATAATATCTTCTATTTTAGAAGTCGTAATTGTAATGTGGTCCAAGACAGGGCTGATGTCATTCACATCATTTAACATATTATTGTGATTTAGTTTGGCCTATCTTATTTCATCAACAGTATGGTTTCGAATGCATTGAAATGTAGATGATTTTTTATTTTAACCTCATTTTTGTTAAGATTACAACTCAACAATATCAATGGCGGCTTGTAATCATACTGAATTTTCAATTTAAACTCTAAAATATCCTACCACCCATCACTTTAATTCTGAGTAACATATCTATTGTGATTTTCATGATAAGACTAAGTCTATGGTTTTTAGAAGTGAAAGCGAAGCAAGAGCTTCTATAGTGATACGCCCAGTATTGCATTAACAAAAACGTGACATCTTTACTCCATACATTCATGTTGAAAATAGTACCACTAGAAGTATAACTCTACCGATCGCTGTTACGAGTTGGATGTATATTTCAGGATTATATTCATTTTGAATTATTACATTGTCATGGCAATTTAAACTGTACAATCTTTTAGTTGAATAATTCAGTATTCATCAGCACAAAAGTTTCATTCATAAGGATGATCTGCACAAATGTTCATTCTTAAAGACAATAAATAGAGCGCATTGCCAATTATACACAAGGGAATCGCTAAAAAACACTAAGAGAGCAAGGACACCAGTTAATTGTAACTACGCCTACTGAACAGACATAAGTACGGAAGTACTACCTCCATCTTGCGAAATGAATGTCTTATCATTAAAACAGAATTATACTCAGCCCGTTTAACTGAATTTTAAGAATTCTTTCAACACAGGACCCTAGCATTGCTTAAGAGTTCACTCTAATGAAGGAGATACTAACTTTATTATAACATATAATTAAGAAGTATGAAGAGTCAGATGTGTTTAATTACAGTGAACAGGAAGTGGAGGTACAAGTTTAATTTCAACTTGGAACAGTATTGGGAGCATAACAAGTGGACCATTACCAAAACGTCTTTATTACACTGAGCCAAAACTGACTATTTTGAGGAAAGTATTAGTCCAAACAAAAAACACATTTGAGTTTGTAACATTTTGGCCTAGAATTGGTTGAGATTTTTGGTATTATCTAACACAAATCTACCAAATGTTATCAATAACATTTTAACTTTCACTTCTGACAGTACTCCTAGTGCTTTGATCGTATTCGCTACTGTGTAGCAGACGAATACAGTGCTAACATATTTCAGAAACAGTTCACATCGAAAGTGAAAAACCTGAGAATTTCCTGTTAAACTGCTACAAAGAATAGTTTTCAGCTCATCAAATAATTTACTAAAGTCTACAGTTTAAACTCACTCTACAGTCCATGAGAATCAAACCATGAAATTTATTTACAGGTGTATTCATAAACACTTCTCCATTAGCAAATACTGATTATCAGTAATTGGAACATTCACTTCTGTAATGGCTGACGGTCATGTAATAAACTAATGAAACAATGGTGCAGCTAGGCCTAATTAATAGGAATAGAATAGTGTATAGC
Source organism: Lutraria lutraria (assembly GCA_964023205.1). NCBI lineage: Eukaryota > Metazoa > Mollusca > Bivalvia > Venerida > Mactridae > Lutraria > Lutraria lutraria. The sequence continues at coordinate 24,994,560 of OZ026847.1, forward strand.
AAAACTTGTTTATGTGTAATATATGTGTAGTATTGTATAAATATTTCAATCAGTAGTGAATATCTCAGTGCTTTCAGCGCTTTGATTATTCACATGTTAATCTTATTGAGCCTTCAGTTTAATTAGTGAAATGTTAAAATAAGTGTGAAAGTGATGTTGTTTAAGTATGTCAAAAAAAAATGTCTGAAAGATTACATATAAAAGCAACATCTAAATAGTTCCAGCATGTCAAAACATAAATAAACCAAGTGACTATATTGCCCCTAAAGTCCAGAGAATGCCATGGAAAGTGTCAGTGCAGTAACAGGCACATAAAGCCATATTTCGTGGTAATTAAACTGGCCTAATATTAGCCTATGTGACCTGATTTGATAAATGCAAAGAAAACTAAAACTAGCTGTATATACCAATAAGTCTTGGTTGACATGCCCAACATTTTGCTTTTGGTTAAATAAATGCTGATCTGGCTATTAAGAAATCCGGGTTAATAGCCAGACGATTAAATGTCGGGCTACTAAGAATTTTTGGCTAGCGCTAGCCTAGAAGTGGCAATGCAAGAAACAGTTTATCATAATCAAAATTTTCCTATAAGTGAAGTTGATATAATGAGAATCAACTGTAGAAGGAAGTGTACAAAAAGTGTGTTGTAGTTCAATTTTTCTGTATGTTATTAATAATTATTTCAAGCAAGACACTGCATTCAATAAACACATATACCTCCGGTGGCACACTTGACACAACAGATTTCGATGGAATTTTGTCAACCAAATTGTTAATGCTATAGGGCTAATTTAGAACTTGGAGCACTTACCTCTTGTCCAGTGGCTGCCACAGGATGCTTAGTCTTCATCTTTGTTTACTAAAAAATAAAAATTGCTTTCATGAATATTTGTATACATGTTTAAATTTATGGAATAATAAAAACAAACTACACAGAAGTACCATAAGCTGGAACAATACATGCCCAATGGTATAATAGATACTGTAAAAACATTATTTTGTGGTACTTTTTGAGCATATGACCTTTGACCACCTAAGTGTGACCATGAAGTAAGCCTTCCAAAACATGGAAGCTGCACTTCATCTCAATATGGTGAACATTTGAGTTAAGTTTCTTCAAAATCCTTAGCAGGCTTTAAGAGTTACAGAGCGGAAACAATTCATATGACCTTCGATCCCTAAGTGTGACCTTGAAGTTAGCCTTCTGAAACATGTGCTGTGCATGTTGTCTTGATCTGGTAATCATTTGAGTAATGTTTCTTCTAAAACTTTCATGGGGCTAAAGAGTAATAGAGCAGACACGAAATTGCTGATGGACAGACAGACAGACAGACGCATGCCAGCAGCTTATCAAAATGAATACATCCCTTCAGTCCCATAAAAATAAATACTAAGTTATTCTACATTCAAGATAAAGTTAAAATGCAAAAACAACAAGCATAGTATTACACATATTGCACAAGAACACACAAAGTAATTAATGTTTACATTTAAGTTTTAATCAAATCATGAGAATCACAGACCTTAATTATGTAGCTACAAATAAATTTGAACAGAAACAGGTTTTATTTATTTATTTAATTGGATTAAACACCATTTTTTAACATTATTTCAGTTATATCGTGGAAGGCAGTTATTCCAAAGCATTGTCCATTGAAACACCTCAATACACCCCAATAATGCTGAAACACCCCAATACATCCCAATAACTTTTAAATCACACAAATACTACTCAATAACAATAAAATTAAACTTTATGTAATGAAATAATGTATCTAAAAACAAATGTAATCATATTTTACGCAAGAAAAAATGTAAAATTAATGTTCTATATTTGTGGCTTAATTACTACGAGTATATGACCCATATTCGTGAATATGAACAAAAGTTCACCAAATTGAATATTATACATGCATTTTCCATATTTTTGAGAATTTTCGATTTTTTTTTCTAAACCAGAGATCTAGATTTAAGAAGATAAAATGATACAAAATTTGTTGTTTTTAATTGTTCAGTTATCATATATTCCCCAATCAGGATACACCACAATAGCCCTAAAAACACCACCAAACTCAATACACCCCAATAACTCTTAAATCATCACAATAGTGTACTCTATACGGGCAAAATATATCCCAATACACACAAAATAAATTTTAACTCAATTTTCTACCAAATAATCATAAAATCATAAATAATCTATTACATCCTATGTCTATTTGTAAACATTCATTTTGTATAATTTATGAGTATTTGATATAAAAATTAATTGATGGTTGATACTGAATTTCTGTATGCACGCATTCATATAACATAAAGTAACCTCAAATCAATGTTTTTTGTTGTATACTATTACTATTATCTTTATTATGTCATTGATAATTTAAATAAGAGAATGACAAAAATATTGTTCATATTCACAGCGTAGATGCATTCTTCATGAATTTTAAAGTGAGTATTCGTGTAACAGCTCATAACTTTTACCAATTTAACAAAAATCAATGATTTTTAGACAATATCATTTCTGTGTTCTTCATCATTAAAAAAAAAAAAAAATTCTCAAAAATAATGAAAATATGATTCATATTATAATTTTATTCATGAATATGGGTCATACGTTTCAGGCCTACAGTACAGTAATAAAGGAATGATTTTTCGAACTTATAAATTTCAATTCACATCTTATCTTGCATAAGATATTATTAGAATCTGCATTTGTTTTTAGATATATATTATTTCATCAAATGCAAAGTTGAATGTTATTATTATTGAGTTGTATTTGGGTGATTCTAGAGTTATTGGGGTGTATTGGGGTGTTACAGTGGACCCCCCAAAGCAGCTTCCCTGGACTTCATTTAATAAGGCCTTAATACATATTAACCACATTCTATCTGCAAGCTACTGCCAAGCTATGTACCCTACATAATTCAGAGGTGGAGGACGATTTAACATAGGATGTAATATCTTCAGTCAAATTTGTGCCCCATGTCAAACTAACAACAATGAAACTTGTAAGCTATAAAAAATTCTAAACTAAAAAAATATTCTTTATCTATCTATCTCTATATACTGCTTACGGTAAGCCCCTTTCAGGTAAACTAGCAGGTGCGCATCAGTGTTACAGACAAAAGTGATTTTAAAAGCAGTGAAAGAAAGACTTCAAAGTAAAATAGTGAGAATTGAAGCTAAAAGCATGATAGTGTTAACTATAAGGTCAAACAATATACAGGTTAAAATTGGTTAATAACATCTGCTTTCTTTGTTCAGGGGCAGTAGTGGCATAGCACACAGGGATAAGACAGCGCTTAAACCCCTCTTGGTCTGGTTGCAAACCACGGTATACAGGAAAAAATAATGTTTATAATAACTGGAGGACGTGTGTACTTGACGACAGGAGAGAAGCATTATGTGGCAGGACATTCTCACTGGTCTCTAAAAGTATGATGGAACCGGTACTGCTACCTAAGACCATATTCTATTTTATAAAAAAGTGTCAGTCGATTTAAATCACGTCTGTCTTGTAAAGTCTGCCAACCAAGTTCATTTTGCATACATGTGAGTGACAGTCTGCTGTATTGTGAGTTTTTTGTTTGTTTGTTTTTTCTTTAACTGCCATCATTTGGTAAATCTTTATTGCAAAATATGAGCAGAAGAAAGTTCAAAGAGAATCATCAAAAACTACTTACAACAAATCTAATATCCTTATAACACATTAAATAGACAAAGTACAACTTTCAGTATTTGTTACCCTGACTTACACCAAAAACTAGGGTCATTTCCTGCTAAAACCTGAGTGAATCTGATTGGTCAGGACCCTTTGTTAACCAATCAATGACAAGCTTATAAAAATAATTTGAATGTTTACAATGTTCACCAATGAAATTCTATGTTACAATTGTGATTCAAATGACAAAATCTTCAACAGCAAGTGTGACTTTTTCAATAGAAAAATACCTGCTAAACACAAGGTGAACTATGAACTTACACCTTCCAGGTTTATACTTTAATTGTCTTTGTAAGCTATCCACACCTATTTTCTCAAGCAAAAGAAGTAAAAGATCATTTGTACGATGAATCACTTAATTAAATGATACATAACCATATGCATCTTAATCTACATAAAATTAGGAACAAATTGATACCAAATATGAAAATAATTCACCTCCCAGAATCCAATCGATAAATAAAAAGTGTTAATTCATTATAATTCTGAACAGAAAGTTACAAGTCTGTGTTTCCTGGAGATTGATACAATGCTACCTTTCCAAAACAACACCCTTTGGGAGTAGCAAAAATATGTTGCCGATGAAAGGTTGTTGCTCTAAAGAGGTTAAATAAATTCTTAAATCGTTCAGTGAGTTAAACTTATACTGTTGTAGAAGGGAGGTTGTCAAGAGAGGGCCGCTCTGGAGAGGTTGTGCTGTACAATAAAATAAGTATTTACAAAATCCTATAAGCCATGAAGCATTAAAAACATCATGAACAGCTGTACATATTACCTAATTAATTATCAATTAACAAAAAAAACAAAGCAACCACCTTAAAACTGAGTCATACCTAAGATAACAACCATTCTTGCGAACATGTACCTGATTCTTGCATTGATATATACAGTGCAACCTCTCCAAAGCAACACCCTTTGGTAGTAGCAAAATTATGTTGTTGTTAAGAGGTTGTTGATTTTGAGAGGTTAAATTATTAGTTATTAGTGCAGTGGGAAAAATCATTCTGTTGTTGAAGGGAGGTTGTTTAAGAGAGGGCCGCTCTAGGGAGGTGGCGCTGTATGATATGATAAATTATTAAGGTTATAAAGTTAAACCTAAGTTAATTAATTGCTACATGAGATCAATATAAGCATGATAGGGAAACCTCTGATGAATAGATGACTGAACTAATGTCATATTTCTTCTTTCCTTCTGGTGATCTTTGTTTACAGGTTTGACTATATACAATACAATAACTTTATTTAAATGATGTAGGCCAACAACCCATTACACAGAATTACATACACACAACTTTAGTTGTGTGCATCAAATAGTAGCAAAAGAAAGAAAAAAGTATGCATGCATTTGAAAAGAAGATAATATATATTGTTGTAGTTTATGCTGCAGGGAGAATTTAGAATCTCTCTTTTATTATCACTGAAACTTTAAGGATGGTGACTTACTTTAGAATAAAAATTTCCCAATCAATTAATTGGTGTTATACTTTTTTCAAACGAATGTCCTGTCACAATAAACTGGAACATTTTTCTCCAAATATGTCAGTGGATAGATGAAATAAATATCTCAACAAACACACATGAAGTCAAACCTGTGAACAAAGGCCAGCCATGCTAATAACGTAATGCGACCTAAATTGACAGGTGGTCATTTTTCAGAAGTATTTTTTTCTAAATATCAATGACAGTTTTTAAAAGACTGGCCTTTTCTCACTTGGTGGCCTGTATTCAAAAGTGACCACTAACACAGGGTTGACTGTATAATTTTTATGATTTGATGGACATTGGAAAGATAAAGCCATGAACATATGATAGATCCATTTATGAAATGCATATAGCCTGCCAGGTTAGGTCAGTGGTTAGAGCGCTAGTCTACTGATCAAGGGGTTGTGAGTTTGATCAAGCGGTTGTGAGTTCAAACCCTAGGTGAGGCTCACACTGTCTGACAAATTTGACTGAAGATATTATACATTCCATGTTTAATTGCCCCCACCTCTGATATATGTGGTGAAGTTGGTAGTAACTTGTGGATAGAACATTTGGTAGCCTACATCATAGTATAATTTATGAAGTCCAGGGAAGCTGGTTAGGATAACTACCTGCCACAATATGACTGAAATAATGTTGGAAATGGCATTAAATCTGTAGAAATATGAAATGCACATTTTCCACAACCACTGAAAATCTTATTTTTCAACCATATCTAACCAGAAATATCTTTAGAAAAAGATAATCGGTGCATAAGTCCAACTAATTGTACACTACAGATGATATCGAGACATTTTTTGTGCTTGCCGATTAGGGCTGTCCCGATATGGCAGCGTACCGGTACGTACCGGTACAGTGCTGGACGATATGCGTATCGTATCGGAAGGTCTCGTATCGGCCGTATCGCGGTTTTTTTATTTTATATTAAAAAATCTCTTAGAATGTTGAACAACTGAACTGATTTGCGAATTTACTCTCATATCATCATCGACAATGCTTACGCAACTAATATCCGGGATTCCATACTCCATTTATAGACACTATCAGCGTCAGTTAATGCTAGACAATGAATTTGATTCGAATATTCAGATTTTGTCAAGTAGATTATTATTGACTTATAAATTGTATTACGCCACCATTTAATTTTATATACAATACGGCAGCATTTTGGTTTGCTGGTTAATGAAACAAAGAAGCACGTATATAGTTGTCTGTAAGAAGTGTCAACGCGATGTCAAGTATAGTGGTGGGACTATTAACCTTAGAACACGTATATCTCGTCATCATAACATCCAAGCTGAAGATTATTACTAGTATTTTGGTATTGTTAATCAATTTGACAATCATAACCCTGATTCTTTAAACATTTGTATATGGCTTAAAGTACTATTCTTGATATAAGGCAATTTATGGGACAGGGATACAAACTTATTAATATTTCTCATAATTATTTAATTTCCACAATATCAACAAACATATATGTGAATCAAATTGATGACTTTAAGTACAAGACGAATTTAGTTTTACACCTTTTTAACAGTTAATTAGGATTTTCTAGCACCAAACAAATGTGCAGAGTTCTCCAAAACACTAATATTTAAACGTTTTTCATTACTTTGAAATATTGTAATATTGTATCGTTGATATCGCATATCACTAGTACCATATCGCAATACGTATCGTATCGGCTGAGATCTGTATCGGGACAGCCCTATTGCCGATATCCGAGTACAACTGCGGAAAGGTCAATTCTGTGTCAGAAAACGGCTACTCTTTGGCTATATAATCCCCAAAGAAATCTGTTGGGAACGATTTTACATCAAAATAAAATTGGTACCTGCTAAAATAATTATATGGTGTAGAAGCCATCAATTTTCTCCTTCATTTGATGTATATTGCATAAAAATCCATCAATGCATAAGTTAAAAATGGCAGTTAAATTCTGATTTCAATTCACTATTCTCCATATATAATCATAAACAAGTAAATCTACCGTCACTGTACAGCGAATGGGGGTCAAAAAGGCCCACTTCCAGAAAGGCCCAATATCGAAAAAGGCCCAAAACCAGAAGGCCCATACCAGAAAGGCGCATACCTAAAAGGCCCACATAATGATTATTATTGCAGATGATAAATATAATTATATATATTTTTTGTCAATCGTATTTATACATTTCCATGCTTATTGACAGTAAATTGTACTTTGAATCGTTGAAAAGACAAACTTGACAATTAAAACTCAGAAATCCGACATTGTTTTGGTCCTTCCGCAATGAGATGTAGCGGGCAATAGATGAAATAGCAAAATCAGGAAATGGATTGCTCATATGTCTCATAAATGAAGACTAATCAGTGCATATACAGTACAAAATAACATATAGCTGTATAGTTTTCGGACACAGGCAAAGTCAAGCATGGCGATACATTGTAAAAAGGAAATAATTAGTTCATAAACTAGTTATAATAACAATATCAACTGAAAGGTTTAAAACACAAAATTGGAACATAAAAAGATTTAAAGTCAATTTTGATTTCACCTATCAATCTACAAATACCACACAACAAGTATGACCTGTGCATTATAGCCTTCCATTGGTAAAACAGAAATCCAACTTCCAAGAATATACAGCAAAATATTATTATCTCACAGCCAACAATAACTTATGTATACATAAAAAACTACTCACAACAAATCCATAGTCCAATAAATTCACTTTTTAAACAATTATAAAACAGCTAAATCTCAAAATTATTTTGAATGATTCAGAATGCAATATGTCATTACACAGCCAATAATCTAATCATGTTTACCTCCTAAAAATAATTGAATCTGATTGGACAATGCCCTCTGTGTCTGCCAATGAATGGCATGGTGACAACATCATGGATGACAGTGTGTAAAATATAGCAAATGAAATTGTAAATAAGGTAAACAAAACACAAATACCTTGACATTGAACAGCTATTATATAAGTGACCCCCCTAAAATCCACATGAGGTCTAATCTCATAATTGTTTTAATGGGATTATAATCCTCTCTTTTCACAGTTAGCTAAATGCCTGCAGACTTGACACCTAGTCATACAAGTAGGGTCATACATTCTCTTTGCTTTGCCAACAAACTAACACAAACACTTTACTTATTTGCAATATAGTTCAATTTTTAGGTCAGCAATGTTATTGTACACATGGATGATACTATTTGTACATGTTTAGGTAACAAGAATACAATGTATAGTCGATTTAAAGTTGCATGCTAATGAGAGATTAGTCTCATTTCATTCTGTTCTTCTTGTAAATTCTGTATGCACCACTATGATCTTTGATTTAATGTATGTACGAGGGGTGATCCGGGAAATTCGTAGACAGTATGTGTTAATCAAAAAGTAATATATACATAATAATATTAAATTCCGTTCCCTGACTTACTGTACATTTGTCAATACTTCTGGTATAAATTGTTGTAATTGGACAAGCAATGAAATTTCTACACTATCTTAAGTTCACAGAAGTAAGGAGCAGCGGCGCAGGTCACAACGTCAAACACAACGTTAATAAAATTGATGATATACAGTAATGCTTTTAGCACTTTGTATCATAAGTTTTCAAAGTATTCCCCATTTCAATGAAAGCATTTTTCGTGATGGCGAACCCATGGAGTATTATATGGCATACTCTAACGGAACCAAATGCAACAATGTGGAATCAAATGCAACAATGCAGAATCATATGCAACAATTTTGATTTTTTTTCGCCGGAACCAAATGCAACTCGGGCAGTCCCAAATGCAACAGCTGCACCATATGCAACAGTCCCTGGAACCAAATGCAACGAAGAATTTCTTATGGATTTATTTGCTTTTACATTTAGTTTGTTGATTTTTGTTTTACTTTATTTGATGCCATGAAATGATATCCGGGAACAGTCATAGCACCAGATTTTTACTGTATATATTGAGGGCTCAGCGGAACACTGTAGTAACTTGTTCTCATTTCAATATGAGTTACGACACTGTTGCGTTGAACCCTCGATATTATAGGTGATAAAATACCATTTTTTATAAGCACATGCACTAATAAGAACTAACTTTTGTTTATGCAGTAATTAGAAAGAAAACATTATCAAAACCACCGAGTCTGCAGTGTCAGGTTCACACGGCAACATAAATGCTTAAATTTAGACCGGCACATTATACAAATTCTTAACCTTCATAGAAATTTGTGACAATAGCATTTCAAAGAATTTATATGACATCATTAAACAAGAGGGCCAAGATGGCCCTTTATCGCTCACCTGAGAACAAAGTCATAATAATTAATGACCAGATAATATAGTTTCCAACTCGTATAACACATTTTTATGTAGATTTTGAGATCAAAACCAACAATGAAGGTATAATACTGTTAAACAAGCTAAAACGTAGCAAATTTTCTAATCCAAGGGCCCATAACTTAAGGTTCTGGTCGGATTCCACCCATAACTAAACTTGTCCAATACCGTAAGGTCATAAACATTCATTGTAAATATGATTAGGATCGATGAATAAATGAAGGCGCTAGAGTGTAATTAAGCTAAAATATAGCAAATTTTCAAAGTCAAGGGCCAATAACTCTTGAAGTTCTAATCCGATTCCGCCCATACTTGTCCATGATCTTTTGGTTACACACATTTACTAAAAATATGATTAGGATTGATGAATAAATGAATGCGCTAGAGTGTAAACAATCTCAAATATAGCAAATTTTTTAAGTCAAGGGCCCATAACTTTTGAAGTTCTGGTCCGATTCCGTCCATAATCGAACTTGTCCAAGTTCTTTCGTTATACACATTTAATGAAAATATTATTAGGATTGGTGAATAAATGAAGGCGCTAGAGTGTAAACAAGCTAAATATAGCAAATTTTGTAATTCAAGGGCCCATAACTCTAGAAGTTATTGTCCAATTTTGCCCATAATCGAACTTAGCCGAGACATTGTGGCCATACACATTGTGAGCAAGTTTAATCACGATTCATTCAGAGCAGCAGATGCTAGAGTGTAAACAAACTAATTGTGGATGGACGACGGACAAAGTACCACGACGCCAGACATTCAACGATCCTAAAGCAGGTGAGCTAAAAACTTGCACAGCATTGCATGTAAACCATTTATTTGACCTCATGAAATACTGTTAAAACTGGAAATACCTCTACATGGAATTCTTATGAACATAAACAACATTCTTTAAATGCAGGGTTCTTACAAATTATCTGACACCAAATCCCCTGACTTTTCCCTGGCTCAAACCCATTTTTCCGTGACTTGTTAGTTCAAAGACATAAAACTTGTTGAAAAGTGGCAAACAAACATAACTAAAATGCCACTGTGGATTTTCCAATTATATCAAATGCATTACTATTTGGTAAAAGCTCATATCATCTCATACACTAAGAAAAAATTTGCAGCATAAGTAAGAACAAATACATGTTTATGAAGATTTATCAAGTGATTAAAGCAAGTTAGAAAAAATGGTTTGCTTACAGCACAAGACAGAAAATGTCCCGACTGCTATCATTCCCAGACTGTTTTAAAAAATCAAAGTTTATAAAAATTTCCCCTTAACCATAAAGAAATTATTCCCCTCATGACCTTTCCCTGACCAGTATGAATCCTGAAGCTATCCAGCTAAAAAAATTAACCTACATTGAACAGGTTGAACCAAATACATCTCAATATCATATTTTTGCAAAAGTTGAGTCAATATCAAGATTTCCCCAGCGAAATGAGACCTGTTTAACCATCGCCAACCATTGCTGTGGAGTCATGGTTGAACATTGTTATATGGAACCATAGTTAAGCATGGTTTAACCATGGTTTAGCTGACCATGCATATGTTTAAGCAGCATATGCCATGGTTCAACCATAGTCAGCTGAACCATTGTTAAATCATGATCAACCATGTATTAAGCATGGTTTAACCATGGTCAGCTTAACTCAGCAACCAAGGTTGAGCATGCTTGACTATGGTGCCATTGAACAAAAATGTTAAACTGTGCTTAACCAATGGTGGAGACTGAACATGGTTAAGCATGGTCCATTACGGAGTGGTCAGGGCTGACTACCCCTATCAAACAGCATCTTCAAAAACATGTTGTCTTCATAATAAAATTATAAATAAGACAAACTTGCTATTACAGTCAAAACTCGTTATATCGAAGTTCTAGGGACTTGCCAAAATACTTCGATATAAACGAACTTCGATATAGGAATTTCGATACCCATGTTTACATTTTAGAGCTAAAGTCAGTGTGTCGTAATAATTTACGGCATTTATACCGGTACTAAAAATATACGGGTACTTTCGATATATCTATTTTGCTATACACATTTCCAATATGCATAAGATCATTTTAAATGAGCGAATAGCAGCATTAATAATAATTTGTTTCATCAACAAAAAGTTTGTATCAGTTTTATAATCGTGAGAATGGACACTAACATGTTTATACAGCTGTCAATAATTAAATACTGATTTTAAATTGTAGGTGTTTGTTTGCGGAAAAGGTGCGAACATTTCTTTTGTAATTTGGCGACATAATTGGACTCCCCTTTGTTAAATTCTACTTTCTGTTTTATACGACTGTCGGGAGCAATGCGACTTCTGCTGTGAAATAAAGCAATAATTTACTGTTATTGTTTGATTTTCATCAGTTTATATCAGAAGATTAACTCCCTCTGGAACTTGTAACTATCCTCGTTTGATGTCAAAATTTGACAGCGTCTTATAGAAGGGTCAATGCTAAATACCTCAGATTGCTAGTCCATATAGGTGCGTCTTATAAGCGCATGCATCTTATAGTCGAGCATATACGGTATTATAATATATTTTCATTTCTACAAACAAAAATAAAATCACAATAGATTGAAACCACCTTGGCGAAATGAATCGTTACAGTTCATGAATTATTCATGATCTGTTCATGGATAGTTCACATACACAATTCATGAAAAAATATGAAAAAATCATGATTGCTAAATAAGACCAATTCTTGAATGTTTCATCAAATACCAGTTCATGAACTGTTCATGAATTGGGATCATAAAATGTTCAAGAATAATTTTCATCTATTAAATTCTTCTCAAATGTTTACAAACAGTTCATGAACTAATCAAGGACTTAATTTTAATAAACAGTTCATGACCTGTGCTTGAACTTGTTGTTCATGAACAGTTCATGAATTTTTTGTTATACAAATGTATTGTCTCATTTAAAAATCATGATATTTTAGGAAATAGTTCTTCAAAAGTTCATGAACTATAGTCCTGAAAAACTTTTTATGAATATTTCAAGGGCTGTTTTTGGACTAGATGTCATTGAACAGTACGTCAAATTTTGTGTGTTAACATAGACCACTGAAGTATTTAGCAATAATCATATAATGACCTTTCTGGAGATGTCACTGGAGTCACGAGTCAGAAGGATCATCTTTTAAAAAAATAAATATTAGAAACCAAATACTTAAAAAAATATCAAACTACAATGCAGGCGCAGCAATTCACCAATGATTTAAGAAAATCAAATGAATAAGTTCCAACTTAAACCCGCGTATCCGCTAGCCAATGAAATAGCACACCAGTGTTGCTGTTTTGTATATATAATATATATATATATATATCCCGTCTAAGTCTGTCATGTTAAAACTATTTGCATGGGCATGAACAATATAAGTACATACAGTAGAAACTCCCTAATCTGAACTCCTTCGGACTGACCAAAGAGTTCGGATTAGAGAGGATTTCGGATTTGTTTTGTATTGCGGATTTTTACTTTTACATTGAAAACTCCTAGACTTTTGAAAAAAATGAGCTAGATTTACAAATTTACTCTCAATTAATCATCGACAAAGCTTCGGGATTCTATCATAAGCAGGCTGCAGCTTGAGGTAAAGCTAGACCACGTACTTGTATTCGGATTTTGCCAAGTAGATATTGACTTATAAATTTCATTAATTTATTAAACAATATTTTAGATTTTTTTATTTAACAAATGCGGCATAATTTTTCTAATTTTCCGAAAAATAGACCCGACATTTAGATTTTCAAACACATTGTCGTCTGCATTAACAATCTATTGAAAAATGGCAGAGGCACCAAGTTACTTTAAAACGCCACAAAGTAATTTTACATAAAAACTATGGCAGCATTTTGGTTTGCCGATTGATGAAACAAAGAAGCACATAGCAATATGTAAGAAGTGTCACCACGATATCAAGTATAGTGGTGGGGCTAGCAACATTAGAACACACATATGTCTCATCCTCACCTTACTGTATTTTATTATTTACAACACTAAATTAACTAACAATTTCGTACATTTATACCTCGTTACACTTTGTTAATATTATGTTCTATATTGCTCTTATTGCCATGCAAAACATGAATTGAGTAAAATAAAAGTTTGAAGTCAACATAACATCCAAGTTGAAAGTTTCAAATTATCAATTTAAAATGTAGTATTGTTAACAAATGATTATAAAATCTGATTCTTTAAACAACTTTATCTGGCTGTAAGTCGAGTAAATTCAACAATTATTATGCCTAGTTTCTCATGATTCTCGGTATATAGGAGTTTTGTATCAGTCCAATTATCTGGTACTGACCGAGTTTTTATGGCATTGCAAGTAAATTAAACATGAAAAAAGGTATTTTCTACAGTGACAGAACTGTGCCCCTTCTGCAGCATGTCTAGATTTGTATAACGCTCATAAATTTATAGGTTATTTGATGCTCTATTTTTATCATATTGGTTCAACATAAAATTCACTCATTGCATGTGGGCTAAGACTGCAAGGATTTCTTTGTACATAAAACATATATGTACATGCTTTCGCAGAATGTACTGGTCAGGTACACTTGATAAGGTTTGCGGCTTCATTTGCATAATATATTCATAAACGCAGGAGCAGGTAAGTTTGATAGTACAACTGCATTGTATTTTATTGATTGTGAGCACTAGATTAGCACAGGCTTTAAACTTTCGACTGTTGGCATTTGTAGAGGAGATATGAATAACAATATTTGATTCACGACAGTGATTTTTTTCTTTGTTTAATTTTCGTTCTAGATTTAGCTACATCGTTATCTAGTGCCACCTGTATACTGGTCATACAAAATACTGCGAGTTTAACTCTTTACTTAGCATAAAATTCATGCAGTGCTAGTATGCAATCATTAAACCATATAACTCATATAAACAATCCTTATTTGTGCCAAAAAAACATAAAAATACTCTAAAAAAAGATAAAAACATGCGTCATCTGCTTGCATTCTTTGACACACTGACTGCAATATAAATTTTTACCTTGTACACAAAAAAACGCAAATCGGCCAATCAAATGCAAGATATGCAAGATACGCAATCATGTGGGAAACTCCTGCAACAGCACTTAACTCCAACCATTGTGCGGAACATCTATCATTTGCAGAAATATCAAAAAAGTGTTTTAAGAGACAAAATGCATTACAATTATATAGTAGTAATAATTTGAATTGAATTCAAATGATTGCATGAATGATATATTGACATCACTGTAGAAATGACAAATCATCGATGAATAATGTTTGAACGTCGTGGCATGCAATATAAACAATTGTCTGGTTCCCTGCCTACAGATGCCTGGCGTATTATTGTCCGGGCATTCGCGGTACGGTGTATTTCGGGGTTTTAAGTGTACAACGGATATAAGCCGTTGACCCGTATTTTCGGGGGTGTTACACGTTAATTCAAAGCTAGCGCCGTTTTAGTAAGAATAAATGGACCAATAAATACATCAACACCAAACAAATACTATCTCAAATGTCAATGAACCATTTAAACTGAACCAAATATCTGATTATATCAGAAAATTTAACCTTTTACTTTTACTATTGGTAATCTGTGTCAGTGAGAAGCTGTCAAATATTTTCTGGGATTCTGATTGGACAGCCTCATTTCAGTAGTGGCGAATGCACACACTTTGATGCTATACTGCACACAGTTAGTTTAGGCAGGTAGTTTTATTTACAACTACCTGAGGCGTGTTCAACAATGCGAGCGCTCGAACTGCGATCGACCGAGCGCTCGCCGTACGCAATATTGGTATCGTGAACGGTTGCGAGCGCCCACTTCAATTTCAAGATGGCGTCCATAACGACGAAAGTTTACGGAAGTGAAAATACATAATTGCGTTTTATGAGATACCGAGCAGTCTCGACGATAACGACAGTGACAGGGTGCTAGAGATGGTTTCTTTTACACACAAGAAAACAGTCATTCTACTTGATACGGCGAGAACTGTGCCGACCAACAGTGATCCTGTGTTCAAGGAACTCTTTCGAGTTTCGCACGCCAAGAAAATCATTTCGGGTGAATATTTTCGTAATTAAATATGTTTTACTTCAATACTTAAGTAGGAATTTCAGATTTGGAGCTTATTTGAGATATTCTCAGACAGTGGGGGCGGGGGGTATAGCCCCGTCTATATACGGTCTAATTACCAGTACAAGTAGAGATTCCAACGGCCCTGCTATAGTAATAGTATTGTATTGTTATTTTTAATTGATATACGTTTTCTGTTTGGTAAAACAATATTACTGGAGATCTACAAAATTAAATAACTTGGTCTAGAATCGATGTTAAATAAATGAGCTTAAATTAAATTAATTATTGTACATGATCTTTTGATAAAGATAAATCTAATCAATGTAAATGGTCTTCATTATTCAGTTACTATTGGAAATGGTTGGTCTACTCACTGTGGTGCAGTCAATCAGTCTGGAAAGACCTTATGCTGGCAAAGGATTCCTCTGCAATCAGGAGATCTTCGGTGGTGTAGCTGATAAGTTTTGACTATGTAAAGGTTCCCTACATTAATAACTTTGATAACTTTTGTTGGGTAACGTGTGGGGAAAGTATTCTTCCCTCAATGATACGTTGGTCAGACTGGATTGTATATGAAGATATATACCCAATGGGTTTTCTTTCTTGGCTGATTTTGCTTTAGATTGAAGCTACATACAGATTATTTCCATTACAGGACCTGCAGAATGTAGTGACTCATTTATCATATAATATGCAGGACAAGATACCCTGTATTCTTTCTGCAGGGTGTTTGTGACAGCACATTGCAATTCAGAGATTTTTTATGCATACTCTAGGTCAGTACATGATTCCAGGGAATTAACTGCTATATATTGCAATCATTTGAAAACTTAGTGCCCTAATAATTACCACTTGTTAGGTGATTCTACCTACTGTCTGTTTAAATATTTGTTGGTTCCCTTTAGGATAATGGGCATCTCACTCCAAAGCATTTTTTTGCAATTTTGTTCACTGTGAGTTCCACCAGAGTATGTATATATAGTAAGATACTTTGTGTTGTTGAAGTACACATTAAGAAAACTTTAGTTTTTGGATGTGAACAATGTGTCTATCATTACACATTATCTTTACAAGCTGTATTTTACATAATTATATGCTTGAATAACCAATTTTTAAGCAAATTTAATATCACCACTTGATAATGAAAAATGCAATCTAGTTGTTGACCTGTGATAAGATTACTGAATTAGCTGCATGATCATTTTGTTAAATAATTTATCTCATTTTTATCATTTACTCATGTTACCACTTTGGCTCAGGCTTCCTAGTAAATACTAGTACTTCAATGAACAAACTTAATCATACTAAACTGAAGCTTTGTTAGAAATTGCTTTGTAAATATTGATCTATTGTGAATTCTGCAAAATGTTAATTAACAGACAAATCAAATTACTTATTTTTTACTCTTCTAGACTCAAACTCAAAAATCCACAGATTATTGGAGGTCACAATTCAGTTGACTGCTAATAGTACTTTGTAAATAGAACTAGTTTTACAACTATTTGGATTTTTATTTTTATGTATGTTCAATTGCATTTATGTTAAATAATTATTTTATAGTATATTTTTAAAGCTCTTGTTATGGTCTAACAAGTATTGAGTTAGGTAAATACATGTATACAAATGTAGATAGATTTATTTCAATATACAATGTGTTAAAATGTTGTACATAAATAAAACATCTGTATAACTAGAAACAACATGTATGAATTCATTAATAGCAAAATCAGACATTTTATATCAAGGATAACACAAAAAAAAGAGTTAAAATAAACCCTTATTTCCATTGCAGTCAATTATAAGCTATACTACAAAGCTAATGTTTACTTATTTGTATACTGACTAGAAATGAATTCTGTATCTGTACATGTGGTCATTGAAATAAAATACTGAGTGATACAGAAAGATATTTAGATAACCTGTATAGTACATCCTCTCCAAAGTAACACACACTGGGAGAATAAAAATTATGTTTTTGTTGAGGTTAATAGAGGTTAATAGTAACAATGTACAGTGGGGAAAAGCATGCTGTCATTGAAGGGAGGTAATGTTTCTAAATAGTAGGTCGCACTAGAGAGGTTGTACTGTATAACACAAGTTACCAATCATATAAAATACATAGTATAATATTGAAAGATATTTTAAGACTAAGCAAATTAAAGTTGAAGCTATATATACATGTATTATGTAATTTTCTAAGAAGTTGAATTATTTGGTGTATATGCAACATTCAATCATTTGTGTCAATCAGTCTATGTCAATTTAAATACTAAATTGTAAAATGTATTTTTGTGTATGAATTGTTCAATATTCTAGCTTTTCATGTTAATTATTACTTCATAATAAATGCAAAATTTCAGTCAATTTAATCAATTGTACAAATGTTATATCTAGATACAAAAAAATGTAGTCCAAAATACATGTGATGACTAATTAGTTTACCTCACTTCCATTTTTCAGAGTATTTAGATTTCATTAAGTCTCATTTTTTAACTGTGTGAAGCATTGGAAGACATGTAATTATATAGTTACAGGTAGTCATTTATCATATTTCAATTGGTTATATTAATAAACAATCAGAGAATGGCTATGCTATGTCTTTAACATTATAATTATGTATTTTTTTAATGAACACTTATTATGAATTAAGTTCATGCATGTTTTATAATTGTTAAAATTGAGACATGATTCAAATGACTGCTGAAATTACTGCTTTGTTATTAAAATTATGTTTACAATTATTTTGAATCTGTTGTTTAAATAAATATTAAAGAGGTGTATACATAAATAAACAGTATAATAAATAGACAAATGAAAAATGCCTTGATAGATTTATACAAACTTTGTATTCATTTACTTTAATTACATAAAACTTTAAAAAATGTGATTTTTTTTATTTATCCTTTGATTCAAGTATGATGACTAGTCTTTCAAAGGTAGACACATGTATGCCTTGTGTCTGGAGCTATTCTCATATTGTACACATGTCTATGTTCCTCTTGGTATATATCAAACCATCTAGGAGTTTCATCATCAAAGCTATCTACAGGAGAGGTGCTTTCATTTAACATGATAACAGTATTGAATACACTATTGGCTGCTCACACTCTAATGTATATTCCTCATTGATTTAAAAAGAGTCAACAATGGAGTGGAAACCCTCAATAAGATGCCATAGCATATCCTCCATCATAACCAAAGTACCTCCATATCTGTCGCCAATTACGGTATTAGTTTCAACAGTTTTTCCATAATGTTTGATGCCTGCAATATGAAATAAACAGTCAGACATTAATACCTATATACATACATTTTCATCCATACTACAATGTCATTGTCTTTGTGATTATTGATATTATTTAGATTATTATTGTACACATGCACTACCACAGAAACACAATATCTTAATATTATTTGTCAAAGGTATTTCCCAATGTAGAATGATCAGACATCTAAATGCATTCATAGAAACTAACTATTCTTAGAAAATATCTTAAATCACAGTCAGAACAATTGTGAAGTAATTCAAATGAAAATATCATCCATGCCACATGACCCAGATATATTCTTCAGACATAATAAAAAAAATATTAACATGAAAGGAATGTAGTACAAAATTTTAAGATATACATAATACAATTTGTTGGATAACCTCATGATATGCCTAGGTCAGGGAGCAAGACAGAAGCATGATGGGTATTTGATATACAGTCACTTCTAACCACCGCAACTAGATAAATGTGAATAACCGAAATAAATGAACACCTTGACACAAATGAACAATTTAAAACTTTTCTATTCATACAGATATTTTAAATATTAAGTCTTACATTTTGCCATAACAGACACTAAACTCTTAGATTATCGAATGTATGCTACATAGAATATTATGAAAAAATCTTAAACAACAACAACATAAATTATAATGATACAATGAAATTCAATCAATCAATATCTTTATTTCCTCCTATCAATAGGAGATTTTTGAGCATATATAAACACAAAGTGTGTACCTTGCTGCAATCATCAAGGTTGTATATTACATTCTTTGTCATGCAAATCTTTCACAAGTTCCCCCCAGGCTTGTTGCTAGGTGATGGTGTCTCTATCAAAATGTGCTGCAGCTAAGGTCATCTGTCAAGTAGCAATTAAATTGCTCATTGTGTCCATGTACAATTCCTAAGAAACAAAAATGAAAGAAATTACAATACATGTACTATGTACACTACTGTGCTATAAACAGGATAATAGGAGTCCTCCTTTGAAAACATAAAATATGCATAACAATTGTTTGAACTATGCTAAAGTACAGTCAAACCTGTTATCAGCCACCTCAGAATAAAGGCCAACCTGTGCATCTAGCCCATTATTTCAAAAACTCAAAACAATTATTTAGATCAAGATGACATCCAAATAAAGGCCACCAGTCACTAAAGACCACATTGTCTTTCCCAAGGGTGGCCTTTGTTCACAGGTTTGACTGCACATAAATAAAATTCTACACAATAGTGATATCTTGAACATCATTTCAACTTACGGAAGGTCACAATAAATGTCATCATAGGATAAAACTTACTCTGGATTCGACAGAAAAAAAGATAATTGCTTTATAAGTTTACCTTGCTTTTCTTCACCGCTACCATTAATTTAGTATCTGCTGCTGTTGAGATGTTGTTGACATTGACAACTTTAGCTATGCTTGATGTCATTGTAAGTGGTGATGATTTTTCTGTAAAAAAGACAGGATAGTATAAGTTGCACCCTGGAAATAAGTCGACTGAATTTAATTATTTTTAATAAATTTAATATTTTTACAAAAAGATAACGTATTTTCAATCAGTGATTATGGTTCACAATAATTTAAAAAAATACTTTGTATAATTTATAATATTGTATAATGGTGTAACAAAAAAAAATCAAAGAAAATGTTTTGTTAATTAGTCGGTAACAATATGAAGAACAAGATTTCCGATAATTAAACTAGATTTTAGATCTATATGTCAGTTTAATGTAATTAGAAAAATACATACATATACTTATCGTTTTGACATCGATGATTAACACAATCTGTGACTATAATAACAAATGTCTGTCCCGTGTCTTGGTTTTTAAAATTCAGCTCGCTCAACTTCCATTCATCGGCCGCCATCTTGGAAATCATAGCGATTCACCAAAATAGGTGTATCGCGAGCGCTCGGAGTGCTCACCGAGCGCCCGTGTTTATAAACCGTTCAGAAGGCGGGCGATCGATTGCAGTTCGAACGCTCGCATTGTTGAACACGCCTCTGGTGTTTAGAGCATTGCATACACTCTTCCCCCCAAGTAGGTACACAAGATTGCTAGAGAAGATACGACCCTCTGGGTACCCAGGACAGACAGAACTGTATTTGTTTGATCATAAGATATTTGTATATCCCTTCGTCACTGGTAGTTTGAAAATATATATAAGAATAACTTTGATCGAAGACAAATACAAAGACACAAATATCGCCTATTCGCGAAAACACATGACATTTACATAACTAGCACGTGCAACCACAAATAAAAACATTAAACACTTAGGCCTATATTACATCATTAAGTGCATCACATTTTATCAACGAAAATCAATACTTACGAGGCAGCAGTTCATAAACAGGAGAAAACTCAGACGAAGCCTGGCACGAAACGTTCTATACATAGCGTGACGTCACTACGTTTGTCTAACCTCTATACAGAAAACTGATTACTATCTACATTTAGATAGTTATACATACGCTAAAAGTATAGTTCCGCGGAAGGATTAAAAATGTCAAAACAACCATATCGGTTGTATGTTATTAACAAAATTTGTTTAGTTATGTAAAATGAATACGTAGTACCATTTATATTCTTATTCTTTCGTCAATAACACTAATTATTCAATGAAACGCAATGTTGAAGAACGCTTGGCTCCAATGTGTACCATACGGAGACATCACGCTATGTTATTGTTTATAATTTCCATTTTGTAAGTATTTCATGCAAATACCCATAATGCCCCGAGCAGAATAACACAGGTCAGTGCGTAGCGCTACCGTAGTGTACACATTGGGCACGAAAGGGAGGTAAAACTTAAAGCCACAACTTCCGCCCAACATCCCGGCAATATTTCCGGCAATTTCCGTAAGATTACCATATCTGGTATTGGGCCAAATTTTCCCAAACGGCTTCTGACACGGCATGAAGTGACGTCTCGCGCTCTATATATTTCACGTTTACAAAAGCAAAATTTACAGTGAAATGAGTGTTTTTAGAAGGAAAAGGGCTTGTTTCGTCGGTTATAATTATCTTGTGATAATATCAGCAATTGGTTGTTTTTTGCATATATTTTTTATAGCAAAAAGCTAATGGGTCTTTAACTTGTTTTATTTTGCCACACAAACTAATATAAACTTTGCTCTGTATGATATGTCTATCACTGGTCAGTTACACTCGTTACCAGCACGAAATAAAACGGGTACATGTATGAAACAGAATAATTTCAGAAGTTACATCAAGTGTTAGTTTATGCATGTTTTTATAACTTATAAGAAATGTAACTTGGTAAAATTTGTCATCATTATAGATTATTACCTGAATTTCAATTAATATGCTGTAGAGTATTTGCAAGTTATGTCTCTAGAGTATTCAACGATAAAGTGAACTATTATGATACCCGACACAGTATTACAATCAATACATTGTACAACGAATATTATGTAATTTATAACAGTCTGTCCATACTCATGATATTTGCATGTATAAGCAAGCGACGTACGTACGTGTTTGTTGTACTCATATTTACCTGAATAAGGCAAATATCATTCTGCTGATCTTACGAATGTTAGACAATAAGCGTAACCTCCCTTTAAACGTTAAACAAAAAATACCTATCAGCAGTTAATACTCATATAACGTGCAGGGGTATATTTATCAATTGACAACCGTGGGACAATATATAATTTTCCTCTGGCTATAATTAGCCAAACTGATTCGTAAAAACAACTAAAGGTTGATCAAGATGCAAAATGAACAATTTATAACAATTACTATAGACAATGGTTTCTTAAACCGATATATCATAAAATCTTGCTTCAACTTCAACTCAGAACTTATCAGCCATACAGACGATGACACGAAATTATGTATCCGTAACAAATCAACCTTTGTTACTATCTCTGTGCTACGCCAATATAATACCACAGAACAATGTTGGGTAGCTCTTTCTCGTGGTTTCACAAAGCTCAACAACACACGGTATAACCGGATGAATGCCCTACAGAGTGATGACTACCCAACAGAGGTAAACACCGATGACGGGTGAGTAGTGGTGTTATATTTCTTACCAGCAATTCTCGAATTCGAACTTTCTTTTGGATCTAAGGATATGTGAATGACCACGAAGGTTGAAATGAACTATTCAAACAGTCTCGCATGCTATCTTTGCGGAATAAAGCTGATAGCGCCTGTTTATACACGACACGCAGAAAATAATGCTCAAATCTCACATTTATTGCCTGAAATTAAACAGTTTGCGATAGTTTTGAACTATTTAACCTCACAGATCTAACGAAATATCATCTATGAACAATTCTGTAAAGTTACAACTCTGTCCATGCTCTTAAACCGATGTTTGACCCTTCCAAAGAGACCCTGGTATGCGCAAAAATGATGACGTTTACCGCCGAGGAGATTTTGAGAGGATGACGTGAACGACAGATAATGAAAAAATATGGATGACGTTCACGGCTGAGGAAAAGAATTAATGAAATTGCCATTTTGCGCAGTTTCAATCGTTTTTTACCCGGTAAAGCATGGAATCTTTCGAAATGTACATGTCAATGAGCATTTTTCAACAGAAAGTGTTGAATAGGATAGCCTAACACGTATATTATTCATATACATACGCACATTTATTCAATATATACCGTCATTCTAGTTACTGTAGTCACTCGAAGAATCTATGACATTTGCAAGACAAATCTTTATCAATTTGAATGTAAAGATTCTGAAATCTAGTCATATATTTTCAGCCTAGTTCTGTTCCGACATTACATACATACTCAGCATACTATCCAATGTAATTTAATGGTAAGTGAAGCTAATCAAGACTATTCCGTCATTTTACTGTCATTTAAACAAGCTTCCCGTAATACCGTTTTTATACAGACGGGAAAGCAGTCTGCAGTCTTTCATATCTAAAGGTGTGCATGACTTCTTGAAGATAGGCTCAAGAAAGTTTTTTGTGATACTCAATCACGTCTTATACTTAATGCGTGCGTGCGCAACTTTCAGTATCGAATTCAAATGTAGTATCGATGACATTTGATAAGTGTAAATGTATTGGACGTAGAAGATTGTATCTAAATTAAATTAGTAGCTGATTAATATAAATGACTGAAATGCTTTTAATTTGATTACGATTTTAAAGGTATCTAAAAAGCATGAAACTCAGACTTAGACTTCATATGACGGAGTAATGTTGGTTTGTCAAGTAAATACTTCCTGCCCACAGGTAACTGTATCATCGTCCGTCCACAATTAGCTTGTTTACACTCTAGCAACGAATCGTGATCAAACTTGCTCACAATGAATATGGCCACAATGTCTCGGAAAAGTTTGATTATGGGCAAAATTGGACAATAACTTCTAGAGTTATGGGCCCTTGACTTACAAAATTTGCTATGTTTAGCTTGTTTACACTCTAGCGCCTTCATTTATTCACCAATCCTAATCATTTTTAGAATGAATATGTATGACCTTTCGGTCTTTGATAAGTTTAGTTATGGGTGGAATCGGTCCACAACTTCAAGAGTTATGGGCCCTTCGGCCTTGGATTAGGAAATTTGCTACGTTTTAGCTTGTTTCCTTCATTGTTGGTGTTGATCTCAAAATCTACGTAAAAATGGATTATACGAGATGAAAACTATATTGTCTGGTCATTAATTATAGTTGTTCTCAAGTGAGCGATCAAGGGCCATCTTGGCCCACTTGTTTGTAAAATTTACACATCTATAGACTCGAATAGAAAATAAAACTAAATATCAATTTCTGTAAAAAAAACTTTATCAATGATACATTTACATGTGTGCCAGCCAATTTATGTTTAAAAAGGGCTTGCTAAAAATATTTTTATCATGCACACCTGACATATAGATATGGAAGACTGCAGACTGCATACATTCTATATGTATCGTGCCGTCTTATGATTTCGACGTTCTTATGTTTTCGACGGTTTTCATTTTCTCAAGATTGCGTCATTATCACGCGAGATTTATTTAAGCCCCGCCCCCTCTGAATGTAAACAAATGATGCTAGTTGTCACAAAAATATCAGGCGGTTAAAAAATGGAATTACGACTGGTAAACTAGCAATATCAAAGTCACTTACTGATTTTTCATGGTAGATTGCTATTCCCAAAATTTGTGTCGACAAAATACCCAAGAAAAAACTTTTTTCATCAAATAATCTTCAAACAAACATGTGCACGTCTGCAGTAGACATAACCTTTTCCGGTAGTCACGTGGTCTGGACAAATTTTTGTACAGGGTGTTCTCAAAAGTTTTTCTCCCACTAATACTTTCTTACGGTGTCAGACCACAAAATTGTGTTTCCTCACTACGCTAATTCTCTAAGTATCCAGTAATAATTCAGGCCAAGTCCCAGGTAAATAGTAAGGACAGGTCATATTTTGCTGATGACCTGAGTAAAGCATACTTGTAAAACAGTGATAAAGCAAGATTTATCAGTAGAAAGGGTGACAATGAACAGTTAACCAATGTTTAAGAATAGTTTGTTGAGTTTTTATGGAAAGAAATACCGAAAAGTTGCCGAAAGTGCATCATATTTGCTGTTAAAAGTTGACAGTTAGGTATTTTAGTGAAAACAGCGTTTAAATTTCCAATATTCGTTGAACTCACTGACTGAACTTCGCTTTTGAGAAAAAATGTGTTTATTGACTTTTTAACCACCCCGTATCGCTATTTTTATCGACCAATGAAAACCGTCGAAAACATGTAACGTCACTGAGTGGGAAAACAAAAATGGCTGCCTTCATGAAACGGCTCTAAAAAGGTCAATACTCTATTGTTTTGCTTAGAAATCGGTATTTTATGTAGAAATCTTAATGTTAGTAATTACTTCCATGTCAAATTGTGCATGCAATAAACGTCCGTTTATTTACCGGGCGAAATATGCTTGCACCGTCGAAAACCTAAGAAGCCAGGATATTACTCGTGAAAGATACCACATTTGCTTCCATTTTAATATCACAAATATCGTTATATCCAATTGCCATACTTAATGGATAAAAAAGGAAAATTTACCAACATACATGTCGTCGCTTAGATTCTAATTTATATATATTTTCTTTCAATGGAATTTAACGTCGCACCAACAGCCGTACGTGGTCATTTAACGACTGTCCAGCTCTTACGGCGAAGGAGCCCCAGGCGTACATCTGGGTAGAACCACCAACCATCCGTGGGCTTGCTAAACAGCCTCCTCACATAACAAATGTGTTTAGTCCAATGTTGGATTCGAACACACAGCAGTGAAGCGCTGGTAGCTACTATTCACAAACCATAACCACACGATCATGGAGGCGTTCGCTTTACTCGTATTAACATACATGTAATAAGCAAATGTCATTCAAAGTTTCATATATTTGGAATCTTAGAATGCCTGCCAGAACATAATTATCTACCAAAATGATACATTCATGCTATATATAATTTCTACATAATTATAATCATGTACTGTAACATACGAGGGGTGTTCCAAAATTATTGTTACTTTGGTGATTTCTCTTTGATAGAAGTAATTCTGATCATTTTACTTTGCCCTGTCCCTCGAAGTACTCCCCCTCTGCATCTATGCATCGTTTCAACCGATCGATCCACTTTTGGAAACAGTTTTCGTACTCTTGAATTGGTATACTCATAAGATACTGGTAAATGGCAGAGCCAAGGGCATTTCTTGATTTATATTTTTTTCCAGACAGGTGAAATTTTAGTTTTGGGAACAAGAAAAAGTCACAGGGGGCCAAGTCCGGTGAATATGCAGGGTGGGGGAGGACAGTGACCTTTTCTGCCTTCAAAAACTCCGTTACAAAGCGCGCCTTGTGTGCTGGCGCATTATCATGTAAGAGTCTGAGGTACTTCAAACTTGTCCGTGGACGGCGGCGTTTGTAGACTTTCTTAAGTTTTACAACGTCTCTATAATACTTCGCTGTGACCGTTTTGCCTTTTGGAACAGGGATTTGAATGATTGGACCCTTGTTATCAAAGAATATGACATACAAAACCTTCCTCACGGTGCGTATTCTTTTTGCAATGCTAGGGCGCCTGGCGTTTTTGATTGCCCAGATTCGATTACTGCATTTTCGTTTGGGTTCGAAAAAATACACCCATGTTTCATCACCTGTGACCACATTATCAAACGCCTTTTTGCTGTATTTTGGGTATTTCTTCAATAAGGATTTGGCCTTGTCAACCCGGGACCTCTTTTGGTCGTCAGTTAGTAAATGGGGTATCCACCTGGCATTGATCTTGCCCAGCTTAAGATGTTTCTTTAAAATACAATGAATACGTGCTAAAGATAAGCCTGTCATTTTAGCTAACTGCCGGACAGTGTACCTTGCATCTTTTTCAAGGATTTGCCGAATTCGTTCAATGTTATGCTTCGTTGTTGTTGTTGCAGGGCGACCTGTGTGAGCAGCATCTTTAAGCTGCTGGTGTCCCGACTTAAATCGAGCAACCCACCTACAAATAGTCATATATGACATTTGACCCTTCCCATAGGTATCACACACCTCACGATGAATATCCACCGGCTTTAAGCCAAGTAGAGACCTACCTTTGATATAGGCCCTAATTTCAATTACATTGTCAGCTCTCTTGCCAACCATATTTGTATAGAGTGTAACGAGTGCGCTACAAAATAATGTACACAGCACCAAGGTCAGTGTAATTGTGAGCGAGATATTTACCTATCCCACGCTTCAGATATCACGCTATCGCCACGAGGTAGTTTTAAGCTCATTTAGCACTATTTCCACGAGATATTGCGCAAGTAACAATAATTTTGGAACACCCCTCGTATATTATACATGTATAATATATGTTACAGTAATTACCTCCATTTTTATTAATATTCTGATGACAGCTGTGTATATGAATAAATGTGTCCATACAGTACTATCATCGATATTTCCCGCACCTATTACGTTACAATCAATGGTTACAGATTTCGGTTTACATTATTATTACCATTATTAATAAGGATTAAAAATAATAATCTGTAATTTTGCATGTACGTGCATGTGTACTATAAATGAAAACGCGCAAAATGCCATTCTTTTCAAACACAATGCAAGGAGTGTTAGCGTTTGTATACTATTTCATTTCAGGTTGTTAAAAGGGTAAATCGCGCAAGCCGTCCATTTATTTAAATTATACCTGTTACCTTTTATAATCTTAGCGATGAGAGTTTTATGTACATTCACCATGCATTTTTATTTTTATAGCGTTTACATTCCATATTGGATGATATAAATTGTAACTTAAAACGGCGTTTTAAATAATGTAGTCACCTGGAATGTACCGTATCATATGATACATGTTTTAGATATCGCTATGACTATTTATGAAAACAGATCACATCTGAAGTACGTTTAAGTCGATTTATATGTCATTTTGTGTGATCAGTCTGTCCCTGAATGTTATATGTAAACAAAACGATTCTTAAAAAAGTGTCCTGGAAGTTAGCGAGGTTATGCAATCAATATATAAATTATAGATTTCCAAATGATTTGCTGGCATAGTGATAACTTAACATAATGACCTTGTTAATGAATGTTAAGGTGGGGAATTATTTTTAAAAAAATCACATTTTAGTGGGTTTTACACCGCTTATGTTGATTCATTCTATTTTGACAGTTCTCGGTTGCAATTGCAGTGTACTACGTCATCGGTTTACCCCCCCCCCCCCGGACCTTCAATCTGTAAACATCATCTCTCGACTTACAGGTAAATTGCCTTACTTTTATGAAGTCATTTAAGTAATTTAAAAAGCCGTAGCACACCAAGGATTTACAACTGGATTCTATGATGTTGTGAAGAAAGTTTGTAGTAAGAATCTTTGATAAAGGCCTGAAAACGGGATAAAGTTTTTTTGCATTTTTGTGACAAATGTCCGTCAGGGACCATTCAGAAAATACTAGTACTTTATCTAGTGTTCACGCCTTGACGAGACGTTAACATCTGTTCAGTAACTTTTTTACAATTCTGTAAGTTACAATAGCAATTCCTTGGTATTATTTTCCTTTACTTTTCCGAGTTTTTATAATGAAAACACATTTCACCTCAGAAGCGGCAGGTGCGCGGTGACGTAATGTACTAACATCGGGTTATACAAAAAGCAAACGTAATTTAAGCTTGGATGAGATGCATCATAGGTAATTATAGTTCATGCTTCAACAATGAGCTGTCTTTTGGGGAATTTAGAAAATAAATTAATGAACTATTTCTGTTTTTAGATACAACTACATGGAACTAGTTTAGATAACCTCACGAGTTCAATAAAGTGCACCAATTGTATGTGTGTTTAAAATAAATCATAACAAACGGTTTGTTTGTATTTTGAAGTTATTTGTTCTTAGGTTAAGCATTAATTAATATTTGCTTTTTTGTCTACCTTGATAAACGTTTGTTGGGGTGTAAAACTGAAAGTTTCGCCAACTACAAAATACAGGTATGTTTGACAGAAAAGACGTACCTGTTTAATAGACGAGGAGTGTTTCGCTATTTTTGTCACTGCTTTTTTAGCATATTAACATTTTGTAATGTACATTTCACAAATGCAAATAGAAACAAAATAATACACGTTAACGACGGAGGCAAAATATAAATCTTACTATGGTTTTAAAGATATCATACTTATCTGCTTGCTTCCATTTATGATATTTAAAGCGCACTGATGTTATGATTACGTATATTATTTCTTTTAGAAAATAAACAGTACAATACAGACTGATATAAATAATCATTTAGTTGATTGTAACCCAATTACTTTATTTTTACAATATCATATCAGCGGAATACTTGATTAAGTATATTAACACCCTAATTGCATATAATACGTATATATTATGTCCTTAAACAACGTGCTGATATAAAAATAAATTGTAAAAAGAAAATCCTACCTACCTACCCACTGAACTATAATATTAAAAGTACTTTGTACATCATAATAGATTAAACTATTTCTATATTAAATAGAACAGGAGTAAAGACTACAACTTTTTTCATATCACTGCTTCTTCTTTCTCAACATTTAAATAGGTCAGAACCTAGAAATCACCAAGACAGATATTTTGAGCAATTTCTATCAAGATTTGATAAACAGTGTTATTAATGACCTGGTGGCCTAATTTTTATTTTTGTCGAAGATATTATAAAGACCAACATTCTAACGAGATTTGATGAAGATCCAATCAAAACTGTGACCTCTAGAGTGATAACCCATGTTTGAACGCGTCCAATATATCATTAGAGCAAACATACTGTCAAAGTTTGGTGATAATACAATCAAAACTGTAACCTACAGAGTGTTAACAATGCTGTCAAGGGATTTGACTCCGTGACCTGATTTTTGACCCCAAATGACAAATGTTCGGACTTACCAAAGATATCATTGAGACAAATATTCGGACAAGATTTGATGAAGATCCAATAAAAACTGTGACCATCAGAGTATTAACGAGGTTTTCCTGCATGTGATTTGAACCCGTGACCATATATTTGACCCTAGATGGGGTCTCCTGATGAAATAATATTTATTTTTATTCTTCTAACTATAAAAATTGTATTACTTGACGAATAATCTAACTTTCGATCGATCAAAACAAGGTAAATTTCGAGAATTATTATGTTTACTCATTAAACGAATTGATATTCTTGACACCCGAAACTACACACGAAAGGTCATGAAATTCGGAAATTAGTGATGGACATTATACCTTCACTGTGTCATATAAAACAACATAAACAGCAGTGGCTTGATTATATACTTATTATTATTATGAGTCATACCACAACGACGTAAATTATGCACAGCTTATAAACGTCGTATCGCATTTTCCTCATCTTTTTAGTTTTGTTAAATACGATATTATAATTGTCGGTTTCACTAGAAGATATTTTTTTTACTTCCGCTTGAAACTAAGACATATGTTGGAAATTAGCTCATGGCAACTTTTTTCTTATACATTTGTATTGCCATTTTTGTACAAAGTAGAGATTTTAAGTGCATACTGTCACAAATCTTTTTTTAACTTTTTTTCTTACAAACCGACAGTTAAGTTGTCACAATTATACACTGTCAAGCTTTACACAGACATTCAATGATCGTCATGTAAGGGTTTTGTATTGGGTTATAAACTTATCATAGCCAATTCATCAGAAGTAAATCGAAAACGGTAATATTACACACACATTTTGGTCTGACGTAAAGCGTTGAATAAACCTGTTGTTTCCCAAGCTCTCTTTATTCAGCCATTTGATTAAATAAATTGTCAGTAAATTATTGTCATAGTTTATAGAAAGCAAGAGTATTAGGTATGCGAACCTTTCGTATAGTCTATAACTGGGCCCAGAGCCTTCACAACTTATCCTTACATACCTGTGGCTCATGTAAAACTCAGATTAGTCTATTGCTAAAATGTTGGATCACCATTATAAAAGTAAAGCCTTCACGGACAGTAATGATTACACTCATGGAATTTAGACCCCTTCTAAAGTATACTGAATGAGTGGCCACAGAAGCTTATGTGTCTAAAATCTTGTCAATTGAGTTTCCATATATCTTGACGTGTAAAGTTTAAAATGGACTCAGCGAAAGTAAAGAATGTGATGAAATCATAGCAAACATGTATAATTATTCAAGAACAATGGATATAAGAAATAGTAAATCTACTATTGCGTTGGATTGTAGATAAGGCAAACTCATACGCGGCTTAGAGATAAGTACAAAGAACTCATGTAGATAAGGAAATCTCACACTCGGCACTAGATTAGTACAAATAAAACATGAGTTGTGGATAAGGAAATCTCGCACTCGGCACTAGAACAGTACAAAAAAACCATGAGTTGTAGATAAGTAAATCTCGCAACCGGCACTAGATAAGTACAAAAAAAACATGAGTTGTAGATAAGGAAATCTCGCACTCGGCACTAGATAAGTACAAAAAAAACATGAGTTGTAGATAAGGAAATCTCGCACTCGGCATTAGATAAGTACAAAGAACTCATGAGTTGTAGATAAGGAAATCTCGCACTCGGCACTAGATAAGTACAAAAAAAACATGAGTTGTAGATAAGTAAATCTCGTACTCGGCACTAGATAAGTACAAAAAAAAAACATGAGTTGTAGATAAGTAAATCTCGCACTCGGCACTAGATAAGTACAAAAAAAAACATGAGTTGTAGATAAGGAAATCTCGCACTCGGCACTAGATAAGTACAAAAAAAAACATGAGTTGTAGATAAGGAAATCTCGCACTCGGCGCTAGATAAGTACAAAAAAAACATGAGTTGTAGATAAGGAAATCTCGCACTCGGCACTAGATAAGTACAAAAAAAACATGAGTTGTAGATAAGGAAATCTCGCACTCGGCACTAGATAAGTACAAAAAAACCATGAGATGTAGATAAGGAAATCTCGCACTCGGCACTAGATAAGTACAAAAAAAAAACATGAGTTGTAGATAAGGAAATCTCGCACTCGGCACTAGATAAGTACAAAAAAAAACATGAGTTGTAGATAAGGAAATCTCGCACTCGGCATTAGATAAGTACAAAAAAAACATGAGTTGTAGATAAGGAAATCTCACACTCGGCACTAGATAAGTACAAAAAAAACATGAGTTGTAGATAAGGAAATCTCGCACTCGGCACTAGATAAGTACAAAAAAACCATGAGATGTAGATAAGGAAATCTCGCACTCGGCACTAGATAAGTACAAAAAAAAAACATGAGTTGTAGATAAGGAAATCTCGCACTCGGCACTAGATAAGTACAAAAAAAAACATGAGTTGTAGATAAGGAAATCTCGCACTCGGCATTAGATAAGTACAAAAAAAACATGAGTTGTAGATAAGGAAATCTCACACTCGGCACTAGATAAGTACAAAAAAAACATGAGTTGTAGATAAGGAAATCTCGCACTCGGCACTAGATAAGTACAAAAAAACCATGAGATGTAGATAAGGAAATCTCGCACTCGGCACTAGATAAGTACAAAAAAAAAACATGAGTTGTAGATAAGGAAATCTCGCACTCGGCACTAGATAAGTACAAAAAAAAACATGAGTTGTAGATAAGGAAATCTCGCACTCGGCATTAGATAAGTACAAAAAAAACATGAGTTGTAGATAAGGAAATCTCACACTCGGCACTAGATAAGTACAAAAAAACCATGAGTTGTAGATAAGGAAATCTCGCACTCGGCACTAGATAAGTACAAAAAAACCATGAGTTGTAGATAAGGAAATCTCGCACTCGGCACTAGATAAGTACAAAAGAAACATGAGTTGTAGATAAGGAAATCTCGCACTCGGCACTAGATTAGTACAAAGAAAACCATGAGTTGTAGATAAGGAAATCTCGCACTCGGCACTAGATAAGTACAAAAAAAAACATGAGTAGTAGATAAGGAAATCTCACACTCGGCACTAGATAAGTACAAAAAAAACATGAGTTGTAGATAAGGAAATCTCGCACTCGGCACTAGATAAGTACAAAAAAACCATGAGTTGTAGATAAGGAAATCTCGCACTCGGCACTAGATAAGTACAAAAAAAACATGAGTTGTAGATAAGGAAATCTTGCACTCGGCACTAGATAAGTACAAAAAAAACATGAGTTGTAGATAAGGAAATCTCGCACTCGGCACTAGATAAGTACAAAAAAAAACATGAGTTGTAGATAAGGAAATCTCGCACTCGGCACTAGATAAGTACAAAAAAAACATGAGTTGTAGATAAGGAAATCTCGCACTCGGCACTAGATAAGTACAAAAAAAACCATGAGTTGTAGATAAGGAAATCTCGCACTCGGCACTAGATAAGTACAAAAAAAACATGAGTTGAAGATAAGGAAATCTCGCACTCGGCACTAGATAAGTACAAAAAAAACATGAGTTGTAGATAAGGAAATCTCGCACTCGGCACTAGATAAGTACAAAAAAACCATGAGTTGTAGATAAGGAAATCTCGCAACCGGCACTAGATAAGTACAAAAAAAAACATGAGTTGTAGATAAGGAAATCTCGCACTCTGCACTAGATAAGTACAAAAAAAACATGAGTTGTAGATAAGGAAATCTCGCACTCGGCACTAGATAAGTACAAAGAACTCATGAGTTGTAGATAAGGAAATCTCACACTCGGCACTAGATAAGTACAAAAAAAACCATGAGTTGTAGATAAGGAAATCTCGCACTCTGCACTAGATAAGTACAAAAAAAACATGAGTTGTAGATAAGGAAATCTCGCACTCGGCACTAGATAAGTACAAAGAACTCATGAGTTGTAGATAAGGAAATCTCACACTCGGCACTAGATAAGTACAAAAAAAAACATGAGTTGTAGATAGGGAAATCTCGCACTCGGCACTAGATAAGTACAAAAAAAACATGAGTTGTAGATAAGGAAATCTTACACTCGGCACTAGATTAGTACAAAGAAAAACATGAGTTGTAGATAAGGAAATCTCGCACCCGGCACTAGATAAGTACAAAGAACTCATGAGTTGTAGATAAGGAAATCTCGCACTCGGCATTAGATAAGTACAAATAACTCATGAGTTGTAGATAAGGAAATCTCGCACTCGGCATTAGATAAGTACAAAGAACTCATGAGTTGTAGATAAGGAAATCTCGCACCCGGCACTAGATAAGTACAAATAACTCATGAGTTGTAGATAAGGAAATCTCGCACTCGGCATTAGATAAGTACAAATAACTCATGAGTTGTAGATAAGGAAATCTCCTACTCGGCATTAGATAAGTACAAAGAACTCATGAGTTGTAGATAAGGAAATCTCGCACTCGGCATTAGATAAGTACAAAGAACTCATGAGTTGTAGATAAGGAAATCTCGCACTCGGCATTAGATAAGTACAAAGAACTCATGAGTTGTAGATAAGGAAATCTCGCACTCGGCATTAGATAAGTACAAAGAACTCATGAGTTGTAGATAAGGAAATCTCGCACTCGGCACTAGATAAGTACAAAGAACTCATGAGTTGTAGATAAGGAAATCTCGCACTCGGCACTAGATAAGTACAAAAAAAACATGAGTTGTAGATAGGGAAATCTCGCACCCGGCACTAGATAAGTACAAAAAAAACATGAGTTGTAGATAGGGAAATCTCGCACCCGGCACTAGATAAGTACAAAAAAAACATGAGTTGTAGATAGGGAAATCTCGCACCCGGCACTAGATAAGTACAAAAAAAACATGAGTTGTAGATAGGGAAATCTCGCACCCGGCACTAGATAAGTACAAAAAAACATGAGTTGTAGATAGGGAAATCTCGCACCCGGCACTAGATAAGTACCAAAAAAAACATGAGTTGTAGATAGGGAAATCTCGCATCCGGCATTAGATAAGTACAAAGAACTCATGAGTTGTAGATAAGGAAATCTCGCATCCGGCATTAGATTAGTACAAAGAACTCATGAGTTGTAGATAAGGAAATCTCGCACTCGGCATTAGATTAGTACAAAGAACTCATGAGTTGTAGATAAGGAAATCTCGCACCCGGCATTAGATTAGTACAAAGAACTCATGAGTTGTAGATAAGTAAATCTCGCACTCGGCACTAGATTAGTACAAAGAACTTGACAAAGCCTCGTTCTTTCTACTTATCTCTAAGTCTGGTGTAAGATTACCTCTTCCCCAACCCAACGCAATGTAAGATTTACTGTGTCCAGAATATCTCCAGAGCCAGTGACAAAATATCGTCTGAATCGAAATCGTTGTTACTACATTGTCTTCAACGACTTTCGAAGGATGTGTAAGTCATATGTAAACCAACCTCTTACATCGGCCTATCTGAGTATAAAAGACTCTCGAAACACCCGTGAGCGTTACGAGCTATCGGTTTACAAATTAATCCCGTGATTATCTGTGTAGGAAAGACTATTTGAAGTAGAAGTTCAAAGATATCAAGTTGCTTGATAAATCAGTAACAAAAGCTATGAGGGGCGGTCCGGTTTCGATAAACAAAAATCTGTAATGTTGATTGTCTTAAGACAGTAAATATCATTGAGTTTCAGTGTAATATTGTAATCTCGTTGAACATCGTGTGTAAATTTACTATTTAAGGAATACATACCCTAATACAAACAACCATTTCTAACTATAAAAGTCTTGTTTACTTCTATTGAACATGTTGAATGAATCATTTATAAATCATTCAACACGAGCTTTTTCTGAATTGTGTAATTTTGGAATTTATAAACATGAAATTAAAAATTCTAGACAATCACAGAAAAGAGAGATTACTAGATAGAAACATTACCTCCCTTTATAATAATGTTTTTTTTTAAACCCCTTTTTAACATTCAACAGTCGGAGTCATATGAGGCGGACAGTTTCCCTAACCATCGTTCCTGGGAACTAGTACTAGACTCCCATCCGCCGTTAGCAAATGCTTACAAAAAGATACATAGTCGGTTGCGGTGCCTGAACCGACGAACCTCTATCAGTGAGAGGTTTGAAGTGATTTGAAGTCAGTTACCTTCACCATTCGGCCAAAAATAATAACCGGATATAATATTCTACCGAAACGAAATATATTTACGAGTGTCGATAATACAGTGTAAACATTGTAATGTCATGATTTAGGTAATATAATTCCACTGTATAACTCAACTTATTGTTATTTTAGCCTTGTACTACTTCGACGTTGAACTATCTTGTTTTCTAATTTTTCTTTGTATCTTTCTTAGTTTAATATTTTTAATTAAATGCAAGTATTATTTAGTCGAACTAATTATTTTTAAGGATTTCAGTCTCTAATTTCAAACATCAATTTTGAAGAGTAATAAATTTCATTAATTTTACTGACATATTGACATATTCCTAAGGGTTCTGGGTTCAAACCCCACTGCGACCATACTTTTTCTCTCTTTTTTTTGTTTTTAGGTAATGTTTCGTATTAAGAACATGAATGTATACAGTAATATGGAAGAAATATTTATTCCATTTTTTGGGCTAGTTTATTGGAAGTTATACATGGTTAATTAACGAAAATCAAGTAACTATGGAATTCTGACACAATTTTTTTCAAAAGCGGACGGTGAAACTTTTTAAAATTTGGTGTTGATATAATACACATATAGTAGTTTATATAGATTTCATGTCTTCCCCTATTACAACCAATAAAGATGTTCGTCACCAAACACCAAAAAAAAATAGTTCCAAGGAGAAGACGGTAATCGGTCATATCTGGTTCACACTATTCATATAAAACGACTTTGGTGTAAAGATTATACATTTGTAATGTAATATATGTTGCTTAATTAGTGGAATCAAATGAAATACGTTAAAACAAAAGTCGAACATGATGAGATTACTGCGCAGCTGAACTATTGACAGCTGGTTTGTATTTAAATTAAAAACGAACTTCCTTACAGCATGTAGATTGGTGGTCCAGCGGTAATGATGCTCGCTTAATAGGGAGTGAGATGTCCTAGGTACGATACTCGGTAGTTGCATAATTTTTATTTTATTTATATAAACATTTTTTTCAAATAATTTGCTAAGATATTAAAGAGAAAGTATAGTTGTGTTAAAAAAATGTATTTCAATGAAATAAAAAACAAATCTACATGAAAATCATAATAATATGCAGTTTTCATGAAAATTGATAAAAACGATATCAATAATCAACAAACTGCCTAAAATATGTTAATAAATCACTATTATTTTCAGTGATAAATAATAAACCAATGGACCATGGTCGTGGCTGTGTGTGTGTGGCACTCTGTTGCTGATAATACAACTGTCTAACCTCAGGATCAAACCCTGTTCTTCCAGGGCTATCAGCGCTTTGATTTAAATCCTTGCCACTGAGAGGACTAGTTTACACCTTACATAACCGTTGCAGTGAATAAATCACAAAAAAAACATTATTTACAGCGAATGAGTCATGACCTAAATATTGTCGAGTAAACAACGTAAGTATTTTCAGAAAATCATTCAAGATATTTTAATAATCATCCTTGACCTTAGCGAGCTTATCTACATATTAGCTGGCAAAAGTCCCAACTAAGTGCTAGAATTGTTTATGAAAGAATGACATGTTCGTTCGTTTCAGTGGTTTGTTTTCGATAAATATGACATTATACACTGATAAAGATTTATCCTTATAGCTCTGGTTTCGTCAGTAAAATACCCCAATTGTGTAATTCTTGGGTTTAGATCCATGATATGATTCATATCAAAAGTTTCATTCTATTTTGACAGCAATTCATAATAAATCATTAAAGCTAATATACATGATTGATTTTATTTGATTTTGTTGTCTTTGATAGCGCATAGGGCTGTGGATCGTTGGGTAAGTGGCGATCAGATCCAATCTACGATTCAACACTCACGATCCACAAATCGAATCACGAATCTTTTGTTATCAATTAATCCATTTAAAACTTAAACAGCTAAATTATTTGTTTATTTTTTGGAATAATGAAGTAAATCAATATAAATTGTTCTAAGGCTTAGATTTATACATACCCCCCCCCCCCCCAACTAGTTGATTTACCAGCATCACAATTTAAAGAACCGACTGGACATCTTGGCAAACGAAGTAGTCCATCATGAGACAATATTTATTCATAGAAAAGGGATTTTTAAGAACAAAGAATAAACTTTTAATTTGTTAAAAAACTAGATCGCGAACCACGAATCTTAGTAGTGACGATTATTCATACTCGATATTTTAATTTGATTCGTGAATATCTGAGTATTCGGATACTCGCCACAGCCCTAATAGCGCCCTTACATTTATATTTTTAGTGTAATGCCCCTGGTATCGAGAATTATTAAACTACATATTTATACCATCATGTTCGCATTATTAAAGTTGTAATAGATATTTCACGCGTGTTAAAGCATATTATATACGCTGTTTTTTTTGTGTTTTTTTTTATAGAGTCACCTTTTTAAAACCAATGTGTACTTTTGATACTCGTTTATCATAAAATAAATTGAAGTCATACTGTAATAGTACTGTATTTAATGACAGCATGCATGTGTTCTATTTATACGTGCGTCACTTAACCGTAACTTCGACCTCCGAGATGCATCTTATAATTATAATAAATACATAAATCTTAATAAGTATGGCATTGTTTTTTCCCTGTGATCTAACGTTTATTTATTCAATAAATCACACTGACAGTGGGTTTATATTTTTAGAGGGCACCAACGTTGATATTAAACGACCTAGAAGAATATATGTTTTAAATGGTTTTGAGGGTATTTGATTACTTGTACGGGCCTATCCTTCGTAGCGTGGTTTTAGTACATTACGATATTTAATGTCCGTATGTGGTATAACATTACACTTAAACGTTTGGCGGTACACATGGTATTCATAACACTCATAAGTGCTCATAAGTCATTTTTTCGATCAAATTACGTGTTTTTTTTCTTTACGAAACAGAAAAAATAGTTGTCAAAAGAATAGTATCATTCGAGAAGTTTTAAAATAGTAAACGCCTATAGAGTTATAAATATAACCACGAGTTAAACCTAATACTTAACGAAGTTTGCTTTACACAAGACGGTAAAGTACGTTTTTGGCATTCTGAATTCTTATAGATAGTAATACTCATTATTAGATATAATATGTTGTTCTTGTTGTTGTTGTTTTTACCACAAAGAGATATTCGCTGTCACAGCCTTTTCATTTAAATTTGAAACAATTTGCAAAATCAATAAATTGAGGACATCATTTAAAATTATGTTGTTGAATACATGAACTTTATATAACGAGTAATCGTATATATTTTGTTTACGACACACAAATACGGTCTTTGTATTAAGGGATCGTCCAGTTTACAGTTAAGAGACAACTTTCAGATTATCACAAGGATGGTCACTTAATTCATGCCGGACTGTAATTTAATATCAATCCTTTTATCATATTCAAATACACTGTCTAATACATCTACATAAGTTTGTAAATTTGATCCGTAGTGATGGCGTATAAATCATTAATCAAAACTTAGTCCCTCAATATGAAATACACTGTTATTATTATCATTCAAAGTTTATATGATAGTTCTGGTTCCAGACCTGCTGGTTTATAGAATAACTGTCCACTGGAGCTATCAAAGAACTAAAAGAACTGATGGAAGGTGATTGTTGTAGGAAAAATTACAACGATAAATACAGACATTTTATTCACATAAAAATCAAATTTTACAAATGCGCTCGGAAACATCCATTGACAATACAGTTTATTCAACTCTAAAATCCTGAAAATGAAAATACATGTACCTCCAAATAGTTCAAACATCTAAATCAAGACAGGGAATAATCGGAAAATAACTAGTACATATGGAAAAAACATTGAGCACCAATATGTTCGCTCATCGAGACAAAAGAGTAAAGGATAGAAAGTTTTAACTAGTCACCGGTGTTATTCGCAAGACATAAGTCCCCTACTGGTTGAGCCATGACAATGACTGGTAAGAGAAATCGGCCCAGTCGAAGTATATCTAGTAACATACCCCAACATTGCCAAATCTTTATCTAAAAAGTATGTACATTATTTACACACCTTATTCCATCAAACCTGCTTAAAAACATTAAAATTATCAAAGGGTCAATATTCTGAGGCCATAGTTTGACTAATGGACGGTGGGCAAATCTATAGTCACCTCCGACGAAAAAAAACGGTAGAAGACTTACTGTTCATAATGGCAAATACAAAATTGAGTACGGAGAAACACAATTTTATAAGTACAAAAAAAACACGCTTACAACATAATACATGACATAAAACATACATCCACAAAAAATATGTTCTACTAGTATACAGAAAATATTGCACAATTACATTATGACTCAACAGTAGAGTACGATAACGAATGATAATTATGATGTGAAATGTGCTTCGTTCAACTGTACGAAAATCATAGAAAGGAAAACATACAATAAACGATGTCGACTCGGGTCTTTAAGCACAAAAATGGGATTCAAATCATAGTCAATGATTATGAAACACGTAACGTAGTTTCGTGTCAGTGATCGATGTGAACATTAGAACGATACAAATAT
Source organism: Lutraria lutraria (assembly GCA_964023205.1). NCBI lineage: Eukaryota > Metazoa > Mollusca > Bivalvia > Venerida > Mactridae > Lutraria > Lutraria lutraria. The sequence goes on from OZ026847.1 coordinate 25,035,522, forward strand.
GTTACATTTATGGTCATACAGGGACGGGATACGTTTTTTAGGTATATAAAATATACGAATACAACCTAAACAACTCGGGCATTTCCGTAACTGAGACAATTTTATATCCGAGGCACTTTCTTTAGACAAACGCCGAGGTGCTCCGATTCATACGAACATACACTCTGTAAAAGATAATCGCCACAATAGTTCCGAAACTAAAAATGCAGCCCACACCAACGAGCATTTAAATGACAACATCGTGACGCCACTATTCAACGTGTCATCAGTGACGTTAAGGTTTAGAACATATTTCTCTTTGAATTCAGTCTCCGAATGTTTCACTTCGTCTATTTTCTGGAGTTCTGTGCTATTATCTGTAGTAGATTGTTCTGAAATATAAAATGTATAATATTTCTTCAGAAATTCATTTTCATAGAGTTAAACGTGGTTGTTAAAGATTTTCACTTCCGAAAGACGTGTGCTGATTATCATATATGAAGGTATCAATGGAATCAACCGTAATCACTGATATTCTGAAAGATTCGCGCAAACCAAACTTTCTAACGTAACAACACTCGGGTAAAGAGAAAATACCTTGTTTGAAGCAAATATTTAACATTGATAGACATATGAGACATTTATCTTAGTCATATTTTTCTTCATATGTCATAGCATAAAGATATATACCACACTATTTAGGGCACATACACTGTAAAAATGGGAAGATGTGACATGTTTTGTATGTGTTCCAAAGCGAAACGCTGCTGTTTATTATGTAATCACAATCGTTTTCATTCAAAACGCTTAAATAGTGTTTTCTGACTAAATATAAAACGCTTCTGTTTTGATATAAAACGGCGGTGTTTTTACTATGACATAGTAACTTTTACGAACAGTAATAATTTGTGGGGCAGATGATTTTAAACAGCTTCATAAATGAATAAGGCAACATACGTGTCGGAAAAAATGAAATAAAAATATATTTTTTAATGACCATCCGGACATAAACACTGGATGTTTTACTGGTGTGCAAATTAAGCACACCTTTTAATCTCTAAACACGTATTTATGTAAATTAATATAATATATATCGCTAATTAAAAGTTGAAGTAAGTAGTTATTATTTATTGGGGGAAAGTTTGAAAGACAGGAATGTACCCCACCCACTTTCAGTTGAAACATCCCCTCTCAAATTGTCCGCGTTTTTAATTTGAACTTAGATGTTACATTAATGCCGAACCATGTGTGTTACAGGATCATGTTTTTGCTTGATATAAGGGAGACTTTATCATTTGTTACATTCAGAATGCTGATGAATCACTATAATCGTCATAACTTTTATTCTATTTAAAATACGAAATTTGTACTCATCACAAAAGTTTAATTAATCTTTTATCTTTCTAATGATATGATTTTTATTATTTTAAATTAATGCTTTCTCCGACCCTTTTGCGTTTGAAAAAGACACCTATCAATTCCTTCTTTATACAATGTAAAAAGCGTAAAATTGGTAGATTTTTCAATGAAAATTCGATGTCTTCAACATCATAACTTATTTTTGGAAAATGCGATCAAATTTGCACTCATTGCATTTGTTTTGAAAATTTAATTTCTTTCACCATGTAAAATATGAAAACAAACAAATAATACCTTCTTCGACCCTTTTGGTGATTTTTAAAGCTACCCCTTAGCTTTTTTAAAGTTCAATTCATCAATCGTTCGGCAAACCTCGGATATTTACGTACGTTTACGGAAACAACGTGCACATGGCGAAGATCATATCTGCTGATTAGGTACCCATGTATATACAGGCACAGCATGATTTAGTATACAGGGTAATACAAATTAGTCGCGTTAAATCAAGTTTTAGGATCATTGAGATATATGTATATATTAGTATCACATGGATGAAAATATTAGAATCTGTGTTCAAAGTATTTGAATTTACTTCCGTATAAAAAGCCAAATAGATATTTAAAACCCAAACAACATGAATAAAAACAAGATTTCACTATTTTTAAAACCCCATTAGCTTTTAGGATGTTGAAATTAAAGTAGGTCTTATTTTATCTAGGAAGATGTGAAACTGACATTTACTTGCAACAAAAACATTCAATTTTTCTTCTATTTTTTGTAATCACCAAGTACATATAGAAATACAGCACAGTGTTTTTCAATGATGTTACAAAAAAAGCATCTGACAACATTTGTATTAGATATGGCTAAAAAGGCAAAATATAGATGTTATTTTAGAGGATTTAATACATATTTCTAATATGTCCGTATTAGTTTCATATATCGTTCTAAAGGGCCTTTAAGTAGACGATGCTATTTCATTAAATGATTTTTAGACTAATTTCTTTTTTGATAATCTACCTATATGCCATATTTTTGGCATACGTCCATGTGTCACTTATAACAACATGCCATGAAATAATATAGCCACTTTGTATATTTATTTTTCAATGATGCGTATACAAGGGTGGATAATAAAAGCATACTTTTGAGATGGTTGCTAACTTGACCTGTTCATTGATTTTTATATGCATCTCATATTAACCCATAAACGGAACATCGAGTTATATCTTTTTTTTAGATATTATTCTTTTTTCATATAATTAAGACGGGTGGAAAATGCAATAAAAAATGCAGAAATCGATTGTACTGTTTTAAAATATACAATATAGTTAATATCATTTGTTTTCTATTCCGTAATGGAAATAAATATCTGCAACGGTTATTGAAGGTTAAAAAAGGATGTGGAAGTAATTTCATTTATAATTTTTGACCTACAATACTTGTGACATAGTGCAAAATTTCTGGTTACTATATCGACCCTAATATTAATTTTGTCCCGCGACACTAGACTTTTTATTTGATCCGAGGAACGGAATATACTCTTTCTCTTTTTTACTTTCCCACATGCCTTTAAGAGCCAAATAAAGTCCATACCTACCTAAAAACATTGTTCACGCCTAAGTGGAATCATGCTAAGTTAATATTGATTTCAGTGGTGAAAATAAATGTATTGTAAGCTAATGTGTTTATATGCAGAATAGAATCAAATTGCTATTTGACTGAGTTTACAATAACACAATTATTACTAGGATTCTTGAATTTTGTCTTTTTATGATATTCGCATTTGCAAAATTATTTTTACTGAAGAAACAAATTAATGTCAATATCATACGTTTCTGTCAATTTAACCATTTAAAACGTACATAATAGTTGGGACATGCTCATGTCTTATCAGACATCCAAAATCAATTGAGATAACAGATCTTATCTGTTACGCGTGATTGACTTTATCACTTTATCAATGGACTTTGTTCGAAGTCCATTTTTAGCGTACTGTAAGTTATGTATACATATTTTAAATGAGGCATCTGTAATATACGTAGCCAGTATTTAATTACTTTAACATGCTGAATACAATTAAGGTCTGACCCGCGTAATAGGCACTAATCAGAAATCAGAAAATATCTCTAGTACATTGTATGAGAAACTCCTCTGTGAAATATAAAAAGATTTCACCGTCAAATAATCGAGCTATGACTAATTTGTCTGACATACCCTCTGAACTAAAAATGCAATGTTCCGAAAAATGACTGACACCATCAAAACTATCAATTTTTTATTTATTATCATTTAAAACATACTTTTCAAGTTACTTATCATTACCTGACACATATTACTACAAAAATAAAATGTTTAAATGATTTTAAAAAGCTTATAGTAAAAGATAGATATACAATTCATATTTGCCATTTCACGGCAAAATGTCGTATTTCACAAGATTTTAGATATAACACAAACTTCTAAACCACACACTGAAAGAAGGAAAGGAGGTAGAGACTTGAAATCTTCTTTAAAATTGTCTATATTATACTGGTTTTAACATACAGAAGTATAAAAAACATTGACCGTTTCATTTTTTCTATATTTGATGAGTAAAACTGTTGATACCACATTTCTAAAAGCAGTAAATTACGAGTTCAATAAAGAAAAACTATATTGAACATTATTATGAAACAACATGGTTAACACTGACAATATGTGTCCATTATTTGGTAAAATGCACATAAAGGGACATTTATAAAATAAAACATATCACACATGAGTGATAATTTAACATCATTTCATCAGAAAGAAGATATATGTACATGTATACAATTATCATCTTTGGCTGATCTTAATTCATTTAAGAGAATTAATTTCCAGTATAACCTCTGTCAGCATTAAGATATTATTATCAAAATTGGCTGGTTTGTCTCTCCTGAAGAATAAAAAGAAATCCAGGAATGCTTTTAGTGACCCTTGGGTCAATGTTGAGGTCATTGTTACTAAAAATAGATTGTATTGTAACATGAAAAAAAAATTTTGAATGGAAAAAATATGTAGTCATAGCTAAATGAAAGAACTATCTGAGATATAAATACTTCACTAAATATGAAATGTTTGTTTCTAATATTCATTTACAGTTTCTAACACACAGTAAGTTGTCCTTCACTATTGAGTATTTTTAGTCGTGAATGTATTGTGCGGTCCACAAACAGTACAGTTCAAGTGTTCATAAAAGTCAGTGTTTTTACATGTCAATACAAGTATTGGGAATATCTAAGGCACACTTTAAAAGAATAGCATCAGCTGATTTCCATTCACAATCATTTCCTTTCAAGCAATGGCTTCACCAGCTATATGGTCCGCTGACTCTGAGATGGGTATCTCAGGAAATACAAATTTACTGAACACTGATCCAGTCTGAACTTCCATAGCAGTCAACTGTATAATGTGAGGCATCTGTCATCCAAGAACTAAAAACAAATCAACAAGAAATGTCAATTAGTAAACTCAACAGTCAACCTAATTAGGCTAATGCTTAGTTACAATTCATAACATTCTGACTAATCCATTGCAAGATTATTTATAGTCAATAATATATTAAATGGAAATATTGTGACATTGACACAATATAGGTATTATGGTGACTCTCCAGTTGTAATGGTGATGCATGATCTGTCATCTGGGTAGAACAATCTACATGTATCTTCCATAAGCTAGATGGATGGCTTCATCACATGAAAGAGTATACATGATATGCAATAAAACAATAAAAATAATGCTGACAATAATTCCACCTAGATATACCATAATCTAACTGTTAATGCTAGTTCTTTTAATACAAGATAAACTTACAAGTAAGATTGTTGAAACTTTGCTTCTGTCGGGCAGTATCAACAGTACAAGACATGCCATGCCTCGTCTTACAAAGGTACAGGCTAGACAAACTTTTCCATGATGATTGGCTTCCTGAGAACAAACAGAAAAAGTTTTTATAAAGGATAAGTTGAACACAAATAAAAGTTGAAAATGATTTGTATGAATGTACATATATTTGTTCTGCTTTATTATATTGAGGGAACTACAATACTTAGAGAGTATAAATGTTGAATACCCGGTAACTAAGAATACCTAATTGCTGTACCACTTGAAATGGCAGGTTAAGTTAGTTTAGTTAGCTCAGAATGTATTTTCATAAGTAACAGCACACTGTTGAACAAATGATTCAACCAAATATTTTTGCCAATCACTATGTACAAATCATGTTTATTGCACAAGTCAAGCAAGTATTGCTAGATTATGAATATTAACTGTTCAAACAAGCATACCTTTCTTCTATCTGTGTAGGAAGTTTTTAGCTCATAGGCAGCATTAAAGTTTTTGCACCTCAACATCTATGCCTACAAAGACACATTGACCACAATAGCTTGACTTTTTCTTAGGAAAAAGGTCAGCACATAATTATGTACATCCACAGTATACTTACTTCAAAGATGGTGATGCATCAAGTTGAAGTCCAATGCCAAGGTCTGGTATTATCCATACACTCTTCAATTTGTTTGATTCTTCCAAGGCAATGTAGAACTGCAAATTAAGAATAACATTCTTTATAGCTCAAGTAATGTTTTAAAAAGTAACCATGTTATCAGGTATTGTGTAATAATATAAAATCAAAGACATGAACAATGTTCTGAAGTTCTGAACTTTTAAAAAGTATTGTAAGTAAAAAAGTCTTTGAAAATAGACAAATAATGTAAAACATAAATGGCATAAGTATACTAGTACATTACAAATATTTCACCAATTTCACTGCTAAGGTATCTCAATATCCTAAAAGCATACATAGTAAAATAATACCTAGAAAATTCTAATACTTTTACTTGGGAATTCAACCATTTACCTCATACCCCCTAGTCTAGTTTTAGTTTAGACTCTAAACTGGTACACTATCTGTTGACAGGTTATTTACAAAATGCAACATATTTTGACACCTGGCTATAATTTCATCACTTTATTACAGAGCTAATAATTATTCTGGTCAGATTTGTGTAAAAACATAAAAAGGTAAAATCTTAGTGTAATAAAAACTGAAAATTTTAAATGTTACAGGTAACAGTACCTCATTAAAAGCTAAATAATAATACAAATGTCTCACCTGCCTTTCCATATAAGTTGCAAATTGATTCAATGAACTGGCTTTATGTTTAGTGCTGTGCTGACAGCATGCTAATTTGTTAACATGACCAGTTCCACCAAGGCCATCAATCAATGCTGAAAAAAAAACATCAGTGAAACATTAACTTCAAGTGATTCTAACAAATGAATGTGCTATAAATTATATTAAAAAAGAAGTAGAAAAAAAACAACTAACATTGAAATAGACAGAGTATGACACGTTACTGTGTTAAACCCAACGGACGACTAACCGAGGTGGGACTTGAACTACAAGTCAACCCCTTCTTTACTAGTATATAGCTCTAACAACTGAGAATCTCAAGTCAGTGAAGTGCCTGTCATAAGTCAGTCCCTACAATTACATCTAACACCACATAGTTCAACTTATTAGACTGTTTGGGACTGAGAGACTTCTTTTTATTTGGACCAACTCTCTCAGTCTGAGAGGTTAGCCTTCCACATTCATTCATGAAATCAGCCTACCAGAAAGTTGATTTAGTAAGGCCAATCACTACATTATTTATTTCAGAATTATTCATTCAAGAATTTATACATCAAAGTGTCGAGTAATTATTTAATATGTAGTAAATACTGAGTCGTAGGATATAGTGAGATAAGCAGACGAATGATTCATTATTCTTATCATGACTTACCTGCACATAACTTGGTATTTGTGACAAAGCATCACATGTCTGTTTTCTTCATTCTGTGGGTATTTTTTTTTATATTGATTCGACGACCTCGTCTCAACGTATCGCGATCACAATTCGCCGAATATTCTTCAATTAATGCAATACACTTACTGCTCAACATGTCTAATCGATCACAATCATATTTCATGTTGTATGTGTTGTAATAAAACACTAGTTTAACACTCCTAAAAGCGCTGCATTTACTCGATTTCTTTGTAAATTTTCTACGCTTGACGCGCGCCGCCATCATGCGAAACTCCAAGTTGTCACGTGACTTATTGGGAAATCCCATTTCTTACTAAATATAACTCGACCCGAGTCTAACCGATCAATCCCGAAATGCGCTTCGGTTTTCTTCCCGAGAATAGCCGACTGTGTCGATGTTTGTCGATTTCACCGGAAGTGAATTACAGGGCATAATCCTTAAATGAAACCCGTCCTAATTCCCCATAAATAAAATCGTTTTTTTTTTTTTTCACTCCTAACAATCTTTTACAGATATGCATGTGTACTTTTTCTATCGATGAATCTTTTGCAAAACAACAAACTTCAGAGCAATAATTTAATATTGGTGAGACTAGTTTATCGAATAATTCTAATTTATGTTGAGGAGAAATGTATGTAAATTTATGTAAATATTTATTCAACTTAAATATGGCTTTCAATGCTTGCCCAGATAAATGACTTTGTGCATTACAGAGAGACCCCCCTGTGGTGAAAACAATCCCTAAATAACAAAATTTATTCATTATTTCCACTGGCACGCCATCGTAATGAAATATCACGTTTTGTGGAATAGTACCCCCCTTTTTTAAAAATCATGACTTTAGTTTTAGATACATATACTTGTAATTTCCAGTGTAAACAATATTCATGTAGTAAGTTCATATTTCTTTGTAAATTTTCTGCCGAATTAGCAAAAATAACTATATCATCGGCATATAACAACATAAAATTTTAAACATATTGGCGTCAATTCCGTCTGCCTTATTTTTTATAAACATCTCTTCTAAATCGTTAATAAACATGGTAAATAAAAATGGGGACAAACATTCCCCTTGTCTAACTCCTAATGAGCACGTATACTCGTCACTTAACATATTTGACAGTTTAACTCTAGATTTAACCGATTCGTACATCGATTTAATAACATTTAAAATATTTCCGCGAAGCCCCAATTGTATCAATTTACACCAAAGATTTTCACGTACTACATAATCGAAAGCTTTAGTAAAGTCTACGAATATATAGTTGTTTCCCTTGATTTAAAACAATGTAGTACAAAAATATTATCTGTTGTGCTCATATTAGATCTAAAACCTGCTTGAGCTTCAATATATACACTGTAATTTTCGGCCCATGTTTTTAATCTATTATTTATAACTCGGGTAAACAATTTGCCTATACAACTTAATAACGTGATACCGCGATAATTATCAACATTGTTAACACTTCCTTTCTTATGAAGAGGAATTACATAACCTTCTGACCATCTATCAGGAAAGTATCCATTTTCAAAGATTTTATTGAACAAAACATACAATAATGGAACTAAAACATGTTTACCTGAAGTAAAAAATTCGTTTAACATATTATCAGGACCTCCTGATTTGTTATTTTTTAATTGACTTATGGCAATATTAATTTCGTCAGTCGACAATTCAATGTTTAATTCACTAAACATTATTTTATAAAATATAAAACACTGTATAACTAACATACCTTAGTATTTGTAGAATTAGTGGAGTAACATGCAAGGACACAATTGGTAATTTTCGTCGTCGTTTGCAGCTGGTTTCAAAACTAGAGACATTTGAAGATGATGAATGTGCAGAATAAACACTAATAAAGTGTATACAGCAATATTTATTATATGTACCTCACTCCCGTTTCCAATGTAAAGTCGCCTATTCCTGAGTGGGCATTAATTTCTAATAATACACTGTAATAACACATGCGCAGACATAATGCGCGTACAGTTCAAACAGATCTACGGTTATTAAATCATTTTCCATGTACTTGACCAGTAATTCATAATAAAATCTGTTCTAGATTGTACATTCTACTTGAAAATATTTTTAATTAGACTAAATTTTCGTTTACTAAATTTGAAGCGCTAGTAAAAACTTGATAGTATTGTGTGGGTGTTCAATAAATAAGAAACGCCTGTATGTTATAGTGGCTATTTAATACTCCGAGATGACTAGGGTTAATACGACAGATACAACATAGTAGGCGTCGCTACAAAAAGTGGTGTATACCTATAGGAACTCCGTTCCTAAAAATGAGCGCAATTCCTAGTGCATTTGGAGCTATTAAAGGGTACTTGACAGTTTTAGTATTTACCTAAAAAACAATGTTTAAAACTGTGATTTAGACCATAAAATGACAGTTAACCACACATTTAATTACCTGTTGCCTAAGTCAGATAACGGTTACTCGTGATCTATCGTATACATACTCAGTACAATGTGTACACTGCGGTAGCGCTATGCACTGACCTGTGTTATTCTGCTCGGGGCATTATGGGTATTTGCACGGGTATTTGCAGGAACTACTTACAAAATGGAAATTATAAACAATAACATAGCGTGACGTCACCGTATGGTACACATTGGAGCCAAGCGTACTTCAACATTGCGTTTCATTGAATAATGAGTGTTATTGACGAAAGCATAAGAATAGAAATGGTACTACGTATTCATTTTACATAACTAAACAAATTTGTTAATAACATACAACCGATATGGTTGTTTTGACATTTTTAATCCTTCCGCGGAACTATACTTTTAGCGTATGTATAACTATCTAAATGTAGATAGTAATCAGTTTTCTGTATAGAGGTTAGACAAACGTAGTGACGTCACGCTATGTATAGAACGTACTCAGTACACTTACATTGTCTCCCTTGTCGAACTGTTGTACTGTAGATGGAAACTGGTCTTATTTTATGTTTATGTTAGAGTGCATATTTCTGTGTTCTTTGTAAATGCATCTATATTTAATTCGTAAGAAAACTAAAAAGAGTGGTACAAGTTAGACCGCCTGTTTTATATTCTATATTAAACTTAAAAATAAAAAAGACATTTTTTTAATTCTTGCCACTGATAAGAAAGTAGAGCGAGCACTAGTTTACACTTTACATAACCGTGGCGGTGAGTCACTGGATCGGTAAAATTATCTAAATGTTTGTCGCAGTATTGTCGAGTAAACAACGACGTGTATTTTTAGAAAATCGTTTAAGATTCTATAAATAGACATCCTTGGCCTGAGCGAGGTTATACATCAATCCAAAAAATATATTTGCTAGCAAAAGTCCAAACTAAGTACTAAGTTCATAAACAGCTGACCCGAGAATTACATTTCTTCATGCTTTTACATAATTATGATACATCTCGGAGGTCGAAATTATGATTATGCGACGTGTATAAATAGAACACATGCATGCTGACATGTTGACATATTTTTAAATTTTCCGAAAAGACAGCTCATTGCCTCAAACAGAAACCATACCAGCTGACCCGAGAATTATTTCTAAAAATACACGTCGTTGTTAATGTCTTTTCGGAAAATTTAAAAATATGTCAACATGTCTCCAGGTTTTTAATCAAAATCAGTGGGTTCTTCGATTTTATTCAGCTATACATAGGTGATTTAAATGGTCTCGGCACCTCATTGGTAAACCGGTTGAAGGTTCAATAAAGTAAATAGTTGAACACCAAAAGGGTGTTTTATTCTTCAGCATGTGTTCAATGGACATAGTAAGAGCTATTATTGTTAATTTTTTTTTGTCGTCAGTTCATAAAAATATTCCTAGCTCAGCCGATTGTCAATCGGAAAGAAATCGATGGTATCCAAACCGAATGAACCGATAATTGATTGTGAAATTTTTCAGCCGATTTCCATTACTAGTATTTTCCAATTATATTGTTTTTGATATGTTCTTTTATAACATCAGAATATATGAGTCATTCTAAATTGAAGCGTATAATATGTATCTCTCACATAGTCAACCATAACGTTCCATTCTCACATTGTTTTTTAAAATTATCTTTTGTTATTGCGTATGTCATGGGCAGATATACTTATTCTCGTAATAAAATCTTATTGTGTATGGCATTGTTTTTTTTCTCAGTGGTTTAACGTTTAAATATTCAATAAATCACTATCGGAAAGGATCTTCACACTGATAGTGGGTTTAGTTTTTTTCGAGGGCATCAACCTTGATATTAATAACACACAATCCAGATGAATCATGAAGATATATCATATATTAATTTATCAAAAAATATTTCAAATTGATCGTTTCGTTTAAACAAGCCAAATGTATCCTCAACATTGTTTGCATGGACCTAATAAATATTCCATGGACCGTTTTTATCGGAACTTCGTCGGTTGCTGTTCCATGTTACAGTGCACCGACTATATAGACAGAGTCAACGGAACCATGTCACCGATAATCCGTATTTCATCAGCAGGTGAAAAGCAGATGCAAATCACTGAGATGTATAGAGTCCTATTTTTATTAAGGTTATCGGATGGGTTGTCCATAAGCGCTGTTGAAATAGATACGTTAAAAAATTCTCGAAAAAGGGTCATTTCTGTGCATATTCATTTAACAAGTATTTTAACATAACATGTTATTTAAAGTATAAGTTCTAAGCCACATTAAGTTGCTTGATAAATTAATAAAAAAAAGCTAGATTATTAAAAACACTTTCATTTTTGTTTAAAGCCATGAGACTGAAACTGTCACTCATCATTTAGGTTATTTAGTACGTCCGGTTTCGGTAAAACCCAAGCTGACGTCAACTGGTGATTGAATTTGGACAGGAAACATTATTGAAAACAAAGTTTAATGAATCAGTTCATTGTCATCTCGTTGAACATCGTGTGTAGGATAACAGACCCTAAATCAAGCATCCATTTCTAACTGTTAAACTAGTGTTTATTTTTATTGTATAATGTAGAATGGATCATTTATAAATCATTCACCACGAGCTTTTTCTGAATAATGTAATTTTTGAATTTATAAGCATAAAATTAAAAATGCTATATAATCATAGAAAAGGGAGATCATTAGTTAGTAATTATACTACTTCCCTTTATGATAAAAAGTCAAATATTACTGACCTTGGTCCAGCATTTCAAAATGTTTTTTTTTAAGTTGATATTTAATCAATAATGTTTGAATTTATAAAGACCAGGTGCCTGTAACTTTTGTTCATAGTTATAAAAAGTCTGTGTTAGGGACCGTTATTCTTTGACCTAATAAAGTTGAAATAAATAGATGAGTTTGTTTGACAGCAAATAAACGTACATGAGGTTCTAGAACTGCTGTGTCTTGGTTTTCATACACAAAAAATGCGCTCATCACTTGTATAACCATTTATAGCCGAAAAGTCAAAGAAGAATGTATGTTAAAAAATAACACGCGCGCCGTATCTGTATGTCGATTTGAATAAAAGGCTGCCGGCCTTTTATTGACGACAACGATATTAATTTTCCGATTCGTCTGAGAATTTGACTGAGCGCGCTGCCATAGCATGAGCAATACTTATTATTTCAATGTTTGTTCACATTTTTTTCCGCGATGTTTTCGGTTTTGAAAGATCCCGAAAGGGTCGAGTTCTGAAAATGACGAATGCGGCAGGTCGAAATCGTCAGGTTTGGTAAATCCTGAAATGTGTATTTTTAGTAAACTAGCGGGATATTAGATAATATTTTACAATTGATTTAGGCATTAAAATGCAACCAATTTGATTGCTATTCGGGATGCATACAAAAATAAACAATTACAAATCATTTAAGAAAAAAAGAAATTTTATTTAAAGCCTGTTTTAGACTGTTCTGAAAATATAATTTTGAAAAACAGTTATGAAACAGGATTATAAGTGTCATTGTAGTCGAATGAATAAAATCGAAAAACAAAAAGAAAAATAATATCTGAACGTATTCAAAGAGAGTTAATACAAAACTCAATCACATTATAACATATTAGATTACGGAGACACACACAAATTCCTGCACGCATGTTAAACCCATCGAGATAACAAATTGTTTAATCAAGATATGAAATAATCGAAAACAAAACTAGTGAAATGTGTTCTGTCCTAATTGATATGAAACACGTAACGTAGTTTCATATTAGTGATTGATGTGAACTTTTGATGAGACAAATAATCAACACAACAACGATAGTCCCGCAACCAAAATGCAGCACAAACCAACGACTGTCGCACTGGAATAAATCGAGACGTCACTATTCACTGGGTGATCAATGACGTTAAGGCTTACATAGTCCCCTTTAATTTCAGTCTCCAAATGTTCCACTATGTATTTTTTTTGTTGGGCTTCTGCAATGTAATCTGTTGTAGATTTTTCTGAAATATAAGAAGTATAAATTTTCTTCAGATATTTATTTTCTTGCAGTTTTACGTGATTACTGGTTCTAATTTCCAAAAAAGATTTGGTTTTGAAACATTTGTTCTTGCTATATAGTATGCACGTGAGGAAAACACACCGGATTCCTCTGTTATAGAACAAACAGAAACTGTTAGATAGACCGATAGATTTATATGCTTATGGGACTTTAATGTTGATTGGTATATGAGGATTTTTCTTGTTCAAATTGTTCTTCAAATAACATGGAGTCGGTCACTAAAGAGTAGTACCTGCGGACTCCAGATTTATAACTTATTTTATGTAGCTCAAATGTCAAATGGGAAAATTGTGCACTACAAGCAAACCTAGCGAAAATATTTCATGTGCGTTTGTTTTAGGTAAGGCTTTACATTTATTAAAATGCTTATTCGACAAATGAAAGATAACAAGACGTAATGTGTTGACAATCTGAGAAAGGGAACTAAGTACACATGTGTTTTATGGATACATTATAGACTACTTCAAGATGAACTGTGTATTTTATTTAGAGTGACTCACCATTTACATAGAAGGACACCACAGCCTCATGATCTGTCCATTTGCATTTGAATGTTACATCGTTGTCATTAAGTGTAACACTTTCAATTATAACTGTTGGAACGTCTTTGATCATACCGTAGCTATAGTTTGGCCTTGATTCTTCTGTACGTCCACATGAGGATCGTAAATTACACATGGCAATTTCTTCATCATCCCGTAGAATAGAGGCTGTGATCCAGTGACGATTATCAATAATACACTCCAGTTCCACCCGATCACCAACATTGTACCTGGATCTTGATGTCTCGAATACAATCTTAGAATCTAGAATATATTATCATGCACTTATTCATACGGGTTAACTTCAATTGACTCGACTTGTAGTATATTCAAAGTGATGAAATAACATCAAATGTTATATAAACATTTACGTTACTCTGTAGATCAGCTGCTTAATAATGTTTCTATCTGAGTTGCTTATAAAGAAGGATATGAAAGTGTCTAATTTTGTACCGAATGTGACAATTATTAGAAATACATTTTTGTAAAAAAAAGTAGTAAATATATATTGCGTGTTTGATACAACCAAATTCACACGTACCTGCTTTACTAATGAAGAAGTAGATAGATATTACAGCTTGACACACAAACTGTATGAGTACCATTTTTCTTGCATGATCCCTGGAGATTATAATTATGTTCAATGTGATGCAACAAATTACGAACACGTAATATGAATACGATTCTACTAAAGGAGAAAGCTGGAAACATTGCATTTGCATATTAATCAAAATGTTTAAGTTAAACAGAGATGTCCATATTATATAAAGTTGAAATTTAAAAGTTATCGTGTAATTAATTAAAGTTAAAACTTATCGAAATTGAGATTCATAATATTATTAAATAAATATAGCATAGTGTTAGATTCTGAGACTTGGCAAACTGGTTTGATGAACTTTTTGATAATAAATTTAGTATCAATTTTTTTTTTTAAATACTCATTGGATTATACGACAATAGGACATATCCGTTATAGTAATAACGATCCGATTATGAATTTACCCTATTGAGCCAAACAAATGAAATATTTAAATAGAAAAGATAAATACTTACCACGAGCGGTATACTATTCATAAATATTAACACAAATGTAATAGCCGTCAAAACAGAAAGTAGTGGTTTTCCCCCATTTTAACCCATGTATGTACAATGTGTACACTACGGTAGCGCTATGCACTTAGACGAACGTAGTGACGTCACGCTATGCATAGAACGATGTACATTGTATGTGTATCTATTTATAACACTATTGATACGCCCCGCGTATTACGTACAGTGTGTCGTTTTGTAAAATTTGACCATTTTCGAGTGAAAAATCTTCAATAGCGAATTCAGAATATCTTTAAAGGTAGTAAAAGTATAAATTTTCTGGTATTTTTTTCGTGACAAACCCCTTTGGGTTTAACCACTCTATTTTGTTAAAACTGTACATGTGCGAACGCTTGTTTGTCGTATCATTATTGGCTGGCAATCTTAATTAAACAAGTATGACGTTGTGAAACAAGGAATTTAATCGAAACTAGAAAATAAACTGTTCTATTAGTAAAACTGGTGAACAGACAAACAGCTCCTTGCGCATATTTTCCGACTATGTTACTTTTAAACTTTAAGGAAACAATTTAAGATCGGGGGAGGCTAATTTCATATTTTATCTAACCACGGGGCGGGGATAGTCAGCTGTAGTCACACCCCTATTTCATACGTCCCTGATTCAGTATACCCGAACCATGTTTTTGACTGTTATTATTAGATTTATTCTTCCAGCTGGTTAGGGATTAAAATTCCCCAGCTTTCGCACTGCAGATGGGTAAGAACCCCCCACTGTGCCTGCCCGTTTGCCTAGGTCGTGTCCCCTTGTTGGGTGAGGAGCATCAATGATAAAAAATAAAAAAAAGCATCATGATATCCTAAATAAAAGCCAAGCGAACTCATTCCGACTCGAATTCCGAATCTGTTACGATACCCTTTTTTGTTGAAAAACTATACCCTTATCTACTCGATTCAATGTCGTCTTAAAAGCGATAACCAACCTTTATCTGTTTATCATAGAAAAACAAATTACTAATTCTAAAAAAGCTCCTTTGGATACAAAATATGTCAAACATTTGAAATATTAAACTTGCTTGTGGAATGTTCCACAATACAAACTACTTCTCATTTCAAGATAATATTTTCGAAATTGAAGAATATTAAGACGGTGAATAACGATACAGAGACTAAAATGCAGGTTGTTTATAAGATGATAAGCAGTTTCACCTATAATTGAAAATATAGTGGTGCTTTTGGAACTTGATATAGTTCAGCAGTCACGTTGATTTCTTGTGAAGAATTTCCGTAACGATTTGGTGTACGGGAATTAGATCCGGCGGATTCGATTTTGAAAACATGCTCAGGGGAGATAATCCAACAAGATGGGCATGCGAGCGTGAATGTAAACAATAGACAATCGAGGACACTGGAATTTTGTATTGTAAAGGGTAACGGGCCAGCACTTTTCGGTAGAGACTAGTTGTATCACATAATGCTCGACTGGAACAAATTGTTTTGTCGAAAGGTTCAATAGTACTTTCAAGTCTGTGCAATGGATGGTTACGGTATGAAGTTGAACTTGAACATGAATATTTTTTTTGCTCGGATATCGAAATACTCCGCATTGCACAACTGGAGAGATGCCCGCAAAATTATTTTTTCGGTTGGAATTACTAAATTTGATTTAGTTAAACCGGACTTGCAGACGCATTTCACTTGTGTGCAAATGTTATTGCCGTTCTCTATAAAAATATAAATGTTAAAAAAAGAACAAATAGATTGTCGGATATATTGTTCTCGTGACGGACTGTTTGACATTATTATAAGGTAAATATAAGCAATGACATCATGGAAAAGACATGTTGATCAACTTCCTGCAACAAATGCTCGGTACTCATATACTTCCCCATAAAGTTAAGTATGATCGTGATCAAAATGATCCTAGTAAATCGTCTGTAGTGTAAACACCAGTCCTGTCTGTTTTGCCTGAGAGAGATAATGTTGCTGTACATTAAATCCTCAGACACCTGTCAGAAGATGAATTCTTCGCAAAATCAATGGACTTGAACTGCCAGGGAGACCCTCGCTTATACAGTAAGTTTCGTGCGTGAAATTTTGACGATTTGGTAATGACATGCTATATTATTCTTCATTGATGCTTAGTTACTTGAATGCTATTCTATTGTACAAGATTGTTTCTTGTTGATGTTCTCTTCATATTGATGTATTGAATTGTCTTTTTTGTGAATTTAAAAGGGACGAATTGTTGTGTATCTGTATTCTCAGCCGGTCAGACCATACTGTGTATGTTAGTAAGCCACTCCTGCCTGATATGTTGTATCTGTTGTATGAAATATATTAGTCATTTTTGAGCATTCAATTAGTCACCAAAGTATACGGATGCTTCCTATTGTATGAATCCAAACACAATATCTACCACTCGAATATCTTTATTATACTATGTTGATTTGGAGTTTGTTCACTAATGTATTCTGATGAAAGAAACGACAACTTCACTTCCGACCTTATTTTCTTATGAACTGCATTTGTTTAGAACTGTTTGAAAATAAACTTTGAAGAAAGCTTCCACTTGATGCATTTGACTTTCATTTGTGCGATTTAGTGTCCGTGTTTAATGGTCGGTGAAGATTTGCTTCATACGTGCCTTTGAAAGCGCATTAAAACTGCAGGTACGTAATAAATTAAAACACGTTTCATAAAGGTATTTTTGCTCAAGAAAAGATATAGTTGGCTTGTCATGTAGCATTAACTGGATATCACATACTACGGTATGTATCGTTATTTTAGCCGGGGTGCCAACCGCTTTGCATTCAGTTTCTATATTACAACATGTCTGAGCCGAAAGTATTTATAAGAGAAGTTCGATTCCGCTGAGCATATTACGTCTTGGATTCGGAGTCTCTCTGGTGCATTCCTTCTCTTATAAAGTTTTTGAGTCTTTCACGAACACAACTGTTGATGATCAGATGTACATGTTACACAATGTTTTCTTGGAAAAAACTAAAACAGATTACACTGTGAACGTGATCATATATTAGATATTTACATTAAACCTTATTCATATGCAGTGTATTTCAGCTTCGGGTGGGGAACGCATTTTCATTGCTGATGGCCGTTCTATGTACCCCAACGTTGTGTTATGGAAACTTGTATCATTTTTTGTGATATGTATAATGAAAATTAAACAATTGTTTTGTTTTGCTTAATATCATGTATAGAATATTTTAAAATGTATCCATCATTCACATATAGCAGATGTTGTACGCATTACATTCAACACAAATGAACTCACATCCTAATGATTAAGTGGCTTCAATGTTATGAACAAATTTAGGTATAGGGAATTGGAAGGGAAGAGTCAAATATTTAATATTT
Source organism: Lutraria lutraria (assembly GCA_964023205.1). Taxonomy (NCBI): domain Eukaryota; kingdom Metazoa; phylum Mollusca; class Bivalvia; order Venerida; family Mactridae; genus Lutraria; species Lutraria lutraria. The sequence continues at coordinate 25,054,121 of OZ026847.1, forward strand.
ACATTAAACCTTATTCATATGTAGTGAATGGCTGTTTCAGCTATGTGCAACATTTGTATCATACAGTTTATGCTGTTGATTATAACACTTGAAGGTGAGTAATACTTTCTTTACTTGGTAGCCTATTCAAAATTAAACACAAATGCTAGCAAATATTAGCATTGTGTATTGATACTTAAATACCACATGCATCTTATAAGAGGACGTTCGGCAATGTACAATTGTGTCAGGATCATCCAGCGGACCAGGCAGCTTTTGTTTCTGTTTGCATTTTATCAAATAGAGTAACATGCAGTAAAAGTAATATTTTTTTTATATAAAATTAATCATATAATGTTTTAACAGAATGTCAATCGCCAAGCATACACAATGTAAATGATGTAATAATGAAATGATGAAAGTGTTTTTATACATTAATATTATAGTTCATGTTATTTGTAAATCAGGTAGTTTGTTCATTATTCCAATAAAACTTCTTTTTTTTCAGCCAAATTCAGTTACGGAATTACAATTTCACCAACAACGGTTAACATAACTGAAGGTCAGTCAGTTAATATAACATGTACACTTGATGGCACTGACGGCTCGGATGTGACAATAGATATTGACGGAGAAAAGAGAAGTTCAGTTGCAATTCATAAATGCAAAGGTGAAGGTCCTTTAGAGACAAAAAAATCTAAGTATGGATTTAATTGTCTAAACAACGACTCAGTTGTCGTAACATTGAAACAGGTACAACGAACTAGTCATTCCAAAACTCTCGTATGCACAACCAATGAGAATGGCAGTGTGACAAAAAGTAACCCTGTTACAATTATTGTTAACGGTAAGTGTACAAGAAATACTTTACAATAAACACATTTAGTACCTTTAGGATCAATTCTACATCGTTTTGTAATTCACATTTTTTGTAGGAAATAACAAGAAAGGATAAAACTCATTTTAATTTAGTTTATTACCAATAGCAATCATGTCGTTTGGACATATATGTAAATAACATACTTACTTGTATTGGAAGATATTTGTCATAAACAATTTGCGGTATACGAAATGACAAAAATAACTTATAGTTCAATGCTTGCAGGGTGTCCTATTTTGTTTTATTCAGGGACATGGCAGTCCTGTCTAATCTAGTGTGCTCCGATTACAGAGCAATGCTGTAAAAGTGTTCCCTTTTCAGGATTAGAATGGAACCTTACGGAAAAGGATGATAAATATTTATATTGTATTTGACTGTAAAGAAACGGGCAAAATTTAGATCAATGAAACACCCGTAGCTTTACTAATTTCTATGTTGTTTACTAAATAGGAATACTATTTTCGTCCAGAAAAGATCTAACTATGAATAATAATAAAACACATCATGCTGAAAACTTTTAGCATCGTGCTGAAAACATTTAGCATATTGCAGGGTCGTGCAAATAAAATCCTGCATCATGCTGAAAGTTTACTTTTGACCCTTTTGCGCGTAAAACGATAATTAGCATGATGCAGGATAAATTTCAAGACCAGGGTCGTGTAAACACCATTGGCCGTTAGCGTACTTATCTAACCAATCAGAATCGTTGTTACTTAATCTGCTTGTTCGCTGCGTGTACCGTATGAAGTCACACGTTCAGTTTACTGAAATAAACCAATGATGCGTACATAACTGTTTTAGTAGTCATCAAACAAACTGGGCGTTGTGTAAAATTTGAACCGTAAACGATTTACGATTTTGATTGACTAATAAGGATGCAATTTATCGAAATTCGTTGAGACGATACTGCGGTTTTCGGTGTTTTGTAGCGGAAATGTTTTTCTACGGAAAAGTGGTTCTAGGGGTTTTGCCTCAGATTTGATACGGCTTATTACTTAAATGTCAAATGTCAGCGGTGTTCAGGCTACGGAATTTCTTTAAAGACAAATATCTAATGAACGAATGACGTTATCAAAAATTTGAGGCATGGTTCCGTGCATTATACATGTATAGTTATTTTAAGGCTAATTGGTGTAATATATTTCTCTATACAGAATAGTTATCGCTGTTAGTAATATGTAAATTACTTGCGACATTGGTTTATAGAAGACCAGCCAAATGTAATATTTGTTTTTATTGCCTTCACGTTTATCTCAGTTATCCAGTTTATGTGTGCTGTATTGCGGATTTGTCACTTTTATGTTATATGAGATACTGCTAAGAAGAATAGCTGTACTTTTCCTTACTGAATTTATTTATTACACGGACCGAAAATGTCTTTTCAGTGCCAGTAATACCGAATGTGACCTTATACCCATCATCGACCATCCTGAAAACACACGAGACCAAAGAAACAGTCATTGAATGTATAATATTAGCTTGGTATTCAACACCAATCACACACTGGTACAAGAACGAGAGTATACTTTTACCTTCACAATACAACATTAATACACCACATCTAAATGTGAGCTCCTATCCAATGACAATAAGAAGTTTCTTGCGAATATATCTCGGTAGAGTGGACAATTCCTCAAGTTTGTTGTGCACAGTCACCAATTCTGAAGACAATAGGTCGTATTCTGACAATGTTACAATATTGGTTTTCTGTAAGTAATAATTATGATTAAATTCAAAGAATTACGATTTACGTTTAACTCAAGGATAGTATAACATTAATTCTCATGATTTGTAGAGTTTATTGTTAAACAAAAAATGATTGATAGTCAACAGTACTTAAAAGTAATTAATTAACTCCTGTGTTATTTTATTTTATTAGTTTCAATGTTTGTAATATGTAACTGAAACCATGGGTCCTTCGTTTAGCCGCAAATTCTTGAAATATAAACAGAAGTGTATGCACGAATGCACGACATTTACATGTAAGTGCATGATTTAAATGCGTGTTTCACCAGTGTTTCATCCGTTCTTTTTCTTTACATGCTATAATATAAGATATATCAAGCATAGTATAACATTTTTTTCTTCAGATGGACCCGATAAGCCCATATTACGTACTAATATTTACACCATAAATGATACTGTGGATGTAATATCAGGACACTCTCTTACAATCCATTGTAACAGTAAAAGCTACCCTACACCACGATACCATTGGCTAACACCTAATAACTCAGAGGTTGAAGGAGATATACTTAATATCCCAAATGTAACCTACCCTTTCAGTCATGGAATATACACATGCAAAGTTAACATAGATATGGAATTGTCGACAGGAACAGAATCTAGAATGAACGAAAGTTCAGTGTCCGTCAATGTTCTGTGTAAGTATATTAAATTTTGTTTTCTCAGCTGTTGTCCTAGGTATATTCAATAAATTATCGTTTCTTGCCTTCTATATACTTGACTAAATGATGATACGACTGTGAGGCTACTAATCTAATCCCCAGAAAGGTTTAACTTCCTGAGATTCATGAACAGTAAATAACAGACAGAGTTATAATAAGCGCATAATTATATTTATCATATTAATACACTGAGCCAAAATGAAAGATTTACGTAGAATTCAAAAGTATACATTTTGTTGATGAGTTATTACAAATTGGTCTAAATGAAAATTTCTGAAAAATTAAAATGATCACACAGCATTTGTAAACAAGAAATAACTGAATGCGTACTTTAACTGATGTTATAAAAATCACCAGTAACCAGTCTTACCTCCGAATGCATTGCAGAATGCGTCACCTCATTAAATGACAACGTATACCTAATTTGATAAATACGATCTCATATTTTTTCCATTATATCTGTATTGAATTACTATTTATTAAGTTCTTACATTTATTGTAAAAGCATGTTTGCATAATTGTATGTATATATCTGTATATGTTATGACGATGAGCTGTTATGCTCAAGTCTTAAGAAAGTTTCTGTTCTGTTTAGTCCTAACTTGTTCAACGTAACAACAAGTTAGAAATACGTTGTCATTCTAACAGAAGTGCATTTTAAAGGTCATTTATAGTTTGAATTTGATTATTGGACCTGGCCCGCCTACCCAATTCATCCGATATGATTGTGTTCTATGGTGTTCATGTCCGGGAATAAAGCGACCAGGGTAAGATGTTAATGTTTCTTTGAGAAAGAACGCGCCGTGAGAGACATTGCATTGTCGTGCTGGAAAATGCCAGGTCCTTTATTTTGCATGAATGGTATCATTGTGTTGTTTAAAACATTGATGTAACTGAAAAAATGACCAAATCAGTTTTCAGATTTCCCATTATCCCACCCTAGACCATAATACTGTGACTACCAAATTTGACTCTCCCGAATACAATAACCTGCAAGTCGTTCATTTCTACGTCGATGAATGCGTATTCTGCCATCTGCGTGACTGACGGTAAAACGCGACTCATCGCTGGAAAGTTTCGATTGCCATTGGTTCTGTGTGAAATGCAAATGACGTCGTGTCCAAAACAGTCTAGAATCTCGGTGGCGAGGGGTCATAATCTGTCCAGTATATGGACGTCGAGCACGAATTGGTTCTGCCTCAAACGATTTATGATTGTCTGTGCATGAACCTGGCGGTGTAAAACCTGTAAGTAAAAAAAAAAAAAAAAAAAAAAAAAACTGTAAATGAAACACCTTTTTCCGAACACCTGCAAAGTAAGGAACAGGGTTTTCAGGCTTGGAGGCATGAATATAAATAGACCTGGGATTTGGAAAGCAACTGCATAATCGTCATCCGCAATGAAATGGTGATAATCATTGTGCTTACAAAAATGAACTTACAAAAAAAACTGGACATTGTATATTTCCAATGATCAACAAAACTCAAACAGGAAAATATAAAAACTTTCTAGAATGAACTTATCACAATAATAAACAATATAAACCGGAAATTAAGAAACAAGGAAATTATTCCTGAATTCACTTTTCATCAAGATAAAAGTAAAAGGCGGAATATAAATAGTATTGTAATCATTGTGATGTTTATGTACTTCGATTTGTATATGGAGTAAACTCTGGATAATGTATACAATATAAAGGACACATCATGCATGTGCATGTCTACATGATACATGGTCATGTTGGTTTTCTTGGACATCCGGAGTCATTTATGTACATCGATATCTTGAATCTATTGCAATACCGGTGTGGTGCTGTTAAAACAGAAAACTTCACTACTTTTAGTTTGACTATAATACGATTTGTTTACAGACCCAACTTCCATTGTAAAGTTTGAGGTAATTGGATACCCCACTGTAAATGTAACAGTAAATGAAACAGATCAACTGCTATTTGTCCGCACTGTAGATGGTAATCCAGCGTCAAACGTCTCTGTTTTACATAAATGAATAATTAAAAAGAACAAGCAGTGACAACAAGTATATCACACACTATGACTAATGTTTCCTGTCTTCAAAACGAATTTTATACTAGTCTGGTTCCCGGACGTGCTCTATAATTACTTCAGGCAAAGCTCAGTAATGGCGGCCTTCAGTGGTAATGCACAGGCAACGAATAATCTGATATTGACTGATCATACGTGATGTTATGCCTAATCATAATTGTTTATGTGCTAATATTGATACGGCGGCGAGATATTTTAATGATCATTCTTATTTGTTGATAATACATTTTTTCATGAAGTAGCTATAATTTCGGACGTGAGTCTTTATAGTTTCCAAAAAGTCATTTGTGATCATCTAAAAAATGGACATCTATGGTATATTTTATACGAATAGGATTCATTACCAACCCTCATAAGCACTTGATCACTTAATATAAGAAGATACCCATACTTTAGAATGTACATTGTTATTGCGCTTTGCCTGACCCGATAAAATAGTGTAAGGGGAAGGAATTCCAGACTAACTTTATACATGCATAGCCCAAAATGAGCACAACACACAGTTTCCTAACAAGGACATAACAGCTCATACCTAATTTCACTTACTTGACATTCTGTGCAATACAACTGCCATGTCTTTTTAATATTCAAGTTAAGTTGAAAATACTGTTTCTTAGTTGTCGTTCTTGCATAATGAGATTGCACCACATATCTGAGCTACCATACGTTCTATGATGTTTTACCAAAGTTTTAATTAATTATGTTCTTTAAACATCCGAAGTCCTCATGGAGAAGACCCACAAAATATAAAAGACTCATGATAAAGCAACTATTTGGACTTGTTTTCCTTTTTGGCTGCTGTCTGTCAATAATTTCATCGAAAAACGTTTCTAAATTAAGGAAGTTGTAATTCATATTAACACATCCTATCTTTTACTTTTCCATTCTTTGCTTTGTGTTTTGTTTCTTTTAAAAAGGTTTTTTTCTATGAATTGTATCTTATTTGTGCTTTTCCTTCTGACTTGATATCTTTTTTCTCAGTGCTTCTTTAAGCTGCACGTTTGTTGGGGGTGGGGGGGATTGAGTGCCACTCACATTATCTGAGTGAGTACTCTCCACTAAAGAATCAGATGGATAGTTGTTACTAATTCAATTTCTCACTTTATATTTATGATCTGCACTATTTATATCATCAATAACGGATGTTGTACCGTTAGCATTTTCAAATTCATCTGCACTACTTTCTTCACATGCTTTATAATCCGTTTGCATCATGCTTACCTCTGCGCATTGCTGTATAGGCAATGTTTATTAATTATGTTTTGGTTGGTCATGCTTTATTTAATAACTGGTGTTGATATTGAAGTTGAGTAAATTCTGCGTACACATTGGTACTAGTTAACCAATGATAATGGTAACATGTCTGCTACGTCGGTATTCCATTTCCCGCTTGTCTCGAGTTTTTCAACTCCTCATTTAGGTTTGAAGATTGCTCTCTCCTTGCACAGAATTCGACATATTTGTCTGGATTTGCTATCAAGAAGTAACACATTGCGTGTACATGCATACTTTTGTCAGTATTTTCATCCAAATGTCCACTAGTTCTTATTGCGGTAACGAACCATTGATTGTTTATTCATTTTTTGCACAGGCCCACAATGTACCAAGTACCAAGGTCCCTTGTATTTTGTGCAAAATAAAATTTCTATAAGGTACTAAGTGGCATTTGGTTCCTTCTGGCTTTGATTTAGTTTTAAATGTGAAATACAAATATTGTCATGATGTGCCAAATGACTACTTGATACCTTCTTGAAATAACTGACTAGCATATGGTACCTTCTGGCACTTAAGAATCCATCAATAATCAGTTGGTACATTTGAACTTTGTATTATAACTGGGTCAATATTTGGAATATAGTTTTGATTTTTACACAGTATGTGGTCACTATAAACTACATTCAAAATTACAAAAATGTCATTTTCACCAAACATGTCGGTTGGTACCTTCTGGTTCTCATACTGAACAATCAAATCGCTTACGCTATCAAACTTAGTTGTTACGAAATTGGATATTTTGTTAACAGTCCCTAAAATAAATAATGAGAGTGCAGTGACTCACATTTTGTCGATACATTTGTCAAATATGAAACTTATTGTGCTCTCAGAAATCATTTTACCGATCCAACCATTCTTCAAATGTGTTTCCTGAGTGATAGCAACCTTGTGAAAGCATTGCATAGTCTATCCCTGTACTGTTGTTGTTATTCATGTTTGTCATTATTTCCTGTGATTGTTTCAAGTTCGTTATATCTAATGACATGTACTCGGACAACAAATGCATGTTCTGTGTGCGGCTAAATTATTCAAGTCCAACAGAATTAAATATAATTGTCTACTACATCAAAACAATTATTTAGGTCTGATATTATAAACACGGTTCACGTTTTCTTTTGTTGACAGGTTCACCCAGACCGAAATTAAACAACTACTTGCAAACAATGTTCACTTCGAAACTTTATGATACTATGACAATAAGTTTTGAAGTGATGGCATATCCAGCACCTAACACTGACGGGTTCGTATGGAAAAGACATGGATCAACATGGGCGACGTTGGAAAACAACGATGTAGTAGAAATAGTGTCAGCGGACTTTCAATCTAATCTCACACTGAATAATATAACAAGGTCATTTTTTGGAAGATACAAACTAGAAGTAACAAATACTGTTGATACATATACTCATGAGTTTGTTTTAAAAGAAGAAGGTAAGAACAATTATTTCTGATTCATTGGTGAATTCATTGTGTGGTCTAGTAACCTTTGCCTTACATTAATTGATATTAAACTAATTCATGATCTATCGCAATGAGTTTACTTGCGTTCATAGGAGACATTTTTTCAAAATACTCATTCACTTCATTCAACATCTAATACAACAGTTTAGACAATCTCTTATATTTTCAGTCATTTAAACCTAATGGAAGTGAACACTTTTAATACTTTGAGTTGTTTTGATCTGGATTATATATATATTTAAAGTACTGTTACAGTAACAGTGTATTGATTTCTTTATTTGTTTACGAACATTTTAGTTGTGGAATCATCGAGCGAAGCCAGTTTCCATGAAGCAATGATTGCCAGTATTGGATGTAGTGTTGTCGTTTTATGTCTGTTTGTGCTAGCTATGGTGTTGTATAAATCCAGGTATATTTTATAGTATCCACTATTAGAGCTTACTCTTGATGAGAAATGGATGAGAGAACTGCCTACAAAATCATACTCCAAAAAAGATAAAATTGTATTTGTTTGTTTTTTGCTTATATCGAGTTTTGCGCCCCTTTTCAACAGTCAGAGTCATATGAGGCGGACAGTTCACCTAAGCATCTTTCCTGGAAAGAACCGGTACTAGACTCCCAACCTCCGTAAGCAACTACCTACTGTCTCAAATAAAGAGACATGGTCGGTAGCGGGGTATCGAACCTTCGACATTCTATCAGTGAGAGGATACAGTGATTTGAAGTCAGCTACCTTAACCACTCGACCACGGAGGTGGGTGATAAAAACTGTAAGTTTACCACACTCGCTTTTACTTGGCTGTTGATTGTGAACATTTGTTTCTGTATCTGTCTGTCATCTATGGATTTTATTTATTCATCATAGAATTCGCAAACAAGACCGAAGAGAAGTTCGCGGCGATACTCGACCCGAACAATTCACAGGTTCGCAAGAAAATAGTGAATGTGAAACTGTTTTTCAACACAAGCACACTGGCACGAATGAAACAGAAGGCACTTCAAAAATAGATCAGGATGTATCTATGACTGAACCATCAATTAATTCAGTTAGTGGTAGACTCTCAAGTTCGACAAATACGGTACTTCAACGAAATCCTTTTAATACAGAACAAGGACACGTATCCGAATTTGGTATGTACACATTTTTAGCATTACATGTAATAGATACAATACGAGTTTTTCTTCGAAAGTGTCTTCTTAAAAAGAAGACACTTTTTGAATGGATCTGCAGGGGGTATAGTCGTATAAAGATATACCGTAAGTTACTGTTAACCTTATTCATGAATATTTCATAGGTATGTTTGTTAGATATAAGATTTATATTAAATGGACAAGTTTGCGAACTGACTCAGCTTGATCATCTCATTAGACCGTGCGTATTAATTACATGGCATAAAAGTGAGCTATACATAAAATGTAAAACATACATAAAATGTGAATTATACAGTCATGACATATTAGATAATTATAATATAAACTATTAATTATATATATAAACTATGAGGTATAAATACAATGTGAAATATACATAAAATGTGAGATAAATAATTATAAAATGTGAATTATAAAGTTTTAACCTACATGATTGTGTTACCAACAAATTTTCAAGGTTCGATCAAAATTCAACAAAAGCATATAAGTATGCTTGAAATAAGCGATGATTGTGACAAGAAAGAACAGAAGCCGACACCCGAAAAAACACTGGGACTGAACCAGGATGATGCTCAATCAGATTATCAAAATATGGATTTTGTATATGATAACGTTGGAAGGAGACTTGAACGTGTTCAACTGGCGGAACTCTTCAGTTATGTTACCAGTAAATTATATGAGTCAGAATTCAAGGTATGGCTATTTACAAACCTATCCATTGTCAACTGTTTTACATGCATACTAGTGATTTTCTATAGATTTTTAGCTTCCATAAACTTAGAGTTTCAGTCACATCTAACGAAACATTTTATGGACAATGTACTGGATCGGTTTCTTAGCTAGTTAAACATAAAATGTTAATTACATTCCAGGAGTTTACAAAGGGGCTTCAGTTTCCAACGACATTTGCTGAAAAAACGGAAAACATTAAACTGAACAGGTTCTGGGGAATATATCCATGTAAGTGAATACGTTAATAATTCATATATATTCATGTTATTTTTACTTCAACTCACAGTCTAGTCTGGAGTTTCCTGTTCCTGTCACCACGCTATCGGGCCCGGCAAAGAACACTGTGCGTCTTGATGTATGAAAACGTTCTTATATAAGTTGATCATATTCTATCACCGTATGGATTAGATAACTAAAATGTAATGAAAGCACGGAGTAAATATACTTAGTATTTGTTACAATATATTTTTTTAATAAAATGTAAACAAAAATTAAGTATTTTAAGCATGCTTCATTTCAAAATGTATATTCCAGATGATCACTCACGAGTAACCGTAACGGATGATCCAAACTTTTTCATGAATGCGTGCTACATTAATGTAAGTTATGTTGCAATGTTTAATCATTTATTATCATTCTGAAACGCCTTTCCCATAGGTATGTGATCCTACAAATATGATTATTGGGATAAATAGTTATTTTGAAAGTACCTGTGATACTGTTTTAGATATTCGCCCCTATGAAAAACGTATCTCTGTAATGTTTTAACGGGATGCCAGATATATTTGATAATGTTATAAGGCTTGAAGCCAGCCAAAGATGTTTTGTGTTGATTTTCGTAAATATAATTGCAATTTGATATCGTAGTTTATTTATATATATATATAAATCAGACAAGATTGGATAAGAAAGAAATTGAATTCAAATTTCTTTCAGGGATACAAAAAGGAAAAGGCATATATTGCATCAATAGGTAAGTAAATTGACTAACAGTTCTTGGAAATAACAAATTACGGGCCAAACCGTTTACCTTTTTTGTTTCCGAAGGATTTTCGACGTGTTTGAAAAGCCCGCAGCACACGACTTTATTGGCTCGATACTCTCGTGTTTGAGTTTCACGCATATAAAACCTAACGGCCGATTTCCGGTTTTTAACACAGAACCTCATCTCAGGTTCGGAGATAACATTGTGCTGGCTCGGGGAGCATAGGGCCATATGCATCTTTTGCCATCACTTTTCTATTATTCAGTCATAGGTCAGCATTTCAGTATGATTATACAAGACCCCACACTGCCCGTTTAACGGTCACGTTAACGACTTGCCATGCCGGTCTGTTTTGTTTCTCCCGATTTGAATCCCACGGAGGACATCTCGGGCTAAGAATGAGTGCAAGTAATCAGGAAGACAATGTAAACGATCTCGCTTTTCAGCGGGAATGACAGGCTCTGTCCAAAGTCTTAATCTGAGATTTGAGGATTAAAAATGTAACTGAGATGTTCTGATTGATACTTCCTGTTATTGCACAAATTTTAAACATTTCAAAGGCGTATTTTGCTATCACCTTTCATTTCTGGATTTTTCAAATTGACACATAAGTCAGAATTATTTGGGGTTAGTTGGCATAAATGCCAATTAGTCATAGGTATTGCATATAATCAGATCGATATCAATACACACATACAACGTTGAAATATGCTAACCCCAAATGCCCATAAGCATATAAATGTATCGGTCGTAATAGTTTCTGTTTAGTAGGAATCCGGCGTTTTCTTCCCGTGCATACTTTATAGCAAGAAAAATGTTTCCAAATCCACTACCGTATTTTTTTTCAATATCATTGAAAATATACTATTGATAGAGCAGCTGTGATTTCCCGCAGTCATGTTATGCACACTAGGCAAAACACGGCATAAAGTGTCGTCACTTGCTCTATATATTACCAGTGATCAAAGGCAAAAATCACCGCGAAATGAGTGTTTTTCAAAGAGAAAGGGCTTATTTCGTAGGTAATTATTATCTTGGTATAATATTAGCAATTGCTTGTTTTTTTGCATATTTTTATAACAAAAAGGTTATGGCACTTTAAGGTCATGTAAAGTTTTCATTTTGCTTACTAGTATATAATTATAATAATTACAATTAATTAAAATGTTACTTACCTCATCTTCTAACAAACAGGTCCTACATCAGATTCTACGTATAAATATAAAACTTTCTGGAAAATGGTTTGGCATGAGAAATCTGATATTATTATCATGCTTACAAATCTTCGTGAGGTTACGGTAAGTTGGTTTGATAATTACTTGTATATTTACGTTTACATTAACTATGCAAAGTTTTACTAGAATGTTTACAGAACAATATCTCCTTGGATCATGAGCGGCCCACTCTTGAGTAACAACCTCCCTTCAAAAAAGTATTATTTTCCCCACTGTACGATTTAACTATTAATTTAACCTCTCTAGAGCAACAACCGCTCTACAGCAACATAACTTTGCTACTCCCAAAGGTTGTTGCTTTGGAGATGTTGCACTGTCCTGTCGCGTGACAAAATGCGAAACTAGCCTATAATTTTGTCATGAGTGATATCAAAGGTTTGTAATTGATAAATTCTCTGACGCAATGATACAATAACGAGAAATCTTTAACACAAGACTTTTTTCTAACATACGTACTATGATTCTGTATGCCATTCTTTTACCTCTTTTAAAAGACTCACCTTTGATATACAGATTTGATACTTTAAATCACAGGGTATGAAATGCCAACAGTACTGGCCAGACGTAGGAACCAGTAGAACCTATGGTGACGTGACGGTCACGTTTCAGACGGTTCGAACTTTCGCGGAGTATTCTGTACGAACCTTTGATATTTCAAGGGTAAGTTATTTTTCATAAAAATCTAGAGGGTGCGCGAATTGGTCCATTGTAATTAAAGGTTTTTTGTATGATTACTAGTAATGTAAATGATATATTCTAAATATATCCGTATTTATGTACATCTGTAACAGTTAGTGTTACCTAATGATAGCAAAATGTTCACTTATGGACAAGTGGCTCGGTCTTCAAAAGATGCAAACTCGTGTATGTTTTTAACCATGTATTAATTGAAATGGTACCATTGGAAAGAAGACGCTACGAGTCATTCATTGGTAAATTGAACTCAATCAAAGACGATATAAAGTAAAGTTAAATACAGAATCGTAGCTTTACTACATTGTAGATTTCAAGTCATCACTGAAACTCCAACCGGACAAGACTTTAGTAATTCTACCATATAAAAAGAGTTTTTTACATATAAATAAATGTTTCGAACCCATTAATATACACGTCTTGGTTTCAGGCCGGAGTTGTCAGGCCATTAACACAATTACATTTCACTGCATGGCCAGACCAAAGTGTTCCTGACGATGTGACCAGTATTCTGGAATTCAGACAAAGAATAAAAACAACGTTTAGCGTGAAGGCCGGTCCTATCATTGTACACTGCAGGTATGGCATGAAACTATTATGTTATTTCAATCTATAATCTATTCATATTCATGAACAATCGATACGTCAATGAAAACTTAAAATGATTCAGCCCATCTTAAATCAAAGATCTGAAGGCACTGCTATTGTTCGAAAGTACAAAACAGTTGATTTTTTTGTAGGGGGCGGTATAAGTCTGATAGTTCAACTTTCCATAGCCTTCACTCGCTCGGCAAGCTTGAATTTTGATACAGATCACAGTACTACGCTTTTCTACATCCGTTATGCAATTGTTAAAGTTATTCCCGTTCATGTACTTTCCGTATTTTGTTTTCCATTGTCACCAAGTAGTTCAGCAACAAGCATACATAACTCCATTTAAGAACGTTCACATAGCATATATTTCAAGGGCAGTTAAAAACGAGTTCGGTGACCCCCAATTTCTTTCGCTTAAAATGTTTCTGCTATCATATGCTACGATCATGCAAAGTTTAAATATAGTTTAATATGTGTCTGTGAAAACTGTAGAGAACGTCCTTAAAACATTACGACAACATCAGTCCCTTCAAATGTACGAACATACTGGAAGTAAATATTGTAGTATTCCGAGGTATGGCGACTGTTTATATTTGTACGACTTGTATTAATCGACTACAATTTAGAATAGGCATCTGGTTTTGACTTCAACGTACGTATATTTTGGAATTGTTTTTCGTATGCGAAGGTTAATGAAGCTGTTCGGTATGTAGGAAAAAATTTCCGACCGAATGTTGATAATTGTTTTAAATTTTTAACATTGTGTTCGTACCGAACAACAAAAACAAATTGATTCCATTAGAGTCGCTATAGCATGTTTTTATGAACATTGATTTACTGAATTATGATCATTGTGTACTGTTACGAAAATAATGTGTATCAGTGTTGTAATATCTATTTCTATATTAAAGTGCTGGCTTTGGAAGAACTGGAACACTGATAGCACTAGATATGTTGATTGATGAAGGTAAGACCGAAGGTTCTGTGAATGTATCTGCCTGTGTTAAGAGACTGAGAGAGCAAAGAGTGAACATGGTTCAAACACAGGTAAATATAACACTAGAACATTAATGGAAGATAAGTAGTTACCGACCGTATATGTGTTACATAATCTAACAAAGCATTCCTGTTTATGTTGAAATTATATTTCAACACACTCGAAGAACAGAATTATGTCCCTCATTGCACTTCAGTAAGTTTAATGCCGCCTCTCAAATATATTTCAGTTATAATAAGAATACGGCGGTAGGTTCGCCCAACCAGTCTGTATGTACTGTATTCTGACCAGTACTTACTTAACCTTCCACAAGGAACCGACAATATCTCCACATGCGGACGAAAATGAACATTTTATCAAATTACCATAGAAGCCGTGACCTGCTGTGACCGGGATTCTATCCCGGATCGCCATGTTACAAGTCTAATGCACTAACCGCAGGACCACGGCCGCGGCCTGATGTAATTTCAGACAGCACATAGTAAGCTAATAATCGTCTTAATGCATACAAAGCCATGATGCTAAATGGTACGATAAACACAAAAACATCTGACATTATATTTTACGTCGAAACATGTTTCTTTTATAGGAACAGTATGCGTACATACACAAAGCCTTGGTTTACGCTTTGGTTTTTGAGTGTGAAGTTATTTACACAGAAACATTCCAGGAGTATTTAGAGTCAGCATCAAGCACGTTCTTTGAATATATGTTTAAGGTGAGAGTTATCAGGGGCTATAAACTTCTCTTATAGGTTATGTTGGTTTTGTAATATGTTTATAAGTGAAAACGAGTGTATCAAAGAGGCAAATCTTGACAATTATACCAGAAACAATACAAGTTATCTTGACAGTCTTACGATATTCTATGAAGTATTGAAAAGTTACGTATACACAACAGTTACTGTTAATTTTATATTTAGTATATATCATGTGTTGAAGTGAATTGATATATGCTGATGACACTTTTTATCAGTCAAGGCCTGTTCATGAACGTCTACGTTAGTCACTTAGAGTAATATTAAATGTGCACGTTGTAAATTTATTGAATGTACGCAGTGGGTCGAACTAATTATATACGTTACCTCGTTCAGAAATTGATGTCTTTAAGTAATTAACATACTAGTATTAAGTGTAATACATACTAGCGTAAGGAAATATCACAACTCTAACACTTCGTATGGCGTCATCTATGATCAAAGTAATAAACCATTTTTTAACGACAACCTCTCCATGCGTAAAATACTAATGACGTTTACTGTTGACTATTGCCAACCTTTGAATGCATCTACTTATAATAACATAAACAATTGTGCGACTTGTAGAAACTCGACCATAACGTGTCACGTAATGATGAAGATAAGACCAGAAGAATTAACGAACAATACAAGAACATTAATCGTCCTGGCGCAGACATCCCGGGTATGGCTTTCATAATCTGTATCAACCTTGGCTGAACTGACTCAAAACATTTTTATTAATAGTATTTTATATGTACTACTCAAAATTAAATATTAAGTACCACTTTTTGTTCTGAATTGCATAATCGTCGATTTTGGATTACATACTAATTAAGAAATGCTTTTTTGTTATTTTAAAAAATGCCTGCATAGCATGAGTGCAATGTGTAATCCATACATTAAATCATTCAAGCGTAACGAGCGTCGAAATGAGGACAGGGTATAAAATTACGCATTCAATGGGTATGGGTGGGGAATAGAAACACTGAGGAAAATGCGGAAGAGTTCTAACTTTTAACGATAATGATAGTGAACGATAATGCGCCTGCTCATAGGGCCATTGATACCAATCAGTACGCTAAGAGAGAAACTCAATATCGAATGGACTGGCCCGATCGATCTCCCGACCTAAATCCCATCGAACACGTATGGGATAATGCTGCAGAGAGCGATATCTGAATGTCCTGTCAAGCCAACAACCACCAAACAACTCGGAGAGGCAATTCCGGAATGATGGGCTCGAATTCCACATTCTAATATTCTGCGGCTCATCCGAAGCATGAGGAGTAGTTGTCAGGTTGTTTTTCACCCACGGGGACATCAGTCTCGAAACTAAACACAAATGTTAGAACTTTTGCGCATTTTCCTCAAAATTTCTATTCTCCACACATACCCATACAATATCTAATTTTGACCTGTCGAAATTTCGACGCTCGTTACGCTCGAATGATTTAATGTATGAATTACACGTTGCACTCGTGATATGCAGGTATCTTTGAAAATAACAAAAAAATCATTTCTTAAGTATGTAATCCAAAATCGACAATAATGCCATACAGGACAAAAAGTGTTCCTTATCAAATCTTGAGAAGTATGCTATTGTCATTCGATAATGTTTTTCTTATGGTTCTCGCTGTTTGTCAAACGAAACATCAGCATTTACATGCTTATCTACGAAATACATGTTTAAGAATTATTATATAATTATAATGTTTGTAATGGTCAACAATTTATGACATTAAACAGTTTATATGTTATTATATGACCAATTTGAATGTGACATTTTTTACGGGACATAAATATCATTGCATAATTCTTTACTATCATCAATGAGATATTGTACTGAGTTGCGTAGTTGGTAACCCGGCACTTTTGCATGAAATACTTTTGATAAAACGTCACAGTTAACGAATTATGTTGTGCTATTTTAATTTTGTATGCTGATATCTGAGCTCATAAATGCTTTAAAATCATTGAAATTAATAAGTCAATGGGTAAAGATTGCATTCTAAATGAGTATTTTATACATAGTATTGATATATTAGGTTCACATATATGTGACATATTCAATGCTACTTTACTTTCGGGTTGTTTCCCGGAAAGTTGACGATGTCAATAACTACAGGGGAATTACGTTAGTGAGTTGTTTTTCTAAACTGTTTACTTCTATTTTACACAAGCGTATCGAAACCTTATGTGAAAATATAATGTTATAACAGATGCGCAATTTGGATTTCGCAAAGGAAGATCAACTGTAGATACTATATTTGTATTATTATCATTAGTACAACATTATATTAATACCAACAAGAGATTGTATGTTGCTTTTGTCGATCTGTCCAAATGTTTTGATACATTTTATAGAAATGCATTGTGGTTCAAAATGTTCCATTTGGGTATTCAAGGGAAATTGCTTAATATTATTAAAGATAATTATGTACTCGAACGTTAAGTCATGTGTTAAATCATGTTCTTCTTTTTCTGAATATTTTCATTATGCTATTGGTCTACGACAAGGCGACGTTTTATCTCCTATATTATTCTCATTGTTTGTAGAAGACCTGGAATTATTTCTACAATCGAGCAATGAATCAGGCTTAACTTTGGATGATATCGTTTTAATAGTTTTATTATTTGCAGATGATATGGCTTTACTAGCTAAATCTCCGTTAAACTACAAAATCACTTGAATCTTTTAAATACATATTGCAACTCATGGGGATTAAAAGTGAATACTTCTAAAACAAATGTAATGGTTTTTCGTGAACGTGGTCGTTTATTATCTGATGAATATTTGTCATACAATGATGAAAATTTAGAAGTTGTTGATAAATTCAATTACCTGGGCACTGTTTTTAATTATACTGGTAGTTTTAATTTGAACCTCGAAGCTTTAAACATATTTTCTCATTATTGCAAAAAGTTTTATCTTACCAGCTCGTTGGTGCATTCATTGGTTCTATCGTAAGTTATGGATGTGAAATTTGGGGTAATTCAAAATCAAAAGAAATTGAAAGGATCCATCTAAAATTTTGCAAACAAATACTTAAAGTCAATAAAAGCACTCCTAATGTTGCTGTATATGGAGAATTAGGTCGTTATTCTTTGTATATAGCAAGACAGATTTGTAAGATTTGTATTTGTAAGAATAATTAAGTATTGACTAAAAAAACTCAGATTGTATTATTATTGGACTATGTACAAACAAAGTCTTAAAGATTGTAACAATGGTTTTAAAAACTGGGTTTTTAATGTTAGATGTTTATTAAATAACTATGGTGATGGGTATGTGTTTAATGAAAATGATACCATTGATGAAAAGTTATTTCCTGTTGTTTTCAAAGAAAGATTAATTGATACCTTTAAACAAGAGTGGTTTAATGATTTAGAACGTAGCAGTATTTTAACAAACTTGTATTTTAGTAAAAGGATTTTTTTTGTTATGAAAATTATTTGAACGTTTTACCCAAGAAATACAGAATTTATTTCTGTCGTTTGAGGCTAACTGGACTTAAACTAAAAATTCATACTGGTCGTAATTCAACAAACAGTATTCCATGTAATTTAAGGTATATTGAATTATGTAATTCCCATGACCTAGAAGACGAATATCATGTTATATGTAAATGTCCTTTTTATGACACGTTTAGAAAATAATATATCAAGCGTTATTTTTACATTCGTCCATCTATGTACAAGTTTATTGAACTACTTAACTGCAAGAATATTTCAATGTTAATAAATATATCATTATTCATTAAGATCTCTTTAGATTTAAAAAAAAACATGCAACAATCCATAATTAGTATTTAGTTTATCCTCATTAACAGTTAAAACTATTCACAACTAAATTTCGAAAAAATGTACCGTACTATCCTTTGATGTACGATTCACATCATGTTATTTGTCTAAATGTGAATGCATGTACGTATATATTTTGATTTGATGTATCATATTACTATGTACATTTGTACACGTAAAATATAATTATGTTCTGTTCTGTTCTGATACTTAACAACCATAAAATACCATGCTGTTATTTTCATGATCCCGTGAAATACAAATGATGAAACAAATTTGGGATTGGGCATTGATAACTAAAAAGTGCGCTTGTTATAATATTATAACTGGGGAGTAGAAATGTTTGCGAGATGAATGTGTACGAGACATTTTGCTTGGTGATGAAGCCATGACAAGGAATCCACAAGACTGTGCTCTGACGCTGGAGAATATCAATGGTTCGCTAGTGTATCATTAGAACGAAATGCTTACAACGTTATGTGACACTAATGATTTGTAATTGCAGTAAATGCATTAATATCCTACCATTAGATCACTCTAATGTACAGACTCGTAATAATCATCATCAAGTTGTTCATCTTGTTATATTTGTATTCAGGAGACAAGCAGAGTATAAAACTGCACCTGAATAAAACGTCATACGATGTGGACTACATCAATGCTGTTCATGTTAATGTAAGCTGGTTTGATTCAACTTATCGTGTCTAATTTGTACGACTGGTAGTGACCTTTTCAATCACTGAATGGCCCGCTAGCTTGATTCTGCAGTCGGATCTAGGTTTCATGAATTTGATTCCAGGCCGCGACGCATGTTCTATGTGACTACATGTTGTGTCTTAGGCCTTTGGTCATTCACCAATATAATTGATACATTGGTTCTTGCTCGTGGGGAACTTTGCTACAACCGATACAGATTCCAGTAACAATTATAACAATATTAAACTTTCCGTCGGTGTATAAATGAACGGCTTTTGAAATCGGATCATCAAATAGCAAAACCAAAATTCTTTGTCGCGTAAGTAGTATTCTTAACATGATATTGTTCTGAACATTGAGAACTGCTTCGTGTCTCACAAGTGTGTATAATAAACATAGAATTGTCGCTGAATGACATAGGTCTATTTGTTATTTCAGAGCTTTAAGAAAAAGAACCGCTTTATCACTGCACAAACACCTAGAACTACATCACTTGAGGACTTCCTCAGTTTGATATATCAAGAAGACTGTTTTTGTATTGTAATATTAAACGTTTCTGAAACCCAGGGAACTGTACGGAGAAATAAGGTTTGAACACATGATAAATAATCATTTGTGTCATAAAAAACGCGGACTCACGATTTTGAAAAAGCTGGTAGAAGTTTGACTTCAGAAATTTACCATTCTCATTTTTAGGTATTAAAACTCCGAATTTCTAAAACTAATTGTGTGTGTTTCAATTTCCATTGTTTTGTCTGTATATAATGATATAACGGTAAATTTAAATAATCTTAACATGTACTTGTTTTTATATTTTTAAAGCTCTTGTTTATTAATGAATCATGTTGTAGGATGTTGGTGTGTACCTTCCACCTGATGACGGTGACTTCTCAATAGGGAATTTCAAAGTTTCAAGTGAAATTCTAGAGACCAATCCACAGTATATTGTCAGACGTGTGAAAGTCAAACATCATGGCTTGGTACTATGCCCTGTTATTTAAGATACACAAACGTTATCGCGTGATGCAATCAGTGTACATGTATATCATGATTACATTGCATTAGGCACACAAAATATAGCTGAAATAATGTCAAAATTCAACAAAATATTTTTGTTCTGAAATACATTTGGTTAATATAAGAACACAGTGTACGTGAAAATGATATTATGTTGGCATATTACTGCAAACAGCGAGTTGATTTTCGAGGAAACTTTCTAAGTTAAAAACGAAAAAACCTAAAAGTTTCGTGAAAAATCTTTTTTTTTCATGTAAGACTGGTAGATTTATGCGAAAATAATATTATTATTTTATGCAGACATATTCCACGATACTTATACAGTTATATATAAAGTATGTATGATAACCACGTGAAATAATATAATTCAACATGAATAGTAATTCATGAAAAAAATACTGTCCTAAGATTAAAACTAAAAAACATTCCGAGATGATTAATTGCATTGTTTTATTTAAGTTGGATGGAAATGGAAAGACTTCATATCACTTCCAATACACTCAATGGGACAGTGATAAATGTGTGCCAAATGACGCGGGTGAGTTTGTTCAATTCATCAGGATTGTCGACCAATACGAAGAGGAACTAAGTGATGGTGATGTACACACGCTTGTGCATTGTCTGTAAGTTCAATTGATACTCTTAATTTATTGACAAATTCTATTACTTAGCCATTGTATATTTACCTTGTCCGTTACTTCAAAGGCGGACGGTATCAGTCAGAGATCATGTTGACTCTTGTAAATGCAGTTGTTTTAATTCACTGTGGTAACGCGCTGCTTTTTAGTGACATACCTACCGAGCCAAGTACTGTTTCTAGAAAATCATAGAAAAGAGTTAGGCGTATATCGGTGCTATACAACTGACATGATAAAGTAGTAAAAGTACAAGGAAAAATATTCGAAATAAGAGCTCGATTCCCCGTATCTCCCCCCCACCTTTAAATGAAATGTCCATGGCCGTCGAATGAGTTTTTAAACAACAGATAAACATCTAATTACCAGTTTCTAGCATAATTTGTCTCTATGTATCTATGGTTACCACATCCTACTTTTCTATCGTGTCATATTAGGGATGCCAGTGAAAGAAGTGGCTTGTTTTGTTGCATTGCTTCTATGATTGAGAAAATAGAATGTGAAGGTCAGATAAACATTGGTAATACAATCAGACAGATACGATCAAGGAGAATGACTGTTGTCCAAAACATGGTAATATAACTCATTTGTATTTATTTAATACATTAAACTTTGTAAACAAATATTCATTTTTTTTAAATTAACATTCTACCAGATTATATTGAAATAACGATCTTATGAAATATCAAATATTTTGGTAGCTATGCTGATATTGTATTTCTTTGCTACTTACACTGCGCCTAATAATGTCTTGTATTTGCTGTTAAATAATTCTAATTACTCCTAAAGAGGTTGATTACTGTAAGTAAAAATTCAACTCAAAGCCATTTATCGCTATAAATAGAAGAGAAAAGAAGACATGGACAGTTTAGAATAATTATGTCGTTGATGTATTTATTTTACATGTTAGATAAAATGATTAGTTTACATGATATGTTTATATCAAACCTTGTCATATGAATTTCAAGATATTTCTGAAGGTTCAGGTACTATACATATATCTATGTGCATACTGTATATCATTGTAGGAACAGCTTCGATTTTGTTACCAAGCAATAAATGCTTGCATCGACATGAAAAATACACTATAGAAATGTGTGATAAGAACCACCCCCCGTGCAGCAAGTGAATGAAGTATGTAGCATGGGTCTCCATGATAACACATCTGGAGGTCATCAAATGACTTTTGTACAGTATTTAATGTTTTATCTAATTCTTACGCATGCGTGACGTTATTAAATAGCTTACTGCACGAAATATAAAGATTCTAGACAACATTTGTCATGTTTGAGCTTTAAAGATGTATATATTTCATAAAATAATTCATTGCTTCTAGGACCAAAAATAATCTGTTTGTTTCGTGATTTTTTTTCGGATGCTCCACTTTTCTAATGTTTTGGGACTTTTGTTTGTCCTCACTCCATATTATTTGTGATATAAGAAAGCTTTACATATTATCTGAGTGTATTATATATCAAATATTCGCTTCATTATAATTATATTTGAATGATGTACATTTGTATTATAGATTGATTTTATCACCTTTAAGTTAATTATACCACATACTACTAGTTTCCTTTACAATTCAATTCAATTATTGTTCTTTGTTATGTAATTTGCCAACAATGTTTTAATATCTAAACAGAAACTTGAGTCAGATTTGATGGTGACAAATATATGTGTATCAAAATATTTAAAATATCTATCATTAATTCAATGTAATCGTATACATCACGTGACATACAATTATGAATTATACTTGTCTTTTCTGTGTGTTTCACTTCATCAAATGAAAAGTGTAATTACTTATTGTTAATGTTTATAATGTACGTATCTAAAGTTCAGATACAACGAAATACTGTAACCTCTCGGAGATAGGAGGCCTCGAATTCGAGCTCCGCTACCGATCATGTCTCTATGTGAGAAAGTAGGCAGTTGCTTACGGAGGATGCGAGACTAATACTGGATCTTCCCAGGAACGATGGTTAGGTGAACTGTCTGCCTCATATGACTCTGACTGATGAAAAGGTGCGTAAAACTCAAATAAACAAACAAAATCAGACACAACTTTCACACAAAGAACGTTCAAAAAGAGAACTTTAGTTCCACAAACATATTCTGTGGCTTTGCTTCGAAATTACGTTTTCCTTGCTCATGTTTTTATTTGAAAATCTTCATCCATGTCACGTGACTCCGACTTATACAGTGATGTGTTATACATATACAATACAATATAAATTGTACATAGTACATGCATATATACATGAATTACTTTTTATTTTTGTTGAGCGTCATTTTCATGTACAGTAACTATATTTATTTTTTTATATTTGTCCAATAGTAGTAAGTTATCGCTTCATTATTTGAAACGCCATCATATGTCAAAGAAAATTACGCATGACCCAATAAGACATGTTATTTTCAAAAGATGTACATTATGAAATAAAACCTATGAATAAATTGGATAAACATGGAGTTATCTTGACAAAAATGTTTTAGTACACATTTGCTATAATAATTATAATTCAAAGGTTTTGAAAAAAATGTAGTAAACAATCGCCTTGTGTCTGGCATGGAAACGACGAATCGTTGAAATGACACACAACGTCATTTACGTTAGCTTCAGTGTTTAGCATTCATAAAGCATTGAATATATCATTCAACACAATGCTAGAATGATTTTTTACAACTTGTTCACTTGAGTTAATAAAGGTATTTGAAATTCATCAAGTTTGTAGCAGAATTGCCCGCCGGATCAGATATCAGAATCGCAATCGAACATGTTGGAAACTGCAATGCCATCTAACGACTGCTGAAGTTAGATACCGACATTGTAGGTCGGTCTATATTTAAAACAATTCTAGAAGCACATTGAACGCTCTCTGTATTCACGTGCGTCTCATGAGCTCGTCTTCTCTATGAAGACAGACTCAGTACTCGGTTGATATGTTCTACTTACTTATTATTGGAAATAAAACTTCGCCTTCGTGGAATCGTAATAATTGCACACATGGGAGATTACTCATTGAACAGCACAAAGTTACAATGTATCAAATACGGGATAGCTTCCCTTGGAAGTATAGCAGTTATAAGCTTATCGCATAGGAGCTCGAAGTCGGGATATTTTTTTTCAGCAATTTTGTATAAGAAGTCACAAACGTACTGTATCATGGTTATATAGTTCACAATATATCACAAATGAAACTTATACAAATAATTTTAAAAATTGCCTGATATAACACCTGGACCCAGCAAAGGAATTAAACCGGACATGGAAAACATCTTTAAAACAAAATTAGCATGATAGTTTTTACCGAATCATACAAGAAAATGGACTTAAACAGCTTGGGAAACAAGTCACTAAACTCTTTCCCAACGTTGTTAGATTTTGTGTTTTAGTATGCATGAAAAAGTATGTATCAACTATCTGTCAAATCTTACCATTTATATAAATTAAGTGAACGTTACATGCAAGCTCCAGAAAAGAAAATGATGACCGTTGCGCACGTTTTCAAGGACCCACCGCACTTTCATTATAATTGCTGGTTTCCGGTACAATATTGCGCCGCGTTGTGACTGGAAGAACCAGCGGGGTAGATAATATCTAGCCGCGCCAAGGGGAGTCACTCTTGGCGTTTGTTGTGGATAACATGTCGTATTTCACCTCTTCTCATTTTTCAGAGTACCCGAACCGATTTCAAGTAATTTACTAAATCAATATTTTGATAAAATACGACCGAGTTATTAAAGTTTGGGTAATATTACATGTGAAAAAGGCAAAATTGCCGGGAAAAAAATTCTGACTTCGAGCTCCTAGTGGCTTATCGTAAAAGTGTGCGAAATAAAATAAATAACATTTAAGAAACTTAGAACTTTGTATTCAGTCATCAGTATCACGATCGACGCTAATCAGCAAAAGTGAATTTGAGCACTCTTTACAACCCACGAATAGGCTACACCACACCGTGGCAACTAAACACATTAAGGTCTTCAATAAAATACATCCGTATATTTAGATCAAAATATATATATTAACTATCTGAAGCATGTTTTTCCAATCTCAAGGCTGGGCAATAGCGCGGCCGCTGTAATTGTAGAGGCTGCGGAGCCCGTAAATCCGTACGAAACGGACGTCGCACGGAAAGGAGGTTACGTGAAGTCTGTGGCCGAATGTAATGTACATGAAGGAGGCGATAGCTGCGTTTCATACCAGTATACAGCGCCGCCGTTATACCACAAACAACAGTTCACTTCATCTTGCATCAATCAACGGTGGGGAAACAATGGACTGGTCAATCAACTAGTCAAAGAGGTTTGTGTTCCTGACCTGACTAATACTGCATTATTTGTAGTCCACGCGTCATAAAGTTTGGTTTCTGTTTCAATACAATATGTAGTACATATCATGTACTACATGAATCTTTCATTCAATTAAAACATGTTAAGTTGAATGTATAACTCAGACAGAAACAATTAGACCACATACACAAAATGTTGCAATGATAATAGAAATTCAACAAGTCGCATGTTCTATGAGATATATCACGAAATAGAACGAGTTCTCATAAAACCATGCCTCAGTTGATATGATACTCGCCAGTGAAGTGTTTGAATCATGCTTGTTAGATAAAACAATTATTTGAGATATTTTCTGGTTCAGAGCATACCGTCGTAAGACATCAAGAACGCGGCTGATATTCTGTCTCTCTGTAGATCGAGCTAGGGTAAACACCAAAGCATAATTTCCATATATCTTGTCGGACTTGATGTCATGTACAGAACAATTCCGCAGTGATCTAGCCTTTTGATAGATACATAACTTTTTATTTCGCCACACTAACTCATATGCACTCATTTCACTGTAAGTTGATGCATATTTCTATCACTTATAGAATGTAACTTTGTAAATATTTTGCATGGGATTCCATTAATATATTCAGTAGACTTTTCGCAAGGTAAATGTTACCGAAAGTACTTACCCATAAAGTTCGACAGATATGATCATTATTATGATACCTGACATAATACGAGTACTATTATATGGTGTATATAACTAATACGACGGAAATCATGTAATTTATAACAGTCTGTCCACATTCGTGATATCTGCATGTATTTATAAGCAAGCGTACGTGTTTGTTGTACTCATGTTAATTCGATTAAGGAGAATATCATCTTACGAATGTTAACGACAATTGTTACTTCCCTTTAAACGTGAAAAGAAACTTACGATCCACTAGTATAATACAGTCTTTTAAAGCCCCATGAGATTTTTGCAATAAAAAATATATGTACAAAACAAACATATGCTGATATTATCCCAAGATAATTATTACCGACGACGAAACAAGCCATTTTTCTTCTAAGAACACTCATTTCGCTGTGTATTTTGCTTTAGTAAACTTGAAATATATAGAGCGCGTGACGTCACTTAATGACGTTTGCATAATATGACTGCGGGAAAACACAGCTGTTCTATAAAAAAAAATTTCAATGATATTGAAAAAAATACGATTGTGGTTTTGGAAACATTTTTTCTTGCTATAAAGTATGCTAGGGAGGAAAACACACCGGATTCCTCTGTTATAGAATAAACAGAAACTGTGCTGTTCTATAAATATTATTTTTTTCAACGATATTGAAAAAAATACGATTGTGGTTTTGGAAACATTTTTTCTTGCTATAAAGTATGCTAGGGAGGAAAACACACCGGATTCCTCTGTTATAGAATAAACAGAAACTGTGCTGTTCTATAAATATTATTTTTTTCAACGATATTGAAAAAAATACGATTGTGGTTTTGGAAACATTTTTTCTTGCTATAAAGTATGCTAGGGAGGAAAACACACCGGATTCCTCTGTTATAGAATAAACAGAAACTGTGCTGTTCTATAAATATTATTTTTTTCAACGATATTGAAAAAAATACGATTGTGGTTTTGGAAACATGTTTTCTTGCTATAAAGTATGCTAGGGAGGAAAACACACCGGATTCCTCTGTTATAGAATAAACAGAAACAGAGGACCGATAAATGTATATACTTATGGGACTTTAAATGTATGTACAGGTTTCGGTTTATATCCATAGCAAAGATATTGCGCCTTTTATTTTTTTATTTGACGCTATGTGGTAGTTTTACGAATATCAAAAATATGAAACAGATGTTGCTGTGAACGATTACTCTTTGAAATGATGCTTATAGAAATTTACATTTTTCATTGGTGTCGAAATCAATTTCCGAACTGATATCAAAACCTTTCCGCAAAAGATTCAATAATATTTTTATATGATATCTGTTCAATAGCCAGTATCGCACCATTATCGTGAATTCATAGTATCATTCTGATGATTTAAAATATGGTTCAGCGGTAAATACTAAAACTATGACCTTATGACAAATTTTGACTGACAAATCAAAACAATCAGACCTCAGAACCGAAAATCCAAATCGCTCAAAATTTGCCTCAACATTTTTTCGATATTTCGATACCATAATAAACTTAAAAATATCAGCTTTCAAAAACCTTTCCATGGTAAATACATTTCTGAGTCTCTAAGATATTTTTTCGGACGTATTTTTTGTGTTTTGTCTTTATTGTCAAGCGTTAAACATAATGAATGAATTTTAAGATGTGCAAAGTTGAATATAAGTCACGCATACTTCAAAATGATGATACATGTATAAAGGATGTCAACGAAATCCAGTTACTTGGCTGAGAGTCATTTGACCAAATGGTTCAGGAGTTATTTATTTGTGTAGGTAAATTATTAAAATAGATTTTAAAGTAAATATATCGTATTTTCGTAAGATTAAGTAAGAACGAACAAGAGAACATATATGCGAACAGACAGACAGACGTTTACACAAGGTAATCCATTTTTAGATTTAAAAACTAAACCATAATTATATACATGTACTAAAGTAAACCCACTGTATAAAGTGCATTGCAAGTAATTTGAAACAATATTACATTTGATTGGTCTTCTATAAACCAATATCGCACGTAATTTACAAAATTTTGAACAACGATAACTACTCTGTATATAGGAATATATTACAACAAGTAGCCTTAAAATGAGTATAAATGTATAAAGCAGGGAACTGTGCCTCAGTTTTTTTTATAACATCTTCCGTTCGTTAGATACTGACTTTAAAGACATTCCGTACCAAGACCCCGCTGTTTATTACGTAATACTCCACAGATAAAAAATGAAAACAAGTATCAAAAGTCTGATGCATGGTTCCCTAGATTACCATTTCCGCTACAAAATAGCGAAAACCGCTTTGAAATCCGTCATCAAATAAGACAGCAATGTTAATTCGAAAATGACACCTACTGTGTTTTTTAAGCTGAGCAATTAACAATTAAACTGTCGGATCATTATCATCTCATGAAATCAACGAATTTGACGCACCTCATTCAATTTTGATAGCCAATCAAATTCGCTTATGTTTACGGTTCAATAATTGAAACCACGCCCAGGTTTGATGTCTAGTAAGAGGTTTTATAACCAATTTTTGTCATTAATGAATTAATAGTATCATATCGTACCAATACAATGCGCATTACGTTAGAGATGTTTAACGCTGATAATGAAAAGTCCATAAAGGGGTGCAGTATTTATCGCAATTATTTTAGCGATTATAACAAAGGCAGATACCTTCATCCTTATCAACAGAATACAACATTTAACTCCATTATATCTGAATGAACTGGAACTACATCGTTTCAGGACAAAATTATATATATTATCATGATGTTAATATTTAAGGACTGTTCATCATACCAACATGTGATGACCGTTCATCACTACAAGATATAATAATCAACAGTTCATAATATCAATATGTAACTGAGTGTTCACTGTGTCCATATTTTAGGACTGTCAATCGTACCAGCATTATAATGGCAACCTCATACAATACAAAGGCTGATACATCATAATGTATCAAAGTACGTAGTGCTGCTGTGCTGTAAATTCTAAATCAATACATACACTTTCGTATAAACTTTAAACAACAGACTAAAGTAGGACCCATTTGAAATCCGATGCCAGTTATACAATAATCAGTATCAATCGTACACACTAGACATTCTATCAGCCGCGGGCGGCGTAAATATAGTGGGTGGAGCGATACCAATACATAGTTCCCACATCTACAATATTTACCTCCCTTGGCAGCCATCTTACTTGGCAAATTTCTTATGCGCTTAATAGAAAAAATTAGAAAATTGGTTATTAAATAACTTAATTTATAAAAGATAACTTAATCATGAAGGTGGTAAGGCCACAATCACATCAGGTTTAAGAAAATGTAGTTGTCACATATAAATATCCTATATTTAGAATTATCAAAACAAAAATATAAATATCTTCTATAAGTGCTTGTTGAATTTGCCAAGCAAGATGGCCGCCAAGGGAGGTAATTATTGTAGATGTGGGAACTATGTATACAGAGACGTTAATTTACATCAGCGTGTCACATTTAGCGATGTAAAGAAGACTAATAACATTTTACGAAAATTTACAACAAAAGGTAACCTGCAATATTTGATCAGCGTTATTTCGGTCTCTTCATTAAATTATCGTAACTGACTAATTTGCTTTGTTAATAATAACAACGGTTGCAGACGATTGTATTACGCTGATTTTCGGAAATGTGTTATTTAGGTCAGGTCGTCCGCTGATCGCATTGGTCGGTGCGTAGTTATTCTGATTTATTTTTTGTTTCCTTGTAACAATAAAAGCACAATAACAATATTTCTTCCCTATAAGTAATAGATACAGTACGAGTTTTTCTTCAAACGTCTTTTTTGAAGAAAATACGAGTACGTGTATCTGACTTATACGACGAGAAAGGATTATGTCCACGTGAAAGTTTTTGAAAAGTGTCTTCTTAAAAACGTTAGAAGACACTTTTTGAATAGCTCTGCTGGGGGTATAGTCGTATAACATAAATAAAACGTTAAATCACATACCACAACGGGTTTTAATATAAGAAAGTCGGCGAATAGCGCTTTATATGTTGGAACTATTTTTCGGTCATTATTAGATCGCGGAAGTACATACATTTACCAACGTCCTATAACCGTGTTAGTAAGCGATTTGGTAATGACCTCAAAAGACCTTATCCACAGTAATAAGTATGTGAAGACAAAGTCTTCCAAAAAAATCGTACAACATAAGACTACAGGCATGCTATGTATTATTTCTGTACGCGTATAATTATCTTCATATGGACGGTGATGTGTTGTTTAATTATATCCATTATTGTAACACTGATAACAGATGTATACTAGCATATTTATGAGCGTGCACATGCAGTACAAGCATTGTTATTTCCCGCGACTATGAATGATTGCAATTCATGATCACAGATTATCAAATAGGATTATTGTCGCCATTAGTACACATTCAACAAAACTATTAATTTTGTACTTTCACACTCATACAGGTGTACTACACATTGTTGTGAAACAACGCAAGATATCGTTTACCTAAAACATAATGCAGGGAGTGTTAGTGTTATTTATACCTGTTAACTTTTACAAACGGTGCGATAAGAGTAGTAAAAAGTAGTAAAACTTAATATTCTCCATGCCTTTTTATAACGTTTACATTTCATATTGAATGTTGACTTAAAATGTCGTTTTAAATAAATTCGCGCATATTTTGTAAATAGTGTACCAGATCATATCATACATGTTTTAGATATCGCTATGACTATTTATGGAAACAGATCACATCTAAATCACGTTTTGAGTAGATTTACATACCCATGTCGTATGATTCTTCATACCATTTAATAAATCTTCTAACATGGTTAACATTTGTTTATCGCGTGAAATGTTAGTTTACAAACCACAGCATACTTTTTGCCATGGGTATAATGATAAACGCTTAACTATTTGTTGTTAGATTGTATCGAAGTTTTGTTCATATAGCTTGGTTCACAGTGTAATCATACCGGAATGATTCCTGATGTTCCGATTATCGATGTTTAACCCGGACTCAGCAAGCATTGGCTTGCTGTTCTTGCTTAAGACATTGTCTCCAACCTTTGGTGATGATGAAAACGTCGGGTTTTCAGGTAGCGCATGCAGATGATATTCTTCAGAAGGGAAATAAGAAAAGTATTTTTCAAACAAATTTACAACACATCTGTTTGTTGTTTACATCTGCATGCTGCGTTACCTCTTTTGTTTTCGATGCACCGTGTTTTAGAGGACCGAACGTAATGAGACACAAATTATTGCGTTGATATACTTTCAAGTTATGATATATGTCTCTGAATTTGCAAATGTTGACTCAAACTAACAAAAATGTGTATGAATTAAAACAAAGTGGGCATTCGGCCTGATATAGAGCAATTCCTAGTGCATTTTGAGCCATTAGTTTGGCTGATCCTGGCCATTTGATTGGCTAATGGTGATGACTGAATCTATTAATAGTTGACAGGTAAGTAATTAATTAAGTCATTGCCTAGATAAGTTGTAGTGTGGCTAGTTGAAGTTCAATGTGGTTGTATGAAATTGCTCAGATTTATGGTGAATTCGTTAACATTTAGGGTTGATTTTATTTGATTGATGTAGGGTATGATATTACCATGTGCTTGTGAACTATATGCATGAATTAAATCATTTGTCAAATACTCATGATTGTCATTATAATGTGTATTACTCAAAGCATGTAAATATTTTATACTCTCCTTAATGTAGGATTGAATAAAATATACAGTCAATATCCTTTATGAAAAAAGTAACTTCATACAAAAAACATAAACCAATATGCTTTTTTAATTCGTCTACCTATAACGTTTTGTTACAGTTTTTCTTGTTACAGATCTTTTATTTACAATAGACATTCCTTGGTGCGCTATATTATTTTCCTGAACTTTTCCGAGTTCTTATAATGAAAGCACATTTCATCTTAGAAGCGGCAGGTGCGCGATGACGTAATATACTACAAAAAGCAAACGTAATTTGAGCATGGTTTCATTGTTGTTCTCGAGATGCATCATAGGTCGTTATAGCCCACGTGACAACAAATATGGTTAATGAGCTGTCTTTTTGGGGAATTTAAAAAATAGATCAATTAACTTTTTCTGTTTTTAGATACAACTACATGGAACTAGTTTAGCTAACCTCTCGAGTACAATAAAATGCACCAATTGTATGTGTGTCTATTCGTATACATATAAATCATTACAAACGTTTTTTATTCTAGTTTGAAGTTATTTGTTCTTATATAAAGCTCACACTATATTTAAACACGTTATCTTTATATACAATGAACACAATCACAGTTCATATTGTGTAATTATCAATATTTGTATCATACGGTATGCCGCCGATGAAATAATGAAAGCTCTGTAAATTGGTTTCGAAATATCCCGCTAGTTTACTCAAAGTACATACTTCAAAATTTACCAAACCTGCCGAGGTCGGTCTCAGAAAATATTCGTCATTTTCACAATGGACCCAATCTGGATCTGTCAAAACCGAAAACATCGCGAAAAAATGTCATCAAACAGTGAAATGTTGACTATTGTTCAAGCTATGTTAATTTCTTGCGATATAAAGTTTATCCTATCGAACACTTATAGGTAAATATCAATGTAATTCATTTTGAAAGGCAGCGCGCACGCTCAGTTAAATTCTCAGACGAATCGGAATATCGTTGTCGTCAATAAAAGACTGGCACCAATTTATTCAAATCGACATATGTATACCGACGCGCGCGTTATAGAGTCATTTTTTAATGTATATTCTTCTTTAACTTTTCGGTAATAATTGGTTAAACAAGTGATAAACGCATTTTTGTGAATGCAAATCAATACACGGCAGTTCCAAGCCATGCCCCTTTAAACAACGTGCTCATATAGTAGCACTGGACAGAATGTATTATCATAATAGATCAGGACACAATTTATGTAGACTTGTAAAGTCTTGTACATCATCATAGCATAAATTACAAAATATATTGATAATAAGTTACACAATATAGGTCTACAAGTAACTAAAGTCAGTATGGATAACAACTGATGCATAACTACACGATAAGGCCATCCTAAAAATGTTTGTGGTAACGCTACCTACCCACCAAAAAGACCCCTTCCCAACTTTGTTTTACCTCTCATGATTTTGTTTTTCTTTTTTTCTTTTAAATCAGCATTCTGACATGTATGTTGGGTTGAATATAAAAAATCCAAAAAAAATAGATTACTACCTACCTACCAACTGAAAATGTTCAGGGTCGGGTTACAGCAAACACACATGTTTTAAGGATGGCCTTAAGTATAATAATAAGACTACATTGTATATCATAAGAGATAAACTACTTCTATAAACTTAAAGAGTGTCATTATTGTCAATACATAATTATTGATTTTCAACATAGTACATGGTTTCAATAGAATGTTTTCGTCATAAACACGTTTCTTTAAGTCATAATGAAAAGGAGGTATGACGTTATTATTGATGACCTGGCCTAAATAACAAATTTCTGAAAATCAACGCTATGTAATCATCAAATCGCTGCAACAGCTGTTTTTATAAACAAAACACATTAGTTACGACGATTCAATAAAGACGCCGAATTAACGCCGATCACGTAATGCAGGTTACTTTTTCGGAAGTCTTTCGACAAGCATCTCTATTTATCACGCACTGATGTAAATTAACGTCTCTGTATAGGTATCACTCCACCTACTATATAATTATTAGCTCCGCCCACGGCTGGTAGAATACCTAGTGTGTACGATTAATACTGAATATTTTATAACTGGGTATTGGATTTTAAATGTGCCCTACTTCAATATGTTGTTTAATGTTTATTCAAAAGTGATTGTATTGATTTACGCATGTGCAGAATTTATAGCACCCCAGCACTATATACTTTGATACATTAATAATAATAATATATAAGCCTTTTGTATTATACGAGGTTGGCATTATAATGCTGGACAGTCCTAAAATATGGACACAATGAACAATTAGTTGCATATTGGTATTATGGACTGTTGATTACATGTTAACATTATGAACTATCCTTACATATTGGAGTGATCAACTGTCATCACATGTTGACATGACGCACTAAAATATTGACACTATGCACGAACATTTGGTGACAGCAGGTGCTCTTACTAAGAATAATTAATTGTACGTACGTTTAAAATCTTCATTAATGGTTAAAACGTAAAGCTATCTATAAAAACATAATAATAAACTAATATGTACGTTTACTGCCACTAAATATGTCTGAATTAATCAGCAAAAAAGTTTCTTTAGAAGGGTGCGAGCTAGACGACAATCCATTCCAGAACGCGGGCCGCGTTACAGCGCACAAAATGGCTGCTAGTAACTAAGGAAAATTTTTAATTGAAGAAAAAATGGATTACTGAATACAAATTATAACACTAAAGGAATTAACAGATGGAATAAGTTCTATAATAGATAGATTTAACAGGCATAACAATGACAGGCTCCAGATAGTACCACATCGTTGAACAGCATTTAAGTCGCGAAAACTGAAGACATTAAGACATGATAAAAGAATGAATTAAATAAGTGAAACTCGCTGGCGTGACACACGTAATCAGTCCGTTTGACTGTATATTTAAACGGGCTCAATAGTATGATTGATGTGAAACTGTCATAATAATGCTACATGACATCTCAAAACAGGAGTAAATTTATAAATCAAAGTACTGGTAGAACAAGTAGAATACAGTCAAAAGAAATTTCAAGTCGTGTTTTTTATAATTTGTAGAAAATGTAACTTTGTAAAATTTGTCATCATCATAAATTATTACATGAGTTTCAATTAATATGTTGTAGAGTATTTGCAAGTTAAGTCTGCAGTATTCACCGATAAAGTGAACTACATTTATGTATTATGATACCCGACGCAGTACTACAATCAATATATTATACAACGAACATTATGCCATTTATAACAGTCTGTTCACACTCATGATATATAAATATATAAGCAAGCGTACGTGTTTGTTGTACTCATGTCAATCTGAATAAGGAGAATATTATTCTGCTGATATTATGAATGTTAAATGAAAATTGTTTCTTCCATCACTGGTCCGTTACTTTACTGCGTGTGGTTGGCGACCCATTTTTCGAGTCTTGCTATTTCAATAATCTGCATAGTTTCTATATTTATCATTGGTCAAAGATACAACATTTGCTTCCATTTTAATATATGAAATATCCTTATATTTTGTTAGCATACATACATGTCGTCGCTTAGATGTTAGTTTGTATATATTGTGTTTCACTAGGAATTTAACGTCGTACCAACGGTCATGATCATTAGACGACTTTTCCAGCTCTTACGGCGAAGGAACCACAGGCGTTCACCTAGATAGAACCACCAAGTATCCGTAAGCCTGCTGAACAGCCTCCTCACATGACAAATGTGTCTGGTCCAATGTTGGATTCGAGCACACAGCGGTGAAGGGCTGGTAGCTACTAATTAGAAACCAAAACACATGCTCATGGAGGCGTTCGCTTTACTCGTATTAACATACATGTAATAATCAAATATCATTTAAATTCTCATACATTTGAAATCTTAGAATGCCTGCCAGAACATAATTGTC
Organism: Lutraria lutraria; assembly: GCA_964023205.1. NCBI lineage: Eukaryota > Metazoa > Mollusca > Bivalvia > Venerida > Mactridae > Lutraria > Lutraria lutraria. The sequence continues at coordinate 25,090,084 of OZ026847.1, forward strand.
TACCTAAATGATACTTTCATGCTATATATAAGTTCTACATAATTATAATCATGTACTGTAACATATATTATACATGAAGTGTTGTTTACCAATTACTTCAATTTTATTATTCTGATGACAGCTGTGTATATAATTGAATGTGTCCATGCAGTACCATCATCGATATTTCATACTAGCTATGATGTGTATTCAGTTTCAATTGTATCATTTATACTGTTTGATATGGACGATTTCTCAGCATAAACGTTATTTTGCCATGTCTTTATATTAATGATATTGTCCTAAATGCTTCTTACTACTTCCTTATTTACAAGTTAGACAATTCTATATGAAGCATAAATTGTTTTGTTATGTTTTGATTCATTAACATAGCAAACAACTTGGTCGTTTTTTTCATAATTACGACAAAAAGTACAGCCACAGCTAACAAAATTTAAAAATAATGGTTGGATTTCTGCATTTCGATGAGTTTTGTCCCGATAGCTCATTTCAGTAGTAAAAAAATGAAATTTTCTATCAGGTATTTTTTCCTTGATACTTTATAGAACATATATAAAACACATAGAATAACAGCTCCGTATGCAGTATTATGTACGCTCTCTCTGGTATTTTCATTTTTTTAAATCGACCAAAGATAACAACACAAATATATTTCAAATATTTGACGTCTTTTTTTTTCCAAAATATGAAAATAGCGCACTTTAATTGTTAGGCGACGATTTGATGCCATAGAAATGAGACAAGACTTGGAATAATAGAGTTAGGGTGAAGCAAAAGCTGAGTTAGTCAAAATAGCATTTGGTTGTCGCGATAAATTGATTTCAATAAAAAGGTAGGAGGAATGCAGTCCTCTGTACTTTATGATAGTAATTATAATACGTATTTATAATTTGACTGTAATATCAAAGACCTATACATACATGTATGTATAGGTCTTTGGTAATATTAACAACCCGATTAGCTCAGTTTTAAGATAAATATCTATTTTGCTGATTTAGGCCACCAGCCCAGAACGTAGTTATGCAACAATAATTTTGATCATTTTACAGTGTATAGAAGTGTTCAAAGTTTTAACAGATTGATGATGGCAGAAAATAGTTTAAGATGTTGCGTATGAAATAGGAAACAAAATGGTGCGTATGAACTTATGAAAACATTTTAACAGTACGATGATGATAGAACGTTGGAAAAAACATATTAATACAATTTTTCGAATACACATTAATAAAACGATTGACTAAACTATTGTCAAGTTCATTTATGTAAACCAATATAGGACAGGTATAGGTCATCTTTAAAACATATTGGTTTGAACCGTCTGGTGTACATTTTTGTGTGTCAAATTATAATAATCCCACAAACATAACGTGGCACAATCCAACGAGTATTATGCTGGAATAAGTCGTGACGTCGCTATTCACCGGAGCTTTAGTGACCATCCTTGTTACGCTATCATTCCTTGCAGCGTCATTGGCAATTGGCTTAACAGCGTTCGCTAAGTGTTTCAATACTGGCATTTCATCTGTCGCAGATTTGTCTGAAATGAAGCATGTATCACATTAAATAGAACACCCATTTTAAAGAATGACGATACTGACTTTAATTTTCCGAATTCTTATGTTTAAGACATGTACATGTATTTATTATAATAAATGTAAGTTTAAGCTCACTTTCTTACGACTATCCTGAATAGTAAGATGATTTACTTCTACACACTAACGACACTAATTCCTGTTAAACTCCCATCAACTGGAGTTTTTTTTATTCGGTTGCATTTACAAGATGAGGCTTAACTTTTTATGACATTACTGGCATTTTTGACAATCTCAGAAAGTAAAGAGAACATGAACTATGTATTATGTATATAGCTCAGGCTACTGCAAGATGAACTGACCATACATTCAAGTTAAAGTGTCACTCACTATTTACTTGGAAGGACACCGTATCTTCAAATTGTATCCATTTACATTCGAAATTTACGCCACTGTCATCATTTGTAACATTTATGATTGTCACTGTAGGAATCCGCTCGATTATGCTGTACTCATAGTTAGACTGTGATGCTACAGCACGTCCACAAGAGGATGATGGTGATGTACACCAGGCAATTTCTACACCATTCCGTAAGAACGTCGCAGTTAACCAGTTAGCCTTACGAATATAACAGTTCAACATCACCAAATCACCAATGTTGTACTCATTTTTTTGTGCGATGAATTCAACTGTAGAATCTTAAATTAATAATGTTCATGTTAGTTGTCTTTTCCATGATATTTTAGTTTACGATATATATGTAGCATATCTAAAGTCCCAGCATTTTCTGAACAAAATATTAAGGAAGACAATAACAAAAATCTTAATCAATAGTTGCTTAATAATGTATCTATGAAAGTTTTAATGAAGAAGTATAGGAACGCCTCAAATCATACTTAAACTAGGCCAACTATTAGAAATACATTATGTAATATTGCAAGATTTCATATTTCGCTTATCTAACAAAACCAAAGTCGCTCGTACCTGCATAACATATTGAAACGTGAACAAGCATTACTACCTGCCAAATAAACATTTTGAGAACCTGTATTTCTTGCTTACAACCTAAAATATCAAAAGAAAAAATACTGATCAAGAGTAGGCAACATATTTTTGTACACATGACAATAATTATGATATAAATATGATTAGGGTAACGCAAACCCAATGGTATGAATTAAGCTTGTGCGGTTAAATAATTGTTTTGCAACAATCTGACACGTAAAATTGTTTCAAAATGAATTATCCAAAACATTTACGAACACGAAAATCGTACTGGAGTAATGATTTTCGGTACATTTGGAACGACCTAAACACAAAAGTACCCCTTTCAAAAATGAATCTAACAGTGACAAAACTACTTAGACTCAATTAAATCCAAACGACTGCTTTCAAAAATACAAAGCTTAGGAATTAGAAAGAAGATAATCTGTGTGAATTCATTGGCATGGGCTGCAACTCCATCCATGATAAACAAGAGTTCGATCAATGGAGAAATTATTTACAAGAACTGTACAAGTAGCCTTTGAGTGAAATTTTGACATGCACCTCAATCCATCAATGCATATGTTCACAACGGCAGTTAAATTCTGATTTAATCAAATCACACGGAAGCGACGCGAACGAACGGGATTTCATGCTCCCGTTTACAACAGCGAAAACATCAGTGGTTATCCGAATGTTAATATTCCGGAGACGAAAGGATAATACAAAATTATCGCCATTTTCGAATTTGAAACGCTCGATTCGTGCCTTTTTATATTGCATGTATATTGTAATGTCTGTTACTCCACCCACATAAATCAATATGAATTGACACCATGTTTGGTGTTTTTTATGGATTTATTGTTTGTTGTGTGTATTAACACGGACTTCTTATCTTCATTATACTCTTCCATGATGTAATTCATCGGACCTTATTATATTATCTGTCAAATCTGTCATGAATAATAAACACGTTTCAATAAATTAAGTATCTTTAGAATCCTTGACAAGGGTAGACTCTGATAGATTTAAGGATTTCAATCTCTAATTCGAAATCTCCATTTTGAAGAGTACTCAAGTTCATGAATTTTACTGACATATTGACATATTCCTGAGGGTCATGGGTTCAAACCCCACTGGGACCATACTTTTTTTCTTTTATTTTTAGTTTTTAGGTAATGTTTCGTATTAAGAACATGAATTTATACAGTAATACGGAAGAAAACATTTTTATTCCAATTTTTTTTGTCTAGTTTATTGGAATTTTTCATGGTTAATTAACGAAAATCAAGTGACTATGGATTTCTGACACAATTTTTTTTCAAAACTGGACGGTGTAACTTTTTAAAATTTGGTGTAGACTTTATACACACATAGTAGTTAATTTTAAGAAAATTCCAGCTGTTTCCCTCCGTTAGTTTTCATTTTAATGATATTTATCAAGTTGTTACTTTTTGGTAAAAGGCTAAAATCTTGACTAAATCTTAAAGGGGCTGTGTTACATTTTTCACTTTTTCTGCAACATAGTTATTCCAAACATTGTATAAACAATTTGAATTGACTAAACATTGGTTACCCTTAGACTTATACACATTCTTGCATTTATTGTATCATTTGTTTGAGAGATAGGACAATTTTCATAAAGGTGACTTCATATGATTTTGAGGTACTGTTTTACATTAGGGGTAGAGGAACAAAAATGGTTGTAACTCTCTTAACTGACGGTATAATTTTTTAAAAATTCATCTGTAAATGTTTTAATGGATATACAAAAGAATGACAATATCTAAAATATGATCCTTAACACTTTGTATTAGACTTCGAAAACCTTAAATTTGTTTTCTTTATTCTACGATAATTGTACTTTAATACATGACATTTTTATGTGTAATTGGATATAATATAGTACATGAATTCAATACACTACCTTCCTGCACACAGTGTTTGATATTATGAAGTTTGTTACAATACGTTTATACGTCTTAGGTTTTGGAATGAACAGCAGTTTGTCTAGGCTTGCGATTGTTTCACTAAATCTTCGAAAATTCTTTGTTACATTATAATATATTTTACGAAACTGAAAACTCTATCATGTTCCTTCTATCTGGATGATATATTGATACCGGATGTATCTAGTTATCTATCCCCATTCCTGTCATTTTCAGGTTCTACGGGTGAAATGATTACTTGAGTAGTGATAGATAACTTATTCAGGTTTGAAAATAATCTTTTTATGCAATAAATACCTTATGATCATAAAAATAATGCGTGTACTTTTAAAGAGCCGATACCAATTCGGTGTTATGATTTTCCGCGTACCGCATGCTGTAAAGTAGATAAACTTCAATGATTGACACAGCCTGCGTAAAGTTTACACAAATATGACCGGATTTTAAACTCTCGTTGGTTATTTTCAAGGTTTATGCTATTTATTCAAAATTTTGTCAATGTTCTTTTATGTATATACCATATTTGTACATTTCCATGCTTATTAGCGGCAAATTTTACTTTGAACCGTTGAAAAGACAACCTTTACAAAACTAAAAAATCCGACATTGTTTTAGTCCTTCATCAATGAGACGTAACGGGCAATATAATTGAAAAAGAAAAAAATCATGAACGGATTGCTCGTACGTCTCATAAATCAGGCTAATTGTTACATTTATTTAAGGTGAATTGTCAAATCACAAATTTGTGAAAAAATAGCCACCTGACGTTTTTGCTATGCATCCTAAAACGTGGCGTTGTTAAATAATTACTGAAAGTACATAACTGAAATGAGTTTTTATCAATAGCTAATGATTCAATGTACATTTCTGCACCAGTAAAATCATATTTGATGATTAATAAGTATCTATAATTCTCACCTGAACTTACGCAAATTCCAGTCGCCAAAATAATGTATAATAATATCAAAATTAATTTAAACTACAATGTCCAACAATAACTTCAATATGTCATTGAGGGTTTCCATATTTTAAATTTTCATTATTAAATGTTTTTCCATGTTTATTTTCAATTCTTAACACAGTCCTCAACTTTCACACTGATTTTTCTTCCATATTTGTTTAGGCTACTGCGTAGTACATAGTGTAAACACATGTGTGGAGGATTTTTGTAAAATGTGAATATTGAGGACTGTGTTAAAAATTGAAAATAAGCACTACGTGTTCAGGTTAGCTCATGCAGATGCTAAACAGTAGGTAGAATAAGATTTTTTTAAAAACACGAACACTTTCAGAAAAGTAGGAACACTGGAAAGTATGCTATTAATCATAATTGTACAAAACAGAATTGTGTTTGTTTCACTATTCTTTCCTAAGATGCAAGTACTATAGTATCAACTTACCTTAATCTCAGTCACATTATGCGAGAAACGTCCGTATATAACGATGCATTGTTACAAAATCGATTAAACAGTCTTGCTTATATTTTTAAAAAATTGACCCACGTTATATCCATGCACATTATGATTTACGGAAAATCTAATATTAGACTATAAACAGAAACGTATAATACAATTGTATTACGTCTCTGCTATAAATAAACCAAAACAATCGCCAGTGGATAAATAGCCTGGATTACCTGTCCCTTACACTACGTGATTGGGCCCAAAGCACAGATGCCTGACGATTCTGGTCTGACACGCCCCCAATATACACATAATAAATACAAGGTATGCAACGAGTCGTTTTTCCGACCTCATACTGTCCCGAAATAATGACCAACTGAGAATACAAATGAAGTCCTATGATCAAATAAACCTATTCGGTCGGCGCTTAAATAATTATTCTTCCTATCAAACACATTTTTTTATTTCAAAATGAACTTAAAAGCAACGTTTTAGTCTCAGTTTCTACGAAATATTGCCGTTTTTTGGAAAATCGAGTTAAACCTGTCCCCTAGATTTCACGCTTTCACTCATTATTTTGGCGTTTTTTCCGGAGATTTATACGGAAAACATGCGTGTTTTGGCATGTACGTATTTCTTCGATGTTGCGGCACTAATTGCAGGTATAAAGACAATCCTACCTGGTTAACTAATCGCAATAATCGTTAATTTCTACAAATAATCAGTCCTTTCGTTGACACAACGTCCATTTTGACCGAAGTAGTCCGCATTGTTTAATTATTCATGTAAACTATCACATCATTGGTCAACAATAAAAAGAAGTCACATGTGTTTTAACTACAACCAATGAAAATGTTTGTTTATAACTTCATGTGACGTCAGCTTTACATGTGGACTTGTTCGATCAAAATGGCCGTTGTGTCAGCGAAAGGATAGTTTATTTGTAGAAATTAACAATTATTGCGACTAGTTAACCAGGTAGGATTGTCTTTATACCTGCAATCAGTGCCGAAACATCAAAGAAATACGTACATGCCAAAACACGCATGTTTTCCGTATAAATCTCCGGAAAAAACGCCAAAATGATGAGTGAAAGCGTGAAATCTAGGGGACAGGTTTAACTCGATTTTAAAAAAAAACGGCAATATTTCGTAGAAACAGAGACTAAAACGTTGCTTTTAAGTTCGTTTTGAAATAAAAAAAAGTATTTAATAGGAAGATTAATTATTTAAGCGCCGACTGAATAAGTTTATTTGCTCATAGGACTTCATTTGTATTCTCGGTTGATCATTATTTTGGGACAGTATGAGGTCGGAAAAACGACTCGTTGCATACCTTGTATTTATTATGTGTATATTGGGGGCGTGTCAGACCAGATTCGTCAGGCACCTGTGGCCCAAAGGGGTTTGTCACGAAAAAAAATTCAAAAAATATTTTTTCCATGTAACCCATATATATATAGAAGGGAAACAACTTCGACAATTAGAATTGTCCAACGCGTGTTCTAAACTTCCATGTTATTGCAATGCAGTACAAAATATTTAATTCATATATAGTGCAACTCAACACGCTAACAGAAAATGTATACTTTTACTACCTTTAAAGATATTTTAAACTCGCAATTGAAGATTTTTCACTCGAAAAATGGTCAAATTTTACAAAACGACACACTGTCGTAAAATCGCAGCATGTACAAATCTATAGCGAAACTGATAAATTACAGGTAAAACTTCATTGAATGAGTCATTATTCATAACCAAACATTATGTTTATATCATATATGGTATAATTTACTAACTGCTAATGATTTCACATTTTCGGATGCACTTTTAATGAAGAATTTACGTTTTTATTCACTTTGTCGTTTTCTTTATTTTGCTTCCTTGATAAGTCACATGACAATCGCCTTACTCGTGATGAAAGCTTAATTCTGATAGGATGAGCGATACTGTGTGGTATCTTTTAGGTATGGTTCCCGATAGCGTAGTGAAAAGGATAGAGTGCACAGGTTACAGGTAAATTGTAAACAAATACCACAGAGTATCGCTCATGCAATTAGATTTAAGCTTTCATCACGAGTTAGGCGATTGTCATGTGACCCGTCATGGAAATAAACTTCGAGAAGCCAGCTAATTGAACAAAACAAATAATCAAATTCTTCGCTAAAAGAGCTTTCCGAGATGCGAAACCATTGGCAGTTAGTATATTATAGTGTTTTATTATGAATTAAGGCCCATTCTAAGAAGTTGTGTCAGTAATTTAACATTTCCACTCTGTACATGTATACCGGTATACACGCTGCGATTTTTACGACAGTGTGTCGTTTTGTAAAATTTGACCATTTTTCGAGTGAAAAATATTCAATTGCGAGTTTAAGGTGAATCATCAAATCACAAATTTGTGAAAAAATAGCCAACTGACATTTTTGCTATGCATCCTAAAACATGGCGTTGCTCAATAATTACTGAAAGTACATAACTGAAATGAGTTTTTATCAATAGCTAATGATTCAATGTAGTAAAATAATATTTGATGATTAACAAGTATCTATAATTCTCACCTGAACTTACGAAAATTCCAGTCGCCAAAATAATGTATCATAATATCAAAATTAATTTAAACTACAATGCCCAACAATAACTTCAATATGTCATTGAGGGTTTCCAATTTTAAATTTTCGTTATTAAATGTTTTTCCATGTTTATTTTCAATTCTTAACACAGTCCTCAACTTTCACACAGTGATTTTTCTTCCATGTCAGTTTAGGCTACTGTGTAGTACATAGTGTAAACACGTGTGTGGAGGATTTTTGTAAAATGTGAATATTGAGGACTGTGTCAACTTCAAAAAGAATCGCAGTTCCATCTCAGGTATTTAAACAATCTAGAACTTTGTCAGTTAAATTATGTCTGAGTAATTTGATGTTGATATTAATGTATAATTGACATGTTGGTTTTTTGTTGGGTACTTATATCATGGCATAATTTATGGAACATTCAGGCTTATCATACATTCTTGTAAATTAACCATTGGAATATATCTGAATGTCATGTACACTTAGCAGGAAAAGTAAGTGAGTTTAAGTGGTTGATGGCTGTGATATTACTATGATATTTAATGTTGAATATAGCATAAAACCAGAACCTTTATGCAATGATTTTTTTAAACATATATATACATGTATTATGACATAAATTTTGGAATACTACTCTTGCTTTAGGCAAGTGCTGCTACAGTATTTTTTTATTTTATTCTTATGATTTTCATAAATCTTAAAATGAGTGTGAGAAATAAAAGAATTCCTTATGAAAAGTGATGGTTAACAATTATGCTTTTGTTTACACCATTCAGATTGGTTGTGTTTCCCTTGTCACAACTCGTTCACGTTGGTCAGCCAGAGAAAAAGAGGTGTTAGTGGACTGGGTACAGACAAATCACAAAGGAAAACAGTCTGATAGTGAATACTGGTTGACTTGTTCTTAGCATATAAATGGAAACTTTCCTGAAAGTAAAAGGACTGGTGAGTGCTTATCTTATTTTTGATATTACTTATTCTAAAGAGTGAAGTCCTTGACTTGCCAATATCATTGATGTATTAATACAAAATGCCTAATGTTATACCATTTCCATGGGCATTAATTTTGATACTGAATACTTATCACATGTTTTATATTGATATTTAAGTGTAACTCAAACAATTAACAGTTTGCCAATAATAAATGTTGAGACTTATTTGCATATACTGGCACTCAGTTTGAAATTTTGTACAGCTAATAGTTTTGAATTCAGCCCGAATCGAATTGTATTCTTATGAAGTTTATTCCACATCTTGAGATTGTTTTGTTGAATATATTCAAAAGTGACTCATACAGGAAAGCATACAACCGACAGATATTAACACCCACCATAGCATCAGCTGAAACATCTGATAATCTGGGGATTAATTCGATGAAAGTATGATATCCTTTACAAGCACAGTTGCAGTACAGACAGATCTCTCTTTCATGGATTTGACAAGGTAACTAAATTACTTTATACATGTAGATGATGTTTCATGTTGTAGATGTATGAAACTTATATCTTAGTATGATTTATGATTGTTTTAAAGTAGAAATTAAGTAATTGTCAAGATAGACATTGTAGTAAACATGACATCTTGTGTTTGGTCATTAATATAAAAACGATGATAAACAAATGTTAACAACATTTTTCTGCAATTATTGAATGGAAAAAAAACACATAGAAATAAATGTTATGTTCAAAGAAAGTCTTGAAACAGGTCTTCTATTTACAGAGCAGCTGAACACACTGAAGGAGATTTGATTTTTATGGAGCCACAAAGGGAGATGAAGGTAATGCTATTATATTTCCATGAAAATGATATTAATGCCATGTCAGTCTTTTTTCCATCTCTTGGGGAAAGGACCTGGGGCCTTTTTCATTTGCAAAATGCTCATACTTTCAAGTAAAATTGTTATAAACATACTTACATGTAGGTATAACAGGTAAATGTACTGTCAAATAGTGAATTAATCTAAATGAAACACGTGAATATAGGTGTATGTCTATCTGTGGCATACTTCAAATTCATAGAAATGATGATTTTGTTAATTTCTGAAGACTTTCAATTTACCATTTTTCTAATTGGGAGTATTTTTCATGAAATTGGGGAAAATATACTTTTTGGCGCTGGGAATGTGGCCCTTAAATTGCAAAAAAATTTGCTCCAGAAAAGCATTTTAAATAATTTAGTTAGTTGCTTTAATATACACATCATCTCACCTTCCAAAATTGTTAAGAAATATGATACTGCAAAGGCTCTGTGTTCCTCTTCAGTTTGATATTATTTGCTTACTAGAGCAAAACATACTATCAGATGGTGAGTTATCATGAATGGTAGCCATCTTTTTGCCATGTAACTGTCACCCTATGATCAGATCATATGTCATTTAATTTAAAACGGTAATTTATAATAGTATCTTGGTCATCTCACAGACTATTAACTGATGCTGTCAATAAACAGTCATGGGTGTTGGTAGTTAAGTTTCATTTGCTTAAATTAATGTTGATGCTCAGGTGACCAATTAAGGGCACTCTTTGTCTTTTTGTTGTTGAATTCTGCAACAATTTATTTCGTTTCAGGAAGGTGCAAGCAAAGCTGCACAGACTATACATTCTGTTGCAGTGAGGCGAATGAGACAATATGCTGACCCGAAGCAGAGTGAAAGGGCTAGACTTACAGATTCATTGTGTAAGCATTGATATACATGTTTATCTCATTAATTAAAATTATAAAAATATGCACATTGGAACAAATAAGTATACATTTTCATAATTCTGGAATACTCACTTCAATTGTTATGTTGAAATTTGTTTTGTTTTTCAAATCATTGCAGTTTAGCTTTGATATTTTATAAATAACAATGAATTGTATCCGTGAAATATTCTGTACTCCCGCAATAACGGATTTACATAATAACATGCCCTTGATCACAACCATCTTTACAACTTTTTTTTTATTTCATGAATTAAATTTTGTAATGTATTATTTATACTAAGAGTCTTGTTTAAAACAATTACCTCAGACCCTTAAACTTATTTTCGCCAATGTTGCATCACAAGAAGGGACCTACAGGGAAACATTGCATAGAGTGTATCAATCTGCGAAATTAGCAGTTGTCCTGTTGTCCGGAACAACCAATTTTTTGTTTGGTCAACCAAAATTTTCGTTCGGACAACCAATTTTTCAAATACAAATCAAATACATGTAAAATAAAAAGCAGTTAAATTTTCAGTTTCTGGCAACCACATTTCAAACCTTTATTTCACAGACTGGTGTATTGAGACAAATATTTATTAAATCTACATTTACATTTCTGATTGCAGGTAATGTAAGTTCACGTCAAAGAGCAAGAGAAATGCTATCGTCTGCTCTCGGAAATGATTTGAGATGTTTGATGCTTAATGGTATAGAACTAGAGGCCAAGGATTGTGCTACAAGAAGGAGTGTTCTTCACCCTAAACAGTTTAAAGACTTGAGGGATTTTAAATGGGAAGAGATTGTTGAAGAAATGACTGAAAAACAAACATTCCTTGCATAGGTTCTATTGGCAGTTATGCTGCCAGTAGGGAAAATTGGATCACTCGCTTCCACAGAATCAGTTGTTCCTGTTCTTGGATGTATGTATGGAATGATGATGAAACAAAGATTTCATGAACTGTCAAGAATGCAGAGAGTTATGAGTGTGGCCTTAGCCAATGAACAGACTGCACAGAAGGTTATGTTAGTTGTGTTGGTTTATTTTTTTTATTTTGTTGATTATTAAAGCCTGGAAAGAATTTGTTTGCTTCTGGTATTCCAACTCTAAAGGATTATGTTTAGCAAGAGCCATAATCTGATGTTGTTTGCCCAATGATACTAGAAACAAACAATTTTGAATTGGCATAAGTTATTTAAACCAGTGATTTTAAACCAGTACTATTACGTAGCATAGTACGACGGGAACCAGACTACGATGATATATAGTCTGGAGTTCCTTCCCTTACCACTATGTTATTAGATTTTGATTGTTTCAATTAAGATTTACCCTAAGGCTATAAACTTAATACTTGTACTTTAGCTGATGAAAGTGCCTGTACATAAGTGATGATACATGTACAATCATAATAACAGACAAATATTTACACAAAAAAGTGTTGGTAACGCATTTTTTTTACAAAAATGTTGATTATTGGGGTGGTTTAGAAATGGGGGTATGATGCCGACCACCAAAAGTGCCAAAATAAAAAAGGCGCTAATATTAAGACATATGAAGTGATTGCAAGGCAGTCAGTATCTATGCAACAATTTTGAACAAAGTTTGTTGTTATATATATGTTACAGTTGTTGTTATAGTTTGTGTTTTATCTTGTTATTCAGTTCCATTTGTTCATTTTTCCATGGTCAACAGTTGGAGTTTAGGACGATGTCAAGTGAGGAGTTTCCTGTTTTGTTCCAGCTCTTTTTCTTCTGATTCAGAGAGGTGAATAACTCAATATACAATAGAAAGGTATCATTTAATTAAAATTAGGGCATTTGTTGTTAAGTTTGTTGTTATTACCAAGTGTTAATTAATTGTTACATGATAAGTGTAAAGCAAAGATATGTATATTTAAGTTATAGAATGTTAGCCACAAAACAGTAGTTTTTTTTTCATGTCTGTTGAAGGAAAAACAACATCTAAACTTACTAAAACCTTCAGTAATGTTGAGAATACTTGGCAGAAGCTCATTACTTTTCAAAACGAACTAGGCAGCTCTTTTTTAAAGGTTTTTGGGAAGGGTAGCGGTGCTTTTTTTCAAGGGAAATTTTGCATAAGAAATTGGCAGATTGAGGAAGAAGCACAGTGTAAAACAGTTGGGGAATTTCTTTTCAAATTTTGGGGAAAATACATACTTTTCAGCTTGGCGCCCGAAAATCATCCCCAAATTGGCCATAAAAAAGGACCGACTAGGATACAATTATATGTTAGTTATTTCATTTTACAGATTTTCTACTAGTTTTGTACTACTTTTTCTACATTTTTCTGAAATAGCCCTATTATACCTACTTTATCAATTCAAGATGAAAAAATATCAATATTGTATATTTCTTCAGTTAGATTTTCAGTTAGATTTAAACAAATAGATCATGTGTATGTGTGTTTGTTTGTGTGGTTTCATCATGCAATTTACATCCTTGAAAGCAACATGATGCCATAGCCTGTCACCAGAGGTGGATTCAAGGGTTGCACCTGATGCATGCCATCCTCCTAACAATCCCCGACCATAGAATGAAATAGCATTCAATAATTCAATTCTTAAGGACTTTGATCTTTCCCTTTTTGTCAGGTTTTTTAGTACAATCACAACCAATTTTAATCAATTTAAATGTTATAGAAAACAGACCCAAAACTCAACAGAATGTACCATTTCACTTAAAACAAAACTTCACGGGGAGGTCCCCCATCCAATGCCTATTTTCCTAAATATTACGCCTCCCTAGTCTGGAATCCTGGATTATAGGCTAACAGAACTGCCTTTCAAGCATAGATGAAGCTACATAACCTGATGTGGCCTTGATGTTTTGGCTGAGCCACTAAACAGCCTGTATTTTAACACTATGCCTATTATTTTGGAAGTTCTTTTCCTATGTTGATAAGTTATAATAACTATCTCATATGCAAACTTATGATAAACACTTTCAAATGGCTTTTCTATAACTTTACCTGTGTCCATGTTGCCTTGCAGGTTTATGATTGTCTCCAGCCCTTAGGAATCACTGTCAGCCATTCCACCATGTTGGACACCATGACTGCCATATCGGGTAGTTTCAATAATGAAATTATCGACCAGGTGAAAAGCGGAAAGCATTTCAGAATAGTTGGTGACAATGTAAACTTTCGAGTTGGTGTAAGTCATGAAAGGAAGAACAATTCTTCACACATGGAGCACTGGTTTGGTTCTGCGGCAATTATACAGAACGTTAGGTTCGATGGACGTTCAGAAATTACACCACAGTGCGACTTCAGACAGCTGCCAGTTGAATATTTTGTTATGAACGACAATGACTGGAGTGTTGTAAAATATGACATGATAGTTCTTATATCAAAAATAATCAGCAAAATCGGGAACCAGACTAGTGGATAAAGGGACTAAATCCAATTTCATTAATAAGCCGGGTAAACGAAAATCAACACTCTCCTTTGAATTATCTATCGATGTTAAAACAGTCAGATAAAACGAATTATGATATTAATGAATAAGTACCGGCTGTTATGTCTGATTCTAGTATTGAATAGTTGTACGAAGAAGTATCCAGCGGAAATAAAGCACTGTTTTATGTCAGTCTCCCCCCATATCAATTTCCTTGATCTAAATTCAACAAAGTTCAATAATTGATTACTGTCAAAAGGAGCGGTTAAGTTCATTAAATATGATTAACATTATGACTCCTCGATTTATTTTTTCCTCGTATATGATGAAGTGTCTGTGTATACGGCCAGTGACATTTGGAATAATGTCTCACAGTAAGATTCTTAACTACCCATGAAAACACGCTGTTCTGAAAATTACATTTATTTATTAACGTCCATTCATGTTTCCATTTAGCTATTATAAAACCAATTTGCACTACTGAATAAAGTATGTAAAATGTATTGAATACCTTTTTCCATGCGCATGTTGCTTGTCAAAGGATGTTGGTCAATACTAGTATAATCATTTACACGATACGTGCAACAAGTTTTCATTGTAAACTGAATGTTTTGAAAACAAATAAATAGAAATTCAAGAAAAAATTGTTTTATCCACAATGACGACTACCAAACCAACCATTGATGGTTGAACAACTGGCAGACAATTTAATCAGTTTACCGGATCGATATCGTTCATTTTTAGAGTAGGTTTTAGTGTTGTTAGGCCTGTTATATTTTTCACGGAAAATGTTGTTCGCAAACACGCCAAACTTTGACGTAAACTTTCTTGTGCCTTTCCTCTTATATAAAGTAAGTAAGGAACTTAAATTGTTTATAATAAGATTTGTAAGATGTCATTCTTTAATTTCGACATGCTATAAACTTTGGATTTCATACATACTTTGCAGTTTTTGTTGATTTAACGATTACGGTCACTCACAGACCACTAAATGTTTTTGCCTGAGCTATGGTTGCACTCAATAAATGTTTCAGCTAGAGACTTTCCAATTATTGTCAGGTTATATTTTTGTATTATGACTTATGCATATATATATGAGTGTAAGGACTGTTGTTTCATGTCAAAGCATTGAACAAGACACATTATTAACCAAATTATTATATTTATACATCGCAGGACGCACTCTGTGTTGTATCTTCGCCATATCATGTGTATCAAACAGAACACACTCTGTATTTATACCATTTTGGGCCAATATTATCTTGGAGGTTCTTGCTGCTATGTCGGGTTTATACAGATACTTTATGTTGTTCAGAATGTTTGTCAATTTAAAGCGATTGTACCTTTTTGTCAAGAAGCATATCTATGACTCGTTCCCAGCTTCTAGGGTAGATGTATTTGAAAGATATAGTGTATCTTGAGTATGTAACAATGTCAACTGTTGGGTGGTTTATTTCGTCATATTTCATGATTTTGTATGGATAGGGCTTATCATTGGTTAATTGTTTTTGCAGACTGACGTATCTGGTGTATCAACATTCAATGAGAATAGTTGTTTTACGGGGATTTCATGTTAATAAACTTAATAGACTGAAATTCCTCGTTGTCTGACTGTCTAATGCACCTGGCGGTACAATCAGGACATGGAATGACATTCCTCAGCAGTTGGTGAGTTCAATGTGTTGTAGACGTCGTGCTTGTATTGATGCACACGGAGGACACACGCGCCATTATCAATTGTGTGCTTTGACCCAAAGTGACAAAAACGTACATTCCACATAAGTAGTTCTTATGGAATTGTTAGATCAATGATTTAAGATTGTGTTACCGACGCATGTAAAAATATGTTTTATTTACTTTCACTTACTTAAATTCATTTCAATTTTCACGCAAGCATTTGTGATAAATGTGCGATGTCGCACCTTACAGGGATCTTTTCCCGGGGAACATTATTCGCAAACGTTTCCATACAAAGAACTATTCACTGAATACATTTCCCGTACAAAATAAGAAGCTGCATTCGGAGTAGTTTTCCTCGGAGTTCCGTAATGATACGATGCAAGATAAAATTCTTTTTTTCAATGATGATTAAATGTTGTATAGTTTATATTTTTATAATCACGGTCGAATATTGAACAATACGATTATAAAGGTTAGCACCGTAAATCATTTAAATCCGTAATAAAGTGTCACTAACGTGAACCTGCGTCGTGTTGTACATATTGGGTTGGAAGGCATGTACTTACATGAAACTTTACATCATGTAGAAGATGTGAGTTGTTCGCGCACAGCCAATAGCACTTAATTTTAAATATTATATACGGTACATTAAAATTGGTAGTTCAACAGAGAATAACAGAAATAAGAAAATTAATTTTGTTTTCTGATGTGTTTTTTTTATATCGAACTGGAGAGGAAATGATAGAGGAAACTACAGACCATTAGCACGCGAGATGTGAAGTCCAACATGTTTTATTTGCAATACAAAGATATACCCAGAGAAGATGAGCAATTTGTGTACACCAACTGCAAAGAAAAAAGGGCATCCGAGAAGTGATTGCACAAACTTAAAAGTTCGTCAGGTCACGTATGGGATCAGATAAGAGCACATTTGAGAAGAAAGTTCCTTATGAATTATGGTTCGGAAGGAAACCAAAGTTAGCTATTTATTTAGTATTTGCGAAAACTGATGAAGACATGTGTAACAATACACCTGATGATTTTATTCAAGACCTACGGAAAAGGATAATTAAAACTCATGACATTGTAAAACAATATTTAGAAAAATCACAAAATAAAGAAGGCGTTATTACTATAAGATACTTATAAGACTGTAAGGATGAATAAAGGAGATAAAATTCTAGTAAAGAAATTTTCATGTTGTTGCCCCGGTCTTTGCCAAATACAGACCCCACTCTTACGCGCTTTTGAACAACAAAAACATCATTATGTTGTAGCATTAATTTATTTATTCAAATATAGTCAGTCTTGTGTTTCTATCTTTACTAGATTTCTTGGAAAATGCAAAGAAAAAAGGCCTTTGCGATGACAAAAATATCATAATTTTTGCCATGATGACAAAATGTTTTTTTAATATCTAAAGAAGCACTATATGAGTATGAAGAATGTCATAATACACAAACCCATACGTTTTTAATCAATAAACAAAAAGTTTTGAATTTTTCCATGAGTCAGTTATGGTTTGGGCAGGCATTAGCTTCCAGGGAAAAGCAGACCTACAAGTCGTTGAAAATGGCACGATTATAGCTGCGAGGTACGTAAATGAGATCTTGGAAGTACATACGCAGGTGCTATAAGTTCGGTCTTAATTTTCATGAACGATAATGCCCGTGCTCATACGGTTAATGTCACCAATCAATACCTTGAAAGGGAACCGATCCGCTCGATCTCCTGACCAAAAAAATCAACGAACACGTCGGAGATATGCTGCAGAGAGCGATATCTGAGCGTCCTATCCAGCCAAGAACCACCAGACAACTCAGAGAGGCACTTCCGGAAGAACGAGCTCGAAACTCATAATGTAAGATTATATTAGACGCATGGGGAATCGATGACAGGCTGTTTTTTGATTGCACGAGGACATCAGTCTCGATACTAAACACGAAAGTTAGCACCTTTGCTCATTTTCCTTAAAGTCTCTTTTCCAAATACATACCCATAAAATGTCTTACTTTGACCCTGTCCTCATTTCGATGCTCGTTACGCTCGAGTAATTTAATATATTTATAACATGTTGCACTTCAGATTTGCAGGTGTCTTTGAAAATAACCCATTTTTGAAAATTCATTTCTTATGTATATAATCAAAAATGACATATAGAACAAAAAGTGACCCTTCGCAAATTTGGAGTAGTATATAAACAACTTCTACAATTTTATAAATTATATCCACTTACTCCAATCAGTGTACATGTCATGTTGATCTGGAGTTGATCCCTTAGTACATTCAATTGGATAAAAAACTTATTTCCGCTTTTATCTACGTATGAAGTGGAATAGTTTATTTTTTTAAACTTCGAAGCAAACCAGCCACTTGAAGTACTTCACTTTCATGTGTGCGGATAAGTGTTTGAACGGAGATTCGATTCTAAGTGCATTGAGACAGCAGGTACTATTCTTGATATTACGACATAATTTTGACAACATTATTTCTTGATATACTATTTATTGCTTGTCATGTCCGAGTTACTGGATATAAAATAAAATTACGGTGTGTACATTAAAATTTTATACACGGTCAACATCCACTATGATCCCAGTTGATAGAATGCTTCAAGTACAAGCCTGAAAATACGTAATAATTTTGGTGAAAATATTAATGATTTTTTTAATTGCGTCACGTGAACGTAACTGTAAGTAAGTCATGCATACTTGTTTATTCTACTGCAATGTATTCTATAATGTGTTATCTCTTTAATACGTGGTCCTAAAGAGATAACATTGTGAGACGAAATCATATATTAATTATTTTCTTAATACCTTATTCCTATGTGGTGTATAACTATTTCAGCTATGTGCAACATTAGTACCGTACAGATTATGCTGATGAGTATTATACTTAAAGGTGAACCATGATTACCATAATACGAGCACTAATTATAAGACGTCTGTTATTTATCTATAAGCACATTTCTAATAATTTAGTTTCTGATTTTTGTAAGATTGAACACACTTATTTTTGTACCTTCTTGCAAAAATAATTAAAACTAAATTATAAAAAAGTACTGTATGAAGTCCATCAAATAAGATAACAATTTAAGTATTTTATAAAGATTATCAAAATTGGAACTCAGTTTCCGAATCGCAGACTGCAAACTCCAACTTTATACAACCTTTCAATATGTTTATTTAAATGTGTTTCGCTATTTTAAAGTATTTAATTGATGCAAATAATGAACCGATAATTAGTTATTTTGTAATAGGACTTTATTTCATTTCAGTAAAATTCAGTTACGAAATTACACTAAAACCAACAACTGTACACGTAACAGAGAACCAGTCAACAAATATAACTTGTACACTTGGTAACACTAGCAACTCAATTGCGATAATTGATATTCAGGGTGAAAAGACAAGCACGATTATCATAAACGGTTGCTTAGGTGAAGGTCCAATAGTAACCAAACAATACAAATATGGATTTTTGTGTCCAAACAATGATTCAATTATCGTAACATTGAAGTCTGTACAACGAACCAGCCATAAAACAAATATCGTGTGTAGGACCGAAGTGAATGGAGCATCTGCATCAAGGAATAGTGTTACTGTTTATGTTAAGGGTAAGTACGTAAGATTTACTTTATAATGATCAAGTTTTTGCGCTAGTTCAATGTTAAGGTGTTGATTTCTACTGTATTGTAATACAATTACATGTACACGTTTTACAAATCCCCGGGTACAAATGTGGTCTGATTAATTACAACCGGGGTAGATGATGTATTTGAAGGCTGTAACACAGGCATGAAACAGAATGTCGAAATAGTTGTCGTTTTCTTGCAGGTTTCTTTATCTGCACTAAACCATCGACCTCGAAGGCCACAACATCATATTTCATACATTGCGTTTGTACTACGTTTTATGGAAAAAGATATTCAATATTTTACACCATACCCCATAAGAAACACTTGTAGCGGGTATGACCATCATTTGCATTTGTAAATGCAATGTGATGTTTAGCATTTAGTCGTGGTAATGAGGTTAAACCGAATTTTCTTTTGTATAGTGTCTAATTGTTGGTCAATCAATGCAGTCAGATACCAACGCTTGTTATCGTACATTGCTGCACAGGGCACACGAGCAAAGCAAGATGATCGATCTTTGCGGCCTAGCGCATGACTGGTTATTGATATCAAAGCTCTGCAAAGAAGTCAAAAGTTGAATTTCTTTGTGGGGTGAGGTATTGGGCTGAGTTTGGAAAACGAACGATTCTATCCCCGCCATGCAATAGTTGTTTCCGTTTCATGTGCTTTCAGTACTTTGATTTATGTTTTCCCGTCTGAAAACCAAAAGTAGTTAAGCAATTGGCATAATTATATAGTCTGCAGTACCCTGTCCCTTTGTATACTTTGTATAAATTGTGCAGAATGTAATATCTCATTCATGAAGACATGATCGAAAGAAAGGTTACACGTTATAAGCATTAAAATTTTATTAAAATTTCCCGTTTAAACTCTTCTTTAAATATCTGGTTGAATCACAATTGTCATTGATATCAGTCAATGAATAAGAAGCTAGGAGTATTAGCATATAAAACACGTGAATTATGACGTCATCCTTCCTTGAAATGTGTATATTAAATATTGTAGTAATCCGAGGTTGCAGAGATTGCTTAGATTTTTACGATTGTTTTCTAATGCTCGTTAACGATTTTGCACAGTCATCTAATTTTGACTTGAATGCACGTTATATTTGAATTTGTCTTAAATCTTATGCCACTGAATTGAACAATTGGACCTATGTTCGATGGCGGAAGGTTAATGGAAGGTCTTCGGTATGCAGGAAAATAAAAACAGAGCGGTTGTTGAGAAATGGTCTTAACTTTGTGTTAATACCGAACATCACAAACCAAGGTTAACAGGTACTCCAGTGCTGCTCAGTTAGGATAATATGATAGTGACGTTTCATGAGTACGCACAAGTTCTGAACTGGGCCGGGGTGTGTTTTATTATCGCAAATCTGAATCAATATTACAGATTGCGACTAGGTCATTTTTTAATTGAATCACAAACATATTCTCAAATCAGACTAATCAAGCTCTGACCTCAATTAAAATCTAATCAAAATGGCGGAACTGACACTGACAGCAGAGGGGACAAAATGTTCAAACCTTTCTAGGAATGAGTTGAAGTACCAGTTAACAGTTGCAGTTTCTATTTGTCTTCGAACAAAATATCTATACTCAAAATAGTTTTATCCGTGTGAGTATTTTTTTTTAAAAGAAGATATCTTCAGCCAGAAATGCTGTCGAAATTAATAAAAACTGTAACGAGGATTCGTCTCCTCAAAGAAATGTATGCTTCTTGTACAGTTTTCCCTCAACAGGACTGCCGAAGTTAGAGAAATGATATTGTCCCTGTCTAATTATTCGACAATGATATAAGCTGATCGACTTTGGAGCTCGAAGAATTGCCAGACACACCCAATGATTTTTTTCTATTGTGAAGTGGACATTTTAGTGGCAATCTTTAAAACAACATGTCATAATTATATCAAAATGTTTTATTATCATCGCAATCATGATTAATGTTGCGTGTTTAATCAGAATCATGATTTCGGAAATAAAACACACCCCTGGTAAAACCAGGTCTTATAAAATATAATATTTTACGGTAAATTTAGATGTCTGGCTGACGCAGTTGGTAACGCCTTTAGAATTGCTGGAGAGCGAACATTTTATCGTGTTGGAACCTTACCCGATACTTTTATGACTTTACCTCAGACGCAAATGAATTGTACATATGTAGGTTAGTTATGATATGTTCGTAGATAACTGTAAAGAAAAATTGTGTTGTGAATTAATGAAATAAAATGTAATGCAAATATTGCAATGAAATGTTATGCAATGCCATAAAAAGACATTTTATATTAAAAAAGATATTTATAATTTAATTTGACATACCAAACGATAAAATGATGATAATATAAACACTAGATTTAGTATAATCCTTGATAAAATAATACAGTCAAAATTAACGATTTAAAAAAAATGTAGAAATCAAACAATTTTGCGAAAAAGTACTAAATTAAATGCGATCTCACTCGAGTATTTTCACAACAACAGACAACATCGTTACCAACTGCGCTACGTCGATAATTGATGTATTTATCTATATAAGTTAATTTTAATTTGTCGTATTATAATTTGTACGTTATGACACGGTTTTACTCAGTCTGTAATAGTGGACTCAACCACTGCGTTACTCTATAATCATCCTAAATGAGCAGTAAGTGCATGAACACATTTTTAAGACACAGACGAAAAGTGGTAGTGAATGTATCTGCTTAATGATGTGTACCCACTATTACGATTCGTCGTGGTTTAAGTATCGTGGACCAGTCGTGTTGGTTCTATCAGATCTTGGCAACAGATTAACCATAATTACAAAGTTGATTTTTCCTCATGAATACGATTATTATTGCTTTCCCTTTCCGGTATATTAAGTTGTTACATGGGCCAAAGAATATTGTTTCAGTTCCAATAACGAATGTGACCTTACACCAGACATCGACGATCCTGAAAGCACACGAGACCAACGAAACAGTTATAGAATGTATAACATCAGCTGGGTATCCAACATCAAGCATACACTGGTATAAGAACGAAAGTAGACTATTACCTTCACAATACAACATTAATACAACACATACAAGCACTGATTCCTATCTTATGACTACAAGAAGTATTTTACGCATGTATCCAAGTAGACAGGACGATTCTTCACGTTTGTTTTGTACAGCAAACAATTCTGAAGACAATATGTCGTATTCTGACAACGTTACACTATTGGTTTACTGTAAGTTATAATGATTAATATCATAACAATTTTCCTGTACAGTTTTTTGTTCAACACAAAACTGATCGATAGTCATCAGTATTCAAAAGTAATCATTCAACCCATATGTTTTCATTTTATTTTATTGGTTTCAATGTGCATGATTTTTTACTATAATAGCTATTTCGTTGAAACGCAAATTTGTGGATATATAAACACTTCGATCGTCAGAAGTTCAACAAATGAACGATATTCAAATATAAGTGTATGATTTATATGGTATAACCCGTGTATCTTCGGGTTTTTTTTCTTTTTTTTTCTTTGCATGTTATTGTATATTAAATACCAGATTCCACAAAGGGTGATAGTACGTAATGTTCACCCTTGGCAAGGTAATGTCATCCTCGGCTAACGCCTCGGTCGACATTACTTGTATCTGGTGATATCACCGTATGTGGGATGTGATATTTATATAATGATACGTTTATGTATATGGTAAGCTATTTTACTAATGTTGTTTCAGATGGACCCGATAAGCCCATAATGCGTATAAATATAAACACCATAAATGATACTGTGGATGTGATATCAGGACACTCTCTTATGATCCATTGTAACAGTAAAGGCTACCCGACACCAGGATACTATTGGCTTACACCGAACAACTCAGTGGTCGAGGGATATATACTTCATATTCCTAATGCAACCTATCCGGTCAATCAAGGAGCATACAAATGCAACGCATTCGTAAATTTGACATTATCGACAGGAACAGAACCTAAAGTGAATACAACTTCAGTGTTCGTCAATGTTCTGTGTAAGTATATTTGTTTCCTATGTTGTTTTACATCGTATGTTAAATAAATGATCGTTTCATGCCTTCTACATACTTGATTAAATAATGATATGACTGTGAGGCTACAAATCTAATCCCCAGAAAGGTTTAACTTCCGGAGATTCATGCTCAGTAAATAACAGACAGAGTTGTAATAAGCGCATATATTTATCATAAAACACTGAGCCAAAATGAACAAGAGGGCCATGATGGCCCTATAAATGCTCACCAGGAGAAAAGGTCATTTGGAGATTAACATTTTTGAAGTTTTCTATACCAGTCCAAGTAAGATCAAGTGACCCATCTGGGCCGTTTTTAATCCCATGGTCATTATATGAACATATTTAAAAGAGGTCTATTAGACAAAGCTAGATACCAAATATCTTAGCTCTAGGCCTTGTGAGTAGTCAAGGCTAGGAGGATAGATCAGAATGCACTCGATGACCCCTTAGATTTTCCTTCTATATTCTGTATAAAGCCGCCATCTTGGATAAGTATAATAACCGTTGTCATCGGATAATCTGTCATATTACACTGGATTATAAGATCAACAGAATGTTAGGGTGATGTCATTGGACATATTTCATCACGATTAGAAATATATGAATTAATTTAAAATCTGTCGTCTGCTACGCTTACATTGAAGCCTGTAAAAACCAGTAAAGCTCGTGCCGGCTCGAAAATCACATCATTTTGAAATAGCGGCACTGGTCTCAAATAATTACCTCATGTACTAACGGGTGATGTGGCCGTCCATTTGCCCCTACAGTGTCCATTTCTATAGGGAAAATTAAAATTTTACAAGACGGATATATTCGAGCCACCGGTATTGCGGCGCTCTGTGTAGTACTTAACTTAAAGAATTGGCGGCTGATTTGAAAAAAAATCGTCTGCTAGATAAGAAATCAAATATTGTGGGCTCAAGAGTGGGCTCAAAAAGCGACTCATTTTATACTTATCCAAGATGGCGGCTTTATATAGAATATAGAAGGAAAATCTAAGGGGTCATCGAGTGCATTCTGACCTATCCTCCTAGCCTTGACTACTCTTGTGGTTTCGGAGAAGATTTTTTAAAATTTTCCTAAATAAAATAGAATAAACCCCAGGGCAGGGCTAATTTTGACCCCGGGGCCATAATTTGAAAAAACTTGGTAGAGGTCCACTAGACAATGCTACATACAAAATATCTAAGCTCTAGGCCTTGCAGTTTCGGAGAAGATTTTTTAATTTTCCCTATATAAGTCTATATAAATCAAGTGACCCCCGGGGCGGGGCCAATTTTGACCCTAGGGCAATAGTTTGAACAAACTTGGTAGAGGTCAACTAGACAATGCTACATACCAAATATCTTAGCTATAGGCCTTGTGGTTTCGGAGAAGAATTTGTTTTTAATTTTCCTATAAAAAATAGAATAAACCCAAGGGCAGGGCCAATTTTGACCCTAGGGCAATAATTTGAACAAACTTGGGCAATAATTTGAACAAACTTGGTAGAAGTCCACTAGATAATGCTACATACCAGATATCTTAGCTCTAGGCCTAGTGGTTTCGGAGAAGAAGATTTGTTTAATTTTCCTATATAAGTCTATATAAATCAAGTGACCCCCGGGGCGAGGCCAATTTTGACCCTAGGGCAATAATTTGAACAAACTTGGTAGAGGTCCACTAGACTATGCTACACACCAATATCAAAGCTCTAGGCATTGTAGTTTTTGACAAGAAGATTTTTTAAATTTCCTATATAAGTCTATGTAAAATCAAGTTACCCCCGGGGCGGAGCAAATTTTGACCCCAGGGGAATAATTTGTACAAACTACATACCAAATATCTCAGCTCTAGGCCCTGTGGTTTCGGACAAGAATTTTTGTTGAACAATTTTGAAAGGGGACCACCCAAGGATCATTCCAGCAAAGTTTGGTTGCAATCGGCATAGTAATGTAGGAGGAGATGTTGTTTTAAGTAAACATGGACGCCACGTAACGACGCACGATGGACGCAGGGCGATCACAAAAGCTCACCCTGAGCACATTCGTGCTCTGGTGAGCTAAAAATTCACGTAAATTCAAAAGTACATGTATATGTTTTGTTGATAAATCTATATTCGGGGTAATTTTGCATATTTCATATGAATAACTCAGTTGAGAGACGTCTAAATGAAAATTTCTAAAATATTAAAATTATCACACAGCATTTGTAAACAATAAATTACTGAGTGCGTACTTTAAGTGATGTTATAAAAATCACCAGTAACCAATGTGACCTCCATTTCTACGAATGCATTGCAGAATACGTCGCCTCATTGTATTTACATAACGTTGTGAATATGTTGTCATTCTAACAGAAGTGCATTTTGGAGGTCATTTATGATATCAATTTGATTATTGGACCTGACCCGCCGACCCAATTCATCCCATATGTGTTCCATATGGTTCTTGTCCGGGAATATACCGGCCAGGGCAAATGTTACTTTGAGCATGGACCCACCGTGAAAGGCCTTGCATTGTCATGCTGGAAAATGCCATGTCCGTTATTTTGTATGAATGGTATCATTGTGTTGTTGTTTAAAACGTTGATGTAAGGCTGAGCATTGACACTGACTGAAAAAAATGACCAAAATCAGTTTTCATATTTCCCATTATTCCACCCTAAACCATAATACTGCCACAACCAAATTTGACTCTCCCGAATACAATAACCTGTAAATCGTCCATTTTTACGGCGATAAATGCGTATTCTGCCATCTGTGTGACTGACGGTAAAACGTCTCATCGCTGAAAAGTTCCGATTGCCATAGGTTCTAGTGTGTGAAATGCAAATGACATCGTGTCCATAACAGCCTGGACGATCGGTGGCGAGATGTCATATTCTGACCAGTATATGGACGACGAACACGAATAGGATTTTTGTTCTGCCTCAAACGATTTATGATCGTCTGTGGATGAACCTGGTACGCCGAGCAGTAATGTTTGATGGTAAAAAACTATTACGTAGATGAGTCAACGTGATAACGGCTTGTACGGTCTCGGACAGACCCAGTGATGTACCGTTTCACAATATTATATGAATAGTTTGTCTAGAGCAGCCAAAATGACGTTATTTACCATTGGCCCATCCCTGAGCATAACAATAGCTTAGTTTCTTTGATCTTCAGAAAGACGTGGCGTCATTGGATCAAACGTATTGTAAAAGCAAATTAACTTTTTATTATCAGCGCTGATCAACAAGGGTTACTTGGCGGTGTAAAACCTATAAGTGAAACACCTGTTCCCGAGCACGTGCAAAGTAAGGAACATGGTTTTCAGGCTTGGACGCATGAATAGACCTAGGATTTGGAAAACAATTGCATATTATTCAATGTCCGAAATGAAAAGGTGATACTCATCTGTATATATTTCAACAACGTGTATGCTTACAAAACAGGCATTCATATAAATAAAGTGATAAGTTTTCATTTTGGGTCAGTGTATTAAAATAAATATCTGAACTAGTTTTGAGCAATGAACTTACAAAAAAACTGGATATTGTATATTTCTAAAATGATCAATAAAACTCAGGAAAACAGGAAAATAAAACGCCTTCTTAAATGAACTTATCTTGTCACAATAATAAACAATGTAAACCGGAAATTAAGAAACAAGGAAATTATTCCCGAATTCACTTTTCATTAAAGTCAAAGGCGGAATATAAATAGTATTGTATTCATTGTGATGTTTATGTACTTCGAATTGTGTATGAAATAAACTCTGGATGATGTATACATTATAAAGTATACATCATGCATGTTCATGTCTACATGATGCATATGTTGGTTTTCTTGGCACCCGGAGTCGTTTATGAAAATAAGTATCTTGAATCCATTGCAATATATTGTTGATAAATTGGAAAACTTCAATACTTTTAGTTTGGTGTTATATATCTGCGCTGTGAATTATTGGCGGGGTTTTAAATTGGCTGAAACCTATCAACCACCAACACTTCAAAGTATACAACATAATACTATTTGTTTACAGACCCAACTTCCATTTTAAAGTTTGAAGTAAATGGAAATACAACTGTAAATGTCACAGTAAATGAAACAGATCAACTGATATTTGTCTGCACTGTGGATGGCAAGCCAGCGTCTAACGTGTCTATATTACATAAAGGAACAATCATGATAAATCATGAAAGAGTGACAACAAATATATCACACACTATGACTAATGTTTCGTGTCTTCAAGACGGGCTATATACATGCATAGCTCAAAATGAACACAACACAGAGTTTCCTAACAAGGACATAACAGTTCAGGTTCTCTGTAAGTTTATAACTACATGTATTATAATTTATATATTTACATACTGAAAGATCAAATCGTTTAAACTATCAAACTTAGTTTTTACGAAATTGGATATTGTTAACAGTCCCTAAAATTAATCTAACACGAATTAATTCTATAAATAATGATAGTGCAGTGACCCACATTTTGTAGGTATATTTGACAAATATGAAACTGATTGTGCTTTCAGAAAACATTTTACCGATCCAATCATTCATCAAGTATGGTTACTCATTGATAGCAACCATTCGAAAGCATTGTATGATTAAGTCTACCACTGTGTTACTGTTATTGTTATTACTGTTTGTTATTATTTCCTGTAATTGTTTCAATTCGTGCAACGCATGTT
Organism: Lutraria lutraria; assembly: GCA_964023205.1. Classification (NCBI taxonomy): domain Eukaryota; kingdom Metazoa; phylum Mollusca; class Bivalvia; order Venerida; family Mactridae; genus Lutraria; species Lutraria lutraria. The sequence goes on from OZ026847.1 coordinate 25,118,640, forward strand.
GTATGTGCGACTAAATTTAAGTAATTATTCAAGCCCAACATGATTAAATATAATCGTCTTCCACATCACATAAGTTCTTTTTATATACATGTATGTATTTAATCAGACTAACACGGTTCACGTTTCTTTGTTGATAGGTTCACCTAGACCAAAATCAAACAAATACTTACAGAAGTTTTTCACTGGGAAACTTTATGATACTGTGACAATAAGTTTTGAAGTGATGGCATATCCAGCACCTAACACTGACGGGTTCGTATGGAAGAAACTGGCTGAAAATGGATCAACATGGGCGACTTTGGAAAACAATGATGTAGTAGATATAATGTCAGCGGACTTACAATCTAATCTCACACTGAAGAATATAACAAGGTCGTTTGTTGGAAGATATAAACTAGAAGTGACAAATACTGTTGATACATATACTCATGAGTTTGTTTTAGAAGAAGAAGGTAAGAAAACATCTTTCTGATCAATTTTGAATTCACTGTGTGGTCTGGTTTTACATAAAATGATAAACTAATCAATGATCTACCTGAATGAGTTTACTTGCGTTCATAGGAGACAAAATTTTCAAAGTGTTCATTCTCTTAATTCAACACCTAATACAACAGTTTAGACAATCTCTTATATTTTCAGCCATTTAAACCTTTTTGTACACTTTCTAAACTATGAGTTGTTTATATCAAGATCTGGATTATAATATACACTTAAAGTACTATAAGAGTTTATTTATTTGTTTATTTTTTGTTTACGAACATTTTAGTTGTGGAATCATCGAGTAAAGCCAGTTTCCATGAAGCAATGATTGCCGGTATTGGATGTAGTGTTGTCGTTTTATGTCTCTTTGTGCTGGCAATTGTGTTGTATAAATGCAGGTATATTTTACAGTATCCACTATAAGAGCTTACTCTTGATGAGAAATGGATGAGAGAACTGCCTATATAATACTCAAATAAAGATAGTATGTGTTTTTATATCGCGTTTTACGCCCCCTTTCAACAGTCAAGAGTTATATGAGGCGGACAGTTCAGCTAAGCATCGTTTCTCGGAAGAACCAGTACAAGACTCCCACCCTCCGTAAGCAAGTGCCTACTTTCTCACATAAAGAGACATGGTCGGTAGCGGGGGCTCGAACCCACGACATTTTATCAGTGAGCGGTTACAGTGATTTGAAGTCAGTGCCCTTAACCACACGACCACGGAGTTGGGTCATAAAAAATGTAAGTTTACCACACTCGCTTTTATTTAGCTGTTGATTGTGGACATTTGTTTCTGTATCTGTCATCTATGGATTTTATTTATTCATCATAGAATTCGTAAACAAGACCGAAGAGAAATTCGCGGTGATACTCGACCCAAAGAATCTAGAGCTTCGCAAGAAAATAGTCAATGTGAAACTGTATTTCAACACAAACACACTGGCACGAATGAAACAGAAGGCACATCAAATATAGACCGGGATGTATATATGGCTGAACCATCAGTTAATTCAGTTAGTGGTAGATTCTCAAGATCGACAAGTACGGTACTTCAACGAAATCATTCCAATAAAAAACACGAACACGTATCTGAATTTGGTATGTACACATGTTAGCATTATATAAATACCATGAAATACTGTAAACAAAATTCATGCATATTTCGGTGATATGTTTGTTAGATATAAAATGTTTATCAAATAGATAAGTTTGCGAATTGCCTCAGCTTGTTAATTTCACTGGTCCGTGCATATTAAGATATACATAAAATGTGAATTATGCATAAAATGTGATCTATACATAACATGTAAATACTACATAAAATGTGAGCTATACATTAAATGTGAATAATTCAAAGTTTAATCTACGTAATTGTGTCACCAACAAATTTGTAGGTTCGATCAAAATTAAACAAAAGCATACAAGTACATATGAATTGAGCGATAATTGTGACATGAAAGAACAGGAGTCGACACCTGAAGAAACACTTGATGATGTTCAATCAGAATATCAAAATATGGATTTTGTATATGAAAACGTTGGAAGGAGACTTGAACGAGTTCAACTGGCGGAACTCTTCAGTTATGTTACCAGTAAATCATATGAGTCAGAATTCAAGGTAAGGCTATTTACAAACCTATCCACTGTCAACTGTTTTACATGCATACCAGTGATTTTCTATAGAATTTTAGCTTCCATAAACGTAAAGTTTCAGTTACATCAATCCTTGATTTAGCAGACTCGTTCGGCTTTCAACAATTGATTCATGAACCAACAAGAATCACTGACACTACACAGAACACCCTTGATCTCATATTCATAAATAACCCTACTTTAGTAGACAACATAAAAGTCATTCCTGGTTTTAGTGACCATTGTATTCCTTCAACTCCTAGAATAAACTATAAGGAAAGGAGAAAGATCTTTTTGTTTGAAAAAGCCAATCGGAATGGTTTCAAATCCGAGTTAGTAAAATTTGGTATAGAACTAAATAAAAATTCTGATAAATTAAAAATCCAAGAACTTTGGGATAGATTCACATCAGAACTTGAGAGACTGACAAATGTACATGTACCATCAAAAATTGTAAATGGAAAACACCACTTGTCTTGGATAAACGCTGAAATAAAAAAGTTACTTAAAAAAAGAGATAGGCTGTATGCTAAATTCAAAAAAACCAATGGAAAGTATTATGATAAACTTAAGAAATTAAAAGCAGTGATACAAAACAAAACTAGAAAAGCATACTGGAATTATATTAACAACATTGTTTGTGATCCATCGGAACACAAACATGGTACTACAAATAAATTCTGGAGTTTTATAAAAAGTCTCAAAAATGACTCATGTGGTGTCGCACCACTTAGAGAAAATGGTGTGTTAAAATCAAATTCTTGTGAAAAAGCAAATATTTTAAATCGCCAGTTTTGCTCCGTATTCACCAAACCAGATGATACTGACCTTCCTAACCTTGGCAAAAGTCCTCATCCCGAGATGAAAGAAATTACTGTGTCAGAAGAGGGCGTTGCTAAGTTACTTAGGAACCTAAATCCTCATAAAGCCGCTGTCCCTGATGCTATAAAACCAATAATACTTAAAGAATGTGCTGCAGAAATAGCACCCGTCCTCACTCTTATATATAATAAATCCCTGCTATCCGGTCTTGTACCATCTGATTGGAATCATGCAAATGTCACCCCAGTCTTTAAAAAGGGGGAGAAATTTAAGCCAAGCAATTATCGACCCGTGTCTTTGACCTGTATTGCATGCAAATTACTTGAACACATTGTGGTCAGTAACACCATTGATTATCTAGATGCAAATGACATTCTAGTCGACAATCAGCATGGCTTTCGTGCTCGTAGATCATGTGAGACCCAACTTGTGGGTATCATTCATGATCTAGTCAAGTCTGTAAGGGAAAGCCAGGTTGATGTCGCTATTATGGATTTTAGCAAGGCTTTTGATGTTGTAGATCATAGAAGACTCCTTCATAAATTAAAACATTATGGCATCAGAGGTAACACTCATCACTGGATACAGGCCTTCCTCAGTAATAGAACCCAGAAGGTAGTTGTTGATGGTGCAATCTCATCAGAAGCCACTGTTGATTCTGGTGTTCCACAGGGTTCAGTTTTAGGACCTCTTCTATTTCTTCTCTACATTAATGATCTACCTGCCAGTGTTGTTTCAAAGGTGAGACTCTTTGCTGATGATTGTATCATATATCGGGAAATACACTCAGCTATGGACTCACAGACCTTACAGGAGGATCTGAACAGACTGGAGGAGTGGGAGAAGAAATGGAAGATGTCCTTCAACGTGGACAAATGTCATATCATACACATCTCTAAACCAAAATCTAAAAAACCTGTCCCTTATAACTATGTATACACTCTACACAACCAGCCCTTGTCAGTATTACAACAGGCAACTTACCTTGGTGTGGAACTTTCATCTAATCTTTCTTGGACACCACACATAAATAAAATAACAAATAAAGCCAGCCAAAATCTTGGTTTCTTAAAACGGAACTTACATTCTGCTAAACCTGAAACTAAATCAGCAGCCTACAAGTCTCTAGTAAGACCTTCTTTAGAATACTGTGCATCCGTCTGGGACCCCTATCAACAAAATGATATCCAAAAGTTAGAAAAAGTCCAAAAAAGGGCTGCCCGATTTGTTACCAATAATTATTCAAAGACACCAGGTGCAGTAACAAAAATGATAGATCAATTACAATGGGATTCCTTAGAACATAGAAGACAAAACATTCGTCTTAGTCTATTCCACAAAATACACTATGGGCTTGTTGACATTATACCATCACAATATATGGAAACATTAGCAAGACCATCCCGACATCACCACTATCTGGCATCCCACACTCAGTTGGATCCCACACTCACCAACTGACTACATAAAATACTCTTTCTTTCCCAGGACAATAGTCTTATGGAACTCACTGCCAGTATACTTAGTCAATTCTCATTCAAACCCTGCGTTTAAGTCAGGAGTGGCTTTGTTGCCTCACAACCCATAGACAATACAGATGCTTTTATCTTTTAACAGCACTAACATTCTTGTTTCTTCACCATGTACATAGTAGGTTTTGCACTTTATAGGCTATAAAGGCTAAAATAGGTTTTGCACTATTTTTTATCACATTGTCAATGTCCTCCTGGGTGGATTGAGTAGCTTGGGAGGCTTGACAATCTATCACTTTACTAACACCCCACGCATGGCCATTATAGTCCGGATGGACTGTTTGCCATTATCAAAGATGATGATGAACTTTTATGGACAATGTACTGGATCGGTCTCTTAGCTAGTAAAGCATACATTGTCAATTCCATTCCAGGAGTTTACAAAGGTGCTCCAGTTTCCAACGACATTTGCTGAAAAAACGGAAAACATTAAACTGAACAGGTTCCGGGGAATATATCCATGTAAGTGAATATGTTAATAATTCGGCAATGGTTACACGTATATATTCATGTTATTTTTACTTCAAGTCACAGTCTAGTCTGGAGTTACCTGTCCCTGTCACCACGTTATCTGGCCAGGCAAAGAACACTGTGCGTCTTGATGTATGAGAACGTTATCATATGAGTTGATCATATTCTATCACCGTATGGATTAGATAACTAAAATGTAATGAAAACACGGAGTAAATATACTTTATATCTGTTACAATAATTTATTTTAATTAAATGTAAATAAAAAATTAAGTATTTGAAGCATGCTTCATTTCAAATGTATATTCCAGATGATCACTCACGAGTAACCGTAACGGATGATCCAAACTTTTTCATGAATGCGTGCTACATTAATGTAAGTTATGTTGCAATGTTTAATAAATTATTATCATTCTGAAACGCCTTTCCAATAGGTATGTGATCGTTCAAATATGGTTATTGTGATAAACAGTTATTTTGAAAGTACCTGTGATACTGTTTTAGATATTCGCCCCTATGAAAAACGTATCTCTGTAATGTTTTAACGGGATGCCAGATATATTTGATAATGTTATAAGGCTTGAAGCCAGCCAAAGATGTTTTGTGTTGGTTTTCGTAAATATAATTGCAATTTTGATATCGTAGTTTATTTATAGATATATATAAATCAGACAAGATTGGATAAGAAAGAAATTGAATTCAAATTTCTTTCAGGGATACAAAAAGGAAAAGGCATATATTGCATCATTAGGTAAGTAAATTGACTTACAGTTCTTGGATATAACAAATTACGGGTCAAACCGTTTACCTTTTTTGTTTCCAAAGGGTTTTCGACGTGTTTGAAAAGCCCGCAGCACACGACTTTATTGGCTCAATAATCTCGTTCATGAGTGTCACGCATTAAAAAACCTAACGGCCGATTACCGGTTTTAACACAGAACATCATCCCAGGTCATACTGACGGCAAAACGATTTAAGTGACAAACTCTTGACCAAAAAGCCTAAAAGCAAACTTTGTTAAACGACTTTCAACAGTTTGGTGCTTTTCAGTGTTGGATCTTGCCTGAAAATGAGTCATGTTGACGACAGGACTTTATTCCATCGTCGCAGAAATGAAATATTGTTGCTTCATGGATAGGGCTAGGTTCGGAGATAACAGTGTGCTGGGTCGGGGAGCATAGGGCCATATGCGTCTTCTGACCATCATTCTTCTATCATTCAGTCCGAATCATGGTCATGTGTCAGCATTTCAGTATGATAATACAAGACCCCACACTGCCCGTTTAACGGTCACGTTAACGACTTGCCATGCCGGTCTGTTTTGTTTCTTCCGATTTAAATCCCACGGAGGAAATCTCGGGCTAAGAATGAGGGCAAGTAATCAGGAAGACAATGTAAACGATCTCGCTTTTCAGCGGGAATTACAGGCTCTGTCCAAAGTCTTTATCTGAGATTTGAGGATTAAAAATGTAACTGAGATGTTCTGATTGATACTTTTTGTTATTGCACAAATTTTAAACATTTCAAAGGCGTATTTTGCTATCACCTTTCATTTCTGGATTTTTCAAATTGACACGTAAGTCAGAATTATTTGGGGTTAGTTGGCATAAATGCCAATTAGTCATAGGTATTGCATATAATCAGATCGATATCAATACACACATACAACGTTGAAATATGCTAACCCCAAATGCCCATAAGCATATAAATGTATCGGTCGTAATAGTTTCTGTTTAGTAGGAATCCGGCGTTTTCTTCCCGTGCATACTTTATAGCAAGAAAAATGTTTCCAAATCCACTACCGTATTTTTTTCAATATCATTGAAAATATACTATTGATAGAGCAGCTGTGATTTCCCGCAGTCATGTTATGCACACTAGGCAAAACACGGCATAAAGTGACGTCACTTGCTCTATATATAACCAGTGATCAAAGGCAAAAATCACAGCGAAATGAGTGTTTTTCAAAGAGAAAGGGCTTATTTCGTAGGTAATTATTATCTTGGTATAATATTAGCAATTGCTTGTTTTTTGCATATTTTTATAACAAAAAGGTAATGGCACTTTAAGGTCATGTAAAGTTTTCATTTTGCTTACTAGTATATAATTATAATAATTACAATTAATTATAATGTTACTTACCTCATCTTCTAACAAACAGGTCCTACATCAGATTCTACGTATAAATATAAAACTTTCTGGAAAATGGTTTGGCATGAGAAATCTGATATTATTATCATGCTTACAAATCTTCGTGAGGTTACGGTAAGTTGGTTTGATAATTACTTGTATATTTACGTTTACATTAACTAATAGTATGCAAAGTTTTACTAGAATGTTTACAGAACAATATATACTTGGATCATGAGCGGCCCACTCTTGATTAACAACCTCCCTTCAAAAAAGTATTATTTTTCCCACTGTACGATTAAACTATTAATTTAACCTCTCTAGAGCAACAACCTCTCTACAGCAACATAACTTTGCTACTCCCAAAGGGTGTTGCTTTGGAGATGTTGCACTGTCCTGTCGCGTGACAAAATGCGAAACTAGCCTATCATGAGTGATATCAAAGGTTTGTAATTAGTAAATTATCTCGTGCAATGATACAACGATGTGACATCTTTAACACTCGACTTTTCTAACATACGTACTATGATTCTGTATGCCATTCTTTTACCTCTTTTAAAAGACTCACCTTTGATATACAGATTTGATATTTTGAATCGCAGGGTTTGAAATGCCAACAGTACTGGCCAGACGTAGGAACCAGTAGAACCTATGGTGACGTGACGGTGACGTGTCAGACGGTTCGAACTTTCGCGGAGTATTCTGTACGAACCTTTGATATTTCAAGGGTAAGTCATTTTTCATAAAAATCTAGAGGGTGCGCGAATTGGTCCATTGTGATTAAACATGTTTCTGTATGATTACTAGAATGTAAATTATATATTTTAGATACATCCGTGTTTATGTACATGAGTAACAGTGTACCTAATGAGAACAACATGTTTACAAATGGACAAGTCACTCGGTCTACAAAAGATGCAAACTCGTTAATGTTTGTAAACATGTATTAATTAATAAGGTACCATTGGAAAGAAGACGCTATGAGTCATTCATTGGTAAACTGAACTTAATGAACAGCGATATAAAGTACACTTAAATACAAAGATATAGCTTTACTACATTGTAGATTTCAAATAATCACTGAAACTCCAACCGGACCAGACTTTAGTAATTCTACCGTATAAAAAGAGTTTTAACATATAAATAACTGTTTCGAACACGTATATATACACGGCTTGGTTTCAGGCTGGAGTTGTCAGGCCATTAACACAATTACATTTCACTGCATGGCCAGACCAAAGTGTTCCTGATAATGTGACGAGTCTTCTGGAATTCAGACAAAGAATAAAAACAACGTATAGTGTGAAAGCCGGTCCTATCATTGTACATTGCAGGTATGACATGAAACTATACATGTTGCTTCAAGCTACATGTATATTCTATTCATATTCATGTACTATCGATATGTCAATGAAAAATACAAGTGATTAAGCCCATCTTAAATAAAAATCTGAAGGCACTGCTGTTGTTCAGAACTACAGAACAGTCAAAAGTTGAATTTCATTGTATGGTGAGTTATAAGGCTGACCTATGGAAACTGAACGATAGTTAAAAAAATGTTCATAGTCTTTATTCGCTCGGCGCTCATGAATTATGATACAGACCACAGTACTACGCTATTCTACATCTGCTTTGCAATTGTTAAAAGTGTATTTCGCTTAAAATGTGTCTGCTACGATCCAAAGTTTAAATATAGTCTTATAATTATATTTCTGTGAAAACAGTAGAGAACGCGCTTAAAACCTATTACAGCATCACTCCCTTCAGATGTACGAACATACTGGAAGTGAATATTGTTGTATTCCGAGGTAAGGGAACACTTTATATTAGGCGTCTGATTTTGACTTCAATGCACGAAATATTTAAATTTGCATTAATTATGCCATTGAATTGTAAAATTCGAATAATTGTTCATATGCGGAAGGTTAATGCAAGCTCTTCGGTATGTAGGAAATAGTTCTCAAATATTGAGAATCGTCCTAACATTGTGTTCGTACCGAACAACAAAAACAAATCGATTCCATTAGAGTCACTATAGCATTCATTTTATGAACATTGATTTACTAAATTATGATTATTTTGATTACGTGTAAGTTACAAGAATGATGGTGTATCCGTGTTGTAATATCTATCTCTATATTAAAGTGCTGGCATTGGAAGAACAGGAACACTGATAGCACTAGATATGTTGATTGACGAAGGTAAGGCTGAACGTTCTGTGAATGTATCTGCCTGCGTTAAGAGACTAAGAGAGCAAAGAGTGAACATGGTTCAAACACAGGTAAATATAACACTAGAACATTAATAGAAGATAAGTAATTACCGACCGTAAATGTGTTACATAATCTAACAAAATTATATTTCATCACACTGGAAGAAAGATTGTACGTACCTCATTGCGTTTCAGTAGGTCTAATGACGCCTCTCAAACATGCTTCAGTTACATACTGTCTTCATGCACTGTATTCCAACCAGTACTAACTTAACATTCCACAACGAACCGACAACATCTCCACATGCGGAAGAAAATTAACAATTTGTTAAATTACTATAGAAGCCGTGACCTGGATTCGAACCCGGATCGCCTAGTTACAAGTCTGATCACAGGACCTCGGCCGCCTCGGCCTGTTGTATTTCAGACAGCACATAGTAAGCTAATAATCTTGATGTTGAATGGTACGATAAACACATGCAAATTTTGAAATTATTTACGTTGAAACATGTTTCGATTATAGGAACAGTATGCGTACATCCACAAAGCCTTGGTTTACGCTTTGGTTTTTGAGTGTGAAGTTATTTACACAGAAACATTCCAGGAGTATTTAGAGTCCGCATCAAACACGTTCTTTGAAAATATGTTTGAGGTAAGAGCTCTCAGGGGCTATAAACTTTTCTCATAAATACCTATGTCATGTTGGTTTGGTAATATGTGAAAACGAGTGTATCAAAGAGGCAAAACTTGACAATGATACCAGAAACAGTACAAAGGTATCTTGACTGTGTAACGATATTTTATGAATTATTGATTACGTGTACACAATTGTTAATTTTATATTTAGTATATAATCATGTCTTGTAGTGAACTGGTATATGTTGATGATACGCTGTATCAGTCAAGGTCTGTTCATGAACGTCTACGTTAAGTCACTTAATGTAATCTTAAATGTGCATGTTGTATATTCATTGAATGTACACAGCGTGTCAAAATACGTTACCTCGTTCAGAAATCTAAGTAATAAACAATTTTTAAACGACCACCTCTCCATGCGTAAAATACCAACGATGTTTACTGAGGGGAATGGCATATTGTCTATTGCCAACATTGGAATGCATCTACGTATAATGACTTAACGAATTGTGCTTCTTGTAGAAACTGCACCATAACGTGTCACGTAATGATGAAGATAAGACAAGAAGAATTAACGAACAATACAAGAAAATCAATCGTCCTGGCGCAGACATCCCGGGTATGGCTTTCATAATCTGTATCAACCCTGGCTGAACTGACTCAATATTTACATATTATTGTGATTCGATTATTTTTCTCTTATGGTTCTTAGTGTTTTTCAAACTAAACATCAGCATTTAAATGCTTGTCGTAGAAATAAATGTTTAAGAATTATTATATAATTATGATGTTTGCAATGGTCAATAATATATGATATTAAACAGTTTTTGAGTTATTATATCGCCGAATTGAATGTGAATTTTTAATGGGACATGAATATCATTGCATAATTCTTTACTATCATCAATGAGGTATTGTACTGAGTTGCGTAGTTGGTAACCCGGCACTTTCGCATGAAACACTTTTGATAATACATCAGAGTTAAAGAATTATGTTGTGCTATTTTTATTTTGTATATTGATATTAAACAATCATAAAATACCATGCTGTTATTTGCATGATCTCGTGAAATACAAATGATGAAACAAATATTTTGGTTTTGGGCATTGATAACTTAAAAGTGCGCTGGTCAAATTATTATAATTATGAAGTGGAAATGTTTGCGAGATGAATGTGTAGGAGACATTTTGTTTATCACTAGAACGATATGCTCACAACGTAATGTGACACGAATGATTTGTAGTTGCTGTAATTACATTGTCCTAAATCATTATTATATTATCATTAAAACAAGATACTGTACAGACTCGTTATAATCGTCATCAAGTACATCGTCTTGTTATATTTTTATTCAGGAGACAAGCAGAGTATAAAACTGTACCTGAATAAAACGCCAGAAGATTTGGACTACATCAATGCTGTTCATGTTAATGTAAGTTTGGTTGATTCAACTGATCGTGTCTAAATTGTACGTTTGGTAGCGACCTTTTCAATCAGTGAATGGTCCGCTAGCTTAATTAGCTCTACATTCAGGGCTTTAGGTCTACGGATCTAGGTTTCGTGAATTTGAATCAAGGGCGCGAGGCATGTTCTACGTGACTATATGTTGTGTCTAAGGCATTTCTCCATTCACCAATAGACTTGATAAGTTGGTTCTTACTTGTAAAAAAAACATTGCTACAATGAATACAGATTCCAGTAACAATAGCAAGGTTACATTTTCCGTCGGTGTTTAAATGAAAGGCTTTTGAAATCAGATGATCAAATAACAAAACCAAAATAAATTGCTTTTTCGATTAAGTAGTATCTTTAACATGATATTGTTCTGAACATGGAAGAACTGCTCGTTGATGCCCCTCGTGTCCCACATTGTGTATAATAAACATAAAATCGTCGCTGAATAACATAGGTCTATTTGTTATTCCAGAGCTTTAATAAGAAGAACCGCTTTATTACTGCACAAACACCCAGAACTTCATCACTAGAGGACTTCCTCAGTTTGATATATCAAGCAGACTGTTTTTGCATCGTAACATTAAACGTTTCTGAAACCCAGGGAACTGTAAAGAGAAATAAGGTTTTAACACTTGATAAAAAATAATTAAAGTCATAAAACACGTGGGCTCACGATTTTAAAAAAGCTGCTAGACTTTGACTTAAGAACTTTATCATTCTCAACTATAGGTTTTTTGAAAGAACTTGAATGTATTTCTAAAACGTTAGGGGGTATTTTTGTGTGTTTCAATTGCCATAATTGTTTTGTCTGTACATGATATTATACAGTATGTGTCCAATACTAACAAAAAAATAAACAACAATCTTATGATGTACATATTATTGAAGCTCTTGCTTATAACACACTAATTATGTTGTAGGATGTCGGTGTGTATCTGCCACCTGATGACGGTGACTTCTCAATCGGGAATTTCAAAGTTTCAAGTGAAATTCTAGAGACCAATCCACAGTATATTGTCAGACGTGTGAAAGTCAAACATCATGGCTTGGTACTATGCCATGTTATTTAAGATAAACAAACGTTATCACGTGATGCAATAGTGTACATGTATATCATGATTACATTGCATTAGGCACACGCTATTGACAAAATATAGCTGAAGTAATGTCAAAATTCAACAAAACATTTTTGTCCTGAAATACATTTGGTTAATATAAGAACACAATGTACGTGAAAATGATATTATGATGGCATATTTCTGCAAACACTTAGCGAATTTATTTTCGAGTTAATAACGAAAAATCAATAAAATTTTGTGAAAAAGCATTTGTTGTTGTTTTTTTCAAGTAAGTCTGGTAGATTTTCGCGAAAATAATATTATTTTATGCAGACATATTCCACGATAATAATAAATTTATACAGTATGTATAATAACCTTAATTACCACATGAAATAATATAATCATTTCCAATATTAATAGTAATTCATGAAATAATAATTACTATCCTAAGATAAAACTGAAAAACTTTTCGAGATGATTTATTGCATTGTTTTATTTAAGTTGGGTGGAAATGGAAAGACTTCATATCACTTCCAATATACTCAATGGGACAGTGATAAATGTGTGCCACATGACGCGGAAGAGTTTGTTCAATTCATCAGAATTGTCGACCAATACGAAGATGAACTAAGTAATGGTGATGTACACACTCTTGTACATTGTCTGTAAGTACAATATACTCTTAATGTATTGGCAAATTCTATGACATAGCCATATTTGTGGTGTTTGTACCCTGTCCGTTACTTCTAAGACTGACGATATCAGTAAGAGATCATGTTGACTCATATAAATATGTTTTCTAATTCCCTGTGGTATCGCGCTGGACTACTTATTGAAAGGTCATTGGCTCGAGTCTCGGCTGCTCCGCTTTAAATATTTCAGGGACACCTTTTCAGTGTCGTTATCTTAACAACCGAGCCAAGTACTGTGTTTAGAAAATCATAGACAAGAGTTAGGCGTTTATCGGTGCTTTAAACCTGGCACGATAATGTACGATAAAACATATTCGAAATAAGAGTAGGGATATTATTACCCGGTTTTCTCGTACCCCCCCCCCCCCCCCACCTTTTTCACTGGGGCGACTTTGAAATGGCCATAGCCGTTGAGTGGGTCGTAAAACAACCGATAAACATATAATTCACGAGTTTCTAGCATAATTCGAATCTATGCTATCCATAATTAACACGTCCTAATTGTCTATCATATTAGGGATGCCAGTGAAAGAAGTGGCTTGTTTTGTTGTATCGCAAATATGATTGAGAAAATAGAATGTGAAGGCCAGGTTAACATTGGTAATACAATCCGACAGATACGATCAAGGAGAATGACTGTAATTCAAAACATGGTAGTATAAAACATATACATTTGTATACAAATATCCAGTTTTTTTTAATATTAACACTCGATCAAATATAAAGTTACGTATCTTATGAAATATTAAACGTTATGGCAGCTATGCTGATGTTGTAATTCGTTCCTACTTACACCTAATAATGTATTGTATTAAATAATTCTTTTTACCCATAAAGATTGATAACTGAGAGTATAAATTCAACTTCATGCCATTTATCACTATGGCAATAAATATAAGAGTTTAGAAGACACGGACAGTTTATCATAGTTATGTTGTAGATTGTGTTTAATTTACATGTTGGATTGGATTTTTAGTTTTCATGATATGTTTATATCAAATCTTTTCATATGAAATTCAAGATATTTCTGGAGGTTCAGGCACCATACATATTATATATATGTGCATACTGTATTATATACACTGATTATATCATTGTAGGAACAGCTACGGTTTTGTTATCAAGCAGTAAATGCTTACATCAACATGAAAAAGACACAATAGAAATGTGTGATCAGAACTACTACACGTGCAGCAAGTGGTTGAAGTATATATCACATGGCTCCATGATAAAACATCACATTTTGAAGGTCATCGAAGCACTTTTGCACAGTATTTAATGTTTAGATACTTTGTGTACAACATATAATAATGTTCATGTTGTGAATATATCTTATCTAGTTCTTACACATGCGTGACATTATGAAGTAGCTCACTCCGTGGGACATGCAGACTTTAGACAACATCTGTCATGTTTAGTGTTAAAAGACAGTTGTGTATATGTACCATACTAGTCTTGTACTAGCCATCATCTATATGCCCGGAACTTCATCTTATTTTATTTTTTGTGATATAAGAATACTTTTTTAAGTCATCTTTATGATATATTTATATTTTAATGTGCATTTGTATGTATACATGGTTTTGTCACCATATTCTATTTCCTTTTCAATTAATGTTGCTTGTTATGTTATTTGCCAATGGTGTAGTAATATAATTATACTATACAATATTAAATAGAAACTTGATCAATTCGTAGTAAGAAATACACGTACATCAAAATATTCTATCTATCATTAATTTACTGTACTCGTATGTACATCACGTGATACACAGTTATGAAATAGTATCGCCTTTTCTGTATGTTTCACTATATAGATGACACATGGGAAGTTAGATAATTACTCATTGTTAATGATCTCATTGTACGTATCACGTGTTCAAATACAACTATCGAGCCAAAAACGTTAATAAAAGAGAATTTGTACAGCAAACGTATTTTGTGACTTTTCTTCGAAATCACATTTTCCTTGTTAATGTTTTCATTTGATAGTTTCACCCATGCCTAGTCACGTGTCTCCGACTTAACGTCCTATGTCGTGTGGCCTGTTATTATAATTACTTGTGATTTTTTTGTAAATGATTCCAATATGTCCCTTGAACTGTTTTATTCTTTGCCACATAATTTATATAGTACTGTGTTATACATATACAATACAATGTTCATAAATGCATACATACATATATGCAGCACTTTATATAAGTGTAGTAATTTGAATATATATAATAATGGGCGTCATGTCTTATGTAAATAAATATCTGTTTTTTCTATACTTGTTCAATGTTTCATTATTTGTCAAAGAAAATTACGCATGACCAATATTATTTTCAAACGATACACATGATTTTGTGTAAATCAATATCCCTGTACTATACTTATTAACCATGTAGTTGTCTTGATAGAATGTTTCAGTATACATTTACTCAAATAATTCATAGGTTTGAAAAAAAAAATTAAAAATGTTATGTAGCATATGGGGCGATAGGCATCACTGTATCTGGGCTAGAAACAATGTATTGTCCCCCGTGAACGTTAAAACGACATGCAACATCATTTACATTGGCTCCAGCGTAGAAGCTGCCTATTATATAACGCAATGCTGGGACGGCGTTCCATCTTGATTTTTTACTGTTTACAATGGTGTTTAAAATCCTTCAAGTTTGTAACACAGTGACCCGTCAGGTCAGATGACAGACCTCAGCTTAATTTTAACAGAAGACGACCTGTTCATAATATCGGATGTAACCATGTTGTCCCAGTACATGTTCAAAGCCAGTCACAATCTAACATCGGAATCGCAACCGGATATGTTTGTAACTGCAATGCCATCTAACGACTGTCGAACGGTTTATTAGTCAGATATCAACATTGCACGTCGGTCTATCTATGTAAAAATACCTGATCATCAGATTGTAGAACCACATCGAGCGCTACATACTCTCGGTATTCACGTCAAGTCAGATCTTTGCTATGCAGATAGACCTCGAACTCGGTCGATACCCTACATATACTGACAATTATTTGGCTTCGAGTTTAGAAAAATAAAAAATCGTCATCATGGAATTGTATTAACTAAACACATGTGAGATTACTCATTTAAAATCACAACGTTAAAATGTATTCCAGACGGGATAGTCTCCCTTTAAGGATTATGCCCTGTAATTCACTTCCGGTGAAATCGACAAACATCGACACAATCGGCTATTCTCGGGAAGAAAACCGAAGCGCATTTCGGGATTGATCGGTTAGACTCGGGTCGAGTTATATTTAGTAAGAAATGGGATTTCCCAATAAGTCACGTGACAACTTGGAGTTTCGCATCATGGCGGCGCGCGTCAAGCGTAGAAAATTTACAAAGAAATCGAGTAAATGCAGCGCTTTAGGAGCGTTAAACTAGTGTTTTATTACAACACATACAACATGAAATATGATTGTGATCGATTAGACATGTTGAGCAGTAAGTGTATTGCATTAATTGAAGAATATTCGGCGAATTGTGATCGCGATACGTTGAGACGAGGTCGTCGAATCAATATAAAAAAAATACCCACAGAATGAAGAAAACAGACATGTGATGCTTTGTCACAAATACCAAGTTATGTGCAGGTAAGTCATGATAAGAATAATGAATCATTCGTCTGCTTATCTCACTATATCCTACGACTCAGTATTTACTACATATTAAATAATTACTCGACACTTTGATGTATAAATTCTTGAATGAATAATTCTGAAATAAATAATGTAGTGATTAGCCTTACTAAATCAACTTTCTGGTAGGCTGATTTCATGAATGAATGTGGAAGGCAAACCTCTCAGACTGAGAGAGTTGGTCCAAATAAAAAGAAGTCTCTCAGTCCCAAACAGTCTAATAAGTTGAACTATGTAGTGTTAGATGTAATTGTAGGGACTGACTTATGACAGGCACTTCACGTACTTGAAATTCTCAGTTGTTAGAGCTATGTACTAGTAAAGAAGGGGTTGACTTGTAGTTCAAGTCTCACCTCGGTTAGTCGTCCACTGGGTTTAACACAGTAACGTGTCATACTAGATGTCTATTTCAATGTTAGTTGTTTTTTTCTACTTCTTTTTTAAGATAATTTGTAGCACATTCATTTGTTAGAACTATCACTTGAAGTTAATGTTTCACTGATGTTTTTTCAGCATTGATTGATGGCCTTGGTGGAACTGGTCATGTTAACATGCTGTCAGCACAGCACTAAACATAAAGCCAGTTCATTGAATCAATTTGCAGCTTATATGGAAAGGCAGGTGAGACATTTGTATTATTATTTAGCTTTAAATGAGGTACCTGTAACATTTAAAATTTTCAGTTTTTATTACACTAAGATTTTAACTTTTTATGTTTTTACACAAATCTGACCAGAATAATTATTAGCTCTGTAATAAAGTGATGAAATTATAGCCAGGTGTCAAAATATGTTGCATTTTGTAAATAACCTGTCAACAGATAGTGTACCAGTTTAGAGTCTAAATTAAAATTAGACTAGGGGGTATGAGGTAAATGGTTGAATTCCCAAGGAAAAGTATTAGAATTTTCTAATTTTCTAGGTATTATTTTACTATGTATGCTTTTAGGATATTGAGATACCTTAGCAGTGAAATTGGTGAAATATTTGTAATGTACTAGTATACTTATGCCATTTATGTTTTACATTATTTGTCTATTTTCAAAGACTTTTACTTACAATACTTTTTAAAAGTTCAGAACTTCAGAACATTGTTCATGTCTTTGATTTTATATGATTACACAATACCTGTTAACATGGTTACTTTTTAAAACATTACTTGAGCTATAAAGAATGTTATTCTTAATTTGCAGTTCTACATAGCCTTGGAAGAATCAAACAAATTTAAGAGTGTAT
The DNA here is from genome assembly GCA_964023205.1 of Lutraria lutraria. Lineage (NCBI taxonomy): Eukaryota > Metazoa > Mollusca > Bivalvia > Venerida > Mactridae > Lutraria > Lutraria lutraria. The sequence goes on from OZ026847.1 coordinate 25,136,651, forward strand.
GGATAATACCAGACCTTGGCATTGGACTTTAACTTGATGCATCACCATCTTTGAAGTAAGTATACTGTGGATGTACATAATTATGTGCTGACCTTTTTCCTAAGAAAAAGTCAAGCTATTGTGGCCAATGTGTCTTTGTAGGCATAGATGTTGAGGTGCAAAAACTTTAATGCTGCCTGTGAGCTAAAAACTTCCTACACAGATAGAAGAAAGGTATGCTTGTTTGAACAGTTAATATTCATAATCTAGCAATACTTGCTTGACTTGTGCAATAAACATGATTTGTACATAGTGATTGGCAAAAATATTTGGTTGAATCATTTGTTCAACAGTGTGCTGTTACTTATGAAAATACATTCTGAGCTAACTAAACTAACTTAACCTGCCATTTCAAGTGGTACAGCAATTAGGTATTCTTAGTTACCGGGTATTCAACATTTATACTCTTTAAGTATTGTAGTTCCCTCAATATAATAAAGCAGAACAGATATATGTACATTCATACAAATCATTTTCAACTTTTATTTGTGTTCAACTTATCCTGTATAAAAACTTTTTCTTTTTGTTCTCAGGAAGCCAATCATCATGGAAAAGTTTGTCTAGCCTGTACCTTTGTAAGACAAGGCATGGCATGTCTTGTACTGTTGATACTGCCTGACAGAAGCAAGGTTTCAACAATCTTACTTGTAAGTTTATCTTGTATTAAAAGAACTAGCATTAACAGTTATGACTAAGATTATGGTATATCTAGGTGGAATTATTGTCAGCATTATTTTTATTGTTTTATTGCACATCATGTATACTCTTTCATGTGATGAAGCCATCCATCTAGCTTATAGAAGATACATGTAGATTGTTCTACCCAGATGACAGATCATGCATCACCATTACAACTGGAGAGTCACCATAATACCTATATTGTGTCAATGTCACAATATTTCCATTTAATATATTATTGACTATAAATAATCTTGCAATGGATTAGTCAGAATGTTATGAATTGTAACTAAGCATTAGCCTAATTATGTTGACTGTTGAGTTTACTAATTGACATTTCTTGTTGATTTGTTTTTAGTTCTTGGATGACAGATGCCTCACATTATACAGTTGACTGCTATGGAAGTTCAGACTGGATCAGTGTTCAGTAAATATGTATTTCCTGAGATACCCATCTCAGAGTCAGCGGACCATATAGCTGGTGAAGCCATTGCTTGAAAGGAAATGATTGTGAATGGAAATCAGCTGATGCTATTCTTTTAAAGTGTGCCTTAGATATTCCCAATACTTGTATTGATATGTAAAAACACTGACTTTTATGAACACTTGAACTGTACTGTTTGTGGACCGCACAATACATTCACGACTAAGAATACTGAATAGTGAAGGACAACTTACTGTGTGTTAGAAACTGTAAATGAATATTAGAAACAAACATTTCATATTTAGTGAAGTATTTATATCTCAGATAGTTCTTTCATTTAGCTATGACTGTATATTTTTTCCATTCAAAATTTTTTTTTCATGTTACAATACAATCTATTTTTAGTAACAATGACCTCAACATTGACCCAAGGGTCACTAAAAGCATTCCTGGATTTCTTTTATTCTTCAGGAGAGACAAACCAGCCAATTTTGATAATAATATCTTAATGCTGACAGAGGTTATACTGGAAATTAATTCTCTTAAATGAATTAAGATCAGCCAAAGATGATAATTGTATACATGTACATATATCTTCTTTCTGATGAAATGATGTTAAATTATCACTCATGTGTGATATGTTTTATTTTATAAATGTCCCTTTATGTGCATTTTACCAAATAATGGACACATATTGTCAGTGTTAACCATGTTGATTCATAATAATGTTCAGTATAGTTTTTCTTTATTGAACTCGTAATTTACTGCTTTTATAAATGTGGTATCAACAGTTTTACTCATCAAATTTAGAACAAATGAAACGGTCAATGTTTTTTATACTTCTGTATGTTAAAACAAGTATAATATAGACAATTTTAAAGAAGATTTCAAGTCTCTACCTCCTTTCCTTCTTTCAGTGTGTGGTTTAGAAGTTTGTGTTATATCTAAAATCTTGTGAAATACGACATTTTGCCGTGAAATGGCAAATATGAATAGTATATCTATCTTTTACTATAAGCTTTTTAAAATCATTTAAACATTTTATTTTTGTAGTAATATGTGTCAGGTAATGATAAGTAACTTGAAAAGTATGTTTTAAATGATAATAAATAAAAAATTGATTCGGAACATTGCATTTTTAGTTCAGAGGGTATGTCAGACAAATTAGTCATAGCTCGATTATTTGACGGTGAAATCTTTTTATATTTCACAGAGGAGTTTCTCATACAATGTGCTAGAGATATGTAAAACAATTTTCTGATTTCTGATTAGTGCCTATTACGCGGGTCAGACCTTAAGTACAAATTTACTATGGTTTTAAAAATCCAACATCCGACGCATATTAACTCTCTATCTATAGACATACAGCGAAATCAATGCTGACGTAGTGTACTGAATCTATGAATAGCTGAAGCAGACGATGATTTTAACCATATATCGAGGGTTCAAATGTAAAAGGTGACAACTTCCATTTCTCCGAAAACGACTTTTTGTGATTTTTCAAAGGTACTTAGTGTCCTTTATATCTGGCAAAATGTTTTAAGTGAACTTCAGTCCTTATTTGGGCAAAATGAAAGAAGTATTTTGTGATAACTTCTTTTCAATAAATTTTGTAGAGGTAAAAGGTTCTAGGTGTACTTATCTCCTACATTTGACAGTTGCTGATGAATCTGTAGTGGAAAAAGGTGATAACTGATTTTATTCCCTTTTACCTCTGACAAAATACTACATTCATTCAATCCACAGTGCACCATCTGCTATCTCTGTTTCCCATGAACTTTCTCGGCTATTTGTTTATCTTAGAGTATAGTCATTGATAATTCCTGGCAATAAATTAATCACAATACTGATAAGATGACTCTGACTGAATTTGCAGTCATTTAATTATTTGTGTATTGACCAAAATTAGTCGCGAAATTAGAGAAACTAATTATGCAGTGAAAATAATTACAGTGATAGATCATTCTTTATCAAGGTATGTATAGTCTTTTATTCTGTATTATAAATAATCATTGTCTCATGCTTTGTAGTTGATTACAAAATTGTATCTTCTTTTCTAAATATTGCCACTTTTTTGCGCTGGGTTATGAAAATTTTTGTATTTTAGTCTATTTTATATGACTTTGTTATCTAAGATATTGTGTTTTATTGTTGTTTTTTTTGTGTTCAGTATAACATTTATAATTCAATAACAAAATCGCAAATTGTACGTATTCAATCAACTTGAAGTATATAAAATATTTATAAAAACTTCGGGTTATGTATTGAAAATATTTTATCCTTCAGGTGGACGACACAGAGTGGTCAGACTTGCTTTATATCCAAGATCAGTTTGATAATTATTATGACATTATTGATATGTTAATAGAATATGACACCGTGTTTGAGAAAGTTCGTATAAACTCTACAACATAGTAGATAACACAGAAATGCTGACAGAACAGCATGGAAATGACATAAGCCACATAGGAAAAGTATGACAATATACTGACCGTGTACCCTTATCATAATGGATACAAAGAATTGCAGAACATGACCCAGTTGTTCCAGACAAAACCAAAGGTTATACAATTTACATTGAAGAACAACAATATACACCTGATAATGAAAATCCTACAAATGAAAATGACTACTTTATTGCACCGATGTGCATCCCAGAAAAGACCAGTTACTAGTACACCAACCAGAGATAAAGACTAGAAATATAGAGGAAAGCATATTAATAAAAAGAGGCCAGAACTTAAAGCGCAAGAAGCGAAATAAAAACATGGAGGTTAGACAGAATGACACAAAACCCGACAGTGAATATAACTCTACAAATGATGAAGACTGTGCTGTAGAGGAAGCAAAGAAAAATAAGCAGAAAAGTTATGATTTGGCAACAACAAGTGCTTGATTATCATACAAAGCGTCTTGACAAGATCTGGCCAGCAATATGTTGAAGCGACAGAAAATGATGGCAGATGGAAATTGCTTAGAACCGTAATTTGATTACACAATATCGGTGCAAGAATTGCCGAGAACATTCAGCCAAACACATAAAAAATTGAGGTCGCTTGTAAAAGGTGGTCAGAAGGACAGGTTTTACTGTACTCATTATTTGTTACATTTCAAGATGACCTTACACCTGAAGAAGAACTTGACAAATTCATGGTTATGATAGAAGAGATAGGGGTGGGTAGATGGAACACGTACCGTTCTAACTTTGTTTCGCTTGGCATTGACTCCAGCAGAAAGTATTTAACATTATGAAACTTTATTTGTACCAGTGTATTGACTATTGAACAGTTTTTAAGTAAATTAATATTTGTATAGTGCGATTTTATTAAACTGTCAAAGCCGCATAATTTCACGGTCAATGCTACCATTTATTTTTAGTTTCAATCAATTTCGAAAGTGATACGACAATCTTCGTTCTACTGTATAAACATATCGAATGGGACATTCGTTAACGGTAAAATAAACAAAAACTGTCGACTGTGGTACGAAGCTAAAAATAATTACATTCAGCGACCGTGTAATTATTCAGCTTTGACAGTTTAATAAAATCGCACTATACCAATTACTGTTTTATGTACATTTCAATTACACTGTACGGTTAAAACCATGCAAAACTTCCATGTGAGGTTTTAGTGCATATTTACTAAATATGCTAATAATCATATAGCTAGAAAGTAATACACAAACTATTCTTAGAGTTGGGAAATATTTCTATGTCTTGAATAAGAAGCATTATGTTGTATACAAGTTTTAGCTTATTATAATGTTTTGTGTTCAGAAATGACATTATAGAACATTGTACCAAGCGGTGTCATACTCATATCGCAACAATTATAACAATATCTTAATAATTGACCCTAGAAAAAGGCAGTAAGTTCTTAACTTATCACCTTTTACCACAATTTATCTAGAACTATCATACCGCTTCAGAAGTAAAAGGTGCTAAGTACAGTTATCACCTTTTACCTTTCCGAAATTGTGGTTAATCAGGTTCTAAGTACACTTAGAACCTTTTACCTCTGTAAAATGACACTATTTCATTTTCTAATTTCCCAAAAACACTAATTATCGCTTGCAAATTATATCAAACAAGGCAAAATTCACAATGTATGATCCAAAATGGTCAACAAATATTAAAAAAATCAAAATTGATATGTATTTTTTTCGGTAACTAAAGTTACTTCAAAATTTATGTTTTTTGCATTTTCTGAAAATGTTGAAAATGGAAATTATCACATTTTACATTTGAACCCTCGATATTAAGCTCCTCCCTCACATTCAAATTTAAATTTCCGTTATAAACTGTTTTGAAAATATGAGAACCTAAATCTTCATACATTTGGAAGTTTCTTAAAATATCTGGACTGATAGAAAAATTATATTGCTTCATTCAGATTTTCATAAATATTTTCAGTGATAAAAACACCATTTAATATCAAATATTTAAAATAAAAAATGTCTTTAAAAAGACAGTCGCGAAGTTTCTTCAATGTTATTTACACTGTTGAAACCAAAAGTATATTTTTGTGAAATTTCTAAATTGCCGTTATAGTACCGTGTGAACACAACGTGTCGCTAGCAGTCCAATTCGGTCGCGCCTTAAAATGTTACTGTTAGGTCAGCTAAATAAGTTACGCATTTAGTCCAATAAATGTAAAATGTGTGTCAAGAATCGTATATAACTTTATTTAATCGCATAAGAAAACACTTTCGTACATTTTTACTTTATACATTTAACAACCACAAGAAGTACACATTAAACAGTAACTGTTGCAGACTCGCCATAAGTTGTAGATTTCACCCAATGGAAGGAAGGGTTTCCTCTGAACCATCAATTAGAATGGGGAATTTCTTCTGAATAATTAATACGTCGTGCCAAGAAATATAGGTCAAAAGTGAGATTAGACACCTTCGCGAAAAATCTCTATAGGGAAACCTACCACTAGCTGTTACTCCCCCCCCCCCCCTTATACCCAGGTTGGGTCTTTAATACAATACGTAACTGATAAATAGAGATATACATATATTACATGCAGAACTATGACATCCGCCCGATTTCAAAGAAGCAGAGAAAAAAATACATTGAATGCTTTTCAGACATGGATAACTTACACCTTTCTATTTTATAGTTTATTAGAAGAGCATACACATATTCACAGTGTACAGAACTGTATAACTTCCTAACTTTTAAGTTGTATAAGCTAAGAAAACAAATATTGGCAATGTACAAAACTTCAAGCCCGTAAATATTGCTTGAAGTAAAAGTGCGCATTTTTTATCCTATTCATTTGATTATGAAAATGTCGATGTTCATTTAAAAAAAAAATGCGTTATTTTCACACTTAGAATACACCTTTCTTAGTTCTCCTTGTTCAGTTTTCTCTGTCTGAAAAGCACATAGAACGTTGGGATTTATTATAATTAAGAAATGAAATAATCATGAGAATTATGCATACAATCTAAATATCAATACCATCTTGTTTTTTATCTTCAACCATCAAAACAAACTTTTTTTCACATTTACACATGACAAGTACAAGAACGGTGGAAATACGTTTGACATCATGAAGATTTCAGTCATAATGATATTTAAATCAATACGGCTGTTGGATACCTGACTGCATGGTGTAATTTTTTTAATTATTTCGAATGTCTTCCCAGTCAATAGTAATAATTATTTTCATTTCGTGATACAAGTACAATTCCAACATTGTCCTTATGTTTATCAATTTGGTCTTTCACAAAGTTAACTGGAGGAAAGTAGTCAATTAAACATATTTTTCTTGTGCATGATTTGTTGCACTGTAAGTAGGGTAAGTTTCTATACCACAAAAAATAGTTATACATGTATACAGTCAGCTAGATAGAACATAGTAAACAATAAAAGTACCATCCCATCAGAAGCATGGCGCGTGACATGGTTAAGAATTGTCAGTGCCACCTTTTGATACTTTAATTGTGATTTTTTTTCTTTTTTGAAAAAGTTTAATTTGAGGACAAAATTAAAATACATTTCCCTTATAATTACGTGACCACAGTCAGATATTTTCACGTTTTTAGTCAGTTGACATCCATGGGTACCACAAAGAGAACAATCACTGTGGTAGATCTGCGTTAACGGTTATAAAACTTAAATCCAGGTTTTGTGTTTTCTATAATCTCAACTTTTTTTAAGTTTTATAAGACGATACTATTTTAACAGTATCAAAGTATAGTTAAATAAACTATTTGCCTATACTTGGCAAAATTCATTTGCTTTTGCTTTTGACCGGAAGAGATTGAAAACAAAGATGGAAAGTAAACCGGAAGATCGACATCAGAATTTGTAAGCTCTGACCCTGAACAGTTCCTGAAAAATACCAAACCTATCTAACCTGAATATAATGATATACATTTTTTGGTGTTTTTTTCTTTCGTTTTTACATTTGTGCTATGGGAATATTATGTCTATAGTATGTATTACGTATATGATTATCAGTTAATAAAAAGTAACAAAAATACGATGACTGTAAAAATGATAACTTTTTATTAAATGCTTTGTACGAGATATATCATGTCCAATGGAAGCGAGATTTAACTGTATTTGTTCGATCTGAATTCAGGCTGAGTGTGTTTTATTAATTTATGACAAATATCACGAGATACGTGACACGTGAGACAATTCTTTCCGTATGATATACAATACTATGTGGATTCCGTTTTCATTGGCTATATGTTCCGATCAGGAAGTATGTGTGGTACAATGTATTGTCATTGTAAACAGACTCGTGTCCACTTAACCACTTCATACAATATACACTTATTAATTATTAGATGTTTATTGGTCAGATAGTTCAGGTTATGTTGATATAAACACGGACTTATCTTTGTATACCGCTCATAGTATTTATAAAAAAAACACTTGATATACAGACCACTTTCTGGGCGATAGTAAAGGATTTTGATTGACTACAGGCCAGTCACATGGGCAAGGTTAGAATTAAGGTATTAAATCCCTATTCCGTAGTTATAATCTGAAGTATTTTCAATGCCACACAAAAACTTGAATGTTACAAAAAAAATTATAGTGACAAATTATAAGCCAAGTTATACTTATTTCTTGGACAGTCACCATAGATTATTCAAATTATTTTACAACATAATTTTTTTTTGAAAATTTTGTAACAGTTGTAATGTTTACCTAGTGGAAAAATAGAGAACTTTCAAAATCTGTAGAATATTGCATGATGATCATATTTTTATTTAACAAATTAGATTGATGTCAAGTAATCCATCTTTTTACCATGGGTTTACATTGAATTCGATGCTTTTATTTTCTTTATTTTTTAATGGTCTACTCTCATAGACTTCGATGAAATTTTAAAGGGAAAATAATTGGAAGGAAAGTTCTCATGTTTTTTTAAATCTCACGGAAAACGATTTTCTGTCAAGGAAACCTATTCAAATTACAAATACTTCCAAAATCTGTCCGTCCATTTTGAGGTAATAATTTTGGGCGTCAGGACCCTATTACTTTAAGTGGACATTTTAAATCGATCTGTAGCGATAAGCGGTAGTTACAATAAAATAGACTTAACAGTGAGGTGATCAATAAATGAGGTTTTTCTGTAATACTGTCAGTCGATGTTTTACATCCGGGTCCGATGTTCAGGAAATTTGAGAAGTTGTTGAGTTGATCTTTTTTTGTCTTCACTAAGACGGACACTGTATCAATTGTTTAGACATCAATAGAATCTATGAGTATTTATGATCAGTTTTAAACACAGTACAGTATATTTAAATAATATATTAACAATCGCTGAACGAGATCCAGACAAGTTCAGAATAAATGTATCATGAACTGATGAGATCTAACATCTATAACGGTTGTGACTTTTACTAATTCCATTTGTCTATTTTTAGTGAATAAATCATGAGAAAATAATGTTTAGTGAATAAATTATGAAAAAATAATTTTCAGTGAATAAATCATTAAAAAAGAAATAAGTGAACAATCATGAAAAAATAAATTTCAGTGAATAAATCATTAAAAAAGAAATAAGTGAAAAATCATGAAAAAACATTTTCAGTGAATAAATCATGAAAGGGTATGGGAATTCTGGTACAATGTGGCTAACGGTACAAGTTAAGACTCTGGACTATGTACAACAATACAAATAACATAAAGGTAAGACCGTATAGTACGACTGTGCTATATATTATACTGAAAACACTTTCAATGTTTGCTTGCTGTATATTACATTATATAATTATATAATTTATGTTGAAATATTCATTGGTGTATCAAACCTAGTATCTCCTTTGCATTGATCACATGATTCAAAGTAATAATGATAAAATGACTATAATAGGTTATCATGTGTGTAAAGGTTTAGTTATACGATGGGCTGATATGACGATTTTAGTTAGCTATACGATTGATTAAAGCTTACCATTTTGGATTACTTTATTATGCGTGATAAAAGTGTGAACACAGAAATATTCAATATTGAGTCTGTATCTGGACGTTATTGGCAGGTCCCTAATATCGACATGAGGGTGAAAATCATGCGGGTTGTCTCCCTTGCTATGGGATGTCTAGGTATGGGTATCGCGGGCTCCATCTTTGCCTTTGGGGCTTATGCCAACGCTGTGAAGGCCACTTTCGACTACAGTCAGTCAGACGGTAAGTTTTATTCGACCATCTTATTCAACAGTTTGTTCCGCTATCGATCACTATGATCTACATGCCGGATGTGGATATTTCATGACTAGGAATACTGTTGAGCACAGTAACTGATAACCTGTCGGAACTCTACTAGACTGTCTTAGTAAATGATTCAAGCATTTTATAACCAGACAGAGGGATAAAGTCGCGTGACATATGTATACATGTCAACCCGAGGTCATAGTAACATATTGGTAATTCAATACGAATTTCAGGTTTTTATAATTTTATGATAAAAGACTTATTCAATCCATTTATTTTAAAGTAAATCTACCATATCATTAAAACGATTACAACGCATAACATGCCTTCATAGGTTTATTATTTAAATATATTATTGAATGATTTTAAGTTTCGTAACATATTCGTAATCGGACAACCAATGCTACAATGTTATTTGTTTAAGCCCTGGTATTAGGGTAACTGGACTTCATGCATACAAATTGCTGGTTCTAGACTCAAGAAATGAAATTTAATGGTTATCATTGCTTTCAACAGTAGTTCGTTAATTATGTTCCTGGGATATGTACCAGAACTAATACATTAAGAGTTCTATAATCTAGCTAGTGTTAATTTTATAAATTAATACTTTTATACCTTGTGCACCTCGATGTAAAATAACCCATTTATTAAACTTAAGGTCTTAATAAGCGAAGAGGTATCATTTTCACATTGAAATGTGAAGGAAATTAATATTGACTGCGGGTCTAACATTAAATTATATATTATTGTCATGTGATAAAATGAAGATTATTTTTGCCAATGGCCGTTCATTGTGTTTTTTCTGTATGACCATACTGTTTTAATTATGTCAAGTACTAGTGTTACTTTTTTTTACTAACATTTCATGTAATTCATATGTTTTTATTTAACATGCATGCATTACTTATGGTACGATTGGATTACTATTCTTCTTCATTTCAGTGGAAATGTTCGCATCTATGGGTAATTTCGGAATATCTCTGGGATTTCCAGCCGGAATATTGTCCGAGAAGTTTGGTTCACGAATTACTTCGATATTTGCCACGGTTATTTCCACACTCGGATTTCTTCTGCTGTGGTCGACCACCTTAAACAAAGAATTCTACCACGGGCATGCTTGGCTACAGTATATATATTTCTTTGTCGCAGGTACATTAACCACATCTATACATACATCATTACCTTAGACAAGTATCGCCGTTATCTTGTACATTGTACTCATGTTTTGTGAGGCTGCATTAATACGCTTCAAATGAGGTTTTTTACTTATCGGTTTAATAGCTGTTCGACTTTCTCCCTTTATTTTGTGTACGCACGTGTGTGGCCGACAATGAAGAAACATTATTTCAGTCATTAGAATCTAAATAATGTTCCTGTATATTTAACTACACGATGAAAATATAAAGCAAAAAACGACCTATATCTATCTTCAAATTGTTATAAATTACAGCTACTTTATTTCTAAATCTCAACAAGTTAAACAGTACAAATAGTAAAATATAAAAATGATTTCATATAAAACTATCGAAAGTGTGAACTATTTAATCATTTATATCAAATCATGAGTCTGAGTGTATAGTCCATTTTATGTTGATAATACCCCTTTTATCACCTTGTATATCTAAATTATTTTACGATCAATGTTTAAATTGTCATTATTACTGATAAAACTGATTTTAATCTAACCTGATATTTGATATGATACTATTGTATGAATTAGAACATGATATGAAATAAGTACAGTTATATCTATGTCACATATCACGATATGCTTTAAAGATATGTTGTAACATTTTCTGGTACGGAAAAGATACAGGGTAGTTATGCACCTTAAGATGCATATTATTATACATGTATAGTGTTATGAACATAATACATTTATATAAATTGATATATTATTAAGGGTTGAATATCATGCATTTTAATGTTCGTGTGCACTAATACGAAATTTACTCAAAACACGTCTTTGAATATTTTATTTCCATTTATATTGCGCGATACATATAGAATTATTCACTTTACATTGAGGGCTGACTGAGTTCATCTGATAAAAATCTTCCACATGTTTAATTCTGGTTGACCTTTCTATTTCATAAGATATGTGCATATCAATACAGTTTACTGTACATAATCAGGCATTTACCGACGATACATACCGTTTTGGTAATTTGCAAAATAAAACGTAGCAGACAACAAAGTACTTCGCAACCTGTTATATGAATAATAGTTACCACGTCAATCATATTCAATATAACTTTGCCTACGCTGACATCCGTAAGTATAACTAAAATTCGGACTGAAAATGCAACCACTGGACCCAGTCCCCGCTTCCCTCCTTGGAGGCTCTCATGTTATTTGTCAAAATAGTTGAACACGTTAACTAAGGAACCAACATAGACATATCTTCGTTTAGAGATCCGTTTTCATACTTAATAATCACGTTACTAGATATTTTTGTAAATAAAGATGTTTTATCCTGTAGAGTGTTTTTGAGAACCTATTTTCAGTTGTTAAAGTATATTGGAATGAAAGAGTTTCTGTGGGATGCACCACTGATTCGATTAATATAATCTTTTCCGTAGCTTGAACTTTCAAGAATCTGAATTCACTTTTTGGCAATAAAAAACCCGAATGATAAAAGCAAAATAATTTGTTCAGCCGTCATTCAGGAGACATGGTTATATAAGAATACTTATAACTACTTTAGCCAATCATCTAGTTGAACCTCTCGTTAAACGCATGAATATGTTCAACGTTAGTTCTAAAGTTTTCCACTCAAGTATAACAGCAGTCTACACACATCCAATCAAAGCAAGAAAAAGTCGCATGATCAACGAATTTATTCTCATTTTTTAGATTTTTAATGAATTTTACTTTTGATCAAAGTGTATATACGTCGAACAGGTTTCGACTTTGTACTTGCCTTTTTCATATACAGCTGTCCAATTTAAAGAGCGCCATTCACCGCATAGACAATGTCTAATATGATTCCTTGCGGCTATTTCGATGGAGTGCAACATGTTAGAGCATACTATACCTTTACAAAAAGATTGGAATCAATCGGTTGGATGTACAAATGTACTAATATTCCTTTGTTTTCACTTTCGAACGAATTAAGTTATTTGCCTTTAACCTTTGTGAAAAGCAGAGGATTGAATCGTAACTAACTGTTGTGTTTTTCCATACATTGCATATTTATTAGAATTTTCACTAAATGATTATTGTATTGATATTTTAGGCTTTGGTGCCATATTCATGTACATGGCGTCATTAACCGTCAATATGAAAAACTTTCAACCGAAACATCGTGGAAAGGTTGTTGGGATCCTAGACGCTTCATTCAGTGCCGGGCCGGCTCTGATATCCCTACTGTACGGCGTTCTGTTCACAAACGGCCACGTGAAAGATGAACAAAATCAAGACTTGAAAGGGTTTTATCTTATGTCTGCGATCGCCTTTGGAGTTATTGGAATTTTAGGAGTCATATTCTTACAAGAAAACAATTTTGAGGTGGAGGAGATAAGCTTCAAACCAATGTCAGAAATTACTGATACAGTGAACGAGTTTAATGATAATACTCCAACAAGAGAAGGTGATGTCACTGGATTTAAACTTATAAAAAAGTTCAACTTCCACTTTATATTCTGGGCCTACATATTTTGTGCCGGATTGCAGTTGACATTTCAAACAAATATTACCGCTTATTTAAAATCCTACAATCTTGAACAGTACAGCACTTCATTTACGACTTTAAACCCTGTATTCCAAGTGTTGTCTAAATTCGTTGCCGGAATAGTTTCAGATGCATTAGTGCACAAAGTACCAAGAATCGCTATATTATTTGCATTCAATATACTTCAGACTATTGTGTTGATAATATGCATTTTCTTCTCTAATCATTTCTCAGTCTTAGTGCTAGCATTAATAGGATTAGGGATGCCAAATGGCGCCCTCTGGTGCTTAACACCTACAATGCTTAGCGAGTTCTACGGCATGAAATATTTTGGTAGAAACTGGGGTACTATCATGTTCGGTAATGCATTTGGCGGACTGATATTTCAGCGTGTGTATGGTTGGATATATGACAGTAGCATAGGTTTCACTGGACAAACTGTGTGCTATGGACTTAAATGTTTTACTTGGAGTTTCACAATGATGGCTGTACTCAGTGGATGTTCATGTATATTTAATGTTGGCGTACTTGAATCAGAACTTGCCTTGTACAAATCAATGAAAAGAGCAAAGAAGACGGCCATTCATTGATTTGTTTGTACCGTATTTAATTGTTTCAATTCATTAAACCTTGGTCTCTGTTTTAAACATTAAACACACTCAGGATCGTTCAGTTTTATGAATTAATTACACGTTTTTTTTCATTTTTCTGTGATTTTAGATTAAAAGAACTATGTTAAGAAATGTTACAAAATAATTAGAATATATATTACAATGTATATAAACTTTTCTGAAATGCGTAATGTATTGAATTTGTGGCAAATGGTCATATTTATTATTTGCGTAATACTGAAACGTATTCATATCTTAACATCTTAGTATTCAATTGTTATAACAATCAGCAATGATAATGACAGACCATTATTATCTACAATGTAGTTTTATATCCGGTGTAATCGTATAAAGGGAATATAAATATTCAAAATTTAATCAATCTGATCTTCCTTACGGCAAGACATTAATCACTTCCAATGCTCGGTGTTTCGTTTAATATTAAAAGATACATGCATTTTTAAAGACTGATTCAATTAAATCCCACATATGTTTTTATCATTAATTAATGATACTTACAAGAAATGTGTTAACAGGACGTGAAAGCCCTAGCTGGGAGCCTGTGTATCATTATTATACACTATACGATAAAGAGAGTGCAATTTAAACCCTTACATACTTCACTGGGTTCTTATATTTGACAAAAACATGTACATTGAAGTAATAAACAAATTTCAGATTCAAAAAATTAAAATATCTTTTAAAAATGTGCATTTATTACCTATAACATTGAATAGATGTAGTGACTTAACGTTTTGTTGTGAAGTCCGGTATGAAGGGACAATATTCTTATCCCAGTTGTCACCTACAAACTGGAATGTTTTGCTGCCTCCTTTTCTCCATTCATATTTGACTTTTAGTAGTTCTACGTCAAGGCAGTCCTGCCACGACTGTAGTTTGTTACTTACTGTCTTAGGAACAACACAGATACCCACATTGGCCAGACGTTCTATTTCCTGATATTTAACATGCAAAATGATTATTTAAAGTTTCTGTAAGTTCGTCAACATAATTACTTAAACTTAACTGCTAAAGTTTAATATTTCAAATGGCCAACAACAGAGAATTAGAAGGCTTACTTAATCAATTTGAAATTATTAATAAACGATTATATCTAAAATGACCACTTATATCATCTATAGTCAGTAACTTACTCGGTGAGTACATCCACCATGGAGCAACACCATTTCATTTAGGTACTGCATGGTTGTCATTTCCCACTTCCGTCCATGTAGTACTATGCCAATTGCGAACAGAATATGATTCAACTCTTTACTAGGGACTGACACTGGAATGCTGGAAACCATGGCTGACACAATATGAAGTGTAGTTGGTGCGCCTAGAAGCACCTGCTGGTGCATTTTGTCCCAGCTAAACTAAAGATTCCTTCATAGGTTTCATCACCAAGTATGAAGTTCATATTGTCTCTTACATAAATCTGCACACTCTGACTGCACAATCATTTCAGCACAGGCAGCAACCTCATCTGGGCATGATGCCTTAAGAATGTTCAAGAGTCCTTTTTTAACATTTCTGTCTGCATGTATATCCTTACATTTTTATATAGGGCAACGGTGGGAGTATTCGACCAGTTACCATTTAAATGTCCATAATCCTAATTGTAAACATCATTATCGGTAAAATGCGCCATGTATTGCTTAAACAGACCCTCGTGAATCACCGGATGTAAACATGTTCCCGGTTCGCAGACGCTTGATTTATGGAATAGTTCTTTGGGGCGCACAGGGGTGTTATGTATTATTCGACCACTTGCATTAGTATTCGACCACCTAATTGAATTTTTAAAAAATACACATAAGCACTGACATGAACAGGATAAAACTTTAAAATATCATCTCCTTTAACACATTAACACTTTTAAATCAATCATTTGCAAAATGTTTCACATTGAAGCAACTTTAACAAGTAAACATTATTTAACATATTAAGATCTACAGTATTTTCACAATTATGATTATCAGTGGTATCATTGGAATTTGTTTCAATTCACATATCTAAGACAGTAACAATTATGGAGAATATGGTGACAATGCTATCCGAATTTTAGGTAATGAAACATATAGATATTATTGCATTATGACAATTTTAAGAGGCAACATTTCACTCATCAACTAACAAAAACAGTACTTAAACACTTAACGTGTAAATATTTTAACTTCGTCAATCATTTTCAATAAAACTTCATCGTTACTAAACTTCCTACAATACATGCTTGCCAGTAACACAATGCTCCTACATTCCATATCATCTGTCATAATAATACTATAACAATGAAATATATCTCTTAGCCAATGTGGATTCTCAATTAAATTGATAAGATATAGACAAATGTCTGTCACCATTCCATGGTCAAAGAGAGCTTCTCTAAAGTATAAATTCATAAGTTTTTCTCTAAGTATTTTTTCCATCTTATTAAAAACCAGGTTAGCGGATATTTCTCGCTCCCTTAACAATTTCGACAGCGTCTAAAATGACCAAAAAAAATAAAAATTATCTAACCAAAATATAAAAACAAAACATTTTAAATAATAAATATTCATATTCTGTACTCGATTTGAGTTTTGTTATTGGTATATTAAACTAGAGAATATAGTTAACAACTGTTGGAATACTGTTTGACTGCTTGTACGATTTTAAACCCAGTAGTAACTTGTTTAAAATTGTTTGTAGAAGTATATGGATCATGTAATAGCTGAGTTCCAATTCAAGATTTCAGACATCGCTGACAAAACCACTCGATTTCTGAGACCTCTTCCTGAATTTCCATTGGACTAGAATTTTCAAAATCAACATCAATGTCTGTGCACTTGATGTGGAACCAGCTATTACATGATCCATCACATCCAACCCATTCCATCGAGTTTTTTTCATCATATTCTTCCTTACATGTACCACAAAATGTGTTGCATCTTTTATTTTTTTAGATTTCTTAATTGACTCATTTTCAAGTTTTAATTGACGTTTGACCATTCGTTCTTCTTTACGTTTTTGTTTGTTTGATTCTTTTTCCATCTTATCATTAGATTTGGCTTGCAAGTACAGATCCATTGGTTTTGATGTTAATGTTTTTGGAATTTCCGGGCGCTTTCTAGGCTTAGCAGAAATGATGTTTGGATATGATATAATACCATCAAACAATGGAGATATTTTGTGACTAAAAGAGACACTGGCAGAGCTAGACGTTGTGGTAGGTGTGTCTGCGACTGTGGCAATTAATGGTTGTGGTGACGTAACAGTACATACAGAGGTAGTGGTTTGAGTTGTAGTCTCAGCTGATAGACTTGACACAGCTGTTGCTGAAACAGGAACAGTGGTGGGTTCAGGTGTTTCAGGTTCACCGGCGGGTGTCTGCGCATCCCCAGAAGCACATGACTCCAGGGGTGGTATTCACGAAGAATCTTAAGATTTACCTTAAGAAATTCCTTATCCTTTACATATTCACCTTAACCAAGGATAAGGAATTTTGTAACCTTAAAATTTTCATCAGCGTATGTTAAGGATTTCCTTATCTAAGGATATTCTTAACCTTAAGGAAATCTAAAAATAGACCGGAAATCGAAATACGTTCGTTTTCGTCAATAAATCGTTGTAAATATGAATCCCTCATTTTCAATCAATGACTCATTGCTTCTCGTGAAAGTCATGATAAGACAATATATAAATGATTTGAAAATGACAAGTAATGTTTATACATAGCATAAATTCATAAACATTTAGAATTTTACTATATTAACAGGAGCGGAGCTTGGCAGTTTAATATAATGTGTAGGCCAAATTTTAGGAGATCTTTAATTGGTACATGCCCGTCAGAAATGTTTTGCCAAGTATTTTTCACTGTCATGTAAACAGAGTGTGTAGGCCGCGGCCTACAAGGCCTCTCGTATGCTATATTCCAGATTAAGCTGAATCCACCAGAAACGATCGAGCCTCAGTCAATAGGTCAAAAAGACAAACGCTCGTGTCATAAATGTTATATTTGAGTTTCAATATAACAAAGTACTTTACAATGCATAAATGCATAGGAAAAATATCAGCACGTTTCTAGCGGGAAAATCATTGGCATTGGACTGTGTTTATTTGTATCAAGGACTTATGTATGTATATAAGTCCTTGTTTGTATGTTTATAATTAATACACTTAACAAAATGTCTAAGTTATCATTTATACATACTTTTGGAGGGGATTCATGAAGAAAAATAAACATTTAATCAAATATACATAAGCGATGATTTTGAAGAAGCCCAGGCCTCCTTAAAAACTTGGGAGAAAACCATCTTGGTGACACACTGGCCAGGGTTGCCATCTTAATATCTCTTAACGGCCTTTGCCCAGTTCAGTTTCAGAGGTCAAAAGAATGCCACAACCAATGGCTGTATGATGTGGCTTGCATGAGCCGGGAGGCAATACAGTATTATGCCGTTATCTTTGCAGAATTTTGTAGTCTGACCATCAATGTGGGTCGAGTGCCCATCAACAAATAATAATACAGGCCTTACTGGCGGAATAGAATTCACAAAATGGTTGGCTATCCACATATAAAACACTTCGGTGTCCATCCATCCATTTTTGGACCTCCCAAGGTAGGTATTGGGGACACATTCATGTAAAGGTTTGTACTTGAACCTTTCCCCTGGGAATATTTCCATGGGCGGAATACACATACCGGCAGCATTACCACATGCTAAAACTGTGATTTGAGTTCTGTCAGAACTTGGAATTGCATAAACGTCCTTGGCACCAACAGTTGCCAGTACTCTTCCCTCAGATTTAGGGTTCAATGGGAATCCTGTCTCATCTGCGTTGTACATTCTACCCGGGTCCTCTAGGAGGTCAGGACATTTCTCCTCATTGATTACATATTCTTTGAGGTCTCTAAACCACTTAAAAATTGCTTCCTGCGTGCAGGAAACAGCTCTCGCTTTTGATAAGTTTTCAGGCATGCGTAGGGCTAAAGTAGGATTTCGTTTCAAAAAAGCTTCCCATCATTCCCGTCCAGGTTTGTTGTTACAAATAAGGTTGGGCGTGGGTGTTTAACCAATAACTTGGTAACAACTTCCAATATCTGATCTTTAGTCCTGCCATAACCAATTTTACACGTATTAACAGCCCACGTGGCTATGTCATTCTCCTCATCTTTAGTGAGGGCAGGATTTGGGCCTTGTGAACTGTTTACCGGAGTACGGCCTGATAATTTATCTTTCCGAGTTGTCCTAGGAAATTTGAATTGGTCAGCTGCTTTATTTATAGAAAGACGATTCGTAGACACAGTACGTATAGCTTTGACTACATCTTCTCTTGAGTAAGATGCCTTATATGGGAATCATGGCTTTGACTTTTGTTTCTGAAATATTATTATAATCAATACTACTATAGCAGAATAGCTGATCTATGAGGGTCTTTGACACAAAAATGTTTGTGTCCCACAAGGGGCCGTAACTCTGGAAAAACATCTGATATGAAATTCCTGACAATTTGCACAACTAGATCTAGGCTTGGTACCAAAATTTCATGTGAAGCTTCATTGAAATTTGACCAGTGGTTTAGGAGATCAAACTTTGTGACAGACAACTAGCACAAAATCAATATGTCTCAACCTCTAAAATTATGTTGTTTGAGACTTATGATAATAAAACAAGATCTAAATACATTGGTTGGTGGTGCACTCATCAAATTGCAAAATCCATTAAATACAATTTAATTTACCCGTACTGGCTAGGAAGTTGTAAAATAATACAAAAATGTCAGCGAATTAATGTTCTACAGTCCATAATGATACCCCTGTGCAACCCAACACAAAAACTATTCCGCTGGTCGATTACTACGTCACCATTCACATTCCACGTGATCAATGACATTGACATAGTTTTCTCATTCGCACATGGTGCATTGATGTGTGAACAACATGGATACGCTATATTTCATTCGATTTTGCTACATTAAACTCGGAGGTAAGCATGGACAAGACATTCATTTGTAACCGGAAGTTATAAAAATGGCGGACTGGCTTATTTTTCACTCAATATGCTTTAAAACCCCACCGATGCAGACATTTTCTGTTGACCTAGAAGGTGACTTAGAAGGAAAAGGTCGATCGAATGCGCAAACTCAGCGAATACACAACAAAAATTCTGATTGGCTGTTGTGGTATGAGGCACTCAGCGGGGAATTTTTTAAACTGGTCGAATACTCCCACCGTTGCCCTATGCTGGATTAGTAATGTTGACTGTTTTTACTCCACTGTTGTAGTGTATGAGTATCTACAATGTTAGAGAAATAAGTCAGAAAGCAATTTTATTTATTTGATTTATTATGTAATTCTTAGATAATATAGATTCATTTCCAAATTTTTAAATCCAGCTTTTTTAATAAAATAATATATTTTCATAAAACAAGTAATGAATACTGCATATTGTTTACTTACATAATTTTATACTTAATAGTCAATAGCCAACTTGCACTTTACAAAGAGTAAATATGACAAAGAAATGGGTATAATAAGGAACTTACAACCACCCTTTCTCCAGTAATATGGTACTGTACTTAAACTTTTAGAAAGGTTTTCTGCAGAAAAAAAACAATAACAGTAATAATATTAACCTCTTACCACTGCAACTTCTGGAATATATTAATATGTTTTTTTGGAATAGCAACATTCAACATTTCAGTAGAAACATGCATGCAAAACAAATTTAACTCAATCAACCTTAACAGAAAGGAACGGTACTGATATAATTATTATTATAGCATGTCAGACTTTAAAGTCCCAGTAGTACTTCGAATATTATATTACGAGTAGATCTTGATTCTGCAAAGACTGACTCACCAAAACAGTTTAAGCCAAAAAACATGTCCAAATATTTAACAAAGTAAAAAAAGGATCCTGCCTGTAAATAGTATGAAACTCTTTCGTGCAACTCTTTTTAAACTCTTGAATGAAAGAAGGCAAAGAATAATATACTTTTCAGTAATATATTGCACACGGAACAAAAGTCTATCACCAATTAAGCTGTATGGTTTTTTTCTGAATCAGAAAATTCTAAGTTATCCTTTTTTTGTTACTCAGTTGCAAGCCAGTGGAGTATTTTATTAGTCAAATTCTAGATCAAATTCATCGATGTGTCGCCTACATGATAAGAATCTTTTATCTTAAACAAACAGTCCTATCACAAAGGCAAACATCTTAAGAACAATGCCAGACATTCAAATATTGATGTTTCTTTATGTAGATCACTTCTTGTATAAACAACTTTAAAGTCTACTTAACCTTACAAAGTAACTATGTTGTTTACAATACCACTATATCAGTACTGTTAAAGGGAAAGAAACATGCAATTTGTAACATGTGAAACATGTAATTTTATACCACTACTTTAGGAGAATCATTTGTTGAAAAAAGTGATTTCTTGGCCTTGGTAGCTACTTCTTTGCCACCAAACTCTTCTTCTGTAATATTTTAAAAAGATATATAATGAATGTAAGATATATTTTCTCAATATATATCTCAGTCACATGTACATGTACAGGCATAATCATTCTAATGTACACACTATACAAAGAAAAATACAAGTTTTGACAAAATAAAGAGTATTAAGTAAAATGCCAGTATTGTTTACTCCTTCGTATAGATACAGAGTAAGATAACTAATTAACACATAAGTTAGCTAATCAGGGTTTTGATTAGACGCCAGAAGTCGAGGTAAAATTTGACCTTTGGCTGTTAATGATTTAAGTCGTCAGCAAAATTTCCTACTATGGCTAATTCACAAATTCTCAAGTCAGAATCCTTATTTTACTAATTTCAAGAGTTAAAAACCATTTAAAGGGTCAAATGAAAGCTCAGGAAAAATGCTGCTAAACGCCCCAATATGCACTTTACCTGAATATGGGCATTACGTTTTGGACTTAACTGTTCACAGTTCAGTAGCTTAAATTATTTAAATTAATTTGTAAAATGATGCATAGCATTATTCATGCTATTGCTGAACACTTTTAAACAAAAACACAAAACTATTGACAGTGGTAGAGATTTCACACTGCCAGGTACAGATGTAACAGCAGCCAGATGCCCTTTTGTTTTACATAATGTATATAAGTAGATTTTCTTTGAGAATAATTTTAGCTTTAACAAGCAGACATGAAGTGCATAGCTAAAATTTAAACTTTTGTACAGGAACAACAAGTCTATGAATCACTATCAGACAGAAACAAACTGTTACAAAGATAAATTATACAATTTCTACGACAAATGACCTTCCATTGTGACAGGACAAAAGATAATAAAATTTAACAAACCTGAACAGACCAAAGGTATTGGCATCTTCTGGCTACTTAGCAGTATCAGTGGACAATGTTGAGGAATACTGGTACGTGTACTTACCTGTCAAGTAGAAATAAAAAATTGATACAAAGTAGCTATAAGTGTTAGAGCAGGAACAACGAAACATGTCAGACAGGCCGTGCACAGTAAGAAAAACGTGTTTTTATTAATATTCTTTATCAATATAATTGCAATACGAGGTTTCAGTTAAGGTGGGTCACGGGTTTCCTCCCGAAAAATTGCCACCACTACAGAGTTCGATCAAAACCTTTTAAGATTTAATGACGGCAAAATGAAGCTATATTAACTTTTTCGGATTTGTAAATGATTCAGCATTGTGCACAGTAAACATAGCTTAATATACAAAATTATCGGAGTAGTACAAGAAATAACGCGAAAATAAAAACAAAACATATACAACATATCGCTCCACTAGGTGGCCGTTTTTTAGCGGTTTCAATGGAAATATCATTTGAATACATCATTTTTGCTTTAGTCAATATTTTGAAGGATGTGCTTGCAAAAAGATTTTCATGTGCGTTGACTTCTAGAAACTTAACACTTTTCGGAAGGAAACCCGCGACCCACCTTAAGTATTAAGATATATTTGCCTTATTTATGTTTATTCAACACCACCATAACATGTAGTTTTCGTGCATTTACCTAGTTTTGAAAGCGAGGTTTAATTTTTGGCAGGGGTCTTAAAATAGTTCTATCTAGGGTGCGCACCCTAGTTAG